>CM021102.1:685909022-686127996 GCA_007115665.2 Sequoiadendron giganteum | reverse complement strand
GAGTAGAGAGGGAGGAGAGAGATAGAGAGGTGATAGAGAGAGAATTAGAGAGGGAAAGAAGGTGGAGATATTGAGAGAGAGGAGGCAAGGAGGAAGAGAGAAATAGGTATAGAGGGACAACTAGGTAGAGATAAGTAGATATGAAAGGAGAGATATAGGAAGAGGTAGGCATGGAGAGAGAGGTGAGACAAAAATAGAGAGAGGTCTAGGTAGATAGAGGTAGGAGGAGATAAAGATAAGTATAGCGGGAAGGAGAGAGGGATGAAGATGTAGGGATGGAGAGAGAGAGGTGAGAGAGATAGGAGAGAGGAGGGAGGGATAGGTAGGGAGAGAGGGATGAGATAGAGAGAAAGAGAGTAGAGAGGGAAGGGGAAAGAGAGAAGTGAGATAGGTGATAGAGATGTGTGATGGAGCTTAAAATTAGAGATATAAGGAGGAAGGTGGAGAGATTGAGAGGGAAGGAGGGGGGAGAGAGAAATATTCATAGAGGGATAGGTTAGATAGAGAGAATTAGAGATCAAAGGTGGGTGAAAGGAAGAGAGAGGGAGAGAGATAGGGGAGAAAGAGAGGTGAGATAGAGAGAAGTAGAAAGGGAAGGATAGAGAGAGAGGGAGATAGAGAAAATTAGAGAGGGAGGGAGGGAAGGAGAGAGAAGTGAGATAGAGAGAACTAGAGAGGGAAGGAGAGAGATAATGGGAAGATAGAGAGTAGAGAGGGGAGGAGAGAGTGAGGGAAGAAAATAGAGAGAGAAAGAGAGGAGAGTGAGGGAGGGAGGGATAGGTAGGTATAGAGAGTAGAGAGAGATATATAGAGATAAAAGGAGAGGGATGAGAGAGGGAAGGAGGGAGGGAGATAGATATTGGAGAAGGAAGCAGAGAGAGATGGACATATAGAGACATAGTTCTTGAGCTCAAGGAAGATATTGCTAGATAAAGGGATGGAGATAGTGAGAGAGAGAGAGGTCTAGAGAATAAGAGATGGAAATGAGTGAGATAGAGAGAGAAAGATGAAATTTTAACTCCTGAGTACTAAAATTTGACCTCCTAATTACTGAAATTTGACATGTTGATTACTAAAATTTGACTAACTTTGAAATTTTTAAGATCTTCCAAAAACTAGAATTTGCATTATAACTCTTAGAGATCTGAAACCACTCTCAAACATCCTTCCTATATATACATCAAATCAAACTTAAAGTATAAGAAAGTAAATGTCCATATGTAAATGTCAACTTATACTTAAATGTTTATTTCATGTATATAGCTCCCTAATAGAGAAAGTGAAAATCTAGTTTTGTGCAAAGCAGGCCATTTGGCGCTCGCCAAATCACTCATCACATTTGGCACACACCAAATGACTCATCCATTTGGTGCACGCCAAATGTGATGAGTAATTTGGCGCTTACCAAATTTGGCTCTCGCCAAATGGCCTGCTTTGGACGTGTTAATTATCAGAATTTGACAAATTTTCTCATATTTTCGTATGTGCTCCCCGTCTCATTTGCACATCTTTCAATGAAAGTTTATAAAAAAACTATGATAGTGTTAATCTCTCTCTTAGCTATCTAAATATATATAAAAAAAATCATTTTGATTTAGTTAAGGTTTTGATCCATGGCTTCTATTGTAAATGCTTTCGTTTTTGGTCAAAAACCAACATGTGCTAGGTTTAGGATAGATTTTTACACGTTTATTGGAACGTGAAACAAATTACGTTTTTTGAAACTAGACTCCATTCTACACATGATGAAAAAAAAATATCAATTTTCAATTAGTTTGCAAAAAAATTGGGGGGTAGCACACTCAAATTTTAGCTTTTCAGGATATGTCCACTTTGAAAATTCATAAAATATTATATATTCATTCAAAAAATTATCCAAAAGAAGGAGGATAAACTACATGGTGTTAGATAATTTCTCACCATTGGTATTTTTGAAATTCTTAAAAAAAGTTAACCAAAAAGGGGGGAGCCCTCAGGTGCTATGCTATTTTTTTTGATAAAAATAGGACCTATTTTGGGCCCCCCCTTTTTTGAGACCCTTAATCTTCATTAATTTCAAAAAACAATAGTAGCTTAGAAACTAGACTCGGAGAAATTCAACTTTTGTTCTTGCCGCATCTTGAAATTTTGAGCGTAACTATCTTCATTTTCTCATGTAAATAAGATTTTACTGATTTTAGAAAAAAAGTGGCATCTTAAGAGCCAAAATTGTGTCACAGATTGGTGCACTTACCCAGATAGATAAAAATGATACATGGATTCTTATTCCCAAACCTCAGGATAAGAATGTGATTGGAACCAAGTGGGTCTTTCAGAATGAGCTAAATGAACAAGGTGAGGTGGTCAGAAATAAAGCAAGACTTGTATGTAAAGGGCACTCATAGATGGAATGTATTGATTTTGAAGAAATCTTTGTCCCTAAATTGCTAGAATTGAAGCTGTAAGATTATTTATTTCTTATGCTAATTTCAAAAACTACAAAGTATATCAAATGGATCTAATGTCAACATTCTTGAATGGTGAGTTAGAAGAAGAAGTTTATGCCGAGAAACCAGATGGATTTCAACTAACTGATGAAAAGGACATGGTGTGTCGGTTGAAGAAAGCACTTTATGGACTCAAACAAGCCCCTAGATCCTAGTATGCTAGATTGGATAAATACTTGTTGAAGCTTTGATGTACTGCTAATAGCAATCTGTATTTCAAGATGGATCGGGATAAAGAGTTGATTATTGAAGTCTTTGTTGATGACATTATTTATGAAGGAGATGATGACTTCTGTATGAATTTTTCTGATAAAATGAAAAGTGAGTTTGAAATATCAATGATAGGAGAGCTGAAATTATTTTTAGGATTGCAAATAACTTAGTTAGATGATGGAATCTTTATATCTCAGTCCAAGTATGCGAAAGAGTTATTGAAAAACTTTGGCATGGAAGACTCAAAGCATGTAAGTACACCCACGGTAACCGGATGTAAGTTAGCACAAAATGATGATTCTCCTAAGGCTAATCAAACAAGATATAGGTCAATGATTGGTGGATTTCTATATTTGACTTAGACCATACCAAAATTTATGAATGTTGTGTGTATGGTTGCTAGATATCAAGGTAATCCAAAGGAATCACATGTGACTGCAATAAAGAGGATTTTTCCAATACTTAAAAGGAATAGTTGATTTTGGGCTATGATATCCTAAGGATGATGATCTTACCTTGAATTCCTTTACAAATGCAGATTGGGTAGGTGATGTTGATGATAGGAAAATTGTAAGTGGTGGTGCATTCTTCTTGGGGAAGAAGTTAGTGTCTTGGCTAGGTAAAAAAGAAGAATTCCATTTCCTTATCTATTGTTGAGGCATAATATATTGTTGTTGCAAACAATTGTACTCAAGTTTTGTGGATGAAGCAAATGTTGAGAGATATCAGAGTTGAGTATGATGATCTTATTGCTATATTCTGTGAAAATTCAAGTGCCATAAACATTTCCAAGAAACCAGTGCTACATTCAAAGACAAAGCATATATCTATCAAGTATCACTTTTTGAGAGACAAAGTCAATGATAAAGAAGTCAGACTAGAATATGTGCCTAAAAGGGAACAAATTTAAAATATCTTCACCAAACCATTGCCGAAGGATACTTTTGAGTATCTCAAAGGAAAGTTAGGGGTAATTTCCCCTCCTAATCTAAACTAAGATGCAAGTCTTTGCATCAATCCGTGCACCTATAGTGAGATCTTGTTTCATAATGATGTTGTGGTGGTTGTTACTCATAGGGAGTAGACAAATGATTCAGATATGTGGTTCAGAGTATGTGTACCTTTTCCATTCATGTCAAAGGGGGAAAACTATAATGTGAAAAACCTTCTAAAATCTAAGCGGGAGAAGTGTAGAACAAAGGGGGAGAAGAGTATTGTGTGAAGAGTTAGTTGTGTTGATGGTATTTTTTACATCATGTGTTTCCATCAATGCCAAAGGGGGAGACTATTGGATGTTGTGGTTGTGCTGTTGATATGTGGTTGTCATTGATGTAAACACTATTAGAATTAATGTAACTGAAGGTTGTATATGTCGAGGATATTGAGAAAATTATAATAAATATGTTGCAGACAGTTTGTGAAGTTGTGAAGGTCAGAATGATGAAAAGTTTTGTACGTTGATAATCAGAGGTCCTGCATTAATGGGTTTGTTTTTTATCCTATCTAGTATGTTGTCCAGAAGTTTCAGAGGTACACATCAAGAATTGAGAAAGTTATGAGGTTTTGTGTTCCTATAGTTATTTTGCCACTGTAGCAAGTGTTTCTAGAAGAAGCAAATGAAATTATGATTAATTGAGTTGTTGTGTATAATCTTGAGATGTTCAATGATGTTTCTAGATTGTGCTCTATTACTGTGGTATGTCTACATTGATCAGCGTGTTCATGATTGAATATTTTTACTTTGTGTGTTTGAGTTTGCATGTTCTTGGACGACATGATGGTGGTAGCATGTTGTGGATCCTTATGAATTTATTTTTGAATAATTGGCATGTTCAAGGATGTTGATTTAGCTCTTCATTATGTTGTGACTAAATTAGGTTGGTGCACATTGATATTTGTTCATGTATTGAGGCTGACAATTAGTAATTCATTTATTCCTTATTTTGTGGCCGACAAAGTTGTTGATGTAAATCCAAGTAGAAAATATATAAGAATGATTGTTCTCCTCATTTTTATGTATGATCGGTGTGTATATGCAAAGTATGTGCAAGATATGTGTGAATAAAGATTTGATCATCTGAATATAGAGAAAAGTGTGAAGAAGTTTGAGCAAAGAGTGAAGAAGTATTCTTGTGCCTAACCGGAACTGCCATCAGGATTATGAAGAAACTAATTTTCAACCTTATCAGATGGATTTAATTTGATTGTCTTATGTAAGGAAGTTAGCCTTCCCTTTGAGAAGTGATCTCTAGGGAGTGTGTCTGAATGCATGTGCATTATTTATTCATTTTCTATTATACTTTTAACAGAGTAAATTGTGCATTAACCTCCACCGTGGTTTTTCCCCTCACAGGGTTTCCACGCAAAAATCTTGGTGTTGTGTTGTTTATTCTTTCTTTCATTGTTAATCATCAGATATGAGATTAAGCATTGATTAAAGAAGATAATTTTTAAATTCTTTAACTGCTGATTCACCCCCCCTCATAGTTGTCTATCCTTGTTATGCCAACATTTCTTTGGCAATGAGGTAACTTAGAAAGACAATAAGCATTCTCAATTGCACAAAATTTTCCCTTTTTTTATTTATTAGAAAGGTAAATGGTATGAATGAATGGAAACTTTCATTAACAACTATGAAAAATCACTTGAATTTATCTAAACACATGTGATGAAGGTGAATTTTTTATGGAACCAAAAAAAAAAAGGAAACTTGCATTAACATTGATGAAAGCTATTAGGTTTTCCAAATTAGTTGAAAATAAAAGTTTTCCCACAACCATCACTAATAATGAATTTGAATCTCTTATGTCATGTTTTCCATTTTATATCTTGAAGCTCCTAAAAGTTAAACCTTTACATGCAAACATCCATCTTATTTAATGTTGGATTCTATGTGTAAAAATGAAAATTAATAAAATCATCAAATGAATGGTCTAAAAATTGTGAAAACAAAATTAAAAAACTCAATATAAACATCTACCTAAAATGAAATAGAGTGAATTTCACTACCCATGCTGGAAATGGGCTACTATAAGTAAAGCAAATAGAATTCATAAGTAAATTTGTGTTAAGTAAATGTCATGTTTTCCACTTTTTTGTTCATCAAAATCATAAAAATTAAACCTTTTTATGCAAATCCCATCTAATTCAATGTTGAATTCTATGTCTAGTTGTTATCATTAATAAAATCATTAAATAAATTTAGTTTATATTGTCAAAAACAAATAAATATAAAAATTTCAATATTACCAAAATGAATATATTACCTGAGATAATGTTAAATGATGTAGAAACTTCAAAATATCTTCTTCTATGTTGTCTACCATGCATATTGGTGGTAAAAAGGTGATGGATCAAGCATAGATTGGTACAACATGAACTAAACTACATAAAGAAATGGTATTTCTGAATTGGATAAAGCACTGAACTAGACCCCTATTTTACCGTTTCAAGGTAAAACACATTTGTCTTCTAGGCCTGAATCATGGGGTCAACCCCTATTTTACCGTTTCAAGGTAAAACACATTTAGCACTCGCCAAATTTGGTGAACGCCAAATGTGTTGTTTTGAAATCTTCACCTTCCATAGAGACAAAGGGAGTGACACTTGATATAGAGAGAGAGGTGATAGGAGTGAGATTATTCTAGGCAGTGTGGTAGCAACTGAGACGTGAGAGCGATAGAGACTTGAGAGGGATAGAGAGTTATCCAATTACAGTGGGGGAAAATAACTAACAATGGGAGAGAGCTTGGGAGGGATGAGACTTGAGAGATACAAAAAGACCAAAGGAGGAGAGAGAGAGGGAGTTTGGGAGAGGGGGTTGGAGTGAAATATATTTGTGTAGGTAGGGTGGGAGGTAAGTGACACCTCACAGAGAGGGGTTGTGAGAGAGGGCATTGGAGTGACACAAATTAGTCTAGGTATCATGGGAGGGAGTGAGACTTGAGAGAGAGAGAGACTTGAGATGGAGAGATTTATTTAGTTATGGTGGGGGGGAAGACCTAAGGGATAGAGTGGGAGAGAGAGGGAGTGGGACCCTTAAACTGTAAACCCTATACCATTAACCCTTAAACCCTTAAACCCTAAACCCCTAAATCCTCTACCCTCTACCCTTAACCCTCTACCCTCTGCCCTCTACCCTCAACCCCCCCTCTCCCTCTCAACCCTACACCATCTACCCTTAAATCATAAATTGCAATCCCTAAAACCTTAATCCCTAATCCTTGAACCCTAAACCCTCAATCCTCAACCCTCAACCCTCAACCCTCAACCCTCAACCCTCAACCCTCAACCCTAAAACCCTCAACCCTCAACCCTCCACCCTTAACCAAGTTAAACCCTAAACCCTTAAACCCTCTACCCTTAAACTGTAAATATTATACCCTAAACCCTAAACCCTTAAACCCTCTACCCTTAAACTATAAATCCTATACCTAAAACCCAAAAACCTTAAACCCTAACCCCTTAAACTGTCTACCCTCAACCTTATGCCCTCAATTATCAACCCTCTAACCTAAATGTATTGGATCGTCAACCCTCATATATCTCTATCCCTCCCTCCTCTTATCTCCTTCTCTCTATCTCACTTCTCCCTCCATCTCTCCCTCCATCCATTCATCCCTCTCTACCATAATCCCTCAACCCTATACCCTTAACCCTTAAACACTCAACCATAAACCTTCAACCCTCAAACCCTAAACCCTAAACCCTTGAACCCTCTACCCTCTACCCTCTACCCTCTACCCTCTACCCAATACCCTCTACCCTCAAACCTAATCTCTCAACCCTTAAACACTCAACCCTAAGCCCTCAACCCTCTTTCTCTCTCTCACTCTCTCTCAAGTTTCTCCCTCCTACTTGAGAGAGGGGGAGAGAGAGAGGGATAGAGAATCAAGAGAGGGATGAGAGAGAGAGGGACTTGAGAGAGAGAGGGAGAGGGAGAGGGAGAGAGAGTGAGAGTGGGAGAGAGATAGAGGGAATGAGAGAGAGAGGGACTTGAGAGAGAGAGGGGGAGGGAGAGAGTTGGAGAGAGATAGAGGGTGTGAGAGAGAGAGGGAATTGAGAGAGAGGGAGAGGTGGTGGGAGGGAGATCTACTTGAGAGGGAGAGGGAGAGGGAGAGGGAGAGAGATAGAGGGAGTGAGAGAGGTAGGGAGTGTAAGACAGATAGAGGGAGTGACTATGAGAGGGAGAGGGGGTAGGAGTGGGAGACTTAACAAAGAGAGAGAGGGAGAGGGGGTAGGAAGGAGATACTTCAGAGTGAGAGAGATAGAGGGGGTGGGAGGGAGAGACTAGAGAGAGAGACAAGAAAATTGGGAGAGAGATAGAGGGAGTGAGAGAGAGAGAGAGGGAGTGGGAGAGAGAGGGAGAGATAGAGAGACAAAAAGAGAAAGATAGATAGAGAGAGAAATCCCTCAACCCTTAAACCATTAAACTGTAAACCCTAAACCCTTAAACCCTCTACTCTCTACTCTTAACCATTTACACTCTACCCTGTACCCTTAAACCATAAACCACAAACCCTTAACCCTAAACCCTTAAAACCTTAAACCCTAAATCCTAAACCCCTAAACCGTCTACCCTTAAACCTCTACCCTATACCCTTAGCCCTCTAGCCTCTACCCTTAAACCCTAAACCCTAAATCCTCAACCCTTAATCCCTCAACCCTTAAACCTTCAACCCTCAACCCTCAACCCTCAACCCTCAACCCTCAACCCTCAACCCTCAACCCTCAACCCTCAATCCTTAACCATGTTTAACCCTAAAACCTTAAACCCTTAACCCTTAAACTATCTACCCTCTACCCTTAAACACAATACCCTCAACCCTCAACCCTCAATCCTCAACCCTTAACCAGGTTAAACCCTAAACCCTTAAACTATCTACCGTTACCCTTAAACATTTTTAAAGGTCCAACTAAACTCTCTACGCTAATCCCTCAACCCTCAACCCTTAAACCCTAAATCCTCAAAACTCAACCCTGTACCCTCAACCTTCAACCCTCAACCCTCAACCCTGAACCCTGAACCCTGAACCCTCAACCCTCAACCCTCAACCCTCAATCCTCAACCCTCAACCCTTAAACTGTAAACCCTAAACCCTTAACCCTAAAACCTATACCCTTAACCCTTAAACCCTCTACCATATACCCTAAACCCTTAAACCCTCTACCCTTAAACCGTAAATCCTATACCCTTAACCCTTAAACCCCTAAACCCTCCACCCTTAACCCTCAGCACCCCCCTCTCTCTCTCAACCCTACGCCATCTACCCTTAAAATGTAAATTGTAATCCCTAAACCCTAAACCCTCTACCCTTAACCCTTAATTCATAAAACCTAAACCTTCAACCCTCAACCCTTAACTAGGTTAAAACCTTAGACTATCTAGCCTCTACCCTTAAACCCAATACCCTCTACCCTCAACCCTTAAACCCTTTTAAACCCAAATAAAATCTCTAGGTCAATACCTCAGCCCTCAACCCTTAATCCATCAACCTTTAAACCCTAAACCCTCAACCCTCAACCCTCAACCCTCAACCCTCAACCCTCAACCCTCAACACTCAACCCTCAACCCTCAACCCTCAACCCTTAAACTATAAACCCTAAACCCCACACCCTGTACCCTATACCCTATACCCTTAAACCCTTTACCATCTACCCTAAACCCTTAAACCCTCTACCCTTAAATTGTATACCCTTAAACCCTAAACCCTAAACCCCTAAACCCTCTACCCTTAACCCTTAACCCTCTACCCTCTACCCTCAATAACTCATTTAATTGCAAAATCCAAAGAAAATTTTCAACGAAAGATATATAATTAGATGTATCATCAGGCACTTGTGAAATTTTCATTTAAAAAGAATTGTATCCCCGACGTTTGTCAGAATTTCGACAAACCTTATTTTTCGTCGAAGTTTTGACGAAGATCTTTTGCTGAAATTTTGACGAACTTGTAAAGTTAAATTGTGGCCGACATAAATAAAAATGAGCTTGACTATTTATTGCGACAATGTTTTGCTCGACGATTTTCTTGGGAAAAAACAAAAAAAACTCAAGAAGATATCGCCAGGTTGAGGGTAGTCATTTTATTTTTCTAGAATTCATTTGTGAAGTCATATTTGTACTTCCAGGTTTGAAAATCATATTTTAAAGCAACATCTCATCAAATTTCACTTTTAGTCTTGTGCATTTTCAAATTTTCATTTCGAGATTTTAGACCTAACTTCACAAATTCTTTATAAGGGAATTGTTTATAACTGATGGAAAATTTTTGATGGATTTGGAAAAAAATTATATTTGGAAGGTTTCAATTTTAACCCTAATGATCAATTTTCAATAGATTTGGGAGCCATAACTAGATAATATCAAAGGCACAGGGATAGCTGCAAAGTGAAATAGCTGTCAAGATTTAGGCCTAGAGGGTTGAACAAAGAATTGGGAATTTTTGATATTGGATAGTTAGAGCCATTTAACTATGATATTTTTGAAGACTACTTCATAAAGATGTATTTTTCCCTTTGCCAAGTTTCAGAAATAGATTTTAGACCTTAGATGCTAGTGTCCTATAAAAGAAGTTATGGTATATCTGTTACCTGAAGTTCTTGAATTCATCTTGAATCTATACAAATGTATCTATTTTTTATTTGAACAAGAAAGAAAGAAAGAAACCAATTTGTAAATATTGTGAGATATTTAGCGCAACAAACTAAAAAAAAAAAAAATGAACTTCAAGGCCTCTCTCTTTTTTTCAGTTCACTTAATTTTTTTAGATGTTGCCAAACATCTAGCAAGCTATAACTATCATGCAGATTATATGATTTATATATATTTTTACTTTGGAACATTTTACAAGATGAAATTGTCTCCTCATGTAGAAGTATAAGTTGCCAAATTCCTTCAGAAGTTTGTATAGGAATCAAAAGATGAACCTGCGAAATTGGAAACCAAATGTTTTTTGGTAAGAAGAGGTTATTTTTACATGAATAGCATGTTGTAACAACTTTATTAAGTAATACAATTTATTTAATTATTTGATAATTTGGTGATTTGTGTGTAGATATGCCACCATATGAAACTGGGTGGAAAAGAGTAGTCCTTACATTATCAAGTAATATCTAGGTAAGATGCTATAAAAAATAACTTGTGCTTTTAGTGAAGGTGGTCAGCCTACTCATGCTTTTCCATGCTTAATTTTTTCATTTTGGATTGAGCTACTTATGATAAAATTTTAACTTTCCTCGCAACCTGTGTATTACCCTCTCAAGTTTTTAACTGGTTAAAAGAAATCTCTTATAAAGGATACAAAATTACTTAGTACTTTAGATTGTCCTTTATGTTAAGGGAGGCATCTAACTATTTTTTATATAATTCAACTTTATTTGAGAGTAAGCATATTTAATCTCTATGTGGTAGATTTAGACACTAAAAGAAAGTATTTGACCTTATTAGGAAAAATAAAGAAAAAAATGTAAAAGTGCATCACATCTCTATTGAAAGTGATCCCATATCCTTTGTGATACCTGCCATCTAGCAACTTGACTATCCTTTGTCTTTTAGGTTATGCATGACTTTATTCATTTGATTTCAATGGCCTTGCATAAAACTTGAAGAAATTAATTGTGGTAGCTCCTTTAGATATTGTCCATGCACTCCTTAATACACTTGTAGGTTGTCCTCTTTTGAAACTTTGTGAGATGGAAATATTTATTAGTTTATCATACTGCTATGAGGAAAATGAACCCTTGACAAGATTTATGATGTTTTAAAAGCCCTCTTGACAACTCAGTTACTTTTCTTTATGTATCTTTTAAAGTTCGTCATACTACCCTATTACTGTTATTACTAATTTCAATGCCACCTTCATGGTTATGACATGGACTAATCATTGTTTATTTGAATAGTCATGATTGTGATCTCCTTTTGGGAATCTATATTAAAGTGCCATGCCTTTCTTTGAAGTCCATTTCCTTAAATCTTTTCTCTTTGCTCGTTGCTCCTTACCTCTATAGTATCCCTATATTGCATATACATAATAATAAAAATTATGGCGATAACTAGTGGAAATGGGTATAACATCAAGAATCATACAAATGTAGTTTATATCCTCATATATAATACCCTGAGATACTAATATTGTAGCACTAGTCAAAGAATCATCATCAAATTAGATTTGTTGATCAAATACAATGAAAAATTAAATTTATTAAAATATAAAACATTGATCTTTTCTATATACTTCAATATAAATAATAAAGACTTCCAACACTCAAATTGGAAGGAAATTTCTAAAGTCTTTATTATTTACAATGGAATAGATACAAAAGATCACTGTTTTATATTTTGCAGATAGCATTGGACAGTAAACTGGCTAATAAACTATCAAACATAATGATTGGACCCTATGAATATATAGGTTATCAATATTTAATCAATTCACATGAGAAATCATACTGAACAATAGTATCAATGAAATTTTGATACTATATAACAATGACTAGTCTCAGTTTGATGACATTTCAAGACCAATGCATGAATATCATTTGGGCCTCATGGCATTGAACATTGTTTTCATTCAGCCATGATATAATGTTCTTACAGGAAGCACAATACTAGTATGATTGAATGTATCAGAGGAAATAGGAGTTGGAGTATATAAAAAGAGAACAAAACAATTGTAGTGTAAACTTATTATTATATAAATAAATAGAAAAATAGTAAGAGTAGGAACCCCAAATATCATGTTAATTGTCTATGTGAATATGTGTGGAATAGAGTGACCCCTTATCTATTTCAATTGATAATAAGGTTACATTTTATTCTTATTCTCCTTTGCATAGTATAATCTCTAACCAATTTTTAATATTTAGCTTAAAAGTCAAGATAGTATTCCATATTGATTCTATGTCAATAGGAGGGAGAAAGTTGTATATGGATTCTGGAATAAACATTGTAACTATTAGGTCTCAAAAAGTAGGTTTGAACCACAAGAGGTTGCCAAGCTCTTACAACATTTTTGGCTAACATACAAGGCCAAATAATGAACTTGTACCTTCTACTCTTTAGGCTATGCTAAGCCTAGGCATGTGTACCTATGTGAATGATCAAGATTTGAACTATGTTTCCTACTTGACCAATCTATCCACAATGGAAATTTGAAAATGGAGAGATGTGATCCTAATTTGGTATAAATTTTATAAGTAATATCAAGGTAAAATATAATATGTTTAGTTAATAGATTTCAAATAAAATGGATAAAACTAAATGATGAAATGGGGAAGACCAGTGCCTTGTTGGGTAAATGGAGTCAAATGAAATTCTATGAGGAATGGCTTCTATCTGGCAGAAATTCTAATTGTTTGGCATACAAATATTTGTCTATAACTTGTATAAACATGCAAGAATGTAATTATCAAGTTCTTCTTAATGATCCGGATGATGCTTCCAAGTTACTGTGAATGAATAGAAGGATTTAATCTTTACTTGAAAGAACCAATTAATAATACCACATGGATACAAAAAATATGCATTGATAAATTGAACATATGCTTGATATATCAATTTAAATAACAAAGATACACTAGCCTTGGAGACAAATTAATAATATTTTCAATTATCTCAACAAACAATTGATACCAGAATGGCACCATTAAAATCAGAGTCATTTCATTGATCCCTCAAAATTTCAAACATGCATCATGGTCCTTTTCAATGTAAGTATTCTGGAAATTATCTATTCTAACAAACTATTCTCCTTCTAATCTCCCCCCTTTATTTTTGCTACCAAAATGGATATTTATACATCAACCGCTTGAAAGGACACATCCTTTTAGAAATGTCTTATGTTAAAACGACAATAAATTAAAAAGGGCTATTAGGCTCTGTTAAGCCATAAGTTAATCTTCAACATGTGGTCCAAGTAGTCCCGACGCTCATGCGCATCTACATCTCCCAATGCATTCTGGATCGTGATCTCCATTTTCACCATATTTTCATTATGTTCACATGATTCATCCAGTGTTATATCTTTTGCGGTAGCTGTCTTTAGAATTTATTGCAATATTGACTCACTTTCACCTTTCCACCTAGTCATTTCTTTTAATCTTCCTCCATCATCAAAGAATGTAGTCAATCCCTTTTTGGTGGCATCAATTAATCCTTGTGCATCCCCTCGCAATTCTTCAGAAAAGTCTTTGTGCTTATTCATAAGATGATTTGCAGCCTCAATTGCCACATTATCAGGAGCATCCCTCTGGTTTATTTCCTGGAGCTTCTCTATGATCCTACCATCCATTTTCTTGTGTTCTTGTAATGCAGTAAATTTATTTGAGTGTATTTCCCAGAGCTTATTTAACCAAGTTGTTAGACTGGCTTGTATTTTCTTAATTACTGCTACAAGTGCATCATACTTTCCTTGAGAATATGTACTTGACCCTTCCCAATGATCTTTTTCTTGTGAACTTTCACCATTGATGAGTAGCTTGGTTGACCCCATTGTAACTCCTAATAAATATTTCAGGTGGTTGTTTTCTCTCAACATTCTCTCATTATTCATTTTGCACATTTCTTTTTCCTTGATCAACATTTGTATTTGAGCTTTGTTAAGTTTTTCTACATTGATCCCAATCTCTGTTGTTGCCATAGGATCAACCTCCCCAATCTTTAGGGTTATAATGTGCCCAAATGCCTTCTCAATATCAATGATAACTGATTTCCTATTAGGTGGGTACAAGGCCCAAATCATTAATGACCCTTCATCTGGATTGTACTTTGACCCTACAAAGACTTTTTTCATCTTTTTTGGGCTGAGCTTGTGTGTAGCATTACTATTTTTCAGGAAACTGTCAAAGACTAATGCAGAATTGAGATCCAACCTTGGAAAAATCATAACACCAGCACTTTATAACATTTTCCTTCCCTTTTTAGGTGTCATACCCACCATCTCTCTATCCACACTCATCTTAAGATCATTGAGTAACTGTTCTTCATTACCTGGTGTGACATTGTCAACCATTTCTCTTATCTCTTTTCCCTTTTGTTTATATAGGAATGCCTTAAATTTTGGAAAATTTATAAATTCATTATCTGCTACAAATGACTTATACTCTACGTGCCTTGCATCTATATCTATACTCTCTCCAACACTTAATTCCCTGGCAAGGCAAGTGTAATCCCGAGTTCTCAACCTTGACATCTTGTTAGGTAGATCTTGTGGTACATTAATCCCAAATGTCTCTTCCCCAGAAGAAACTAGCTCTGTATCTTCCAACCCTTGATTATATTCTTCAACTACCATTTTCAATTCTTCTGCCTCCAATTTCCTAATCATATCATCAAATTGATAGGGCACATGTTGATACCCCCCAAAGTTTATCTTTTGTTTAGCATAATTGATATACCCTTCTGGATAAAAATTCTTTCTGGATGGTCCTCTTTTCATATTATATTGCAATAATTTATCAAGAATCAAATCATACCCTTATTTTTTCAATACAGCAAAATCACTGAAGAATAGTGTACTAGGCATAAACGCCTTCTTTCCAAAAGAACTCAAATTCATAACATTGGAAAAGTCCATTTGCCTAACAATTTCCAAGTATGCAATCGTATTTGGAACTGTTTTAGGCAAAATGAATGGGGCATCTTCAAATCCATAAACCCTAATCATGGTAGCATCCTCCAAACAATACCAACCCCCCCAATTGTGGCTAATTGGCCCATTGAAGTCCTTAGGCCTGAGAAACCTCTTTATCTCATCAGACAAAGAATAAGAACATGGATAATTATAAAATTTGTACAATGGTTTTACAAAATATTCCTCAAAGTGTACAAAAATAGAGTTAGCAAACCTATTGTCCCAAACAATAGTCCATAATTGAATAGGTAATGACATTCCTTCCTTGTCAAATTGTGAATTTTTTATTTCTTGAGGCCACAAACCTAACTCTTGTCTAAAATACAAAACTATATGCATCAATAGTGAATAATTCCTAAGATGTTAGATAGAGGCTCCACCTCTTATTGCCATCAACATTGAATCAAGCCCCTTAAAAATGTATGAGGCATAATCAAAAGGTCTAGAGTTGTGATATTGAATATTTGCTAAAATTACCATGGGTATAATTTTCATATACTCAGGGACTTCCATTCCCAATACTTGACCTATCGAGAAATAAGTGTATTTCATATAGGGCTCAAAAAGATCAACATGGAATGGGGGTCCTTCACTATCTTCTAGTGGAATTGGTTTGCCGCCATGTCTAATTTTGTGAAAGGGAAATCTCCAACCTTTATAAATTGTGTCCATCCCCCCGAATTCATTTTCTAACTCTTCATTTATGATATTTTAGTTGCATACCCCTTTAAATTTAAAAACTTCGCCTACTGCATTCTTTGATATGTGTATCAATGGGTTCCTGGATGGGTCACAGATGGCTTTTAGTTTTGAATTATAATGAGTGACCAACAATTTCACTAATTCAACATTGAAAAATACATTAGGGCAAACCAAATTCCCCAAATTAAGCTTCTATGGGTTACATACTGGTTCAAAATTATTCCTCCAATAGTAATGAAAGCTAAATGGTTCATAACCTCTTATTAGAGTCCAAATATCTCCTATGAGATTAAATTTGTCATCAAATTTATCCACTTCTTCCCTAAGTTATGCAGATCATCTGGCTTTAGGTCCAGAGCTAGGTACTTGGTCGATAAGATCTTGACTTAGCTTTCGCTCAGTGCCCTCTGGCTGAATTTTGGTTTTCTGTTTTTTCCCTTTAGAATGAATACTTTCCCCATGTTTTCTACCCCTTGATTTTCCCGAACCAGTGGCTTCCATTCTTCAAATTGCAAAATTAAGGTATGAAGAACTTATTATATTTTGCTCAAAATTTTGAATAGAAAGAATGCCCTGGTCCTTTGCTCACCCCTCTACTTCCTTCACTGTCAATTCTGCAATAATGTTTTCAATTGAATTCGCCTTGATTCAAGAAATTACTTATGCTCTATGGTGCCATTAATGTTTTAGCTAAAACACGAGTGTAGCAGGTTTTTTCGAAACTCTGACTGTCACATCATGTAATCTTGTCAGCAAGATATTTTCAAATCTTGGGCAATCCTTTTATTCAGGATTTTACCAACATTCATTAAACACCCACTAAGACATCTTGTAGTTTCCCCGACACTCTAAGTCTCCCCAAAAGCTATTTTGTATCTTTGCTATCAATAGATCATATATCACTAAGATGTTGTGTAGATTCACCGATGTTATGAGTCTCCTTGAGAGTTATCCTTTCGGTCTTAAGTATATCACTATGAATCCCACCGATGCAAAACTATCACTATGACTTAGTAAGTCGAGCAGACAGTCCTCATCATACTCCAAAAATATGTATCTTACCAAGATTTTTCCTTCATCAATTCTGATCGTGAAGACAATGATTCTTTTTTTTGCCGATGGAACTACACTCAGTGTGACCTTTCTCCCTCTCTCTGCTGAAGACTATCTCACGGATGAATTTCTTCATCAGGGAGACCATGAATCATGTCTTTCTGATAATCATTCCCTCCAAACATATTGCCAAGCCCCTTACCAATACAATTTTTTTGGTGCATCATTGAGGGTTGGAAGGACTCCTCGAATTCATCCTGGTAACATTATCCTACTGACAAAATCCTCCTTTGCTTCATCGGCAAGACCAGATGAATGTCTTGGGCTGACTTTAGGAAATTTACTTTGATGACTCTATTTTAGTTGACATATTTCCTTGTGCTTCAAGTGGTCACTAATGGATTTGACCCCAATTTTCGATGGCTATTCATTGAAATTTCGATGATCTATTGTTGGCCGACCGACGAATCACACAAATCAGCATCGTCGCTCAATTTCCGTCTATACCCCAACAGACAATAAAGCGTCGCCCTCCCAATGCTAGCTCATCAGAACAACGACGCCCATTTCATCGATCGCGCGATGAGCAGTGGCTGGACCATGGGTAGAATACCATCGCCAAAGCATCAGAACAGTGTCATACATTCATTGGAACCGGGATGACAGTGTCGTCAGTCTAGCGATAAAAAATGTACGGAGCACGAGTAGTATACCTTTGCTAAAGCGTTGGAGCAGTGACATATAGTTGTCGGTCGAGCGACAAACAATACCCTGAGCACGTGCGGCATACCATCGCTGAAGCGTCGAAGCATTGACATACATTCATCGGGATGGAGATGATAGTATCATGGGTCTAGCAACAAACAGTACCCGGAGCATGTGTGGCATACCGTCGCTAAAGCGTCAGAGCATCAACATACATTCATCGGGATGGAGACGACAGTATCATCGGTCTAGCGACAAACACTACCCGGAGCACGTGCAGTATACCGTTGTTGAAGCGTCGAAGCAATGACATACATTCGTCGGGATGGAGATGGCAGTATCATCGATCTAGTGATGAACTGTACCCAAAGCATGTGTGGCATACCGTCGCTGAAGCATTGGAGTAGTGACATATAGTTGTTGGTCTAGCGACGAACAGTGCCTAGAGCAAGTGCAACATAAGAGCGTCGAATGCACGACGCAATAGGCAAGTCATTACGGAAAAATTTTGTCGCACTCACGACGAAATAGGCAAGTTATTACGATGAAATTTCATCAGATACATAGCAAGGTCATTGGGTATTTTTGCGGTTCATCGCAATTTTGACAGAACAATGCAGTTTAAAAAAAAAAAAATATTCGTTGAAATGTAGGCATATCAGGGTGACTCTGGGAGATATATAAAAGTAGTAGGAGGCTCCAAAGTGCATCCATATGGATAATGAAAAGACATAAGGATAGGTCAATCAAAGAGCGAAAGTTGATGTTCCAAGACCATGAGCATTTAATAGGAGTAGCAAAAGACAAGATGGATTTTCATCAATGCTCAGATTAGAAGACTTCATTATGAAAATTTAGATCACAATATGATTAACCCTGTTTGTACAAATGCATTGACATTAGTGTCAAGAGTTAAGAGGCCATTCAACTTTGCATTTCAATAAATTATTGTATGCATTGAGTAAGTGTTTACAAGGTAGAAAAAGGACAGTCATATGACTGTTTAAAATATCAAACAACATGTCAAATGTTGTGTTTAATTAGGCTTATAGAGGCAGGGATTTATCATTTTTTGCATACATCTACAGTCCAAGCTCTAGGCCTGCATTATTTGATTACTATGTATGAGAAATGAGCAATGAATAATTTTAGAATATGGAGGCTATGGATGATATTATGATGGATGCATTTGATGTTGATCAACAACTGGAGAAAAATATAATACCTATGATGAGTCATGAGATCAAGGGGACTGTCATGGACAACAAGCACAACCTACAAACTGGATTCTAATTTTGCTAAAAAAGAAAAAATCAAACTAGTGAATATTAAACTACACACTAGAATCTAAATTTGTGTAAAATGAGCAATTTGGTGAGAAAGAGTACCTGCAGTGCATCTTGGATACTTAGCTAGTGTATTAAAAAATAGGATTGCAAACCCAAAATTATTCTCACTCTGGAAATTCAATAGAAAAATATAGAATTTTATCCTAGATACTTAGCTCTTAGATAGTCAATAAAATAATATGAGCATGACTATGAATGGTTTTACCTGGTCCCACTCTTGATATCCATGTTTGAGAGCCTTCTCTTTAAGACCCCATGAATCCAATTTGATCCATTGCTGACAAAAGAGATATTAATGTGTAAACAAGGAGCCACATTTAGAAAAAATGGTTGTTGATTTCTTCTAAGAAATTTAGAGACTACAAAAAGAAGATACCTGATGGGGATCATGTGGGCTTCGTAGAGAAAGCACTACAATATGGCTTCGGGCAACAATGAAATTTTTTTGATTAGCTTCATAGTAAATCCTAACAGCATGACATTGAAAGTTGCTTAGGTACTGGGTCTTGTCCCCTAGATTAAATTAAGACAAAACATTATTGTAAACACAATATGTATAGAAGAATATGAATGTAAAGGAAAATGGATATTAGAAAAACATAAATGTAAATAAAAGTAGTGTAAGCAGAAAATGAATCTAAATTGGTCTTGAACAAATAAAATCATACCCAATTAGCATTATGTTATAATGACCTTGTACTCATTGCCATTGTCAATCTTGAAGGTTACTTTGATGCCTTCTGTAGAAACTCTCTGGCCACGAGGCAAGAGAAGGTGGGAAAACCAAGTGTATATTGATGACTTCCTGACAATCAAAAAGAAAGAAGCAACCAGTCAACCCTATTAGAACAGAATAATCTTATGAATTGATTTTATTTATTTTATTGGCTAATGGATAGTGGACCTAGTTCTCTTGAATTGAGATACTACTAAGATGTGTTGATAGGTGATTTTAGACTACCAATATTCTGCTTCAATCTCTATAAGTTACTTTTGTCTTAAATATATTCAAGATAACTCTGCATAAAAATTCCCCGATCTCTTAAAAATTATGCAGATTATTTTGTTAATACTTCTCCATTTTGATATTTTCTTTCAAAAATTCATAGAAAGATATGTAATGCCATATTTGAAACTTACATATTTTAATTTTATTAGTTCTGTAATTATAGTATATGATTCCAACAATTGTGAAACGCATAGGCAATATGCTGGATGAATGAAGTAAACTATGCAATTGGCAGGTGTAAAGCCAAATTCCTTAACCCTTTCCAGCATCCTTCTTTCCTGTTTTAAAACATGTGCTTTGGAACAGGGCATGAAAATCCATGTAAGTATAATGAACAGGAGATTTTTGTGATCAGATATTATATTACAGTAAGTTGAATGAATGTAAGTAGAGATATTTTAGCATACCTGCAGATGGTACAAAATTTCATGGTTAAGTGGAAGCCTCCCATCAACAAAAAGATCCAAATATTCGTGTATCTATCTCAATTGAACCTCTAAACCCTTCAGAGATGTCAAATTTTCCACTAACCTATTATGCACAAAATTCAAATTTTAGAGACCACTAAAATAAAAATAAAAAACATTACACTATGATCCAAATCCACACACAACACAATGTTCATAGTGAAAACTTAGCACTTTCTTTCATCTTTGCATATTGATTTGATGCTTCAAACGATGCATTTCTTATATTGAAACGTGCATTTCTTACCTTATTGAGCTTCTCTTTGTTTTGAGAATAGTTTAATATTCTCTACTTAACAGGGCCAACCACGTGAAGGTGGAAGCTCATTTGGCCCCTTCCCCCCCCCCCGCCCCCCTCACATCACTCTCAATTCCCCATACCCGATCATATAACATTAATCATTCATTCATCCATTAAAAACATATAACATTCATTCACTCATCCATTAATAAAATATAACATTCATTCATTATCATATAACATTTATTCATTAACATATTCACATTCAGTTATGTGCAGAATCATCATGGAAAAAACAGGCCCTTAAGTGGCAATAAAAAGACAGAAAATCAAAGTTAGACAACTTGACGTAAAAATTTGAATAAGTTATCTATATTATTTCAAAAAAATGTAAAAATAGAATTTGTAGAAAATTTAATGTAGTTTCTAAACTACTAGACCTTTATTTAAAAAAAAAAAGAAGCTATTTGGTGAAAATTTGAAATTTCAATGCAGTAGTATTTAAATTTCAGGGTAAAAATAAGAAGTAGGTGTCTGTCTGACCACCCTAACCACAATAAAATGATAATATTTTTTTATAATATTTTAGATATAAGTAGAGGACTCATGTCCCAATGTGATGCATCTTTTTTTATAATTTGTTTCCAAGTAAATAATTAATTATGAATTTTTTATTACAACTTTTAAAAAATATAAAATCTCGTCTATCTAACCACCTTAACTTGGTCAAAAATTCAAGAAATTCATTTTTAAAATTTTTAATCCTATAGTATGCAAAGCATAGAATGTGACACATGTTTCGGATTCAAAAAATGTGATACCATTTGAAAGTTATAGATGTTTTTCAATCAGCCTATCAATCGGGACTTTATTCATAATTCTAATAGAAAATGAATAATAATTATTTATTAAATTCAACGTAAAGCATAATTTATATTGGTGGAAAGCTGAGAATCTCCTCTAAAAACCCTTTTCCTTTCATCAATTTTGGGTAAAAAAAAAGTCATCAGCCACATGGGCCATCATATGGCTTACATATCGCCACTTTTTGGCCCATCATGATCCTGGACATACCCATTCATTCATTAACATATAACATTCATTTTTTCAGTTTTTACATATTATCAAAAATATGGTTGTCAACTTGTCATAATATGATTACAATCACTTTGTTTTTTGTTTCTTTTTTGCAGCCAAAAAAACCTAAAGTGGAGTATCGTTTTCAAAATCATGTGTCCCTCCTTTAGTTGTTCTGAGCTCTGCTCATGATCTTAATGTATGCCTAGTCGTGTACTCACAACATGGACGCAGTTGCAAGGGGGGGTCTGCTGCAATAGCAAAGAAATGTTAAATTGATATGTTTTATTATTATTGTTACACGTATTTCATTAATTAAAAGAACATCAGAGTGGTGCTCTTTACCTGAATGGGCCACATCATGTTCCTGATATTGTCTTATAGCCTCATGCTGAACATGCTAAACACCCTCTAAATCCTGATCTGGAGTTGAAACACAAAAGATTATATTAATTAATACACTAATTGCAATTAAATATGTTTAAAAGAACATTAGAGTGGTCCTCTTTACCTGATGGAGCCACATCATGTTCCTAATCTTGTCTAGCCCAATCATGCTCAACATGTTGATCACGCTCTACATGCTCTAAAGTTGAAACACGAAAGGTTACATTGATTAATACACCAAATGCAATTAAAGATGTTTAATTATATTAATCCATACTGTGTTTTGTATAGCACATGAATACATCCAGTACCAGGATGCGCACCATGGCCTTCATCAGCAGGTTGCGCTCCACCCTCACTAGGCTGCATTCCAATGTCATGTGCAGTATTATCATTGCTTATCTTGTAAAACAAATAGGCACATTATTATGGTAGAAATTAATATTGAACAGAGTGCACAAGTGTTCAATTTGAAATAAACTTTATTGTGTTTATTTACCTACGTGTTGGATGCAATGGAAGATTGTGTTTGCCCAGTCGAGACTCTTAGCTGTTCAGTCAGGGCTCCATAGCCTTGGTGGAAGGCAATATTTAGGTCCTCTTCTATGGGCACTCTATTGAAATCAAAGCCCTGCATTTTTGCATGTGATCATGAATTTTGCTTCTATGGTGTGATAAAACCAAAATTGTTTGCAATTTATTATTTGGATGTAATATTTCATTTATTGATACTTACAAATCGTGTGGTTGTTTTCATATAACCACCAGAGCAAAGTTTGTGCTGCCCATGTTTTTCTAGTCTTTCCTTTGTTGCCTTCAATGTGTCGGGAAGCCTATGAAAAAATTGAAATACGTTAGATTATGTAAAAAGAAAAAATAATCAGTATATAATTAAATTGTTGATAGTATCACTTACCTTGCTTGGCCCGGTGGTGTCTTTCCTTTCTTCTTTTCAACCTTATCCTTTCCATCTGACACCAAGTCCTTCCACTCCCTTTCTGGAATCATGGGGGAACGCTCGTACTTTTTGTTCTTCTCTAAATTTGACCTATATTGGTCCCTCACATACTTTAGATAGGTACCAACTTTCTTAAGGACCTTGGTTCGATTGAATGTTTTATCACCAAACAGCACAACTAAACGGTTAATGAGCTCATCCTTTAAATCTTGATTTTGGGCATTCCACCGTGTATGTATGGTGGGCCCGAAGAGCTCCAATGTAATATCACTTAGATGTTTATAAAAAACATCATTTCCTACAAAATGATCATGGGATCATTAGTCTACAAAGAGTGATCAATAAGTAAATTTCAATTGGATTATATATAATAATAATTAAAACATTTTAAAGTACCTGGGACCTTCTCTATCTTTATGGGAAGGAAATCCTCGGTCACCACAAATGTGACCGGCAATGTTCTCGTACTAGTAATAAAGGAAGATCCAGGAAATGCTGCTAAAATATCACTAGTACTAGCGACCTTTGTATCCACAGGTACTCACACATGTGGTGGCATGTGTTCACTGTCAGACGGTGGACTACCGAATGCCTACATGGTATGTGTTGCCGAAACTTCAGTCGATAATATAGGCACGAATGATGGGGCCGGATAAAGTGTTGTATGCACAAGAAGATCAGGATTAACACTTGTACCATCCCCTACTTCTCGGGAAACACTTGCAGTACCTTGATCATGGCCAACAGCATGATGAGGACATAAATAATCCTGCAAAAACAACACATATTTTAGTTCATGACATAAAAAAGTAAAAAATATAAAACCATGAATGAACTTATGTTATAATTAAAGATCTCATGACAGCTTACTTGCAAGTTCTATGCTCTCTCAAACAATAGTTTAACCCTTTCTCTTATCTCATCTGTTTGAGGCACTATGAATATCAACTTAAGGATTTCTTGATTGCATTTTTTTGGGCCTTCCTCATCATATCCACAGGGTTTGTGGAAAATGCGATGTCATCATCGCATAATAGTGACTCCACCTCCATATGGATGTTCTCTTGTACTACTAGTGCCTTTCCCTGATCAACCAACTGCAACAAGAATATTAAAAACATTATCAAAATTAACCCAATAAACTCATGAAAAAAACATAATAATAAAACATTTTGCTTGTATCTAATTTGTACAATTATAATGAGGTAAATGTGTCGGATAGAAGCGCCTAAAGATGGATCGCAATCTGTGCTCTAGGCTGGAGCCTTCCTTGTATGATCAATGTCCCGCTGTGACAAAATTTAAATATAAAAAACATTACTGAAATGAAACCATTAGACTTACAAAATAAAACATAGTAATAAAATGGTATATTGGAGTCATTAATTGGAGGTTGGGTAAAATGGTATATAGTACATACCACCCCCATAGTAATTGTCTTTGTATCTAAGCGATTCAAATTCTAATCAATTAGCAACTCTTCCCCTGCAGTTATTGATTTTATCGCACATACGAATACACGATTTCCCTCTCGTGCCTTGAATATACAATTGGGTTGCTTATTTGTTGACCCAGGTCGTCTACTATTTATAAACCCTGTAATATTCCTTGATGCTTTTGGCCTCCTGTCAATGTACCTAGCCACTCCTTTATTTTGATCCTTATCTTTTAGTTGTATATAATTTATTGATAGTGCATACCTACGCATACTTCATGTATATTGAACCAGCTGCATCCAATCTTTGTAACTGTAATAGGGTCCAACATACTCCATCAACTCAGTAACTTTGTCATAACAGACCTTTATGCCATCCATGCAAAATAGGCCCAAACCATGTAATGACGATGGTGCTATGCGATATATCCTCTTGTTGACACAAAGATCAGTGTTTATTGGAGGAAGTTCCTTGGGTACCCATTGTTTCTGTAGATGTTTGTACTCAAGGGTACCTCGAAGTCGCCTATGCTCTCATCATCATAAGAACATGACCCCCCTTCAGCAAGGAAAAATTCCATGCGTTTACGAAATTTTCTTCTAATCTTTTGACCTCTAGTTGGTCTCCCTCTTTTAGACCTACTACATGTCTCACTTTCCTCTTCTCTTCTTGAATTTCCCTCGCTCGAGGAAGACAAATCTGAAAAATACCTATTTGGTGGTACCTGCACTCATAAGGATGTTGGATGAAGTTCTTTCATGGTGATGTGATCCAAAGGTGACATTATGATTAATCTATCATTTCATCGCTATAATTTGACAGGTTATAAGGTAATCAAGTCTTGATAGATTGCAAGTTATTGTTACTAGCTACTGTCCAAATGTGTCCATCACAAATCAAATCTACTTAACGTTTTAACTCCCAAACTTTGTAACAAGTGTTAAATGTGACTATGGTCCACCAGTTACACAACCAAAGCGTCAAATGTATTCTCTAATTGTAATCAAAGGACTTTTTCTCTTCATTCAAGTAAATAAAATTGAAGGGAAACACCACCAAGTGGTTTACTGGACACCTACATGACTAAAAATAGCAGCAAATTTACATTTAATTTCCATATGTCTAAGTGGTTAATGGGGAGGGAGTGTGTACTACGCCTGGTAAAGTCATCATAAGTTTATCAATGTTCTAATTCTCTATGACAAGGTTTCAACATCTTCAAATAGTGAAAGTTAGTGCTCATAGTCATTTGAAACAACAACATTTTCATTATGTATGATGGTAGGATTTGATAACTTAAAATAATTGGCTACCCAACAAACTTAAAGTTAAGATAAACTTTTTTAGTTTAAGGGGTTAGCACTTTCTTTCATCTTTACATATTGGTTTGATGCTTCAAATGATGCATATTTTATCCCACTTCTATCATATTTTATTCCCATCCCATTGCAATTGCTGGAGGAGTTGATACCAAAATTTCATATCAGATACCACGTTCTTGAAGCAATTTTCTATGTTTTTATAATTTTTCTGAAGTTCTTTTATATTGTATCGATCCATACAAACTTGAAATTCTCTGAGATCATTGGTGTAGATAAATATATGTGTTCCCTTTCATTTTCATTTGTTTTGAAGTTCTCAATCACTATTTTGTGGGATTAAACAATCAAATACAGGGACTGCCCTGTTGTGCCTGTGTAAGGGTTTGAGGGCTAAATAGAAATGGCATCCACCAATCCACCCACTATCTTGGAACTATAACTTGGTGGATTGGTGTGCATCATGGTATAATAGAGGTTAATTGCATTTAGGGGTCTTTTAAAGCAAGAAACTTGGCGTTGAATTGATGCCCTAGGGCTGACAAGGGCAATTTTCTTCTGAATTTGTGGTTGTTAAGTCAGGGTTTATGAATTTGATGGATATCTTGGTAGAGTCATGGTGACACTGTTTGATGGTCCAATCTCTACTTCGAAAAAAAAATATCTCTAACAACTCTAAGAGCTATAATGGGATGGCATTAAAGGAACCTTCATATGAAGGATCTTCTAATGAAGGACCTTTGAATTAAGGTCTTCACTTGAAGGTCCTTCATGCCAAGGTTCCTTTTATAAAGCATTTTGGACATAAAATATTTAAAATAAAAAATACCTTCATTTGAAAGTCTTGACATGGCATCATTTTTGAATGAAGGTTCTTCGTTCAAAGGTCATGACGACATCACTTTCAAATGAAGGTTCTTCATTAATTGGTATTTTATAATTTTGAATGTGTGATAATAATTTAGGGTTGAAAATAAATCCATTTGAGCCTTTTATAAATGAAAGGACATTTGATGCAATAGTATGCCTTGTCAAACTTTTAACTTAATAGTAAGGGCATCATGAGTAGTTTGTTGGGCCCATTCACCAATCTCCGATGCAAGGATTGAATTGTCTAGAATGTATCTACTATCAAGAAAGCCAATTTGTTTACCTCTATGACTATAACTCAAGAAATAGGTTTAGTTGTGATGGTAATGATATTGACAAGGATTTTGTAGTTTAGGTGTTGAGAAGCATAATTGGCCACCATCCTAGGAAAGATTCTTCATTCTCACTTTTAGGTGTTAAAATTTAACAATACGTAGATTAATGAAAGAGCCCAAAGAGCCTTTCCCCATGTTATCCAAGTACACATAGCAGTGGTCTTCTCTTATACGGTTGGACATGATTTCAAGAACTTAGCTAGGAATTATTCATTTAACGTAAGGGTTTCTCATAATGCCATCATTGGAAAAGTATGATCAAATTCTTCTATTATGAAGAATTGGTCTATGTGCCTCTAGTAATCACTATAAAAATGTGAAATACTAAGCTATTTTTTTTTTTTTGTCTTATCTTATACTATTTTATGAGAATGGGGGGGCCAATGTACGAGAAGATCTTTGGAAACTAGGCATGAAAATTGCACGTTAAAGAGAATGCGGGTGACAAACTTACAGTACTCATTGTCCCTTGGTCGTCGATTTTCCCTGAGTGCCCTCAACCTCATCCTCGGTGCTGGTATTGACCTTGTTTTAGCTCCAAACTCTTCGTCAGCGCTGGTATTGACCTTGTTTTCACTCCTCCAAACTCTTCCTCAGTGCTGGTATTGACCTTTCACTTGTCCAATTTGATGAGCTACAACCTAGTTTAGTTAGGTTTTAGAGTATGTTAATTAAATTTAAAATTATGGTGCCATTGAGAGTAGTGAATATTAAGCAAGAAAAGCCTATTATGGCGCCATTTAGAGTAGTGAATATAAAGTAAGGCAAGCCTATTATAGTCATGAGGGAAATAATAAAACTCCTAGGATGCTTTGTGAAACCATTTTCCTTGGTTAAAGGGAGGCCATAAAATATTCCTTTGGATTTTTTCAATCTTCAAATATGAGGATTTGCAAGGTTGTTAACTAGCAACATGAGTAATGGAAACATGTGCAACAATAATTTTTGAACACACATGGAATCTCCTTGCCAAAGAAAGGGCTTCATAATTTAATACGATAATTTTTCTCAGCTCTAGAAATGATATGTTTCCTTAAAGAGGAAGGAGAAACCTAAAAGGTAAAAGAGATGCTTAGGAATATCAACACTTCCTTATGATCAACCCCCTTCTATCCATAGGAATTGAACCAATTGGGCTTGGCTAAGAATGATTTCTTATAACATTAAGTTTTATGCCACTATATATTTGACCTTAAAGCTTTCTAGAAAATATCTAGGCATTGAATATCCTAAATAATGTCACGTTTGTCCTCCAAGAGAGTGAGAAAGGAGTCATTAGAAAAATGACCATTGAATAGTTGGGCTAGTGATGGCAATGATGATAGTGAGATGGGTGGTCATAGAGGTGGCCTACAAGCTATATTTGGAAAAAAAGAAGGATAGAAGCCATTTATTAGATTAGTGAATATTGACATTGGTGTTTCCTTGTCCAACAAAGGGTCACTATGAGAAATGGTGTTGGATTTGGCATTGGCACTTACTCTTTTCTTCTAACAAAAATTGTGATAGGCTAGATGTGTCTAATACTAGAAATATGCTCCCCTTCCTCCCATGAAAATTTTTATGGGAGAAGGAATACATGATACTTTGAATTGTAATGAAGAGACAATGCAAAATAAACTACTCCCTCTACTATCATACATGTTTTTGGGTTTATTCTTTCATTCTTCATGCTTGGAAAATTGCTCATTTGGAAATGGATTAAACAAGTGGAAAAACTTAGGCATGCATATGACCTTATGAATTGGAACCTAAAGGGTATGTCGTCAAAGGAAGATTTCCCATTTCTAACACTTTGTTGTTGAGGTGAGTTTAATAATACTATGGCTCGTTGCACCATAGAATTTTTTAGAGGTTTCCTAATATGACATCTCTATATGATCCTTGCTTAATTAGTTGTTGGCTTTTATATTTTCCTTTTTATATTAATGAATTATTATATGATTGCATAGATGATATTTTTTAATTTCATTGGTCCATATCAGTCTATACAAAGTTGCTTTACTTCTCAAAGTATTATCAATAACCTTAATAATGAAAATAATGAAATTGTCATTTAATGGGTGCTTGGGGAAGGGTATTGAGTTTTACCCTAGTGATAATTGTTGGTGTCTATGTATCATATTGCTTTGCCTCAAGAGGGGTATTGTTATCCCTTGTGATTATTTTTGAGGAAGTATTCAAATGGATGTTATTTCCTTCAACCAAATTGATGTCATTAAATAGTCTTGTTATGAACCCCTTGCAGGTTGCTTGGATAATGTTAGTATTGGTAATTCTGGTCCTTCTAATTATTATGCCCAAGCTTCCATAAATATTCATTTACTTAAAAATAATGATATAGTCACTTCAATCAAGTCACTTATGGTTGGGAGGTTTCTCCATGGTATGATCGTATGAACAGGTTAGTTTTGCATGATAGTGAATAAGCCTCAAATTTTTGTGAAGTCTATTCTCTTAGGTGAATGCTTGTGTTTTCTTCCTACTAAGTTCCAAATGTATAATATTTTGCAAGGGTTTAGATACTACAGGGGATATATGATGCCACACTAAACTCACATCCCCTAAGCAGGTGAGAAATAATGCCATACTATGACATTTCTTTAAGAGGGTAGAATTGCTCCCTTCTTTGAGTCCCTATGTTACTCTAGTCAAGTCCTTTCAAAATAATTTGCTGCTTCATAAAAGGATAAAAAGGTTATTGTGGATGGTGTTAGATTTCTTGTTTCAAAGGAAACCATCAGAGCTACTACTAGGTTGAATATTGAAGGTAGGAAGGTCTTTAATAGGGAAAAATGATGGACACAGAAACCATCAACCAAATTTTGAAAAGGGGAGAACTCATCAAATTATAGAATGGTTTTGAATGATGAGTTTAGTAGAGTTCCAATTAAGTACTTAAGTGTTGAAGGTAGTTTTAAATGTGTTTTTCATTACCATTTCTCACATGACCATCTTAAACATAGTAAGATTGCTTTTTTTCCTTATTTTGTCTTAAGTTCTCTTAAGTGTTTAGGTAAGGAGGTTTTAATGGATAAATTTTTGATGCCTCTACACGAGGGTTTAATTTTTAGACTCCATAAGTCCACCTTGCTATGTTCTCTTAGAATTTTGTTAGCTCTCTTATTTCAAAGTCTAATCTATTCCCTACCCCTATTCTTATCAAAGATAAAGGTGGGAATCTTAGTGATTTGCATGCTCCCTCTCCTCCTAAGGGTAAGAGAAAACCTATCAAACATTCCTTATTCCTTGTCAAGCAAAAAATTACATTTGATGATGTGCCTAGTAACATGGTTGAGGGAAATCTTGAGCTTGGTAAAGTTGTGGCTGATTATGATGACTTAGGTTGCCCTAATCTTTTTTCCATTGGTTCTCTATTGAAAGTTGCCTCTCATATCCATGTGGACATTCCTAGTGATGTTGACATCTCCAAGACTAAGAGTAAAAACCCTAAATTTTAGTCCTCAGTTGTGGGCAACAACGACTAAGATTCTTATTGTTGCTACTGTTAATAATAGGATTGATATAGGAAAACCTTTTAAGGGGAACCTTGTAAGAAGATCTAATAGGTTGGTGGCCATAATTTCTACTACCCCTAGCATTACATCCAATGTAGAATTAGTTGTTTCTAATTAACAACAAAGGCTTTGTTGATCACAAGGACAATGACTGCATCAATAGTGGGAACAAAGAGTTCAGTCACTCTCAAGACTTCATGTAAGAAGAAGATGTTTCTCTTTCCAATGATTTTGGTGTCAACCTTTTTCAGAAATGAATGTTCTTTATGACACTAAGTCTTCTAACATAGGGGATGATTGAGAGGCTGAAAATGATGTGAATTTAGTCCCTAGAAATGATATGGTGGTCATGGATGATGTCAAGGGTAAAGGAATTTAGGTGGAAAATAAGTTTGATCTTGGGCATTTATATTCTCATTGTGGCCATAAAACCAATTCTATTAATTATTTGGAGAAAATTCTAGAAACTTTGGAGGAAAGAGTCAATAATGTGCTTAATTTTAGTAATAAGGTGATCCATAGGTTACTTCTATGCTTCTACTCTAGAATGTTGTGTGGGATTCTAGAAAAGAAGGTTGAAGGGTAATCTTGATAGTCTTGTTTTAAAGAAGGATAGAAAGAAATACCCTAAGGATGATATTTTTTCTTTCCTTTTTGAAGATTGGGGATATGTGACTCCCCAAAAGACATGCTACAACTTGTAGTTTTTTCTTGTTGTTTGTTAGTTATTTATGTGCTATTTTTCTTTGTTCTTCTATTAATTATTTATAGTTAGTTAATTTTTGGTTTTTCTTTTCATATCCTCCGGGCTTGCTATGTAATAGGGTTGGGACCTTGGTTTCCCAATTTATATATAAAAAAAAACCAAGTCGATTTATCTTTTGCAATTATTGTGATAAAGTGAGGATTTGGCATAGTTTAATAAGACACCTCACTATTTATTGCTAAATCTATTGTATTTTCTTAAGATATCTTAGAAATAATTTATCCATGTGTAACACAATAGTTTACAAATATGGATAGTGATGCCTAGGTTAACTTAGATTTTCACTTGGAATCTAAAGTAGACCTTTAAGAATTAAATTTGGAATCTAATAGACTATGTCAAGGCTTCATTAACCACATTGAAGATAAGTATATTCCTTTTAAACTACCTTATAAGCTAAAATGAAGTGGCCACCATCAGCAATCGTGTTAATTCATAGCAGTCAGGATTGCGGGGAACAGTCAGGATCGACTGATGGATGATTGACAATCATTAAAAAATCATTCCAACATCTAGCTCCCTCGACGACATGTCTGGGAACTAACCCATGTTGGCCCTGTTACTGCATTCATAGGGTTCGGGATGTTGGGTTCACCACAAAACCCCTCACTTCATAGCTAGGGCAAAATGAGACTTCCTTGCTCCTAAGACTATGATGAACACTTGAGTCACTATGGGACTCGAGGCGGGAGCTACTTCTTTTCGCTCCTAGAAGGAAGAGTACTAGAACACCCTTTCCATTTGGTGTTCAGCTATGGACTCTCGATGCAACCCGGTTGCATCCCTATGGTGCTCCTTTCCTTGAACAACCATACCTCCCTATATAAGTTATTAGTCCAAATACTAGACATCGGTAGGATGACACCGTACTCTGGGCTGATTCCCCCATTTTTGACTTCTCATCACCAGTAATAACCCATAGGGACCTTCGACCCTTGATTTGCAGACTCTTCCTAGCCTGGCTAACATCTTGATGAGTCCAACTAACCTTGTAGAGTTGCCTTACCCTTGCAACCTACCTTAACTCACCATGACTTGGCATGAATCAACACTTCTTTATGCTCCATGCTGCTATGCCCATGCTACCCTAGGTAACTCGACTTCAAAACTAGAACCTTGTTGTCCCAACTCGCCTTAAGATTCAAAAAATAAAAAAGAAAAGAAAAATACGCCTCGAAAATGATAAATCTCGGCGTATATTATATAGATTATATATAAGGTATATAAGCTAGTTAAATCATTATAATATTGTTAAATCATTAATTATATTACAAATGAACATTACTTTCAAATTCTTCATTCTCTAAAGCATTGGTTCTTGCATTTTTCTTGACACAAGCAACATCCAATCATCGATTGTGGGATTGAAATCCTTAATTTTTGTTAGAATTTGATGAAATATTTGTTGTTCTTCATTTTGTCCATCTTGTCAAAAAACACAACTTAATGTAATGACCATTTTGAATTCTTCCTATAGTATCTTTTCTCACCTTTTTCTTTCATATGGAGCCATGTCATTTACTGGAGGTAATTGTGCCAAGTCTCCAACTAAAATCATGTAGATATGCCTGAATATAAAATATTTAATTAAATTTTTAATATGAATTTGTATAGAAGGAACTATAATAGAATTGAATAAAAAATGTTGTAATGTAAAGTTATCAAAGTTAGCAATTTCGATCCAGAATTCACCTCCAAAACTTTGGTTACTATTTTTTGGGAATGCTCATCGAAGCCTGGAATCTATGTTTTCAAGCAACCTCTCCCCAAAGAAACTCATTTCATCTAACAATATGTATCTGACATGTGATATTTCTTCTTGGAAAGCTGTAAGTCTTGTCCCTTCTAGTTCATTGAAATCTCTTATTGGAATTCTTCGCTTTGAATGAATGGTTGAAGCACCAATGTTGAATGTTGCAACTCCAGTAGGCGTGAATAGAAGTAGAGGAGATTGTTTGGGAGAAGAATTTTTTGTAGTGCTAGGATATGTGTTAGGTTATATAAGGTTAGGTTATATAGTGTTTGAGCCTAGCCTCAAACACTACAATTAGGGTTGGGTTAGGTTATGTGTTTTCTTTAGGGTTAGGTTTGGGATTAGGTTTATGGTTATGGTTAGAGTTTAGGGTAATCTCTAAATTTAAGTTTAAGTCGTAGTTGATTATTTTCCCACAAAAGGAAATTAGATCCATTTTTTCTCATGTTCATTATAGCCAACTATGGCTTAATCTTAAATTTAGACCCTTTCTTAAAACCTAACATCATATCCCTAGTCTAACCATAACCCTAACCCTAATCATAAGATTGAATCATACCCCGACCTTAACCCTAGCCCTGACAATAAACCTAATCCTAACCCTTACTTGGAAACTAAACCATCATTTTCTCATTAATGTAACCCTGGCCATAACTTTAACCCTAACACTATTTATCAAAACCATAATCTTAACCATAACCCAAATCCTTTTTATCACAACCCTAAACATAAACATAACTCTAACCCTAAACCCTAAACCATGATCCTAATTCTAATCTAACCCTAACACTAACCTTAACTTACACCCTAACCTTAACCCTAATTGTAACCCTAAACTAAAGACAAATGCTACACCCTAAACTATAATCCAAATCTTAAACCTAGCCCTAACCCTAATCATAACCTAACCCTTTTTCTCGAAACCTTAACCTTGACCCTAACCCTCACCTTTATCCTATCTTTATAACCCTAAGCACAACCAAAAATATAACCCCAACCCTAACCCTAATTACCTAACCCTAAATATTTTTTCTTTTATTAATTAGTTGCATTCACTCTAATAAACCTAAACCTATTTGTAAACCTAACCCTAGCCCTATCCCTAGCCCTAATCCTAACCCCAACTCTAAGCCAAATATAAAAACAACCCTTAATCATAACAATAACCCTAAAACTTAATTCTAAATATAACCCTAATACTATAATCCCTAATTGGAATCCTAAACCCTAACCCTATTTTCATATCTAATCCCAACCATAACCAAAAATCTAAATCTAACCCTAACCCTATTTTAATATTATGTTTTCCTTATGATTGGTTGACTCTTATACTAAATCTGAGTGTTGTTTGTGTTTTGACAAGAGTAGATTAATATTTTTATAATTTTTTATATGAAGATCAAAATTGCATGCACATAGAATGAACCATAGTTTAGTTACAACACTTGGTCTCTTCAAAATAATCAGAGAAGATTAGGGAGAGGAAGGAATGCACACCAAACTACAAAATAGGGGTAGTTGTGGCTTTGTTAGTTTTCTTTATATAGTCTACTTGTTTCTTATAGGGATAAATATTTAATCACTATACAAATGAAAGATGGTTGATTATCTACTGAATATTGTTTTGTGTGTTTTGAAATGGAAGATATCTATGTTGGAAAACAAGGATAGACAACTGAGAGGGGGGGTGAATCAGTTGTTACAAAATTGAAACTTATTTAACCTTATTAACCTTTGATCTCAAATCTGATAATTAACAGTGAAAGCATGAATCAACAAGACATCAAAAACACACATAACACCAATATTTTTGTGTACAAACCCTATTAGGGGAAAAACCATGGCGGAGGTTAATCCACAATTTATACCCTGTTAAAAGTATAAAAGAAATGAATAAGGAATGCACATGCATTCAGGAACACTGCCTAGAGCTCACTGCTCAAAGGGAAGGCTCACTGCCTTACATAAGGTAATCAAATTAAATCCATCTGATGAGGTTGAATGGAGAAATTAGCTTCTTCAAAAGCCTGATGATAGTTTCTGTTAGGCACATAAATACTTCTTCATACTTTGCCTAAACTTCTTCACACTCTGCTCTGCATTCGAATGATCTAATCTTTATTCACACATATCTCGCATACACTTCACATACATTATCTCTAAATGAATAAAACAATTGCTCTTATATATCCACTTCATGAATTTACATTAACAACTCTGTCGGCCAAAAATAAATAATACATGAATACAAACTCTCGGCCCAATTCATGAACAAATCTCAATGTGCACCAACCTAAATCGGTCACAACATAATGAAGACCTAAAGAAACATCCTCGAACATGCCAAGCATTCAAAAATTAATCCACAAGGATCTACAACACGCTACCACCATCATGTCAACCAAGAACATGAAAACTCAAACATGGAAAGGAAAAATATTTGATCACGAGCACACTAATCAACGTGGACGTACCACAATGATAGAGTATGAGATCAAGAAATGTCAATGAACATCTCAAGAGAATACACAACAATTCAATTCACCAGAATTACATTCTCTTCTTTCAGAAACACCAACTATAGCAACAAAATAACTATAGGAACACAAAAACTCATAACTCACTCCAATCTTGATGCACACCTCTAAAACTTCCAAAGGATATACTAGATAGGCTTAGCAACAAACCCTTTAATACACGACTTCAGAATACAAACGTACACAAATTTTCACCACTCTGATCTTCACAACTTCATAGACTATCTGCAACATATTTATTCTAATTTTCTCAATATCCTCGACATATACAACCTTTAAGACATTAATGCTAATAGTGTTGACATCAATGACAACCACATATCATGAGCAACACAACCACAACATCCAACAATCTACATCTCTATAAAAATTGGTATATACTAATAGTCAACTTATTATCTTATTTATAGCATTTCCTTAGCTTTTTATACTAAAAAATTCAAGGTAGAGGGTAACATGATTCTTTGAATTGGATACTACATAAAAATTATGTGTTATAGTCATTGCTTCCATTGTTTGCATTTTCACATTAGGATGCATATTTTTTACAATCAACAGTCTTTTAATTTCTTTCCAAAATTAATATTATTAATTATTTCAAACTGTTATAAACATGTATGGAAAATAAGTACATAAATAAGAAATATATTGTAATAGTTTCTTCAACAAAGGATATAAAAGTCATGTGGACCGTACAAGGATTGTGGTGGGACTTAAAATTTAATACCTATGTGGTATTAACGAGGGATATCAATAATAATTCTTCCTCATAGATCTTGCACGATCAGATTAAAGGCCCCTGAGGGTATTGCAAGGTCTGCGAAGAGGCGACACGTGGTCTGGTTCTTGAAGCGACAGGGCTAGGTGGGACCCGCTAACCAGTTGCAACCTCTTGTTTTCTTGGGTTGTGATTGGGCACGGTTCTCCCAAGACATTGATGTGGATTTTCAAACAATTGTTGACTCAATCTGAGTCCTCCGATTTGCCATGTTCGATCCGCATTAACAGTTTGATTTTTCTTGGGTTCCTGTTCATCCGCATTGGGAGTTTTTGCTCTCTACAAGTTGTTCTCATTAATGGCATGGATTTTTTTAGTGGATCCTCACCTGAATTTCCTACGTGTGAACACTATTCTCCTGATAAATGCAATGATGAGTTGTACGCCATCCCTTCGCAAGCCAGGAATAATTTGTGGTGGCTATATCAGCCACTAAAATGCTCGAATGCTTGTGCTGCATTCGAGCAATTAATATTCTCACACCAATTAACTCTATAAAGGCTCATTGTGTTATCTAGTATTATCATCAAATTTTGAGTTGTCTTGTTTGTAGGTGGTCGAGTCTCTCCTATATTTTGTGAGGTGTTCTTTGTAATGGACCATTCAGCTGTGCGTAGAAGGACCAGACTTAGGGTGAGAAATTTGCAGCCTAACGGGGTACAACCTATCCTTAGCAAGCCCAAGGTTGTCCATGATTCTAATTTTAAAGGGACAGGGAGCTCCAAGTCCCCACTAGTGTTGTCTTCTAGTTCTGATAGTGATGGGTCCGAAACTGACTCAGACTACCAACATTACTTGGCGTCCATGACTGAGCTATTGGGGGTCAATGAAGAGCCCCTCGCAGTTGCCCCAATAACTACGATGGCGTCGTGTCATGCTACCAGATCATGTGTTAAAGTGGATAAAAGGAAGTTGGTCTCACTCCTTCCTGAAGTGAGGACCAAGAGCGGTCACCTCTATTGGTGTCATGTGTCTTGCAAGTAGTTGTAGTTGTTGGGTGTGTTACTTTTGGGTGGTGTGTTGATGTGGACGTGCACGTGCCTACCATGCTCTTTTGTCTTTAGCTTCGGTTGGTTACAATGGTATAACTGTTTTGATTCCTCAAACTGATTATGGTTTTTTCTAATGATGAGGAATGTCAATTTGAATTTCATTCTAAATGAAATTCAATTTTGGAATGAACAATGTAGCCTATTGCTTTATTGCTCTCCTGTCCTATAAAGGAGATTTGACGGCTCATTGCTAAGGGTTTTTGTTTTTTTTGGGTCCGAAGGCTTATAATAGGTACAGTTAGTGGTAATGCAGGATTTTGAAGGTACTATGTAGGAAATAATGTTGGGTTGGGAATAGTATGAAATAAGTATACTATTCTTTTGTAATTACTGATATCGAAAGAAATCTAAAAAAATTAAGACATTTTGCTCTCCTATGTATGGGCCATGGATTATGAATGGATTTATCAAGGGTTTGTTCATTCAGTTTCAATGGTGTAGTTGAAAGTGTAATTTGTTCTCTTGCTTTGACTTAATGAGTTAATCAAATGCTTGAACACAAATTGCATGGTTATATGCTCAGGATTCACTAAGGAGTATTGTTTTAATATACTGAGAAATCTCATGGTAGAAAAGCACTATGGTGATAAGTTCAATTTCATCTGAATTACGTTTTATATGACTCCCACCCAATGGATGAGGCACTAGATAGTATTGGTAAATTCCTTTCAGGTATAGGACTGTGACTCTAAGCATGGTGATTCAATACCTGAACATTTTAACAAATATCAATTGCTATCTCTTTTTGGGATATAGATCTTATGATAATTTTCAGTCTCCTTGCTTTGGGATATCTATTATTACTCTTTGGTTTTGCCACAACAAGGGTAATGACTATCTGTTAGTGTTAGTGGGGACTGCATCTGTAAGAAGAAGTGTTCTTACCAATCATGAAACATTCTTGTGAACACACTTGGGTTTACCCACCTTGGTTTCACAGAGCCAAAAGTGTAGGAGATGTCAGTCTTTGACTGACTCTTGTTAGTTGGCCACTAGCCTTTGCAATTCTTTATAATGGAGGTTGGCTACCTCTTACAGAATTGCAAATCCTATGTTGGAAAAAACACCAACAGATTGTAAGATATACACAAAATGGATCTACATTGAAAATTCGGTAGGAAAATTCAAGCAAATACAATTGGTAGATGCAAAACCAAATAAATGTGAAATTGTGGACTATAATGATTGTAGAATATACATAATGGAATTTTTTAAAAGGTTTTAGAAACTTTCAATCAAATGCAATTGGTAGATGCATAGACAAATTTCACAACCTTCACCAAAATCCTTGTTGATTTCCTTAATATGGGAGATTTTGAACAAGGTATAGACATCCATCAAAGCATAATATGAAGATGAATTTTCTCAAATGTTGTGGTTGTAGACTCCATTTTCAAATCTATGTAAAATGTGGGAGGATAGACAAATCTTGTGAACTATTTGACAAAATATCTCAAAGAATTTTAATCTCATGGAATACACTCTAATTAGAAAAGTTGCATCACTACCCTCATAACAATCTCTCAATCTGTTTTAGTTTATATTGTGTTACTCAATTTGAAACTTAATTGTGATACATTAAGTTCATTGTCAAATTGTCATTTGTGTGTCAATTTTGTCAAAATCCAAAATGATCAATTATTAATAAAATCATGGATCATTTAATATTGGGATGGGTGACCTCCTAGGAAGGCCTAGTGCTTCATCTCTTTGAGAATCATTTAGACACAATGAGTGCTAAGAGGACCATTCATTATCATGAGAGATGGGTTCTTGTGAAACACTACTCATGAAACATGGGTCAATGAGTTTGACTTGTAAGACTACATAATTGAATCCTGATAACAATCTCAAAATTTGACACAATCTAAAAAATACTTCCTACTTGTCAATAGATCATGTTGTCAAAATATAGAATTTCAAATTATGAATTCTTTGTAATTACTCAATAGATCATCTTGTCAATTGACCCTGTTGGCATTTTTTTACTGCAAACCACATGTGTTTCCTAGAAGCTCTTATGAACTCGCCACATTCAATAATAAAAGACTAGGAACAATATGGCCAACTTTACGAGAATAGCAATAAGGCTAATACTCCTACACTTCGGACTCTATAAAATCTAGGAGGGTATTCCCTAACATGTGCTCTTAACATACAACATTTAAACAATTCATTTAATTTGCACACAGGTAAGCAATAGATAGATCCCCAATTAATGTTAAAGGATCAAATCCTTCAAGAAATTGGCTATTCCTTAAAAAATACTCATGTCCATTTAACAGAGAATCGCAAACTTCACATAAAGTAAATTGATAGGAAATATTTGAGTAAAATATCTTGATGCCATAACACAAAACATACGAGAATAAAACGTAATCAGAATTCTAGTGCCATATCCCAGTGCAAGGAGTCAAAAGAGAAAACTGAACTACAGGGTAAATTTTATTTTGAACACTTATGATCTATTATGAATTGCATTACAACCCATATATCTATACCTGAGTTTATTACTCCTTTATGAATCCTATTTGTTATATTGCATGAATTTACTAGTTAACTGAAGCATTTAACCGATCCTTTGAACTAGAGCTATAGTTAAACATAATTCGCAGTAAAGAACAAATGAAAATCAATGAAAATCATCTTTGATCGATATTTCATTAATAATCCATGTAACATAACACAGTAGGAGACAAAATAAACTCCAAATATTCATGAGTCTGATACAAACATGCTCAAAAACCCCATGATTAACAAAGTTCTCCAATCTGACTCAAAAATTTTTAAAACTTGGACTTACAATTCATACTCTCTATATTACTAGACTCTTATTTCTCATATCTTGGATATTTCAACCGACCACTCTCTCAGCCCAGAATTCCCTTTTATAAAACAAGGGAGCCAACAAGCTTCAGGTCGGAGAGTACACATGTCCATTTGTAATTGGACCGCTAACTCCTGATTCAGTTACAATTCTATATGCAAGAGGAGAGCATAATACAAAGATCATCATTAGTTGATAAGGAGGAAAGAAAACATCGCTCCAAAGGCCGCTCTCCATACATCGAAGGCATGCTTAGCCATTATAGTATTAACTCCACCTTAGCACCCTGTACTTGAGTCAAAAGGAGAATGCAATTTTAAAATATAATATTTAAGGCCAGACCTGTATTATACATGACCAAGTTGCAATTCTTGACTATAACACTCATAATTCCAGTTCATCAATGAACACCTTTTTCCATAATTCAAACTCCTCCTCGGAAGGCCACTGGAAAGCCACAACCTGATCAATCTTGTTTCGATAGGGAGCATACTTTACCATTATCGATGTGGCCTTTTTATCAAAGTTCTCCAAGAAACTTATAACAAAAGACAACTTTTCCAATGTATTCTATAGCATGTGGATGTCAGCATTTTTTCATATCTCATGTGTTTGAGACATCATTATATTTTTCATTTGCTCCTTCCAAACCTGTAGGGGTTTGACTTCATCCTGACTATGTAAAATATGAGGCAATGGGGTCAGGTCCTTTCCATCATACACATCTTTCAGCAATTTAATCTTGGATTCCATTGGGGTGGAAAATCCCTGAAACTTTTACTCAACAATTCCCTTGACCAATTGATATGTTGCAATAATAGTAGGATATTTATCACCATGTTGTTTTGCCCCTACTGCCATGAATCTCAACTTCTCCATTCTAGGGCTCCATTTGTTTAGCAATGAGATGGCCAATTATTTATCCCTTGGAAACATTTTTAGTGCTTGCAACATTAGGACATAATTTGCATGAACATTATTTAGCTTACTCTGGACCATTCTGTTTAAATGTTTCAAAACAGTGTCCACTATCACTACATTATTTCTCCTTGCTGCATCCCAGATTTGCTTTACCATCTGCTTATATTCTTCAACCTCATGAATCGGTTTCTCCTTAGAAAGTCCCCCTCTAGGGCTAGTAACCCTCTCAATAGCGATAGGCACTTGTCCCATATTATATGGAACAATAGCCAAAGACTGTGCTTGTGCAGGAGGTTGAGACTGCTCTACTGGTGGGTCGGGAATAGTATGGCTAGAACTGGCTTGCTTTTGAGATCTCATGGTATCCATTTGTTGCCTCAATAAAGCCAATTCAGTTTCTAACTCTGCTACCTTTTGTTGACTCTTATTATATTCAATAATAATGTCATTATATTCAATAATAATGTCATTATATTGGCCTCTCAGAGTATCCCACTCCTTGGTCAAATCTTGAACAGTTGCTCTGGTGAATTTGGCAACATTCACGACCATATCAGCAGCTTCCAATGATGGGGTGTTAGCAACTCTCCTCACAACCAAGTGACCACTGAAGTCAAAAGGTTCTGCAATAATTGGCTTTTTAGAGCCAGTAGATAGGGACTAGATTACCAATGCATCCCATTCCTCACGAAAGGCCGATCCCTTGAGTGCCAATGTAGCCTCCTCTTCAGTAGCAAGAAGTGGCTTATTAGCCATTCTTATTGTGTCAAACACTACAGCATCAACGATATCCCATTCTAGGAGTAGCAATACTCCACTGTTTTGTACCAATTTCTGGCCCTACTTTGGTGTTATTGCTTTGAATCTTTCTCTCATCTATTCCCTGACCTTAGCTTGAATTACCTTCTTTGGGAGCTCTAGATGCAGACTTCTCTCATGTGTCACCTTCTTAGCATATAATGCAGTATGTGCTCTCCACACAAAATCTTTAAAAGCACCGGTTTGAATAAAAGAGTCATCCATCATGAACTCTTTGTAGGCTTCTATTCTCAAGTCATCATTGCTTGTTATTCCTTTGATTTCATCTTTCCCTAACCTCAAAGAAACTATACCTGAACTTGTTGCAATGTCAACTAGGTCCAATGGCATCTCAGGATGCATTTCATCCAGAGTGACAATAATTTCATCATCCTCATCACCATCACAATCAACAATCTTTACCCTTTCAACCCTCCGCCTCTTTGGTGATGGTGGGAAAGCCTGTTCTGAAAAACTTGGAGGAGAATCCAAATCAACAACATTTGGTACTGACTGCCTTGAAGAAGATGGTGCAATATTTTTAACACCTTCAGCCCTACTTCCCTTTCTTCTAGAAAAAACCCTTATCTTCTTTTAAGGTTGATAAGTAGGCCTCTCCTCTTCCTTTACCTCAGGGTACTCCTCGATGGTTTTTGATTTTCCCCTTTCTTCCACAACCCTTTCATCTTTCAAAATGCTAGCCAAGCTCTCAAAATTATCAATAGCATACATTGCCCTGCTAAACTCATCTTTAGCATTAGGTATGGGATTGAAACTAGGTATTTTCTCTTGCTTATTTTTTACCATTTTATAGTAGACAATGTATAGTGCCTTTCTATCATCTTGTAATTCCAAATCAAAAATATTCCTGATGATGTCCTTAGGAAAGTAGAAGTTGTGGACAAAAGCTCCTGTCTGATGTTTTGCCTTCATTTGAGAGATAAAACCCTCAGGATCATGATTCCTGGGGTGCACAATCCTTAGCCTATAAGGCCCAAGTAATTGATGCAACTCCTTCCATCCTCCCTTTGCCATAACAAAATCGGAAAATGATGTATATTTAGGGAAGAAAGAACCTTTCTTATGTTAAGCTGGTAAGTGTAGTTCCTGAGCGCCCCCCAACCGCCTCATGATTTCCAAAAATCCAATTCTAAGGGGAATCTCCCTTGGAAAAACCTTTGGATTGACATTAGTGCCAAAAACCTTGAAAACTGTGGTATTACAATAGGGGAAAATGTCTCCCCAATTGTGCATTATGTTCAATTCAGGCCTTCTCTCCATCGGCCTCAAGAAGTCATGAATTTATTTTGGGATCCTTGGGGGGTCATGAACCAGCTCCTCCCTTAATTTAGATCCAAAGACATTATGGAAAGTTACATAATCAAACTCATGATCATGCATGTCAAGAATCCTAGTCCAATATTGGACAGGCATTTCAATGTTTCCTTCCTTCTTCTTTAATTTCATATCTTTTTTGAACATAGCCTAACCCCTATACAGAAACATGTGGATTAACAAGGAATACCATATGAATCCAACCCAATTCTTCCCCTCCTTTAGGGCTACCAGACCCGTGTGCATCTTCTCTTCCAAATAAGTGGCAAAATCATATATTACATTAAAACTTGGGTGTTGGAGATTTACTGCCATATACATAATATCGATAGGCAAGATTTTCTTTAAGCTAACTCCCAGAACTTGACATAAAGCACAAACAGTCTTCTTGAAATAACTGGCGAAATAGCCCACAAGAAAAGGTTCGAGCTCATTCCTGCCAATTACTACCTTCTTCTAATTTTTTCCTCTTCGTGAGACTACCAAATGACGTATTAACAAGGATGTTTTGAACAAACCCCTAGTATTTCTATATTCTTGTCTGAAAACCTCCAAGTTGACAAGAACCATATCCTGACTCCATTCGTGCAATTTGAAAATCTCTGCAATTTCTTCTTTGGTTATCTTAATCATCTGCACACCAGCATGTGTTCTGACAATTCGGGCCACAGGGTCATATCTAGCAGCAATGTCCTTTAAAAGATCTATATCCATATAAACATTAAGAACCACCAATTTACCCAGGTCTAACCTCCAGGGGTTACACAAAGGAACCAAAAAATTCTTGTTCCCAAACCATTTGGAGAACAATTGCCACTCGGTGTATGGTAACTCGACATCTTGAATTGCACATTGCTTGTCTATCAATCCTTCCAAGATTCGAGGCCCATAGAACAAAACCTTTCCCTCCTACTTCTTGCTAGTAGAGGGTTTTAACAATTCAATAATATCTTGGGATAAAGACCTGGTAGTGGTTTCAGAACCAGAACTTCGGGCCTTGGGTGCCATTTATACTAGACTAATGATAATTCAAACTAGGGTTTGCTTATTTTCAGATAGCAAATAATTACAATTTTCTCCTCTAGCCTTTACATAAAATTCTTCAATATTCAAAAAAACCTAGCAATTATCTAGACAAGCTCTTAAAGTGAATCTATTCAATCAATTCTTCAAGAACAGAGACAGGAAACAATCACGAATTGACCAGCAAGCAACCATAAAATATTCTGAATTTACAAGAAATGGTGTATGTGCTAGTTACGGTTTTAATCGCGGAACATCTAGGGCAGCGAAATTCAGAAATCGTAACCACAGCTTGCTTCACTCGATACCAAGAAATTCTTCCTCAATGTAGAGATACAAAACTGAAATAGTAATTCACAAATTTTAGCATTTAATTATGCAGGAAGAGTCGAACTTGGCCATTACTATTCACTCACACGAGATAAAACGGCTATTGTACAATACCAGTTTATTTTTAAATATGAGCCATTGATCAATCGCAACGTTGGCTAGGAGAATGACTCAAATTTAGTCAAAATAGTTTGAAAATGCCACGTTCTCCCTCTAGCCACCAAACGGACAGGATATTCACCTACCGAGCACCACATCAACACGAAAATGGGCCCCACCTTTGTTATCAACGCAAAGCATCAGAGTCCACATGTCACCAAATTGCACACCTCGTAGCATTATTGAAACTGTAGTTTTAATTGCACGAGGTCAGCAAGGAATGACCATGATGCGTGGGTACGGAAATAGCTGTCGGCATCAGCCTTCATAATCGATCAGTGAGCAAAACTGGTCCCCACCATCAAATGTGATAGATGGCAGAATCTTGCACGCCTCGCACCATATTTGTGATGTTAGTAGAAACCTTGCGAGGTCTGTGAGCAATGTTCAAGATTGAAATCACTTCATCCAACGGCCGCGCAATCTGCACACACAAAAAGGTTATTTTTCTTGACTTTTTAATAGTTGTTTTATTTTGTAGGGGGTGTTTTTAATGATTGTCGATCTTCCTACGATTGATCCTGACTGCTCCTCGCGATCTCGCGATGACATCACCGCTGGTTGTTTGGTGATTGCGATATCACGGGCGAATGCCACGTGTCTCGAGCTGCCGATGCCGAAAAGGGATTAATAAAGCATTTAATATTTGTGTTGGACTTAAATACGTTATAAAGTGGGTTACTAAAATAGCTGTGAGATGCATGTGCTCAAGATCAATGGTGATGTTATAATCTTGGTAAAATGTTGCTCGACGGTTATGTTTGGTACTGCTGACTGCTGTGTTTTTAATGCCCGTTGATCTTCCTACGATTGATCCTAACCGCTCCCTGCGATCTCATGATGACATCATCACTGGTTGTTTGGCGATTGCGATGTCACAGGTGAGCGCCACGTTCCCCAAGCTGCCAATGCTAAAAAGGGATTAATAAAGCGTTTAATATTTGTGTCGGACTTAAATATGTTATAAAGTGGGTTACTAAAATAGCTGCGAGATGAATGTGCTCGAGATCGACAGTGATGTTATAATCTTGGTAAAAAGTTGATCGACAGTTATGTTTGGTGCTACTGGCTGCTGTATTTTTAATGACCATCGATCTTCCTACGATTGATCCTGACCACTCCCCGCGATCTCGCGAATCCATCACCGCTGATTATTTGGTGATTGCGATATCATGGGCGAGCTCCACGTGTCCCAAGATGCCGATGCCGAAAAGGGATTAATAAAATGTTTAATATTTGTGTCGAACTTAAATACATTATAAAGTGGGTTACTAAAATAGCTGCAAGATGCACATGCTCGAGATCGATGGTGATGTTATAATCTTGGTAAAAAGTTGCTCGACAGTTATGTTTGGTGCTGCTGACTACTGTGTTTTTAATAACCGTCGATCTTCCTACGATTGATCCTGACTGCTCCCCGCGATCTCACGATGACATCACCATTGATTGTTTGTTGATTGTGATATCACGGGCGAGCACCACGTGTCCCAAGATGCCAATGCCAAAAAGGGATTGATAAAGCATTTAATATTTGTGTCGGACTTAAATACGTTATAAAGTGGGTTACTAAAATAGCTACGAGATGCACGTGCTCGAGATTGACGGTGATGTTATAATCTTGGTAAAAAGTTGCTCGACGATTATGTTTGGTGCTACTGACTGCTGTGAGTGAACACGATCGTCGATGGTAGGAATCAATGGTTTCCTGCCATCGCATGATCCAAAGATGCAGGATGTTTAGTGATTGCAATATCACGAGCGAGCACCACGTGTATTCTTTTGGTGCTACTTCTGTAGTGGGCCCTCGATGCTGACATGGAGATTTTGTCAGCCCTTTTGAAGATGGTTGTTCGATGATCTAACAAAAATAAAAGATCGACGGTTGAAGTTTAAATTTGCATCAAATACGATTGGAGCCATTGGGGCGGCATGCAAATGAGCTTTAATGGTGGACGAGATGTCTACTGCCTCAATTCAATCGACATAAAGTATCTGCTCTTTTTCTATCTTCATCACTAAAGCATTCAAGTCTTTTCCAAGTAGTTCAGAGCCAAAGATAAAGTTTTTTGAGCGATCACCATGAAGTTTGGTTCTCTGCAAGGCACGAAATCCCGTGAGTTATTTTCTAAACTGCTAGGTTAATTTGACTGTGTCTTTGCGAAGGGTTCTATTGTGATGGTCAGGGCATTTTGTTAATTATTTTCATAGGGTTACTGGTTCGTTTGAATTATTGGAATTGCATAGTTGTGTTGTATTTTTGTGTTCTGGGTACCCCTAGTTTCTTTGAGGATTTGATTTTTTAAAAGAAGCCCTAGTTGTTTAAGATGGCACCACCGAAGCAACACTCTAGCTATGTTGATTATTTGAAGAGGAATTTGTATGATGACTTCCTGGATCAACTCCTGTTGTCAACAAATGGCAGGAAGAGTGGTTTGGTTTTAATGAATGGAAAAACCCTAGGCGAAGGTCTACTGTGCAAAATTTATAACATTGCAGATGCCAGGATTCCTATGACTGATCTTGAAATGTTTAGGCTATGGTATGGACAGCGAAACTTACCTCACCCCTTCTCTAATGCCTAGAGATATGACATGGGGAAACTAACAGTGCCAAATGTGTTCCCTGATGTTGAATTGCTCAGAGTAGTGGCAACACGATATGATCCTGTGACAAGGGTCATAAGGGATAATGATGGTGGAATTCTACTAAGCCTAAATGCAGATGAGATTCGGCAGTTTTTTATTTGATTGAGTATAGCCCTTTCTTAGTCCAAATAGATTTTGAGGAGATGAAGGAAGAGTACAAAAGGTTAAAGCCTCTTTTCAGATTGAAGCTGCTTCCTCTTCACCTAGCCAGGGCGAGCAGTTCAACAATTCTTATTAGCCCAAATGACCAGGAGCCTTTCAGGCTGAGCTGTTTTGCCAGTCACTTCCTGGCAACATTTTATTCATTGTGCCAAATTTTAGGGTTTAACACTAATACTGTGATTCCAGTTGTGTACATGTTTATGGGAGCCCAGATTCAACATCCCAACTTCTCTATGGTATATGACTTTGTATCATTCCTGTCAGAGAAGATGCATTAGGGTTTGATGAAGCTACATGTGGGGGATATTGGCACTCCTTTTTTTTGGTACTCTCTATTGATGCATATGTTCCTGTACAAGAATGTTGTTTTCTTCTCAAAAAACATGGAGTTGAGGCAGGAGGTGAATGGAGAAAGGTTACCGGTACAAGTGTGGAGTGTAGATTTGTCTTACAATAGGGGAGGTTCCAGCTTTGTACAGTTTGATAACTGCTTTGCCTCCAGACTCAAGGCTCAGTTGGTGGTAAATGTGCAAAGAGTCCCTGAATATTTGCATGACTTCTTCCGACCGAAGGTGAGGAAGCCTAATTTAAAAGTGTGTCACAATTGGGGTGATATCATCTTGTACCTTGTAAGCACTATCTTGAGGGTGTATGGTTTCTAGGGAACCCCTCATATCATCCCCTTTAATGTACCATCAAGGATGGGGTTTGCCGAAGTAATGTGGCAAATAGGTTGTATTCATGAGGACAACCTAACAAAGAAAGGAAAAGGGACTTTGTTCCCTAACTACACTATTGTATCTGATTTTGTTTGTTCCAAGGGAGGATGGGTCCACTTCGAAAGGTTTTTTGATGACTTCAATTTGAGGGATGGTCCTAGGAGACAACATGACCCTGAGGGATTCTTTGTATTGTTCAGAAAATGAATTAAAGGTGGAAAATTTGCAGATGAATTCAACTTTCCTGAGGACCTAATCAGAAATGAGTTTGATTTGAATAGGCAGGAGTTGAATAAAGAAAAATGGATTGCATATGAAAAGATGTTGGCTATAATACATAAAATTGATCCAAAATATGATCCATTAATGGAGTACACTCCATTTCACAAGAGAATAGAATTCTTAATGGCTAATTTCAAAAATATCATGGGCACCTTGATGACCAAGAGGGTCAGTTTGGAATTAGATTTTTGTATAGAAAGACTGGATGTGATGCCTGAAGAAACAAGGCCAGCTTATCGGCCACTAGTTGATAGGCCTCTATACAAGAGAAAGAGTAATGTGAGCAATGATGAGGATGAAGGGGATAAGAAGGGAAAACAAGTCATGCAAGCATCATCACAACTGGGTCCAAGGATCAGAGCACCCAGAGGGATAATAATTGTGGATCTAGATTCACCACCAAGAGGTGATCCTATAGCGTTACCATCAAAGCCAAGCCCTAAGAGGCAAAGAGTTGAGGAAACACAGGAAACTCTGATGGATGAGATAATTGTGACTGATCAAGACATGCAGGTTGGTATCCCTTCCCCTCCTAGATCAACACAATTGGTGCTTTCTGACATGGATGTAAAGGGGCAATGTGTACAAGATGCCAAGATGGAGGCCTGCAAGGCATTCTTGGATGATGATGCATTTGTAAAGACTCCTGTATTCTTGCAACTAGTTTGGAGGATGAAACTAGAAGAGTATCAAAACGAATGCAAGAGTAGGAGAGAATTGAGACCTGATAGGTCTGAGCAGGAGAATGATGATGAGGTCAAGGTCAAATTAATGGAAGAATTCAAAGGCATCACTCCTGAGGATGGAAGAAGACTTGTGACTCAGGTTGGTGTCTTACTTTTTCCTGAATGAGACATAGCTGATGCAGTTGCATTCAATGCTATCTTACAGTCCAAGCACCCTATACAAAATAGTGAAGAAGAGGTTAAGGCAGCTTTGTAGGACTCTTCCTTCAGTGAGGAGTGTGAAACTCTGGTCATATGGGCATTGGCACCCCAGGGAAGAAAGCCAAATGTAACTGATATTAGCCCACACCTAAGGGGAGGGCTAATCATCAAGAGAGTTTCTAAAAATTCAACAATAGAAGCTACAAGCCTAATAGTGAATGTGACCAAATTGGCCCAAAAGACAGCTGAGAGATAATAGGTTGAAAAGAAGAGTCTGATGGAGAAATACAATATGATAATTGCAAAATATAGTAGGATGCAACAAAAGAATGTTGAGCTACAATCTGAAGTAGATAGGTTGAAATATGGGCAGGTGGGAGAATCCTCCAATGCTCCTGGTATCAGAGCATTACCTTCTATTGTAGGATCGATCCCCCATATTGCTCCAAAATTTTCAACTCTGGGGTCCCTCATCCAGGCACCTGCTCTCAATCCTACACTAGGGCTAGTTGAAGAAGAAGTTGAATATTCTGTAGATCCCACCAAGAAGCAAATGTTGAATAGGATCACAGAATTGCAAGTTGCCTTAAAGGCAAGCGAGGATGATGCAACTTACAAACAAAGTGAGGTGGTTGACACAGTTTTGAGGCATCTTAATGAAAAGGTTGATGGTAAATTATCATCTGTACATTCTTTGTATTCTTTATTCTTGGATGGAATAAAAAATATCAATAGGGATCGGGAAATAGTTTTGCCTTTGGTTGAGAAATGGATCCCTAGGGCCAACGATCTGGATATTATGTACAAAGCTTCTAGTTTTGATGTGGACAACAGGCCCCAGTCATTGAAGCCTACTCAAAACTTTGTAAAATCATTGAGTAGATTCCAGGCCCTACCTGATGATTTCAATAGAAGAATTAGGGAGCTGATAAAGAGCTATGATGATTGGAATGATACATTTTTGCCAGACATTATTGATGCACAAGGAAATGTTAAGACATTGCAATAGTGGTAGGATGGGGCAGAAGAAGTTATCAATGCACAAATCAAATCGATTTGTGATGATTCAAACTATGATTTGCTAGTAAATAGTATGGATAAGATAATTAACACCAACACATTCTTAGAGTTTTTTGAAAGGGAAACCAATCAGGTTGCAGTGAAGTACACACCTTACAATACTAAGGTGAATGAGGTCATGGATTTTTGCTGGCCAACAGATGAAGAGTATCTGAGATGGGTGGACAAGTACTTAACCGAAGAGGAGTCAAACAATGTCTATTACCATAGGATGGATGAAGGAATGCCAAACGATGATGCAAATAATTCTGGAGACAACCGTAGGAAATGATTTAACAATGGACAAGGCATGTGAACAGAATGAGAAGATGTTCGAAATGGAGATAGCCATAAGGAATGCACAGGAGGATGCTGATACACACAAGCGGCCAACTTACCAAGATTATCTATCAAACCATCTATTTATGACTTAATAGAGAATAATTTCTAGTTTGTTATTGTTGTTAAGCAAAAGACATTTCTCAAAGGACGCGCCCTTTCATAATTTTGATATATTTATATCTGTTTCATAATGTAAAACAGATATAGGTGGATAGGAGAAAGATACAGTAGATAGTTTGCAATGAAACTTTCCTTTAAAAAGCTCATATGCATGTATCAATTTTGATGAAGTTAATGAAGATGTATGAACTTGTGGCTTAATCTTGGTATCAGCTATTTGTGGAATTATACAGTTATCTGGTTGTCTCCATTTTGATCTTTTTTTGTTGTCTAAATTGATATATGAAGCATATAAATATATTCAGTTTACTGATACACATTTGTTGTATTTGTGTGATGTGATTATTTGGTTCTTTCAAGAAAAGATTAAACCCTTCTAGTCAATCACAGTAACTGAAGAGTATTAATTGGATCAATAAGAAGAATCACATAACTAGGATTGTCATTCTATCTCAAGTAGATTTTGTCAGTCATTTACTTGCACATTTATACAAGTTATAAACTACATCTATGTGCCAAACATTTTGAATTATTGCCATCATAGATTACACTTTTATAGATCTTCATTAGATTCCATACACCCAACAAGGAAGTGGTCTCACACTTTCATCTTTTGGTTTATCCATTTTATTTTTTACATCTGTTAACTGAACATATTCTAATATAAATCAAATATAATTAAAATTAAAAACATCATAAATTAATTATGTAACCACATAAGTCAAATATAATTCTATCAAGAAATTAATATCAAATAAATAATACAATCACATAACTCATACATTTCAATTTCATTGATCTTCTTCTTCATCTAACTCTTTGTCTGTATCATCCAATCCAAATTCAACATTGTAAGGATTGGTCATATCATCATCATCATCATTGATATCAGTTTCGATAATGTCATCATCCACACGGATATCATCTTCATGAACATTAACTCCTACATCATCATGATCTAGTTCCTCCTCTTCGACATCTTCGTCAGGCACATCATCAACTAACTGTTGATCCTGATCATCATCTACATCATCTTCTATTTCTTCAGTATCTTCTTCTTCCACCATATTATACTTTACGGGCCTTCTTCTTGGATCATTTCTAACAACATATGACCAACCCACTTTACCTGGAACCTCTGAGTAAAATACCTCCTCACATTGGCTTGGAAGAACATAGGGCTTATTTCCAGCTCGCTCAAAATACCTTGTATTAACCATGGTAAATCCATTATCATGTTCAATAACAGTTCTCTCGGGATCAATTTCATTCAATTGTAGCCTATACCATAGGACAACAAACAAAACTAATTTGAAGGACTTAAAGTCGCACTCAAGTATATCATCCAAAATCCCATAGAATTGATTTTTTGAGACTTCTGGATGTATGTCAATTTTAGATGAAACATTAGTCACCTGGAAGACTGCAGTTATCCCAGAATCACAAGTTTTCTTCGTGTCATCCAAATTTTTGATTCGAAATTTATGACCATTGCACCACATAGCCTTGTGGTGTTTCACCTGCAATATTTCAAACATGTAAAACTTATTGCAATATCGTCAGTTGATAAACATATTTATTCTTGGCCGAATGTATGCAAAGAAAAAAAAATATCAACATATATATACATCAATATAATTAAAAATAATTAAATAATATGGGTGATTAATATATTTATACATACCTGTTTATCTCTTAAACCATATGCTAAATCAATTTCCCTTAGTGTAACATTGGAATCTCCATTACGATGAGCTTCTTTAACCAATGAAGCCACACCTTCCCATGTTAATGCATGAGATTTTTGACATCGTTCAATCCATACCATCATCCAATCAAGATTCTTTGCAACGTACAAATGTAGTGCATCCCACTCTCGACCAACTCTATAAAAAAAAATTGAAATTCACAAACGACATATAATTAGTTAATTACTACGGTATACAACCTTAATTTATAATTGATGAATATTGAAGATTAATAATTAAATAAGTACAATATACATAAAAATCAAATCTAAAATGTATTCTAATTAATCTCCATGACCATCTTATAATTACCTGTCACTTTCCTCAATCTATCTTTCCCCATCAGGTACTCCCCTTCAAATTTTTTAATGGAATTGGGATCCCAAATGCGATCTACATGGATCTTTGCTACAAACTTAGCAAGATATTCAGTAATGTACACCATGGTCTAGTATACCATGTATCCCTCCACAATAGAACCCTCGAGATGTGCTCTTTTTCTAACCAAAGCCTTCAAAAATTTCAAGTGCCTCTCAACCATCCACATTGACCTTGTGTGTATAGGTCCACACAATTCAATCTCCTCAACTTGGTGTATGAGGTAGTGTTCTTGTGCATTGAAAAATGTCAAAGGTAGACACTTTTGCATTTCACACATTAGACGAGGAATTTTTCTCTTCCAATAATTTATATCTTCTTTATGGATTGCTTTAGATGACAACCATCTACAAGTGATTCAAGGAACAAATATATTAATGAGATTTAACAAAAATATACAACGAATTGAACAAATATCGCTACTTACCTCATGTATTTTACAAGATCATATATAACTTGCTTGACATTGTTGTCAAAGTTGTCTTGGAGAGATAGAGGTATAACATACTGCAACAATTATAAAATGATCTTTTCATTAATATTTTTCCAAAAGTAGTAAACAAAATACACTGAAAAGTACATGCAGTATACATATATATATATATATATAATATACCAAAATAATTACCTTAGTGAAGGTATGCCAATCACGCTTTTTCATCCTTGACCCAAATTTACCTTTCTTTGTTATGATATTGTTTATGTTCGCAGAAAATCCTGTGGGAAATCAATTTTTTCGTATGACTTGTTTTATAGCATTGCTTTGTTGCTCCGTTAATAACCAAGGAAGGGCACTTATATTAATTTGGTCTCCATCACTATTTAATTGAATGACATTTTTCATTGCATGACTGGCTTCCTGAATGTCACTACAAATTTTGACAATTTTTTCTTTGTCATGCCTTCCATCCAATATTTTCCATAATGTTTTTGTCATACTCTTTCCGATATGCATTGTATCAAACAAATGCACAATTTGTAGCTGCTCATAGTAGGGCAACCTACTAAATTGTATGGGATAACTTTTCAGTCCCTGTGGAAGCCGACCATTAATGCCTTGACGACCTTCATGAAGCATATAAGTTAAACAAATTAACAACGACAATCATTGTCAATTACAACATCAGTAAACACAACACAATATAAAAATATAAATTCAAAACATATCATAAATGATAGATAAAGAATTTGATCTGATGTATAACCTTGACAGTTAATTCTATTATATTCCAACTTCCATAGGTGAGGTGTCATTCTTCGTGGTTTTGATGTAGTCTCTTCTTTCCCATTGAAAATATGTTTTTTAGTAGTTCGATACTTATGATTTTTGTGGAGGAAGTGCCTATACTCAACAAACACCTACTTTCCTAAACTTGTTGAACGATGAGATTTCATCTTTGGACCACAAATTGGACATGCAAATTTTCCCTTTGTTTGAAGACCTGCAAATCATATATAATTGGATTAAATATGTAAATTTTTATAATTATATATAATGAATAGATTACTTTAAAAACATGCATGATATCTACTTCATAAAATTAAATATCGTTAAAGTCATGCAGTCGAACGTTATAACATACCAAAAAAATGTGTTAGCCCTGGGGCATCATGAATTATCCATACAAGCATTGCATGGAATTGAAATTGTCTTTGTCCTAATGGTCTAAATATGTCATACATAGTGACGCCATTCCATAACTTTAGTAACTCGTCGATAAGAGGCTCAATATATATATTCATATCTTTAACTTGGTACTTACCTAGTTGAATGAACATAAACATTACATAATTATTATAACCATTTTACTGCAATATATATAAATTCATGCACATGACTATTAAATGAAAAAACATATGTCATTATGCAACAAATAAGACAAATGAGATGCTACTACGTTAAAGAAAATTGATGTAAACAAATACCTGGAACAATCATTGCCAACATTATGTGCTCCCTCTTTATTGAAATCCATGGAGGAATGGTATTGTTGATAACAAAAATAGGCCACACTGAGTAAATAGATCTCAGCTCTCCAAATGGATTGACACTGTCTGCTGCCAATGAAAGCTTGAGATTACGAGGTTCTTCTTTAAAGTGTGGTCATTTTTCCTCCATGTCCCTAAATGCAGAACCATCCATAGGAATTTGAAGAATCTCATCTCCACTTCTATTACGTGCATGGTAATCCATAAATTGTGCTAAGCTTTCACACCTAAAAAATTATTGCATACGTGGAATAATGGGAATATAACGAAGAACCTTGCAAGGCACCTTTTTTGTTAGTTGATAGTTCGATATCTACTGATATGACATTCTAAACATTCTGTTGCAAATTCATGTTGTTTATGATATATAATATGATCATTGGGACATGCATCTATTGCTTGATACTCCATTCCAATATCTTTCATAATGCTAGATAATTCTTGGTATGAGCGAGGTAAAATATTTGATGGTGGTAACAAAAATTCACCAATCAATCTAAACAAAAATTATTTTGTTAATATACAAAATATTAATGGTACATACTTCATCCTTTATTTACTAGTGATGAACTAACAACAATTAAAATAGATGAAAAAAGATGACATATATGACATACCTTAACATCCGTGAGATTGCTATGTTGGATAAACCATTCATAACGTTCAAGTTCACCAACAATAATATAGCAGAGAGAAGAGTTGTTTGGGAGCCTTCATAAAGGGGCTCGTATGCCTTCTCAAGTACAAGTAAATCATGAACATCATCAAAGTCATCTCGATCAACATGATCAGACGTGCCACTACATGTGTCATGGATCAATGTATTTGTACCATCATCTTCAATTGTGTTTTTTGGCGCATGATCATCTTCTTCCATAGGATCATTAACTTCATCTTCGATATTCACAGCTCCATGTTCCTCCACTTGCAAAACCACATTCTTCGGGCCATGATAATTCATATCGTGTGCCCTAGGGCGCCCCACCTTTATAATAATGACAGACACAAATAAACTATGATCATGATCAAGTGATTTTTTATATATATATCAAATGTTAAAACAATATAAACATTTACAAATTCAATCAATATAAACACATATAATGATCAATTTACCAATGGACGATAATCATGCCCCCCTTCAACGTGACCATGCGACCTACAATGTTTCTCAGCTGTTGTAATTAAAAGTCTTCTCGTCTTTAAGCCCTTGCAATTATTGTAAGGAAAATAACATTTCTCATCACCCTTTCTTTTCAATATAGCCCACAATCTAGTAGTTGTCTCTTCATTTTGTTCTGGACTAATATTATCTGACATGATTTTTCTTTACCAAGCTTGAATATTTAGATCTTCAAAAAATATCAAACTCACACTCCAATAATTTTTAATCATACACAAGTAACAAAAAAAAATAATTATGATATTTCACACCAAAAAAATTCGGCATGTAACCACCCCTGCAAAAGAGAAGATAGTCTGAAGTTAATGACCCCAAAAAACACTTTCAAATGCTAATTCTAGAAATTATTAAATTCTGATTTTACTATGATTTCCAACTGTTAGACTCCTAAAATCAGAATATTGAACTTGCACAACAAAATCTGGAAATGAAATTCTCAAAATGCAGCTGATAGGCCTCAACAATTAAGGCCTACTCAAGACTTTGTGAAGTTACTGCAAGTTTTTCAGGCCTTACCTGATGATTTCAGCAGGAGGATTAAAGAGTTGGTAAAGAGTTTTGATGACTGGAGTGACACATCTTTACCAGATATTGTAGATGCCCAAGGAAATGTTAGATCACTGCAACAATGGCAGGACAGGGTAGATGAAATCATCAATGCACAAATCAAATTGATTTGTGATGACTCAGATTATGACATGCTGATGAGTAGTATGGATAAAATCATTAACACTAGCACATTTTTGGAATCTTTTGAAAGGGATGCGAATCAAGTAGCAGTAAAGTATACACCTTATAGTGCCAAGGTAAATGAGGTGGTAAATTTTAATTGGCCAACGGATGAGGAATATCAAGGATGGGTAGAAAAGTACTTAACTGAACAAGAATAGGACAAAGTCTACAACCGACAGTTAACAGCTCAGCGGTTATGGTTATAACAAATTTTGGCTATGTCTTGGTGGTAGTTTTGGTGCAAGATTTCAAAGTTTGGCAAATGCAACAGTTATTCTCCAGTGGACGGGATGAACAAGAAGATTCTCCAGAGACTCAACTATTGTAACAAATTTTTGAAATGTCATAAGGTAGTCCAAGTGACCAGTGACAGGTGTATTTCTGGTCCGATGCTTGTTGCTCCTTCATTTTCCCTATAAGAAGGATTTCAAGACCAGAAATATGGGTTAGCAAGTTAGATATCTTTAGGTCGAGTCTAACTGAAGTTCCAAAGCGAATTTGTAAAGAGCCTGATATTATAGTGAAGATACTATTCTTAGGTTTGTTGCCATTCTGTTGTAGGTTTTAGTTTCAAGGGTACTTAATTTTCAAGACAGTACTAGCATCTGAATGAAAATTACTCATTTCAAGGTCATGTATCTCCATTGTATGAATATATTATTATCTTGAATAAAATGATCAAGGGTTATTCTGTTCATCTCACTGTTATGGTGTGTGTAATTCTCATTTTGGCTTTAATTCAAGGAATTAATTAAAATGGTTGAGTGAGGTTATAGGTGACTATGTTCATATAAGGATTTGATAAGTAGTATTGGGTTAGAATATAGATTGATGGTATTGTAAGATAGTACTATCTGAGATTTTATATGCTATGTGTCTAGAAGATAAAGTTGGTTACAATAAAAAACAACCAACACCTTTGATATTATCTAGCTATGGCTCCCAAATCTATTGCAAATTGATCATTAGGGTTAAAATTGAAACCTTGCAAATATAATCTTTGTCCAAATCCATCAAGAATTTTCCATTAGTTATAAACAATTCCCTTATAAAGAATTTGTGAAGCCAGGTCTAAAATCTGGAAATAAAATTCTAAAAATGCACAAGACTAAAAATGAAATCTGATGAGATGTTGCTTTAAAATATGATTTTCAAACCTGGAAGTACAAATTTGACTTCACAAATGAATTCTAGAAAAAGACAATGACTACCCTCAACCTGGCGATATCTTCTTGAGTTTCTTCTGATTTTCCCCAAGAAAACCGTCGAGCAAAACACTGTCGCAATAAATAGTCGAGCTCATTTCAATTTATGCCCACCACAATTAAACTTTGTAGGTTCGTCACAATTTAGGCGAAAGATCTTCATCGAAACGTAGATGAAACAATGATTCATCAAAATTACGACAAACGTCGGGGATAAAAATTAAAAAAAATGAAAATTTGCACAAGTGCCCAACGATACATCTGATTATATAGCTTTCGTCGGAAGGTTTCGTCAGAAATTGGGGTCAAATGAGTTAGTGGGTAAGACATATATAAGCTTGATATGACTTCACACTATCACCCCAATGATTATTATCTAGCCAATAGGATCTATTTGTCGTTTGAGACTGTGAACTACATTTTCTCGACGTGTATCCTCAAATGAGATTTTATCGGTATGAGATTCCCGACCTCTTTCCGATATACAGAGAAAATATATGCATTAGTATAAAATGATTTATGGATTGGAGAGAACCACATCATCTTATGTCGATATGATTTATACATTCAAATGCTCAAGGTTGGGTGAATTTTATAGGACCACATGATAAAAAATGACTAGAACATGGGCGAATATGTTATGCAAAGAAGATTATTATACTTATGGTATGGGCTTCTTAGGAAACTTATGATTATAGACAACCATAAAATTTTCAAAATTTTACAGTTCTAACAGTAACCAAAGACATGAATTACATGGATGGAAGACAATTCAATAGAAATGGCAATAGATTTGACATATAAAACCAGAGGATGGCCCTATGATATTTTTAAGCACTATTGTAATGGTGAAGTCAATTTAGATAGAGGCTTGCTTCATAAGTAGATGGAAGTGTACGAGACATTTGAAGTTTCTTGTGAGAACAAGATTTAGCTTAACCTACAAAACTAGGCAAATGAAGTGTTGTCCTTAATTTTTTTTTTTTCGAGAGTGTGGAAGTTAACGTCTATACAAGATTGTTTGTGTGTATTGTATTCAACATAAATATGTTAGGATTGGTCTCAAAAATCATTTTAGTCTTTCAAAATGATATCATCCTTATTCAACCATACACTATTTTTTGTCAGATGGATGTAATCATTAAGGAAGACCCTTTCATTATTCCCTTAATGGATTGAAATTTCAAGGAGGCCATCTAATGGTGTTGCCTATTGATATCCAAAGCAGGGATGTGAATAAGGCTAATGACTATGCAAGCTATATTGTAGATAAAATTCATAGATCTTTTAACTTTATCAAGGCATATAATAGGGTGGTCCACTTCAAATGAAACTCTTTATTATGCCATATTATTTTATTTCTAGAATTCATTTGTGAAGTCAGATTTGTTCTTCCAAGTTTGAAAATCATATTTTAAAACATCTCATCATATTTCATTTTTAGATTTGTGCATTTTCAGAATTTCATTTCTAGATTTTGTTGTGCAAGTTCAATATTTTGATTTTAGGAGTCTAACAGTTGGAAATCATAGTAAAATCAGAATTTAATAATCTATGGAATTAGCATTTTAAAGTGTTTTTCGAGGTCATTAACTTCAGAATATCTTGTCTTTTGCAAGGGTGGTTGCATGCCAAATTTTTTTGGTGTAAAATATCATAATTATTAGATTTTTTTACCTATTTATGATTAAAAATTATTGGAGTGCGAGTTTGATATTTTTTTAAGATCTAAATCTTCAAGCTTGGTAAAGAAAAATCATGTCAGATAACATTAGTCCAAAACAAAATGAAGATTCACTTGATAGATTGTGGGCTAGATTGAAAATAAAGGGTGATGGAAAATGTTATTGTCCTTGCAATAATTGCAAGGGCTTAAAGACGAGAATACTTTTAATCACAACAACTGAGAAACATTGTAGGTAACATGGTCACGTTGAAGGGGGGCATGATTATTGTCCATTGGTAAGTTTTTCATTATATGTATTTATATTGATTGAATTTGTACGTTTATATTGTTTAAAAAAATTATATATATATAAAATCACTTGATCATGATCATGGTTTATTTGTGTCTATCATTATTTTAAAGGAGGGGTGCCCTAGCGCACATGATATGGATTATCACGGCCCAGAGAATGTGGTTTTGAAAGCGGAGGAACATGGAGGTGTGAATATTGAAGATGAAGTTAATGATCCTATGGAAGAAGATGATCATGCACCAAAAAACATAGTTGAAGATGATGGTACAAATACATTGATCCCTGACACATTTAGTGGTAGAGATGATCATGTTGATCAAGATGACTTTGATTATGTTCATGATTTACCTATACTTGAGAAGGCATACAAGCCCCTTTATGAAGGCTCCCAAACAACTCTTATCTTTGATGTATTATTGTTGGTGAACTTGAAGGTTATGAATGGTTTATCCAAAACAGAAATCTCACGGATGTTAAGGTATGTCATATATGCCATTTGTTTTCATCTATTTTAATTGTTGTTAGTTCATTACTAGTAAATAAAGGATGGAATATGTACCATTGATATTATTTATATTAACAAATTATTTTTTGTTGTAGATTTATTGGTGAATTTTTGTTACCACCATCAAATATTTTACCTCATTCATACCGAGATTTATCTAGCATTATGAAAGATATTGGAATGGAGTATCAAGCAATAGATGCATGTCCCAGTGATCATATTATATATGATAAACAACATGAATTTGAGATAGAATGCCCAGAATGTCATATCAGTAGATATCAAACAGATTAACTAACAAAAAAGGTTCCTCGCAAGGTTCTTCATTATATTCCCATTATTCCACGTATGCAATGATTATTTAGGTGCGAAAGATTAGCGCAATTTAGGGATTACCATGTACGGAATAGAAGTGGAGATGAAATTCTTTGAATGCTTGCAAATGGTTCTGCATTTAGGGACATGGAGGGAAAATGGCCACACTTTAAAGAAGAACCTCATAATCTGAGGCTTTCATTGGCAGCGGATGGTGTCAATCCATTTGGAGAGGTGAGATCTATTTACTCGATGTGGTCTACTTTTTTTATCAAAAATAACATTCCTCCTTGGATGTCAATAAAGAAGGAGCACATAATGTTGGCAATGATTGTTCCGAGTATTTGCTTACATCAATTTTCTTTAACATAGTAGCATCTCATTTGTCTTATTGTTGCACAATGACTTATATTTTTTTCATTTAATAGTCATGTACATTAATTTATATATATTTCAGTAAAATGGTTATAATAATTATGTAATGTTTATGTTCATTCAACTAGGTAAGTACAAAAGATATGAATGTATATATCGAGCCTCTTATCGAAGAGTTACTAAAGTTATGGAATGGGGTCACTATGTATGACATATCTAGACCAATAGGACAAAGACAATTTCAATTCCATGCAATGCTTGTATGGACAATTCATGATGCCCCAGGGCTAACACATTTTTGTGGTATGTTATAACGTTCGATTGCATGACTTTAACGATATTTAATTTTATGAAGTATATATCATGCATGTTTATTAAATAATCTATTCATTATATATAATTATTAAAATTGACATATTTAATCCAGTTATATATGATTTGCGGGTCTTCAAACAAAGGGAAAATTTGCATGTCTAGTTTGTGGTCCAAAAATGAAATCTCATCATTCAAAAAGTTTAGGAAAGCAGGTGTTTGATGAGTATAGGCACTTCCTCACATAAATAAGTATCAACATATTTTCAATGGGAAAGAAGAGACTACATCAATACCACCAAGAGTGACACCTCGCCTATGAAAGTTGGAATATAATAGAATTAATCATCAAGGTTATACATCAAATCAAATTTTTTATCTATCATATATGATATGTTTTGAATTTATATTTTTATATTTTGTTGTGTTTACTCATGTTGTAATTGACAATGATTGTCATTGTTAATTTGTTTAAATTATATGCTTCATCAAGGTTGTCAAGACATTAATGGTTGACTTCCACAATGATTGAAAAGTTATCCCAAACAATTTAGTAGGTTGCCCTACTATGAGGAACTAAAAATTGTACATTTTTTTGATACAATGCATATCGGAAAGAATATGACAGAAACGTTATGGAAAACATTGGACGGAAGGCATGACAAAGAAAAAAATGTTAAAATTTGTAGTGACATTTAGGAAGCCAATCATGCAATGAAAAATTTCATTCAATTAAATAGAAATGGAGACCAAATTAATATACGTTCCCTTCCTTGGTTATTAATGGAGCAACAAAGAAATGCTATAAAAGAATTCATACAAAAAATTCGATTTCCCACAGGATTTGTTGCGAACATAGACAATATCATAACAAAGAAAGGTGAATTTGGGTCAGGGATGAAAAAGAATGATTGGAATACCTTCATTAAGGTAACTATTCTGATATATTATATATATTGGTATACTGCATGTAATTTTTAGTGTATTATGTTTACTACTTTTGAAAAAATAATGAAAAGATCATTTTATAATTGTTGCAGTACATTCTACCTCTACCTCTCCCAGACAACTTCGACAACAATTTCAAGAAATTTATATATGATCTTGGAAAATACATGAGGTAAGTAGCAATATTTGTTCAATTCGTTATATATTTTTGTTAAATCTCGTTAATATATTTGTTCCTTGAATCACTTGTAGATGGTTGTCATCTAAAGCAATCCATAAAGAAGATATAAATTATTGGAAGAGAAAAATTCCTCGTCTAATGTGTGAAATGCAAAAGTGTCTACCTTCGACATTTTTCAATGCACAAGAACACTATCTCATACACCAAGTTGAGGAGATTGAACTGTGTGGACCTGTACACACAAGGTCTATGTGGATGGTTGAGAGGCACTTGAAATTTTTGAAGGCTTTGGTTAGAAAAAGAGCACATCCTAAGGGTTCTATGGTGGAGGGATATATGGTATACCAGACCATGGTGTACATTACTGAATATCTTCCTAAGTTTGCAACAAAGATCCATGTAGATCGCATTTGGGATCCCAACTCCATTAAAATTTTTGAAGGGGAGTACTTGATGGGGAAAGGTAGATTGAGGAAAGTGATAGGTAATTATAAGATGGTCATGGAGATTAATTATAATACAGTTTACATTTGGTTTTTATGTATATTTTACTTATTTAATTTTTAATCTTTAATATACATCAATTATAAATTAAGGTCGTATACCATGGTAATTAACTAATTATATGTCGTTTGTGAATTTCAATTTTTTTTAGATACAATTGGTTGAGAGTGGGATGCACTACATTTGTACGTCGCAAAAAATGTTGATTGGATGACGGTATGGATTGAACGATGTCAACAATCTGGTCGTGGATTAACATAGGAAGATGTGGCTTCATTGGTTAAAGAAGCTCACCGTAATGGAGATTCCAATATTACACCAAGGGAAATTGATTTAGCATATGGTTTAAGAGATAAAAAGGTATGTATAAATATATTAATCACCCATATTATTTTATTATTTTCAATTATATTGATGTATATATATGTTGAGATTTTTTTCTTTGCATACATTCAGCTAAGAATAAATATGTTTATCAACTGACAATATTGCAATAATTTTTACATGTTTGACATATTGCAAGAGAAAACCCACAAGGCTATGTGGTGCAATGGTCATAAATTTTGAATCAAAAAGTTAGATGACACGAAGAAAAATTGTGATTATGGGATAATTGCAGTCTTTCAGGTGACTAGTGTTTCATCTAGAAGTGACATACATCCAAAAGTCTCAAAAAATCAATACTATGGGATTTTGGATGATATAATTGATTGTGACTTTAAGTCCTTGAAATTATTTCTATTCGTCATCCTATGGTACATGCTAAGATTGAATGAAAATGATCTTGAGAGAACTATGATTGAACATGATTATGGATTTACCATGGCTAATACAAGGTATTTTGAACGAGCTATAAATGAGCCCTATGTTCTTCCAAGCCAATGTGAGTAGGTATTTTACTCAGAGGTTCCAGGTAAACCGGGTTGGTGATATGTTGTTAGACATGATCCAACAAGAAGGCTGGTAAAGTTTAATCTAGTGGAAGAAGAAGATACTGAAGAACTAGAAGATGATGTAGATGATTATCAGGATCAACAGTTACTTGATGATGTGGCTGACGAAGATGTCAAAGAGGAGGAACTAGATCATTATGATGTAGGAGTTAATGTTCATGAAGATGATATCCGTGTGGATGATGAAATTATCAAAACTGATATCAATGAAAATGATGATGATATGACCAATCCTTACAATGTCGAATCTAGATCGAATGATACAAACAAAGAGTTGGATGAAGAAGAAGATCAATGACATTGAAATGTATGAGTTATGCGATTGTATAATATATATGATATTAATTTATTGATAGAATTATATTTGAATTATGTGGTTACATAATTAATTTATGATGTTTTAAATTTTTATGCCATTACATAATTAATTCATGATGTACTTTTTAATGTTTAATTTTAATTCATGATGTTACAACTATTGCATCTCTCCTAGAAATTTCCATATGATCATAATAAATAGTGTTTTGGGAAATTTCATGAAATATGACACATTGATCATAGTAGTGAAATAATTGCAAAGTCGTTTATATTTTTTAGACCAATCACCCTTCGTAATGTCATTTTTAGGATCATCTCCAATTTGATTACTAGGACACATAAGGTAGGATTTGATTGGCTTATCTTGGACGAACATTGTGGCTTTGTATAATGTGAGAAAATTTTGGATGGGGTAGTGGTGCAAAAACACCTATACCTCATAAAGTGATCATTGTAAAGGTTGTTGATGGTTGAGGATTTAAAATACAAACTCTTGACATTCCAAAATCTATGTTTTTCTTCAAAATTTCTATATTTTTCTTGTTTTGCAGCACTGTACGGTCACACACAGCCATGTTTTGATGTGAAATAAATTCCATGTCATGAAGATATGTGTTAGATTTGATTTGAGTCTGATTTGATGGCTTAAGGCATTGATTTGAGTTAGAAAGCTTCATTTCTTTGCATACAACTCGGTTACCCTATTTTTGAGGGTTTTGTAGTCCAAATATGATATAAAGGAGCTCTTACACTTTTTTTTATTACTGTAGCTTGTGTAAGAGGCCCCATTGATACTGTTGTAATTTTAGGATGCATAAATAGGGAGTAGGATGAGAAATAAATAAGTTATAGCTACTGTCCTCAAGAGTTTTGTGAAGAAAAGCATGTGAAATGAAAGGTTTGAGCCTAGGTTTCAACAACATATGTATGGGTGATCTATTTTTATGAAATTTTACCCATGTACAGACCTAATGGGTTGTGTCTGAGTTTTTTTTGAGGTCTAGGAGGTTGTGGAAGTAGGAGATTCAATAAACCCTCATGATTTTGGTCTAAAACAAGGGTTTTGGGGTTTGGCAAAAATTTGGTCGTACAAGTCAAATATTTTTGTGGATTTGGAGGTTGAAGGATGTTACCTCTCAAAAACATAGGTAAGAATACCTCAAGAGGTTTCCACTATCTTGATACATTTTAGGGGAACAAACAAGGCCAAATTATTTGAACCTTCTTCTCTTCAGGTGTTGTCAAACCTAGGTGGGTCTACCTTTGCGAACTGAGAAGACTTAAGTGATGTGATTTTGTTTACAAAAATATACTCACAATGGAAATCTTACAGTGAAAAAATATAATCCTAATAAAGTGTATGTGTAATATTAGAATATGTTCAGTTAACAAATATAAAAAATAAAATGGAAAAACAACTTTGCTAATTTAACTATATGCATATATAACTTTAAGCTATTTTTATTTTAACTAAAATTACTAAATTTACAACATAAAAATTAAATGATATTTATGATTGTAAAATTTATGATTAAGTATATCTCTCAGAATCCTTTTTGTCCCAATTTGAAAATAATTCTATATTATAGAATTCATTTATTTAAATTTTAAGATGAAAATAGCAAGGAAAAATAAAACAAATATCTTTATGAAAAAATTATATTGGCATGAAATTAAATATGATTTGTATTCCAATGTAAAAACTATGTAAATAATGGAAACAATTCTTTCAACACATAAACTATTATGTAGTAGTCAAATAAAATGATCTAAATAGTCTAATAATCTGACCATTAGCATATAGAAATTTCTATAGAGTTGTAGATCTCTTCCATTTCAAAAACACAAAACAATATTAGGTAGATAATCAAACATATTTCATTTCTACAGTGACTTATTTATCCTAGAGGAACTAGTATATAGTATACAAAGAAAACCAACAAACCCACAACTACCCCTATTTTGAAGGAGTTTAGTTTTCTCCCCTTCCTAATCTCCCTAATATTGTCTAATTATTTCAAAGAGACCAAGGGTCATAACACAACTTTATTCATACCACTAAATAGCTTGGTTAATGGAACTTGAAAAAAACAACAAAACAATTGCTACATTTGGCATTGAAACTGGATTTTGTTTGCAATAATCTATTCACAATGGTAATCTTATAGTGAACAGATATAATCCTAATAAAGTGTATGTGTAATATTAGAATATGTTCAGTTAACATATGTAAAAAAATAAATGGATAAACTAAAATATGAAAGCGTGAGACCAGTGCCTTGTTGGGTTTATGGAGTCTAATGAAGATCTAGAAAAGTGTAATCTATGATGGAAATAATTCAAACTTTTTGGCACACAGATGTAGTTTACAACTTGTATAAACATGCAAATAAATGACTGACAAACTCTACTTGAGATAGAATGACAATCCTAGTTATGTGATTCTTCTTATTGATCCAATTAATACTCTATAGTTACTGTGATTGACTAGAAGGGTTTAATATTTACTTAAAATAACCAAATAATCACATCACACAAATACAAAAAATGTGTATCGGTAAACTGAATAGATGCTTGATATATAAATTTAAACAACATAAAATAATCAAAATGGAGACAACAAGATAACTGTATAATTCCACAAACAACTGATACCAAAATTAAGCCACGAGTTCAAACATATTCATTAGCTTCTTCAAAATTCATACATACATCTGAGTCTTTTAAAGGAAAGTTTCATTGCAAACTATCTACTATATCTTTCTCCTATCCGCCTATATCTGTTTTATATTATGAAACATATATAAATATATCGAAATTGTGAAAGGGCACATCCTTTCAGAAATGTCTTTTGCTTAACAACAATAAAAAACTAGAAATTATGCTCTATTAATCCATAAATAGATGTTTGATAGATAATCTCAGTAAGTTGGCCGCTCGTGTGTATCAACATCCTCTAGTGCATTCCTTATGGCTATCTCCATTTCAAATATCTTCTCATTCTATTCACATGCCCCATACATTGTCAAATCATTTCCTGTGGCTATCTCCAAATTTTTTTGCATCATCGTCTTTCATTCCTTCATCCATCTATATTTTACCTTTAGTTCCCCTCCATCTTCTAACAGCATCCCATTTTTGTGACATTGATCATCCCATGTTCATCACCTTGCAATTCATCATGGAAGTCTTTATATTTTTTCATAAAATTGTTTCCAATATCAATAGCTATGTTATCAAGAGCATCCCTTTGGTTTATTTCTTGGAACTTCTCTCGGATCTTTGCATCTATCCTCTTATGTTCTTGTAGTGCAGTAAAATTGTGCGAATGTGTTCCCCAAAGCTTACTCAACCAAGTCATTAAATTGGTCTGCCTCTTCCTTATTATTGCAGTGAGTGCATCACATTTACCTTGTGAGTACGTATTTGATTCTTCCCACTGGTCTCTTTCATGGGAGATTTCACCATGAGTCAATTGCTTTGTGGATCCCAGCATGATTCCCATCATGTCCTTCAAGTGATCATTTTGTCTGAGTAGTCTCTCATTATTAATCTTATACATTTATTTTTCCCTGATTAGCTTTTGGATTTGGGATCTATTTAATTTGGCCACATTAATGCCAAATTTTGTTGTAGCTATTAGATCAACCTCACCAAATTTTAACGTCATTACATGTCCAAAATCCTTTTCAGTATCGATTACAATAGATTTCTTGTGTGGAGGATATGGGGCCCATATCATAAGTGATCCCTCATCTGGGTTATACTTAGATCCTGCATAAATATCTGTTACCCCCTTAGGAGTGAGTTTATATGTGGTGTTACTATTCTTCAAAAAAAATATCAAAAACAAAAGCAAAGTTTAAATCCAACCCAGGAAAAATCATGACACATGCATCTTCTAATAATTCCCTTCCTTTCTCAGGGGTCATGCTCTTCATTTCTTCTTCCAGACTTGATTTTAAGTTATTCAATAGTTGTTCCTCATTACATGGTGTAATATTCTCCACTGATTCCCTTATTGATTTTCCTTTTAATTTGCAAAAAAAGGTTTTAAATTATGAGGTTTTAATGAATTCATCATCAGCCACAAATGATTTATATTATATCTTCCTTGTGTCAGTATCTACACTCTCTTCAACATCTGGTTCCCTGGGAACATACTTGTAGTCTTGAGTTCTCAATCTGGAAATTTTATCAATTGTACTACTAGGCCTACCATCACCAGATGCCTCTTCATTAGAAGATTATAGTTTTGTATCTTGCAGTTTTCCCTGTTATAATCATCAAGAACTTTTTTGGCTTCCTCTACTTCAAAATTCTTGATCAAGTCATCATACAAATAGGGTATGTGATTGTATCCTCCCAAGTTCATTTTATTTTTGGCAAAATCAATATACCCTTCTGGATCAAATCCTTTTTGCAATGGACCCTTCTTCATGTTGTATTGCAGCAATTTGTTGAGAACTATGTCATATCCATCCCTTGCTAATACAATGAAATCACCGAAGCATAATGTACTAGGTGTAAATGCTTGCTTTCCAAAAGAACTCAGATTCATAACATCTGAAAAGCCCAATTTCCTAGCAATCTCTAAATATGCAATCCTATCAGGCACCATCTTGGGCAGAATGAAGGGTCCATCTTCAAATCCATATACTCTTATCATGGTCGCATCTTCTAGACAATACCAATCTCCCCAATTGTTATTGACAGGTCCATTGAAATTCTTAGGCCTTAAAAAACTTTTTATTTCATTGGACAATGAGTATTCACAATGATGATTATAAAATCTCTACAGTGGTTTCACAAAAATCTCTTCAAAATGTAGATAACAAGAATTAGCAAATCTGCACTCCCAGGTGGCAGTCCGGATTTGTACTGGTAATAAGCTACCTTCCTTATCAAATTGTACAACCCTCAGTTTTTCAGGTCACATCTGCAATTATTTTCCATAATAAAGTATCATATGTATTAGGATTGAATAAGCATCCAAGTGCAAGATAGGAGCTCCACTTTTTAATGCCATCAGTCCTGAATCAAGTACTTTAAAGATGTGTGAAGCATAATAAAAAAACCTTGAATTGTGACATTGGATGTCCACTAAAATTACCATGGATACAATTGACATGTGCTCAGGGGCCTCCATTCCCAACACTTGACACACTGAAAAATATGTGTACCTCATGTAGGGTTCAAACAAATCAACATGGAACGGGGGACCATCACTGTCATTCAGTGGAGCTGAAACACCATCTTTCTTAGACCTATGTAGTGGCAACCTCCAACCCTTGTACAAAGTATCCATCCTCTAGAATTCCTTTTCCATCTCTTCAGGTACAATTTTTTCACCACACACTCCCTCTAGGTTAAAAACCTCACAGATGGCAGCTTTAGATACATGTATAAACAATTTTCCTGATGGATCACAAATAGGTTTAAATTTTGGATTATAATAGATAGCTAGAATCTTCACCAAATCTACATTTATAAATACATTGGGGCAAACTAGTTTCCCTAGGTTTAACTTCCAAGGATTGCACATTGGTTCGTATCGGTTCTTTCGTTGGTAATGAAAATAAACAGCTCATATCCCCTAATAGGGGTCCATATGTCTCGTATATGCTTGCATTTATCCTCTAAATTTTCCACTTCTTCCCTAAGTTTTATATATCACCTAGCCTTAGGTCTTGAGCCGGGAAATTGATCAATTAAGTCCTAGTTTAACTTCCTCTAACTACCCTTGGTTCCTTCTCTACTTCAATTTTTTGTTTTTTTCCTCTAGGGTTTTTACTCTCACTCTGTTTCCTACCTTTTCTTTTCCTGAGCTAGTGCTTTCCATTTTATGAATCACAAAACCATAATTATAAGTACAGGGAACCTACAGGTTTATTTAGAATTCTTTGACCGCAAGATCCTTTGGTCCTTCATTCGTTCCTCTGCTGCTAACTTTGGAAAATTCACCTTCAATTACTTTTATCAATTTAGGAAATCATTGACACATTTGATAGTAATACTGCCATTAATGTCCTAGCTTTGAACATGAGCATAGATGATCTTCAAATTTACCCACTGTCACATCAAATGTTCTATCGACAAGACAATTCAAACTTTGGACGATCCTTTTATTCAGGCTTGACTAATGCTCATTAAACATTCTTTTTGTCGGGGAGACATTACATTGATATCACATAATCTATCCATTTGATTTATATAAATGTCTCCAAGAGTCACCCCGACAACTATCTTGATCTGTTTGTGTCTTCATCGGCAAGACATGGTGTATCACTAAGACATTAAGTAATTTTGCCGATGTTATAAGTCTTCCCGATGATTATTCCTTTGATCTCAAGTATGTCACCAAGACTCTCGTCGATGTAATATTATCGGCATGACATAGTGGGTTGGGAGGACATTTTGAACTCATTCCGATAGCGTTTGCCTTGGTGATATTATGTTTCTTTGTTTTTTCGGCAAGACAAGATGAGTTTTTTGGCTATGATATTTCATCGGCAAGACAAATACACTCGAGCTGACTCAAGGATCTTACTCCGATGGCATTGGTCTGGCCGATACAAATCCTTGTGCTTTGATCGGTGAGACAAGACATGTTTCTTGCCGATGGAACTTCATTGGTGAGACCTATATGCTCTGTATGACCTTTTCATTTCACCCCGATGGAACTTGTCTTACCGATGATATGGGTTATTTGAATACTAGATTTTGGAGGTTTTTCATGATATCAAATGGTCAAGAATGATGTGATCATATGTGACTATGATAGATTATACTCAAGATAAGGTTTTCTTTAGGGAATCAATGAGTTCAAAATCACTGTAAAGGCTAGTTGCTTTGTGATGAATGATCTACTATGAGCCTCTAGCCTATCCTAGGTCTTTGTAGTAGTTTTTATATTCTTTGTTATCATTTTTTCAATGTTCTATACAACGGCCAAGTTTCTATTTGCAATATACTTTTATTTGGTCATTAAAAAGAGATATATGGTTTGTTTCCTTATCTAGAAATAATGCATTTATAACATTCATGTGTTTTTCATTTAAAATAATGGAATTTGGTAATAATAAGAAGGAAGTGTGAAGTTTGAAAAGTCATATTTTCAAATTTATTTTTTTGTCTTTTTTGAAACAATTAAATAAGTTTGATGCATAAGAGGATTCAATAAGTTGTTTAGAGCAGTAAAATGGTGTCAGTATTTGTGATGAGGAAAAATGAATTGGAGAAAGGTTCAAAATTGGTTACAAGGTTTGAAAGGGATGTTTAAGTTGTACTTTTTAGAGTGATAAGGTTGACATTAAACTTTTGAAATATTTTTAGTTCATATTTTTAAGATAAAGATTCTTTTAAACAAAAAAAAATTGTTTTAAATTTCGTACTTGGAAAAAAAAATGCAAATACAATAAATGAATAATAGAGAACCATGCATGGGAAGAAAACACCACCTACAAATGCAAATAAGTTATTAGAATGACATAAAATAGATGATAAAGTCAAATATATTATTGTTCTTTCCCTTTCTGACATTAAATTTTATTATATAGATTTAGATAAATCATCATAGGAAATTTGCGATAATTTCAATAAAATATTTTGAGCAAAAATAGTTAATGTGAATTTTTTCCTAAAACTTCAACTATTTAGATTCAAAATTAGAGATATAATCACTATGTCCAATCACATAAGAAATTTGAGATCTTTCATTAGACAATTGGTAGAAGTCAAGGCTATATTAGATGATGAAGATGCTAATGATATTTTGTTAAATAGTTTTAAAATACAACAATGTTATTTCTATGCTTAGTCCAATAACTTCTCAAACACAAGAAGATGTGATTTTGGCCCTATTAGGAGAAGAAAAAAGAACAATGGAAAAGATTTAAATGTTGATTCTCAACATGAGAATGTATTATACTCATGAGGTAATAATAATTAAAAAATAAAAATGAATGTTATTATTGTAAGAAAAATGATCACATAGTGTGGACTTGTATAACTCGAGCCAATGATGTTCTTGAGGGAGAACTTAAAGAAAAATAAAATGATGTTATCTTAGCCTATCATACCATTTGAAAGTTATAGATGTTTTTCAATCAGCCTGTCAATTAGAACTTTATTCGTAATTCTAATAGAAAATGAATAATAATTATTTATTAAATTCAAAGTAAAGCATAATTTTTATTGGTGGAAAGCTGAGAATCTCCTCTAAAAACCCTTTTCATTTCATCAATTTTGGGTAAAAAAAAAGTTGTCAGCCACATGGGCCATCATATGGCTTACATATCGCCACTTTTTGGCCCATCATGATTCTGCACATACCCTAACAACCTTGCAAATCCTCATATTTGAAGATTGAAAAAATCCAAAGGAATATTTTATGGCCTCCCTTTAACCAAGGAAAATGGTTTCACAAAGTATCCTAGGAGTTTTATTATTTCCCTCATGACTATAATAGGCTTGGCTTGCTTTATATTCACTACTCTAAATGGCGCCATAATTTTAAATTTAATTAACATACTCTAAAACCTAACGAAACTAGGTTGTAGCTCGTCAAATTGGAGAAGTGAAAGGTCAATACAAAAATTGAGGAAGAGTTTGTAGGAGTTAAAAAAAGGTCAATACGAGCACCGAGGAAGAGTTTGGAGATAAAACAAGGTCAATAATAGTGTCGACAAAGAGTTTGGAGGAGTGAAAACAAGGTCAATACCAACACCGAGGAAGAGTATGGAGGAGTGAAAAAAGGGTCAATACCAGTGCCAAGGGCGAGGTTGAGGGCGCTCAGGGAAAATCAACGACCAAGGGAAAATGAGTATTGTAAGTTTGGCACCCCCATTCTCTTTAATCTGCAATTTTCATGCCTAGTTTCCAAAGATTTCCTCATACATTGGCACCCCCATTCTCATAAAATGGTATAAGATAAGAAAAAGAAAATAAAATAGCTTATTCTTTCACATTTTTATCGACTAGCCTTAGGTCTTGGAAAAACTCCTATAATCTACCCACATCTTGGTTGTTGGTGGGAACATGTTATTCTTTTTTGTATGACCTATCTCAAATCTTATGTCCACAAAGTTGCTAAAAACATAAAACAATAAGAAAAAATTTGAAGGTACAACTAAAAAAGGGTTATTTCCTTTTGGCCTCATCCACCTATTATATTTCAACATAGCATAGAATTACGCTTACATAACATAAACTCAAACAAGTGGAAGTTTATAGGGGCAAAGGAGCCCAAGTATATTCTCAGCTAAGCTAGATCTAATGAATGGAAATAGAGGCATAAAATTCTTCTTTAATACCTCCACCACAAACATGTGCAAGGAAAGCTCTCCTCCCTTCTTGGTAGTGATAACCTCCTCCACACAAAACCCTTAAAAATTATGAATAGAGGAATATAATCTTTGAAGAACTCAAAGTTGATTCTCTCCTACCTAACGCAATTAGTCATTTTATCCTTACAAACATTTATAGTGATTAATAGAGGCACATCGACCAATTATTCATAATAGAAGAATTTGATCATACTTTTCCAATGATGACATTATGAGAAAACCTTAGGTTAAATGAATACTTCCTAGCTAAGTTCTTTAAATAATGTCCAACCGTATAAGGGAATACCAATTCTATGTGTACTTGGATACCATGGAGAAAGGCTCTTTGGGATCTTTCATCAATCAAGGTATTGTTAAATTTGAACACCTAAAAGTGAGAATGAAGAATATTTCCTAGGATGGTGGCCAATTATGCTTCTCAACACCTATATTACAAAATATTTTTCAATATAATTTCCATCACAATTAAACCTATTGCTTGAGATATAGTCATACTAGTAAACAAATTTTCTTTCTTGATAGTAGATACATTCTAGACAATTCAATCCTTGCATCGGAGATTGTTGAATGGGCCCAACGAACTACTCATGATGCCCTTACTACCGAGTTAAAAGTTTGGAAAGGCATATGATTTCATCAAATTTCCTTTCATTTATAAAAGGATCAAATGGATTTATTTTTAAACCTAAATTATTATCACACATTCAAAATTACAATATACTAGTTGAATGAAGAACCTTCATTTGAAGGTGATGTCGTCATGACCTTTGAATCAATAACCTTCACTCAAAAATGATGCCATGTCAAGACTTTCAAATGAAGGTATTTTTTATTTTAAATATTTCATGTCCAAAATGCTTTATAAAAGGAACCTTTGCATGAAGGACCTTCAAATGAAGACCTTAATTCAAAGGTCCTTCAATAGAAGATCCTTCATATGAGAGTTCCTTTAAAATTCCATCCCATTATAGCTCTTAGATTTGTTAGAGATATTTTTGTTTCAAATTAGAGATTGAACCATCAAATAGTGTCACCATGAATCTACCAAGATATCCATCAAATTGATAAACCCTGACTTAACAAGCACAAATTCACAAGAAAATTGCTCCTGTCATCCCTAGGGCATCAATTCAATGCCAAGTTTATTGATTTTGTAGACCCCTAAATTCAATAAAACTCTATCATACCATGATGCACACCAATCCATTGAGTTAGAGTTCCAAGACAATGGGTGGATTGGTGGATGCCATTTCTATTTAGCCCTCAAACCCTTACATAGGCAAAACAGGGCAACCCCTGGATTTGATTGTTTTCTCCCACAAAAAAGTGATTGAGCACTTCAAAAATAATGAAAATGAAAGGGAACACATATATTTATCTACACCAATGATCTCAGAGAATTTCAAGCTTGTACGGATCCATACAACACAAAAGAACTTCAAAAAAATAGTAAAATTATAGAAAATTGCTTCAAGAACGTGGTATTTGATATAAAATTTTGGTATCAACTCTTCCAACAATTGCAATGGGATGGGAATACAATATTATAGAAGTGGGATAATAAATGCATCGTTTGAAGCATCAAAATAGTATGAAAAGATGAAAGGAAGTGCTAACCCCTTAAACTGAAAAGTTTCTTTTAACTTTAAGTTTGTTGGGTAGCCAACAGTGATTTTTTTAGTGGCTAATATTCACCAATTGGCTAATAGTTGAAATTTGGGAATCCAAAATTGGCTAATAGTTCAAGCTACAATGTGACTTGAATCACCACATTTTTACAAAATTTTATTATAGTCTTATTTAAATCACCAGATAATTTATTTTATTAAAAAAATTCACTCAAAAAATTTCCACAATATTTGATACATGATTAGATTAGATTCGCCTTAATTTGATAAATTATTGGAGAAATCTATATCAATCCAATAATATATCATAACTATTAGTTGCTTTAGGACCATTTTCTAATCTTTAGTTTCCACCATTGATTTAAATATAATCTAATGGCCCTTGTTGTATTCCACGAGGTAAAATGTACACATGATCTGTAATGCTCATGGGGCCCACAATTTTGGGTATCACGAGCATTATAGATTGTGGGTAAATTTCACCTTATAGTGTACAACAAGGGTTGTTATACCAATGATCTAAAAGCAATTTTGAGCCCCCATGAGAATTATAGATCATGGTTACATCTTACCTTGTAGAATATAATAAGGGCCATTATATTATATTATAAAATAATGGTAGAAAGTAAATATTATAGTCTACCGCTTCAACTCATCGATAATTTCCACCCTCGGGCCCCTACTTTTTCATGATAATTATTTTTAGATTGCATAGATTCGCCATCATAATTAATGCATTTTCCTATTATTTTTCAAGATTTCCCAAAATTTTCCACAAAAAATTAGTGATGTAAAAAAACCGCAATAAAACTATATATATTTTTTTTTAAAAAAGGAAAGTTTCGCCAATAGAAATTAATTTTTTTTCCTCAAAAAATGAAAGATTCACAAGGATTTTTTATCTTTTTTTGAGGGGGGTTTCTTAAAGTTATCACTGGTAGCCAATTCTTTTAAGTTATCAAATCCTACCATTATACATAATCAAAATGTTGTTGTTTCAAATGACTATGAGCACTAAATTTCACTATTTGAAGATGTTGAAAACTTTTCATACAGAATTAGAACATTGATGTGACCACTCATCCTACCTTAAAACATACCAAAAGTCTCCTAGAAATTAGACATAGGAAGATTTAAGACGACTTAAACAATTTTTATTGCCAAAGCATAAACTTATGATGACTTTACCAAGCCTAGTAGACACTCCCTCCCCGTTAACCACTTAGACATATGGAAATTAAATGTAAATTTGCTGCTATTTTTAGTCATGTAGGTGTCCAATAAACCACTTGGTGGTGTTTCCCTTCAAGTTTATTTACTTGAATGAAGAGGAAAATTCCTTTGATTACAATTAGACAATACATTTGAGGCCTTGGTTGTGTAACTAGTGGACCATAGTCACATTTAACACTTGTTACAAAGTTTGGGAGTTAAAACATTAAGTAGATTTGATTTGTGATGGACACATTTGGACAGTAGTAACAATAAATTGCAATCTATCAAGACTTGATTACCTTATAACCTATCAAATTATAGCAATGAAATGATAGATTAATCATAATGTCACCTTGGGATCACATCACCATGAAATAACTTCATCCAACATCCTTATGAGTGTAGGTACCAAAAAATAAGTATTTGTCAGATCTGTCTTCCTTGAGCGAGGTAAAATTAGGAAGAGAAGAGGAAAGCGAGCCATGTAGTAGGTCTAAAAGAGAAAGATCAACTAGAGGTCAAAAGATTAGAAGAAAATTTTGTAAACGCATGGAATTTTTTCTTGCTGAAGGGGGGTCATGTTCTTATGATGATGAGAGAATAGGCGACATCAAGGTTCCCTTGAGGTAAAAAAATCTATGGAAATAATGGGTACCCAAGGAACTTCCTCCAATAAACACTGATTTTTGTGTCAATGAGAGGATATATCGCATAGCACCATTGTCATTACATGGTATGGGACTATTTTGCATGGACAACATATAGGTTTGTTACAAAAAATTTATTCAATTGATGGAGTATGTTGGACCCTGTTACAGTTACAAAGATTGGATGCAGCTGGTTTGATATACACGAAGTATGCTTTGGTATGCATTGTCAGAAAATTATATACAGCTAAAAGATAAGGATCAAAATAAAGGAGTGGCTAGGTACATTAATGGAAGGCCAAAAGCATCAGGTAATATTGTAGGGTTTATAAATAGTACATGACCTGGGTCAAAAAGTAAGCAACCCAATTGCATATTTGAGGTGCGAGAGGGAAACTGTGTATTCGTATGTGCGATAAAATCAATAACTGTAGGGGAAGAGTTGCTAATCAATTACAATTTGAATTCCTTAGATACAAACAAAGTTACTATGGGGGTGGTATGTACTATATACCATTTTACCCAACCTCCAATTAATGACTCCAATATACCATTTTATTATTGTGTTTTTTTTCGTAAGTCTATTGGTTTCATTTCGGTAATGTTTTTATATTTAATTTTTTTCACAGCGAGACATTGATCATACAAGGAAGGCTCTGACTCAAAACACAGATTGCAATCAATCTTCAGGAGCTTATACCTGATAGGTTTACCTCAATGTAATTGTACAAATTAGATACGAGAAAAATGTTTTATTATTATGTTTTTTTCATGAGTTTATTGGGTTAATTTCAATAATGTTTTTAATATTCTTGTTGCAGTCGGCTGATCGGGGAAAGACACCAATAGTATAGGAGAGCATCCATATGGAGGTGCAGTCACTATTATGATGATCACATTATACTTTTTGCAAAACCTGTGGATATGAAGAGGAAGGCCCAAAAAAATGCAATGCAGAAATCCTTAAGTTGGTATTCATAGTGTCTCAAACAGATGAGATAAGAGAAAGGGTTAAAATATTGTCTGAGAGAGCACAAAACTTGCAATTAAGTTGTCATGAGATCTGTAATTATAACATAAGTTCATTCATGGTTTTATATTTTATAATCTTTTATGTCATGAACTAAAATATGTGTTGTTTTTACATGATTATTTGTGTCCTCATGATACTGCTGGCCATGATCAGGGTACGACAAGTGTTTCCTTGGAAGTAGGGGTCAATACAAGTGTTAATCCTGATCTTATTGTGCATACATCACATCATTCAACCCCATCATTCATTCCTATATTGTCGACTGAAATGTCGGCAACACATACCATGCAAGAATTCAATAGTGCACCCTTTGGTAGAGAACACATGCCACTACATGTGTCAAGACATGTACCTGGGGATGTAGAGACCACTACTACTAGTGAAATTTTAGCAGCATTCCCTGGATCTTCCCATATTACTAGTACGGGAACATTGTCGGTAACATTTGTGGTGATCGAGGATTTTGTTCCCATAAAGATAGAGAAGGTCCCAAGTACTTTAAAATGTTTTAATTATTATTATATATAATCCAATTGAAATTTAATTTTTAATCACTCTTTATAGACTAATGATCCCATGATCATTTTGCAGGAAATTATGTTTTTATAAACATCTAAGTGATATTACAGTGGAGCTCTTAAGGCCCACCATACGTACATGAAGGAATGTCCAAAATCAAGATTTAAAAGATGAGCTCATTAATCGTTTAGTTATGTTCTTTGGTGATAAAACATTCAACCAAACCAAGGTCCTCAAGAAATCTGGTACCTATCTAGAGTATGTGAGGGACCAATATAGGTCACATTTAGAGAAGAACATAAAGTATGAGTGCCCCCCCATGATTCCAGAGAGGGAGTGGAAGGACTTGGTGTCGGATGGAAGGAGAAGGCTTAAAAAATAAAAGGAAAGACACCATCGGGCCAAGGAAGCTATGTGATACTATCAACAATGTAATTATATACTTATTACTCTTCCTTTTTACATAATCTAATGTATTTCAAATTTTTCATAGGTTGCCCGACACATTGAAGGAAACAAAGGAAATACTAGAAAAACACGGGCAACACAAACTTGGCTCTGGTGGTTATATGAAATTAGCTACACAAATTGTAATTATCAATAAATGAAATATTGCATCCAAATAATAAATTGCAAACAATTTTGGTTTAATCACACCATAGAAGAAAAATTCATGATCTTATGCAAAAATGTAGGGCTCTGATTTCAATAGAGGGCCCACAGAAGAGAACCTAAAGATTGCCTTCCAGCAAGGCTATGGAGCCTTGGCTAGACACCTAAGAGTCTTGATTGAGAAAACAAAATCTTCCACTGCATCCAACACGTAGATAAATAAACTCAATAAAGTTTATTTAAAATTGAATACTTGTGCAATCTATTCAATATCAATTTCCACCATAATAATGTGTCTATTTGTTTTAAATAGACAAGCAATGAAAATATTGCACAGGACATTGAAATGCAACCTGGTGAGGGTGGAGCACAATTTGCAGATGAAGGCCATGGTGTGCATCCCAGTGGTGGATGTATTCATGTGCTATACAAAATGCAGTATGGATTAATACAATTAAACATCTTTAATTGCATTTGATGTATTAATTAATGTAACCTTTCATGTTTCAACTTTAGAGAATGTAGAGCGTGATCAGCATGTTGAGCATGATTAGGCTAGACAAGATCAAGAATATGATGTGGCCCCATCAGGTAAAGAGGACCACTCTAATGTTCTTTTAAATATACTTAATTGCAATTGGTGTATTCATTAATGTGACCTTTCATGTTTCAACTCCAGATCAGGATTTAGAGGGTGTTCATCATGTTGAGCATGAGGCTATAAGACAAGATCAGGAACATGATGTGGCCCCATCAAGTAAAGAGCACTGGACTCTAATATTATATTAATTAATGAAATACTTGTAAAAATAATAATAAAACATATCAATTTAACATTTCTTTGCTAAATTGCAACATGCCCCCCTTGCAACGGTGCCCACGTTGTGAGTACATGACTAGGCATACATTAAGATCACGATCAGAGCTCAGAACAACTGAAGGGGGGACAGATGATTTGAAATCAATACTCTAATTCATCTTTTTTTAACTACAAAAAAGTGATTGTAATCATATTATGACAACCATACTTTTGATAATATATAAAAACTGAAAAAATGAATTTTATATGTTAATGAATGAATGTGAATATGTTAATGAATAAATGCTATAATGTTAATGAATGAATGTTATATTTTATTAATGGATGAATGAATGAGTGTTAGATGTTATTAATGGATGAATGAATGAATGTGAATATGTTAATGAATGAATGCTATATGTTAATGAATGAATGTTATATGTTATTAATGTAGGATGAATGAATGAATGAATGAATGAATGTTATATGTTATTAATGGATGAATGAATGATTAATGTTATATGATCGGGTATGGGGAATTGAGAGTGATATGAGGGGGGAGGGGCCAAATGAGCTTCCACCTTCACGTGGTTGGCCATGTTAAGTAGAGAATATTAAACTATTCTCAAAACAAAATGAAGCTCAATAAGGTAATGCACTTTTAAATATAAGAAATGCATCGTTTGAAGCATCAAACCAATATGCAAAATGAAAGAAAGTGAAATTGTTTCACTATGAACATTTTGTTGTGTGTGGATTTGGTTTCAAAGCTCTGTTTCTTTTTTTTTTAGTGGTCTCTAAAATTTGACTTTTGTGCATAACAGGTTAGTGGAAAATTTGACAGCTTTGAAGGGTTTAGAGGCTCGATTGAGATATATACACGGATATTTGGATCTTGTTGTTGATGGGAGGCTTCCACTTAACCATGAAATTTTGTACCATTTGCAGGTATGCAAAAAATTCTCTACTTACATTCATTCAACTTACTATAATATAATATCTGACAAAATATCCTTTTGATTATACTTAGATGGATTTGCATGCCCCGTTCCAAAGCACATGTTTTAGAACGGGCAAGAAGGATGCTGGAAAGGGTTAAGGAATTTGGCTTTACACCTACCAATTGCATAGTTTACTTCATTCATCCAGCATATTGCCAATGCGTTTCACAATTGTTGGAATCATATCCTATAATTATAAAACTAGTAAAACTAAAATATGTAAGTTTCAATTATGGCATTACATATCTTTCTATGAATTTTTGAAATAAAATATCAAAATGGAGAAGTATTAACAAAATAATCTGCATAATTTCTAAGAGATCGAAGATTTTTTTTGCAGAGTTATCTTGAATATATTTAAGACAAAAGTAACTTATAGAGATTGAAGCAGAATATCGATAGTCTAAAATCACCAGTCAACACATCTTAGTAGTATCTCAATTCAAGAGAACTAGGTCCACTATCCATTAGCTAGTAAAACAAATAAAATCAATTTATAAGATTATTTTGTTCTAATAGGGTTGACTGGTTGCTTGTTTCTTTTTTATTTTCAAGAAGTCATCAATATACACTTGGTTTTCCCGCCTTCTCTTGCCTCGTGGCCAGAGAGTTTCTGCAGAAGGCATCAAAGTAACCTTCAAGATTGACAATGGCAATGAGTACAAGGTTAGTATAACTTAATGCTAATTGGGTATGATTTTATTTGTTCAAGCCCAATTTAGATTCATTTTCTGCTCACACTACTTTTATTTACATTTGTGTTTTGCTAATATCCATTTTCCTTTACATTCATATTCTTCTATACATATTATGTTTACAATAACATTTTCCTTAATTTAATCTAGGGGAGAGGACCCAGTACTGAGCATGTTTCAATAGTTGTGATAGTAGTGGTTTATATAGTGCCCAAACCTAATTATTTGGTTCTTCTTACTAATCCAATTAATACTTTCTAGTTACTGTGGTTGATTATAAGGATATAATCTTTACTTGATTGTGATAAACTTAGATTTTTGGGCTTTTCTTATAGGTGCTTGTTTAGATGGGTGAGGATTGTTTCTTGTGCTAAAAATATTTTTATTTGTTAATTCTAAACTTACATAGCTAAATCAAGGGGTAGAGGTTGTACTCTTCAAATGGAATAAGAAGGAGAGTCAGAAGTGGAATATCATTCCCATCTGTAAGTTTCGTGTGTAGCTGCATTGTATGGAATTATTTTTCTTAGGTATTACTTAAATTTAAAATTTTGATTATCTGGTAAAAGTCATGTTTCCATAGAGGGTTTGGAGGCTTTATCTCATAATTCATATTGCTTGTTTCACTGTGTTTTTCTATTCAATATGATATGTATCTCAAGGAGGATATGGATCTGGTTCTTGATACCATCAACTTAATGAAGAGGAGCCTCAATGTCATGTTGTTAGGATTTACTGTGAAGCTAATCCAAAGTTTTTCATTGTTGCTCGAGGCTATATTGCAATGCTTTCTCTAGGAATCCTACATGATCTCAATTTGGTATCTTCTTTTTGTAGTCTCTAGATTTCTTAGAAGAAATCAACAACTAGTTTGTCTAAATGTGGCTCCTTGTTTACACATTAATATCTCTTTTGGCAGCAATGGATCAAAGTGGATTCATGAGGTCTTAAAGAGAAGGCTCTCATACATGGAGATCAAGAGTGGGACCAAGTAAAACCATTCATAATCATGCTCATATTGTTTTATTGATTGTCTAAGAGCTAAGTATCCAGGATAACATTTTGTATTTTTCTAATGAATTTCTAGAGTGAGAATAATTTTGGGTTTGCAATCCTATTTTTTAGTACACTAGCTAAGTATCCAAGATGAACTGCAAGTAATTTTACTCACCAAATTGCTCATTTTCCACAAAATTAGATTCTAGTGTGTAGTTTAATATTCTCTAGTTTGATTTTTTTCCTTTTTAGCAAAACTAGAATCCAGTTTGTAGGTTGTGCTTGTTGTGCAAATTTGTAAGATGAGTTTTTTGTATTCAGCTATAGAGTACTTTCCTTTTTCAATAAAATTTTATGCAATGGAGTTTAGATATTAGGATTAGGTTACTAGTTGCTCTTTGAGTAATAATTTAAAACCTTATTCATTGTCCTTATCAATGTATATGACTATCTTGCAAACTTTCCTCTTATATTCATGAATTTATTTCAACTTATCAAAGGATGACTGTTTCTTGATTAAAACCTTTGTTTGATGGTTGTCCTTCATATGAATTTCTCAATCTCATCTTTCACAACTTTATGTTACTTCACTATTTTGTCATACCTCTGATTTTTTACAATAGTGTCTTCAACCTCTTTGTAATTCCCATGATGAACTGTGTGTTACTATGTCAGCACTTCCTTGACCATGAGAATGGGAAACAAAGCAATTGAGATTCCATTTAGTAAATTTGTGTACATTTGCAGCAAATTTAGCCTTCCATACCTCATCGAATATGTTTGCAATTTTGATTAGAAATCGTGTCCATGTACTTTGTTTGATCATATCATTTGGAAAGAAAATAAATGAATGTTAACTTAATGTTATATTGAAATGAATATGTGGAAAGGATTTATTGAATTTGATATTTCAATGCTGACTTATATAATGCAAATGATAATATTGTGAACATCTAGCTACTATTGCAAATGTGTTGAGTTGGATGCTAATGTAGAGACCAAGCCTCTAGAAAGAGGGGAAGTATCACTCGAAAGAGGGGTTTCGTTTGGAAACCTTTAACAAAAGCCTAAAATGAATTCACACGTTATTCAATATTTTAACCATTCTTAATAATAGTAAATAGTTAAACACATAGTGGGATCTAACATAGGCTACTTAAATAAATACAAATAATAAGCACATAATTAACCTAGATATGAGAGTTGTGATAGATAATTTAAATGAAGGTACAAAATGAGTGGATAAGGTGTAATTAGCTCTAAAATTGATTATATAAATGATATTGATGTTGAACTGACCACCAAAAACATAATGTGGCTTGTGGAGTCAATTCAGTTAAAAGTGTTTCAAAACATATGTTTGCCTTTGTATTCACACAAAAATGGTCTGGAGCACAAATTAATTAAATACTTGCTATTTAATTAATATTCTTAATTCCTCTACTATTATAAATAAAATGTTAAATTTATTTATATGGTTCATATTCTAATTCTTCTTTTCCAAAATTCACTTTCTTCCTAAATTAATTAAATGGACAAATTAAATCAATTTTCTATTTAATTGGTTTTCCCTCGTCCACTTAAATTTGAATTTTTAAATTCAAATTATCCTATTCTTCTTAAATTGGTTAAAATGCATAAATAAATTAATTTGGCATCTTGCTAATTTACCATCTCCATTTAAATTGAATTTTTAATTCAATTTAAGTACATTTCTACATATTTCCTCTAACCACCTCCAAGTCACCTACCACCTTATCACGTGTCTCACAAAAATGAATATTCAAAATTGGAAAATATGAACTATCTTCAACAAATTTGCAACCAATTTGGAAGTAACTGAGACACATGGATCCTTATTCTCTTTGGTTCCCTTTAACACTTGGTAATTTGTCTTGCTAAAGGGAACCATCTCCCTAATTCCCTCTAACCTCCTGATGCTCCACCATTGATTCCATGGGATCAAAATCTCGACCGTCCATTATTGCCACATCACGTTGAGCCTTAGAAAATCTATAAATAGGACTCTTTGCTACAAATTTTCAACAAGTAGAATTTGATAAGCTTATGCTGAAGAATTTTAGTGCATTTTGAGAGAAATTTGGAGAGCTTTGTAGCTTAGTTTTGCATGTTAGTTCATATAGAGTTATAATGGAAATTTTGTTTTGGATAGCCTAGTTAATTTCATATTTCGTGTAGCATTTTCATTATATCATCATCATCAATATTAGTAGCATCATCTAGATTTTAGTATCATCTCATCATAGGATCATTTAGTCTTCAAGCATCAAATATCAAAAAATAAAAAAATATAGGCATGTAGATTTCATCATAGCATCTTGTATCTTAAGTTGTCAATATTTGTAGGTTTATGTGCAATACTAATAAGATCTGAGATCATGATTTGTAGGGGTTCTTGAGATTAGAGAACCATGGAATAAATTAAGAGGATAGTTGTAGCTTTTAATTCTTCTATTTAGGTTTCCTTTTATGTAATTTACATTGCATGAAGGTGTGTTTAATTTTGTCATACTGACATCACAGGGAATTTTTCATATCACACATAAATTGGCGCCCACCGTGGGGTCGAGCCCCATGCTTTAATAAATTTTCTCTTGATTTTTATTTTGCAGGTTCTGTCAAAATATCTGAAACGACACATAATTTTTTTTTTGCAACACATCTGACTCTTGTTTAGGTGCATCTAGTTTCCTATTTTGGTGCATCTGGCTCTTGTTCCAGTGCATCTGGTGTTTCTTCAATGCATTCAGACTCTATTTTGGCACATCAGGGAGTCTAACTTACATTCTATCATATTTTAGTTTCAATGCATTTAGTTTATTTTTTAGCCCATTCAGTTGTTCTTTCAGCGCATTTGGTCTGTGTAATGGCACATCTGGTTTTTACTGAAAATTTTCCAAATTCTTGAAACTAATCTGTGTTTTTCTATGTTGTAGAAACTCAATACGCAGTTAGAGACTTTGCATAAACAATTAAAAGAATGTGGTCAAAGATAAAAAGATCAAACTACTAATATTTGGTTGCAGGGATTTAATTGTTCATTTCCTTTGGTTAAGATAGGAATATAGCTTAATTAGAGGGAAGAATTTACACCATGTCTGCTATGTTTGGAGTGGTAGGCGAGTATGCTCTCCCCTTAACTGGGTGATCAGAAAGATAGAACCTTTCATTTCTTTTTATTTTCACCATTACAGGGCCTATCTTGGTGGGACAAGAGGTAATCACCCCAAGGGAATGACCCAAAATGGTAATAGGCTAAGGCCAAGCCCTTCCAACCGGTATATAAAATGGGGACTTGAGGAAATTTCAAGGACCATGAATGGTTATGCTGACAAGTGATTCCCTTTGTACCCGTGAGGTATGTAAAACCTTGTAGAGATTAACCTCTATAGGCTGGGGGTCCTCCTTAATGGAGCTAATCTTGTCGTATGTATAGTCCACCCATAACGAAATTACCTTACTAAAAACCCCTTTGTTTTAGTAAGCCCAATTAACTTTCTATTCTTTGGTGCAACAACGGTCGTTGCCAAGACATCCACATTCTCATAGTTTTTAGTAGAAGTGAAAAAATTTCCATGGGAGATTGATGGGAGTTTGAAGCTTGGTTGGCCCGAGAAGTCAGTGAACTGTAAAGGGGATCTTGTGTGACCAAGCTTCTAAGTCACCCACTAAAGATAAGTGTGGTTGGAGTAAAATCTGCATGGAACCCAAAAGAATATTGCCTTAAACACAACCTAAAATTGTGCTTGTTTGATGTGTCTTCACCTATGTGTTTTAAATCAAAACTCAAGCAAACACAACACTCTGAAATATCCAACTAGTGATTTAGAAGAAAGTTCCACCAAATAGTTTAAATTCACTATCAAAAATTAGAAAAATATACCAAATTGTCAGAAAACAGAAACACTTTCCAATTCAGCACATCCATACCCTATTCTAGTGCATTCATACCATTCTCCAGCACATTCATTTATTGTTTTACCACATCCTTCTTATATTCCCAACATATTCTCTTTCAACACATCCATACCTTGTTCTAACGCATTTAGACCATTCTCCAGTGCATCCATACCCTATTCTGGTGCATCGAAACCTTCCTACAACGCATTTGAACCTTTCCATAGCGCACCTGAGTTTCAATGCATTTGGGCCCTCTTTTAGCACATTGGGTGAATTTTCAAATAGAAACCCAAATTTGACCTCCTTTCTGCCAATCAACATCTAATTCAGATTTTCCCCCTTAAGCAACATCTTTTCATTATCCTAAAGTCTATATTAATGGATTGGAAATCAACCAAATTTGTCAGGAAATCCCTTACCAAGAGAATCAAGAAACCAAAGAAGCACATTGGATTTAATAAAATTTTGAAAAGGGGATGCTTCTTGTATCAAAGTAGGAAAGTCTTGCTTGATTATCAAACCTTCATCCATAGGTATCATGACTTTGATAGAGGATATATTGATGATTTTTCTTTAGAGCCTTTATCTTCACAAGCTTATTATCAATGAAGAGCTCTTTCACAAAGGCATAATCATAGTCAGCAAATTTTTCATTATTTCATTCCTCAACCAACAATTCAATATTCCAATCATCCCAATCAATTTATACAATAGAGCTCAATCTTGTTGAAAATAGCAATCTCAAATGAAAATCCATCATCTAATGTTTGATCAAACATCTTAAAGTTCCTTCTTCATCACATTAATTTTTTATTAAGCAGCTGCATTTGACCATCAGGATTTATCATCCTTCATCAGGATTTGTTATCCTTTATCCTAAAATAAAGCTTGCTTAACCAATTTTTTAACCAATCTCTTTTGGCACTCCCAAACTTTGGTCAAATATTTAGAACATCATCATCACTTGTATGCATGTCCAAACAAGATCCCAAAAGCTGAAACTTCAAGAAAAAGGAATTGAAACCCAAGATACCATGGTTGAACAAGAAGAAAACCCCTTTCATAATATATGTCCAACTAAAATCGATGAGGTAAATGAAGATTTCCAACAAGCCCAACAAGACCCAAATTTCCATAAATTATTAGAAATTTTTTTCGAAAGGGATGGAGAAAGATACCTCTTGATCTTGAAAAAAAAAGGAATCGAGTTACCCGATGATTTTGATGTCACAAAATTAAAAATAAATCCTAAGAAATCAAAAACCGAGACACAAACTGAATCAAACATTGAAGTGAAAACCAATGATCGCATGGACGTTTTGAAACAAAAAATTCAAAATCTTCAATAAAAATGCAGAACATGCACACCAGGATTACTAAGAGATATTCCATACTAGATATATGTCCCTACCCATTTGATCAAAGGTTTAACATGATACAATTCCCTAAACATTGTGAATTTCCCAAATATGACAAGTACAATGGGAAAATTGATCCTATAGATCATGTAAAGGAATTCTGAATGATGAGTCTCGAATTCACCCATGAGGATACATATTTGATGAGATTTTTCACACATAGTTTCGGAGGGCAATGCATGCAGTGGTTCTCACAATTGACTCCAATGATCATGGTGAAAGACCTTTGTAATGTGAAACAAAAGAAAGGAGAATCATTCCTCATATTCTTACAAATATGGAGAAGGTTATTCACAAGGTATCCTCAACCCATACCGAAAAAGGAAAAGATAGAAGTATTCATTGATACCCTGAATGCAAACATGAGCTATAGAATTGACTTACAATACCCTCCAAATTTTGAGAAATTGATTGAAAATGGGAACAAGATTGAGGAGGCTTTAGTGAAAATTATGACAAAGGAAAATCTTCTAACAGTAACGTCAAAGGAAAAAATGTGAACTATGTTCATGATACCACCATTTATCATATCTTTGTCATTGAAAAACACACAAATGACATCAATAACACACCAGATCACGTTGCAATCAATCACCCAATCAAAAACAACAACATCCTTTCTAATCAAATCCTTGATATTCCGCAAGACATGGTCGTAATGAATAATCAAGTTAATGTCATAAAAATCAATGGAAAACAAGATAGTGTGGCCGTAAACGAGACCACAAGGGCTCAAACCAAATATTTTTTAAAGGGCAGTGCTTCCAAAAGACCACCTTCTTTATCTCATCAATACAAAATTGTCAATCAACTCCAAAAAATTCCCGCTCAAATATCAATATTGGAGCTCCTAAAAATCTCTCCTGCTCACAAGGAGATTATAGAAAAAGACCTAATCGACACAATAGTGTTGAATGATCTGGAAGTCTGTGCTTTCCAAGCCATGGTGGGACATCTATTTGTGCCTCATTGCTTATCCTTTTCAAAAAATTATGATGTATCCCTCACCCATCCTCATAACATGGCCCTTCATATCAAATTTCTAATTCATAAAAGTCATGTCAAACTCGTCCTTATAGATGGAGGAGTTGGACTTAATATATGTACTTTAAAACTTGTCTGTGTACTAGGGTTTTCCGACAATGCAATAGATCCAAGAAAGAAGATCACAATCAAAGCATATGATGATGAAGAGAGAGCTTCAAAAGGGTTGATTATATTGCCCATTCAGGTGAGACCAATTCAGAAAAATGTGGTTTGTCATGTTTTGGATAAGGATTTGACATATAATATACTCTTGGGTCGTCCATGGATCCATGAAATGTAGGTTGTACCCTCAAAATATCATCAGTGCCTAAATTTTCCCTACAATGGCCAAGAAATCACTATTCTTGTTGATTCAAATAGCCCTAAAAAACGCAATGCCCTCAAGGCTATCTAGGATGGATTTATTCCTCATAACAGTGAAGCTCCTAATTACACTACTGATATCCCCAATAGCTCCAGTCAAGCTAATCATGTAGCCATATCCTCCCATGAAGGAAATCAATCAAGTTCATCATCCAAACAACTAGAGAAAAAGGAAGAACCTAGTTCTTCTGCATCTACCAATTCTAAAGCCTAGCTTAATACTATGGCCAAAAAAATTGAAGAGAAAGTCCAGTTCAAAGATAAAGGTGTCGGTGAATATTCCATTGAATAATCCCTCTGCCTCTCACAGTTAATATCGCCAAAATCCTATGGTCAACCATAAAAATTGTCCCAAACATCCTCACAACCAGACACACTTTTTGATGGTCAATTCATAAAAGTAGGCACCCAAGCAGAGGAATCCGATGAGAAAGATGTTTTGAATTGCCTCTACAAAGATGAAACTGATTCTCAAGCTACAACAACAAATTTCCAAACCACTCAGTACGGAAAATGATTCTCGATCCTGGAGAAGATGGGATATGATGAACAAAGACCTATCGGAAAAAGGAAAGAGGGTATCATAGAACCTATCCAACCCATCATAACAATCCCAAAGAAAAAATAGGGTTAGGATACAAAGAACATCAAAAAGATGAAGAAACAAAAGAAGAACTGAAGCAGAAGTTTGTTGAACGGATCCTACAACTCTAAGCCAGTGACCACTATGAAACAGATTCAAATAGATATGAGTGAGATTCACTATCAGAAGAATCATGTCATGACAAGGATGTTGATGTAATACATAAGTATACTCCCATGCTTGAGGAGGGACAAGGCTGAGGATGTAGACCACTTGAATTAGGATTGCACAATATCGATGGTTCAAGTGAAGTTGATCAAACTCATAGTGAGATGGATCACTTGGAAGAGAGTAACATTATAAACCTCAACTTGGCCATAGTATTGTTTGACGAAAAATTTTCCATTAGGACACTTACAACATCTGACTTGAACCCATCTGATGACACCCTACCATTACTACATCCTAAACTAATAGATTGGGACCAAACCGAACATATTAATATCCCCACCTTTTCGAACGATGAGGCCATTGTAAAATTCCTTTGTGTTGTTGATCCCAAGACAACCTCCACTATTGAACATCATAGTGGAGCTTCACAATAAGGGAGTGTCAAATTTTCTAGCTGCAAAATAAATGAAGCAAAAGAAAGATCTGATGGTGAAAACCATTCCATGGCAGTATTAGATCAAGAAATAGTAAAAATAAAGAGCGCATCCGATGGTGAAAACCTCTTTAAGGTGCCAAAGGATGGGAAATTTGACACTCTCCCAAAGAACTTCTAGGAGATATCAAAATTTTTGATCGAACCAACACAATCCATCAATATCGGCAATGCAAAAATAGTAAGAACTCTTCATCTAGATGAATCATTGACAAATCTAGAAAAGCCCAAATTTATCAAGTTCTTTGAAGAGCAACAAGTCAACTTTATCTAGTTGTATGTAGACATGTGCCATAGATAGATCTAGACCTCATCATGTACCATGTATCCCTTTCTTCAAGAATCAAACCAGTCAAACAAAAGTTGAGAAAAATGCATCCACACATTGCCCTCTTGGTGAAGGCTAAACTAAAGAAGTAATTGGATGTCAGATTCATCAGGCCTATTGACTATGTAGAATGGATATCAAATATTGTTCCTATTTCGAAACCTGATGCCAGCATAAGGATTTGCACCACCTTTAGATATCTCAACAAGGATTTCCCTAAAGATGATTTCCCCTTGCCTAACATAGACATCACTGTAGACTTAACAACAGGACATGGCATGTTATCACTAATGGACGATTTTTTGGATATAAAAAAATCAAGGTATCTCCTAAAGATCAAGATAAGACAACCTTCACTTTCCCATGGGAAACTTTCTATTGGAACGGCATGCCCTTTGGGTTGAAAAAAGTAAGGGCCACATACCAAAGAGCTATGAAAACCATCTTCCATGACATGATGCATAATTTCATGGAAGACTATGTGGAAAAATTGTTAGAAAAATCCTACACTAGAGAGGGACATATGGAGATATTAGAAAAGATATTCACTCATCTGGAGAAGTTTAATGTTTGTCTCAATCCAAAGAAATGTGTATTTGGGGTAACGTCAACAAAGCTACTTGGATATATAGTGTCAGAGAAAGGTATTGAAGTGGAACCTGCCAAGGTGAAAACTATAATGGAGATGCCTCCCCCAAAAAAAATCTGTTAGTTAAGATCCCTCCAAAGAAAATTCCAATCAATTAGAAGATTCATCTCACAACTAGCTGACAAGACTCGTCCTTTCACTCATCTCTTGCAAAATAATGTTTCTTTTTGATGGGATGAGAAGTGTGAAGCAGCTTTCAACCAACTAAAACAATACATGATGATTCCACCAGTTATAGCACCTCTAGTAGAGGGGAAGCCTCTTTTATTGTACATCACCACTATTGACCGATCATTGGGAGCCTTGTTGGCACAAGAAGATTCAACGGGGAAGGAGAGATCAATCTATTACATCAGTAGGACTTTGAATGGATATGAGATCAGTTATATCTCCATTGAGAAATATTGTCTAGTTTTAGTGTTTGCTACCCAACAATTGTGACACTATATGTTGATTCATACAGTTAAGCTCATAGCCAAGATAGATCAACTAAAGTATCTCCTAAGCAAAGAAAATTTGATAGGAATACTGGCTAAATGGGTAATGGTACTCAGTGAATTCAACATCCAATATGTCGATAGAAAAGATATCAAAGGGAAATCCATCACTGATCAACTATCTGAGGCACCAATTCATGACGATCATCCCCTCCATATTGAATTTCCAGATGCAGATATATTGATAGTAACAACATAAAAATGGGTGCTATACTTTGATGGTTCCTTCACTCAACATGGATTAGGAGTAGGGATCCTATTTATCACTCCCCTAGGGAACACCATTCCAAAATCCTATTGCTTGATGTTTCCTTGTACCAAAAATATAGTCGAATATGAAGCACTCATTATTGGAATCAAGATAACTATGGCATGAAAATTTACAGAGCTCTAGGTTTATGGGGATTCACAACTAGTCATGAAGCAGGTCAACAATGATTATCAAACCAAATATGACAAGCTAATGCCTTACAATAGAATGATTGATGACTTCAAGAATTATTTTGTTGACATCAAATTTGGTCAAATCCTAAGGAGTGACAACAAAGTTGTCGATGTTATGGCTACAATTGCTTCCTTACTGTAGATTCTAGAAAAATACGGCCTTTATGAGTTAATAACGAAGCAACTATTTATCCCCTCATATAATGACTATGATTCCCAACTTATTTTCCACCTAGACGATGCCAATACCTCCATCTACAAAAAGATCTACGCTTACCTAAAATATTATATCCTTCCTCCCAATCTTTCCTGCAACCAAAAATGAAACTTCATCTTCCAATCTACCTGTCATACCCTTATAGCATATGTACTTTACCATCGAGGTCTTCATGAAACTCTTTTGCGATGTCTAGAAATAGACCAGTCTAAAACAACTTTACGTGAAGTCCATGATGGTATTTGTAGAACTCATTCAAGTGGTTTAACCCTCACCAAGAAACTCCTTCATCTGGGATATTACGAGCCGACTATGGAGAGAGAAGGCTTTGAATTTGTCAAGACATGTCAAAAATTCTAGATCCATGGTAATCTCATCCATGCACTAGCACAAGAATTGTAGCCCTTTGCATCAACATGGAAGTTTTGTCAATGGGGGTTGGATCTTGTAGGTAAAATTCATCCATCCTCATCTAATAGACACAAGCTCATTATCACAGCCACATAGTACTTTACAAAGTGGGTTGAAGCTATGCCTTTGATCACCATCATGGGGAAACAAATCTCATCATTCATCTTGAATTACATCATATTTAGGTATGGTATCCCTCAATCCATTGTCACTAACAATGGAAGACCTTTCAAGAATCAGGACATTCAAGAACTCTATGAAAAGTTCCATATCCAACATCTATTTTCTACACCCTACTAGCCTCAAGGGAACGGCCAAGCTGAGGCCTCAAACAAAAAAATCCTAAAAATCTTAAAGAAAATCGTCAACGATGTTAGATGTGACTGACATGTTCAACTGAACCTTGCTTTGTGGGCCAATCGTACAAGCATTTGAAAACCCACGTGAGCCACAATATATGTACTTGTCTATGGATCTGAAGCAGTATTTCCATTTGAGGTTGAGATACCATCACTCTGGGTATCCTTGAAAGGTCTCATTGCAAATGAAGATTACTGTGTGTCTAGACTATAGGAGCTAGAATTTTTGGATGAACGTCGTCAGCTGGTAGTAGATCACCTGAAAGTATATCAACAGAGAATGTCCAGAAGTTACAATCAAAAATTCAAACCTAAGACATTTCAAGTAGGCGATATGGTATTGAAAGAAAATCCTTGTAATCAGCAAGACCGAGAAAAGAAAGGAAAATTTGAACCTAATTGGTTAGGTCCTTTTGTTGTGATTTCAATCTTTGGGTCGGGGGCATATCAGTTATCTACACCAAAGGGGGATCTATTTGAAGAACCAATGAACAACCTTCATTTGAAGAAGTTCTGCACCTAATGCATCTGGTGCATGTTAAAAGTCCTAAAAAAAGCATAAAAAGCAGAAAAAGTCTTGAAAAAATCTTAAAAAGTCTTGAAAAAAATCCTAAAAAGAAGAAAAAGTCCTGAAAAAATGGTCGCCCTAATTGAAAACCTGGCAAACAGGCATCTTGGTGATAGCATAAAAATCAAAAAGATCAAAAAAAATTAAAAAAATACAAAAAGAGAAAAAATACAAAAAAAGTAAAAAATCAAAAAATGGTTGCCTTGATGAAAACCTAACAAATAGGCATCCTGGTAAGAGAAAAAAAATCATAAAATATGAAAAGTGTAATAAAAAAAAATGGTGAAAACCTGGAAAACATGTGCTATTTGTGATAGGTCAACTTCTCCATCTATTCGAGTGTGTGTTGACCATCCGCTTCTACCACCCCTGCACATTCACGCCTATCTTACAGTGAGCTTCATGTCCATATTTGGCTAATGCGGTCATCCTACCTTGGCTTGGTTTTCATTGTACATATCCATAGTAAATTTGGTTTGTTCTCACTAGGGGAAAAAACCTGATCTCATTGGGGGCAAATCACAGTTGATCTTAAAACAACAAGAAAGCAATCAACAAATTGCAACATCAAAAGCAACGACCGCAATAACCATCAAAATCTAAGCAACAAACATCAATCAATCCAATCAATCATCCAAATCAAATCAAACATCAAGTCAAATCAAATCAACTCATCACTGGTGAATCATCTTTTGAATCATGGCTAGATTACTTTGACACAAATGTTCAATAGATGTATCTTGATTGTTGTTATCATTTCTCGTGAGTATCTCGATGATGTCACAAACTATAAGCACTATGATCAAGAATGATATTTTTCTTTGTCTGATGCTTGTGATTCAATCATTACAACTGTGCAAATTGTCGCAAAATATGCTCTACAAGGTATCATTGATGACATTCTAAATTTTCATAGGAACATGATTACCTCTTGTATGTTTACACAAGTGATACTCAGGTCATCTTGGTCTAATTATACCTAGATGCTTGTGCTATCTTGCATTATCAAATCTCAAAAAAAGTTGTATGGAAGTTGTACTCAGGTCATCATGGTCTAAATTATACCATCGATGTTTGTACTAGCTTTCAACATAATAAAATGCCCAATGATGACAATAAGCACAACAAATAAGATTGACAACATTGTATAGATAGAATTGCATTTCTTTTTTAGTTTGCATTTTCACTATAGATTTTCTAAGCTGGTCATTCTCAAGGTTGATGTTGTTTCTTTCTATAGGATTGAGTATATTTGACATAACAAAAAAATCATTCACTTGCATTGAAATTTCCATTCTGTATCATACATTCACTATCACAAATCATTCATGCATTCATTATAATATTTGCATCAAAAAAATTCCAAAAATAGAGCATAATAACATCATCATTCACAATTCATTTCATACATCAAGGTCATAATAAATGAATTCTTTCATTCATCCATAATAAAATCATAAGTTCATTCAACATCATAATCCATTTGCATTCATAATCATAATTCATTTCACATATTTGCATAGAAAATACCAAAAATACAGAAAAGTGCATTACATTTCATTTGCATCATAACATTCATCACATAGTGTCATAACATAAAATCATACATTCATACATTTGCATGTATCACATTTTAATCCATAAACCATCTATATCCATACATAAAACCATACATCTGCATTCCATAATAAAACCATTTGCATCCATACATCGATATATGCATATAAAATTTTTACAAAAATCACATTTCATATCATTTGAATCTATATCATCTATCTCATAAACACATCCTTCATAAGAGTGATCCCACAATAGTGGTTTACAATTTTTGGCCAAATTGGACACTCAAATTATTATTTTTAACTAAATCTTCACATTCATGCACCTATAGCGGCTAAACCGTGAGGAATTTGGGGATGATGCAAACTAGAGTCTCGTCACATTTTGTCTGTAGATTATAAAAATGGTTTTTCAAAAAAATTGGAATCAGATTGTACTTCTTTTTCCATCTCCCATGAAAACTAATATTTTTCAAGAAACAACATTTTTAAAAAGTGGCGCACACCGTATAAGGCATAACTTTTTTTCCATGAAGGATAAAATTCTAATTCTTTCGAATGTAGATTTGTAACTCCGATATCTAGTGCTTTCACTTGGTTAGATAGTTTTATTATTGAATATTTTTCTTTAATCAAGTTTCAAAGTCAAACCAATTACAATTCTGACATAGCACGACCGTATAATGTGTAAGCCTTTTTGTATATATTGAAATTCAATTTAATTTTTTTGTTGGATCAAGGGCTTCAATATCTGGTGCACTCATATTTTTCAAAAAAATAAATTGATAATCTGTTATTTTCCACATGTGCAGAACAAAGACCTTCATTTTTGATGAAAAACCTATGTTTAACAAAACTAAAAAAACAAATACATAATAAAACCAAAACATAATAAAATTATATTTTTTGGATAGCTCGTTCCGAGGACTACCTGATTCAAGTTGGGTTTGTGAATATTCCTTCATTTTCATCCTCCACCCGAGCTTCGAAGGGAAAAAATCTGCCAAAATTTGGTGGAAGAAGGGGAGAAGGGCAAAATATGGGGGTTCGAGTGAACCTCCATTTACCCTTTTGAGCAAAAGGGGGTTTGCTCGAAGGTGGGTTCACTTGAACCCCACTTATTTTTGAATTTTTCATTTGTTTTCTTGAAGAAACGTGACATGATAGGGTTCGAGCAAACCCAACATGCAAAAGGGTATTCACTTGAACTAGGGGTTCGAGTGAACCCTTCTTTGGGTTCGTGTGAACCCCCTAGTTTGTTCGAACCCCTTAAAACTTGAAAATTTGAATGTGTGAGCATTTTTACAAATTTCCTTCCTCATCAAAATTATAAACCACTATTATGGGTTTACCCATAAACATATTAAAAGAAAGGCATCATCATCCATGCATACATCCATAACATAATCATATGAAACATGGCATAATCACATAAAACATAAATTAAATACATCCATCCATAATAAAATACCAACACATAGATCATCAAACGTCATTGCATATCATATAACCTCATAAAAACATGTCAAGTATATAATGATATCAATTGAGAAAGTGATATATAAAAAATGTGGCACAAGCCGAGTCTCTAAAATAAAGTATAAATCAAGCATGTCCATGGGATCCTGTAGTGCTACCACTTGATGTGGTAGGCCTCTGTCCAACATCGCCTGCCCCTGATAGCTCTCGCCCTGGTGGAGGTCCACCTGGTGGAAGTTGCTATGTGACACCTATGTTGATGGTGTGAGAATGTGAGCGACCAAATCTGAATCTAGCATAACTAATCTATTGCTCTGCTGGTATGACCTCGTGGTACCTACCTCTTTAATTTTTTGCCTCCCTGGGAGACTCTCTAAGATCTCTGACCAAATAGGTGATACTAGTACCTTGAGTAGTTGTCTCAATCGGATCTACCACTGCCATAGCTTGTGCCTCTTGCCTCCTCATCGCATCTCTCTCTATCATAAGAGTAGCTACCTGGGTCTATAGTTGCACCATCTACCCTTGAATCTGCACCTATGCTAGAGACTATGCCTGAATCTACACTTGGGCCTGGGAAAGCTATGCCTATAACATCAGGATCTATCCCTGCAATTTCTACACCTAACCCTATAACCCGTCTATCATTTCATGCTATCTTTGGGAGGGCATCTAAACTACCAGTGATCACTGCCCGCTTGTCCCTAATCTCCTCCTCTTAGGGATGACCCCAAAGTCTAGTGCACCACCGCCTCCACCTCCACCGTCACCACCCCCATATCCCCCTCACCCTCCCCCTCCTCCTCCATCCCCTTTGTCATCACCTCCATCACCCCCAGCCTCCCCCTCTGCCTCCTCCCCACCGCCATCACCTCCTCTCGACTGCACAGTCGACCTTGCTCTCCTCCCTACCTCCAGAATCAGTGCAAGCTCATTAGGATTAGAAATTCATGGAAAGGGATGTGTGTGAAAATACTCGACATAATTTGATGTAATTTGTGCATCCACAACCTCTAGATGGTATTGGAAATATATCGGTTGCATGTCATAATAATTTGTACATGTTGCATCGTAATCGAGGGTTGGCCCTCACTCTGGTATGTCCTTCCTGTGCCTAGCATAATGCACTACCCCCTATGATATCCCTTGAATTCAGTTGTACTATTTGTATACTCTACCAAAAAGGAACTGCTCTAGAATGTATGGTGTTTGACCAATAAGATATCTACTACAAAAAGCAAACAACTCAGAAGTATCCTGTTCACAGGCCTTGCAATCAAGATATGGCTACCAGATCATTGTGTTTAGGTCATCCAAGACTCGCCTCCAATACTCCAACTTTCCCAACTTATGCTAGATAAGTGGCCCTGTATATCCAAAACCATATGGCCATCCTACTGGTCGAGCCATGCCTACTACTGGTCATGTAATCGCTATGTGCTCCTAGGCTCAGAGCTGCAACAATGTGCAACCTGTTGTGAGACTACCCACCTGAAGATAGACCACATGGTGCAAGTCGTGGTGGAAATGTGCTAGCATGGATGATCCCCAAGCATACCTTGTGCCATGAGAAATCATGCTATCCATAATCCGCCCCCAACCCACTGAGAAGCCCTTTGACCTATGGTCAGGGCAAAGAAATCCTCTAATGAATCCAGCTAAAACACATGGTAAAGCCCACCCGAAAGAAATCAACTCTCACCACACAATCTCATAGCCAATAAACTAATCATTGTGGAATATCTGACATATGGCATTTGTGCCCCTTGCTCCTCATAACCATAAAAAACCAGCTCTCCAACAACTGGTATCCTCAATATGTGGTAAACATCCACCAAGGTCACTATCATCTCTCCCGTCGAAAAATGAAAAGTGTTGTGATCACTGTGCCACCTCTCTGCAAGTGATGTCACTAGCCCTCGATTAATTCGATACTAGGGCATGTAAATTAGTGAAGTCAAACCACACTAGTCAATGATGGCAAGATCTATCAGAGTCAGCTATGGGATCATGTCCCATGTCCCTGGAAAGCACTCGTGAACCTGAAGGTTCTCCAAGCTACCCTCCTAGAATAAAATTAAAACATCAATTAAGAAAATCAATCAATCAACCTATCAATCAAGCAAATCATTTAATCAAATCAGCTTGCGTGAGATTCTGATCAAATCTTAAGGAGCACCTATCCTATCACTTGATTCTCATTTTTCATGGGATCGATCGACATCATTATATCCTATCATCATTCCTCACATATCATACGGACAATCATCAATCAATTAATCTATTTATCTATTCATTGTTCTTCGCCTATCATGAGGATGATCATCAATCAATCAATCCTATTCATCATTCCTCGCCTATTATGAGGATGATCATTAACCTATCAATCAACATCATCCTATCATCGACTGGCGTGATCATCAATCATCAAAATCTAGGAAGAATCATCAAAAACATCAATTTTGGCTAGATGCACTAAAACAAGGTTTATATGCAATGATTTACCAGATATGCTAGAAAAATGTTTGGATGCGTCGGAACAAAGTCTTGATGTACCATTTCATGGATGTGCTAGAAAATGGATCGCATGCATCGAAATAGAGTCTCGATGTGTCATTTCTCAGATGTGCTACTTGATCAATCCTATGTGTGACCATATCCTTTGGATGCGCTAAAAACCCTATGCACTAATCTACTGACTTAATGTGTTGATGCGGAATCCAGATGTGCTAGTATAGTTTTGGGGTCCTAACCTAAACGGATACACTATTACAGTACCTCTATGCATTGAAGCAAGTACCCTATGTGCTAAAATTCTATCCCTATGTGCTAAAACGTGAGAATAATTCAAAATTTCAAATAAAAATTAAGCGGGAAAAAACAAAATTCAAAATTCAAAAAGAGGTTTTTGGGGTACGTACTAGAGGTCCATACATGGCTAGATGTTGGTGGCAGCGAACTCCCTCGAATCTATGTGTGGCGTGAAATTATGTCCATCTTTGCTCTGCAGGCTCTCAGTTTTGAAAATGCTCAAGTTACAAATGAACCTATCTCTTACCCTTCTTACCCTTTTAAAGGTTAATTAAGGGGTAATTATGGTGGCATTTTATTTAATTTTTCAAAGGTGTCTTTTCATCAACTAATCAGCAATGTGTTAGAACTCTTCTAATTTTCGGGAGATAAATCAGGTCATCCTTATCAAAAATTTTGATCAACATATCATCAAAAAAATCGTTTAAATCATAATTTTTTTTTAAAAATCCCTAATTTATCTCCTGAGAGGGCATCATTTCATCATCGCTGCAAAATCAGAGTCTGGGGTATGTCAAAAAAAATTATCATCACGGTCGAGAAAAATTATTCATTGAAGCAATGCGATTGTGCACATCACTTCAAAGAGGGGCAAAATGTATGCACACAAAAATGGTCTAGAGCATGAATTAATTAAATACTTGTTATTTAATTAATATTCTTAAATCCTCTACTATTATAAATAAACTGTTAAATTTTTTTATATGGTTCATATTCTAATTCTTCTTTTCCAAAATTCACTTTCTTCCTAAATTAATTAAATTGACAAATTAAATCAGTTTTTTATTTAATTGGTTTTCCCTCTTCCACTTAAATTTGAATTTTTAAATTCAAATTGGCCTATTCTTCTTAAATTGGTTAAAATGCATAAATAAATTAATTTGGCATCTTGCTAATTTACCATCTCCATTTAAATTCAATTTTGAATTCAATTTAAGTACATTTCTACATATTTTCTCTAACCACCTCCAACTCACCTGCCACCTCATCATGTGTCACAAAAATAAATTTTCTAAATTGGAAAATATGAATTATCTTCAACAACTTTGCAACCAATTTGGAACTAACTGAGACACATGGCTCCTTCTTCTCTGATTCTCTTTAACACTTGGCAATTTGTCTTTCTAAAGGGAACCATCTCCTTGATTCCCTCTAACCTCCTGATGCTCCATCATTGATGTCACAGGATTGCAATCTTGACCATCCATTGTTGTCACATCACCTTGAGCCTTAGAAAATTTATAAATAAGACTCTTTGCCACAACTTTTCAACAAGTAGAATTTGATAAGCTTATGTTACAAAATTTTAGTGCATTTTGAGAGAAATTTGGAGAGCTTTGTAACTTAGTTTTGCATGTTAGTTCATATAGAGTTATAATTGCAATTTCGTTTTGGATAGCTTAGTTCATTTCATATTTCATGTATTATTTTCATTCAATCATTATCATCATCAATCTTAGTAGCATCATCTCATCATAGGATCATTTAGTCTTCAAGCATCAAATATCGAAAATCAAAAAATATAGGCATGTAGATTTCATCATAGCATCTCGTATCTTAAATTGTCAATCTTTGCAGGTTTATGTGCAGCACTAATAAGATCTGAGAGCATGATTTGCAGGGGTCCTTGAGATTAGATAACCATGGAATGAATTAAGATGATAGTTGTAGCTTTTAATTATGTTATTTAGGTTTCCTTTTATGTAATACATTGCATGAAGGTGTGTTAACTTTGTTATATTGACATCACAAGAAATTTTTCATACCACATAGCCTTCACCTTCTAGATATTTGAATGTTTCAAGGTGGTGTCTATGTACATCATTAAGGAGTTTTCCAACTAAATAGCTAAATGGGTTTTCCAATGTCAAACCCCTTGGTGGACATAATTAAATAGTAATGAGAAAAATCAAAGATAACAATCTATACATAGATTTGATTCTTTTATTCTTTTAGAATTGAAGTGTGCTCCAAATATTCTCACATCATATCTTATGATTTAAATGTAATTGTTATATTGGCTCATAATGACTATTAAAAGGAGGTGGGAAAGTTAAAATTCTAATTTGAAGATTTGAAATAATCTCAAATCACTCAAAAATGAAGTAGAGGTAAGTGGTGAATTTGAAGTAGGAGTAAATATGTGAAAAATATTGTTAATAAGAATGAATATACGGGAAGTTGAATATGTTAAAATAATACTAATAATGATGAATATACAATAAATGCATGGGAAATAATGCAACGGTGAAATAAAGATGTATCATTTATAGTCAACAGGTTTCAATACGGTCATACACCCATCAAATTCATATGATGATTGTTGTCAAACGCTAGATTGCGATACAAAGTATTGCGTCGACACGCGAAAAACTCGATTATTATGCTTCGGAGACAAAGTAAACATGCATTACATAGTTGTGCATATAGTCGTAGAAGCCCTGAAATCAGCTGGCCATCTTCATACTTATTTAACCTATCAATGGACTCTGTAGATTGTGTATTGAATTGTAATATATTGTCAATTTCTGCTCCACCCAATTTAAATGTACACTGTTGAAGTAAAAAACCCGTGTTCACCGCATTCCAGTTGAAACAGATAAATAAGTAGTGCTTATACGGATATTCACGGTGCCAAAGTGATCAATAAAAGAATTGCCTCAAGTTGCTCAAACAAATATTGTGGCGGTGAGCCCACACGATGATTTGTACAATTCATGTTAAAGACATTCAAGTAATCAATAGCCCAAAACTACAAGCAATGAATGAAAACGTATTCAATCAAGAATTACGTGGTATAAATTATAGCTCATGTGCATGTCCTCAAGTGACATGTAAGCGCGTTAAATTTAGTACGGAGGAGCGCGGGAGGACTATAAAAAGGTTACACTAGGATTGCTCGTGAGATGTGAGAAGACCTATCATTTCAAGCCCTTGTCAATCTGCGTCAAATCATTTCCACTCTGAGAAGTGAAAAGACGATGGCAATGTGTGTTGGGTTGCTTGTTGGATTGATCGTCATATTATCATGTTGCTTTTACAAGGTGAAAGCCGCGCCTGCCTACTTCGTGTTTGGAGATTCACTGGTGGACACTGGCAACAACAATTACGTCGCCACCACTGCCAGAGCCAACAATTATCCCTATGGAATAGATTATCCTACTCGAAAACCCACCGGTCGATTCTCTAATGGACGCAATATAGCGGATTTTATTAGTACGTGTTAGGTTATAGTCCAAAATTCTATATTGCAGTTTATATTTTCACTTAGTAAAACAAATTCAATATTTTTAATGACTGTAGATTGAATTTACCACCTTGTGACTTGCAGGCATGAACCTGGGAGCAGAATCGGTGCTACCATATTTGAGTCCTTCACTTACAGGAAATGCATTGCTCAAGGGTGCTAATTTCGCTTCTGCAGGCGTTGGGATTCTAAACGACACTGGAGTGCAATTTGTATAAATAGTTTTTATTCTATTCTAGTGACTATATTTATTTTACTTCTAGCAGAGAGAATGAATCAACATTACTTCCGTTTGCAGGCAAATATCATCAGGATAGAACAACAACTCCAGTATTTTGTTCAATATAAAAAGAGGGTGGCGCAGATACTTGGAGTTCGTGAAACTAATAGACTTGTTGCGAAGGGTCTTATGTCGATTACTCTTGGAGGAAATGATTACGTCAATAACTACTACCTCACTCCGATCTCACTGAGATCCATTCAGTATAGATTACCGGAATACACACAGTTTATAGTCTCGGAATATGAGAAAATTCTCAGGGTAAATTTATTTTTCTTTTATAAGGCTAGCCTGTGACTGTTGTTACAATTCTCGAGAGAATGAAAAAAGTTCATATAAATGTCTTTGCTACATTTTTTATGCAGCAATTGTACAACTTGGGAGGAAGAAGAGTGCTGGTATCATCAACAGGGCCATTGGGGTGTGCTCCTGGAGTGAAGGCCACCAGGTCTCGCAATGGCGAATGCGCTGCACAACTTCAGCGGGCTGCTTCACTTTTTAACGCACAGCTGAAATCTGTTATAAATGGACTCAACAGTGAACTTTCTGCTAAGGTTTTCACCTTCGCCGACCAATACTCAATGAACATGGGCTTGTTCAATAATCCTGCAGCATACGGTAAAGTCAACCTTATCGCTCTTTTTCTTAAAGCTCCTAAGCTTAGTTTTTAATAGGTACTGTTCAAATGTTGTACGAGATTTTCTTGTAACAGCTGGCCTCATGAATATAGTGGGTTTATTTCAAGGAAATATATGTATACAACTTTTATGGTTAAACCTTTAAACAATAGCGGTGTAACTCCAACTCCTCTACCTATAAGTTAACATATATATCTAAAATGCATGTTATTCTCAATTTCATTGTGTTCGTATTCATAGGATTTGTGGATACAACGAATGCATGTTGCGGACAAGGAAGATTCAATGGGATAGGCCTCTGCACTCCGGTTTCAAGACTCTGTAAAAACAGAGATGAGTATTTGTTCTGGGACAATTACCACCCCTCTGAGAAGGCCAACCGAATCGTTGTCGACGAGATTTTTAATGGCTCATCTTCTGTTATTAGCCCTCTTAACCTCAGACAGATGATGAAACTAAATGACTGACTCATTCCCGGTTGTCAGGCAAGGCAGATCAATAATCCACGAACCATTTCCCATTTAGTTTCAACTCTAATGAAGTGTGCTCACTATTTATTAGTGATTTTGATGAATAAAAGCTATGTAGCAAACCATTTGATGCAACTATGGCAGAATGTGACGATGCTCATTCTATAGAGGTCGAATAGACAATGGTATTCATTACTCCGTACCATCCGAAGTTTGATTTGTGTTCTTCATTGTTATCCATTCAGCGTGTGCCAAACTAGCAATCCAAAATTAAGATGAAAAAACGAAGAAAAGCTTCCAAATGTTGCAATAATAGTATTTCAATAGTTCCATCAAATTATATATGGCCTAAATACAAGATTAAGGAGTGAGTGCAGAAGGAGTCTTAGATAGGCATGGTGGGTACGGGAGAGCCAAGGATGAATCTTCTCCTAAAAATAATCTTCAACAACCATTAGGTCCAAAATCTCTTTGGTAATGGATTATTGCTTTGACTTACTATTTCACATACTTTATTTTTAACAGGAATTAGAAATGTTCTTGGTAACCACGTAATCTTAAAAAAATGATTTAAACCAATCATGGAATGAAGATGATTTTTAAAATATCGTTAATTGATTCTAGTTGTTTGGTAGCATAAATTATTTCAACTTCTAGGAGGATTTTTTAAACATGGTTAGAGTGCTCAAGATGTTCGGTGAAAGCTAGTCATCCTTCTAGAGCTACATGAAAATAAAAGTTGAGTTTAGCCTTATAACATAATCTACTTCCTTTAAGATATTTGGTCAATTAATTGAAGAGCCTTATCTATTCTTTCATTGTTTGTATACTTGTCTACTAGAGGCATCACATTTGGTACTAGAAGAACTATTTTATCTTTTGTTCCTTCATGCATGACCCTTTTTTATCCCAAGCTTTCATTATACAGGGCTGAAATACTTTGATAAAAGGTGAACTTGTCAACATTTTAATCTAAGAATGATATTGATTGTAGAAGGTATGGTCAATCATGTTAATATCTAAGTGCATCTATTATCATGCATATTATGGCATATAAATATGTATCATGTTTGGATAGAATTTTGAGGAAACACCCTTACACAATCTTTAGGTTTTCATGAATTTATAGAAATTGGAATAGACCAGTGTACTATAAATTGATATTGATCAATATCTGGTTGAGGGCTATGCTAATACTATGTATAAATTTTTGAGATTTGGTTATGTATTTACATAAAGAATCCTTGGTTGTTGATTTACTGAAAAAAGTATATAATTCTATAAATTGTATTATTTTAATTGATAAATATTAAGAATTATTCTTTTTTCAAGACTTGAGTGATGCTTGAGTGAGGGTTAATTAACTAATACTTATCTTCCTCATGAGTGTCCTCTGAGTTTTTTTAGTGTCAACTAGATAGATGGTTGTGTCCATCTAAGAAAACTTGCTAAATTTTTTCCAACCAAGAGCACCACACCCATGAGAATAGGAAGAAGGTGGTTTTTAGGGCCGAAATTAAGCATAAGAATCATTATCTCTATTTCCTAGGGGTTGAGAGTGGCAATACTAGGACCCATGGTCTCTTTTGGTATTCTAGATATCACCTCATCAATGCTTGTGAGGAGAAGAGGACAAAGGTGAGACTATAGGAGTTGAGATATAGCTCATAGAACATGTTTGAGTCACTCAAGGACTCAAGCCTACAAGATCATCTACAAAAACCAACAACAACCTTCTACAAGAGGGAAAAGAAAGAACATTAAATTGCAACAATGGATGCAAGATGTGGCTGATACATGTAATAATCAAGATTGCAATGATATATTGGACTTACACAGTTAAAATTGATATGATTGGATTGATAAATGTACATATGAAGCCTTGCTTATATAGGCAAGGAGTGAGATAGGATTAAACAAGATCATGACAAGTGTCTTAATCCTATCACATGAGACAACAAAGTCATAACAACCTAGACAAACACATTAAATTCTCAATACAAATATTAAATACATGAGAGAGTTATTAAATGCACAGGTAACTAAAAGTAAATAATGAGGCATGGCCCCATTATAACTAACTTCTAGAAATGAAAAATAAGAAACTTAACTCGTAAGTAAACTTATACTAATGTGAATAGGTCCTCACTAATAATTAGTTAGGAAATAACCTCATTCACACCAACACCCCCCAACACCCCCCCCATAGTGCAACTTAGGAAGTGTAGTTTTATTATGCAAATGACACAAAGATGGGCCCTAGCTATGAGGTCATATTAGGTACCTATGTACAAATGCAAATGCAATCTCTCAAAAATGGAGAAAAGGAGAAAACCCAATGGGAGAAAAATCATCCCCAGAAAAGATGAAATACAATAATGCTCTCCATCAAAATATAAGAGGACAAAATCCCATTCGAGGAAAAAGACCCCCTATAAGAGAGACAAAGAAGAATAGACCATTTAGTGCCCCCTCAATGAAATGATCCATCATAAATCCAATCAATATCCATCCATACAAAGGATGATAAGAGACCATATACCCCACACATAATGAGAATATTTGCTACAAGAAACATTGGAAACACACTATGAAGTAACACTGAAATCCTTAATTCAACAAGCAAAGGAAAGATAATTATGTTTGTTGGAAACCATATTAGAGTCACTTAAGGACTCAAGTTGGAATCATGATAAAGAAACAGTAGACCTTATGACAAAGAACACTAGAACACCCACTATATCATGCAACCCTCAAATCTATGAAGCAACAGTCGATTGAAAAATGATCTGGAACAAAAAATGGGGTGTAGAGAAAATATAAACCTAATGCATGTAAAAAAGGAAATAGTGCATGCACTGATAAATGTTCATATCTTCCTCCATGAATAAAAATGACATCATGTCTATGTAGAGGGGAAAATCTAAAAAAATGACCTACACCATTGTGAATTGCTTAAAACTAGCTTTTCGTTGATATCTCATTTTCCAAAAATAGACACCGTGGTGAAAAGTTATGAATTTGTTTTAAAAGGGTAAATTTTGACAGTCGATAGTTAGTAAACATGACCCTTTTGATTCAATTTTTGAATTTTCTTTTGGATGTATGCAAAAACTAATGGATGCCTAGATAATATTTTGATTCTACCAATAAAACCCAGAAAGCATTTTTGAATCCAAAAACCAAAACATGCGATTTGGTAATAAAAGTAAACTTTACCTATAGGAAAAATAGCTACACTAGGGTATCTAACAGGTATTTCTACAAAATTTGCTCACTATCTACAAAATCAAGTAGATTCCTAGATGGTATTTTGTTGTTTTGAACAAAACCCAAAAATCATTTTTCTCAAAAGTACATGAGGCAAAATATATATGCCATTTTTATATCCAATATACACCCTACAAAAGCTTAATCTCAAATCACCCTCAAATTTGAGAAGGGGTTTTGCAACTATGAAGCGTTGATACCATGTAGGAGCTGAGATATAGCTCATAGAACATGTTTGGGTCACTCAAGGACTCAAGCCTCCAGGATCATCTGTAAAAATCAACAACCTTCCAAAAGAGGGAAAAGCAAAAACATGAGATGGCAACAATGGATGAAAGATGTGGCCAATATGCAATACTCAAGATTGCAATGATGTATTGGACTTACACAATTGCAATTGAGATAATTGGACTGATTAATCTACATATGAATCTTTGCTTATATAGGCAAGGAGTATATAGGCAAGGAGTGAGAGATTTATACAAGATCATGACAAGTGTCTTAATCCTATCACTTGAGACAATTAAGTCATAACATACTAGGACACACACATTAAATTGTCAATGCAAATTTTAAATGCATGAGAGAATTATTAAATGTCTAGATAACTAAAAGTAAATAATGAGACATGACCCCATTATAACTAACTTCTAGAAATGACAACTAAGAAACTTAACTCCTGAGTAGACTTATAATAATGTGAATAGGTCCTCACTAATAACTAGTTAGGAAATAACCCCACTCACACCAATAGAGGCTCCAACAAAATTTCTTGGAGCATTTCCCTAGTGATACAAATTTATTATTTTACACCTAAATCTACATAATCACATTAGAAGAAACCATATCTTTATTATATAAATTAAATTGAGTATTTGTGAAACATCATCAAAGGAGAGTAGTATTTCTACTTTCTAAATGTTGAAGAGAATTTCTAGCCTGAAATCATGTCAAATATGAAACTACTTGAATAAGTGAGGTTAGTCCCTTAATAAAACAACATGCTATTAAAAGTAATTGGCCTATAGGTCTTAAAGAGGTCATGAATCCAATTCCAAGCTTCTTGGGCTCCTGTGTAAAACTAGAAAAGATTCTTGAGAATCTCAAACTATCCATTAAATAGACAACAAGGATTTGTAACTCTAAATGAGTTATGTGAGAACCAAATGTAAGTCCTTGATAAAGAGTGTACCAATAAACGTGAAAAAAATTAGGCTCCATAATAGTTAACTAAATAGATTCAAATTGACAATTCTAAGTACCAAAATAAGGCGAAAGCTATGAATGATGGTTCAAAAAACTAACAATAGGAAGATAAGGAGAAAACCATAAATATCCTTTTCAAAAAACCACTATGATATGGTGTATCAAGATACCATTTCCAATCCTTTGACTAAGGCTTGAAAGGCTCAACCCCAATCATGTGAATCATCTAGGGAGGAATATCATTATAATATTCAAGATGGTCTCCTAATCTCAATTATATTGTTTTAAGTTTATTTTAATTTCTAGCCAATAAAGAAAATTCTTGATGCTTATATTAATGACATCTTGTAGAATCCTATTTTTTTGTTTGAAAATTCATAAGGTATAGATCCATGACACTTTAGCCAAAAAATAGACTTGGCAAGATAGTATAGGATACCATTGAACAAATTATTGATTTATTGAAATCCCTTCACAAAAATCATTTCCCACTTAGTGAATTTTAAGGGATTCTCTCATGGAGAGGTGAAAACTAATATCCAAGCCTTTCCAAGTTGGTCACCTAGAAGACACGCTTGAAAAAATACAATGCCTAATGATAAATTTTTAGGCTTCATTTCCCTGAAGGGCCCCAACAACATATTTAGTGCACATAAGAAAATACCTTGTAGATAGATTGGTAGATATATTGAAATAAATACTAAGCTACAAAAATTTATGAGAAGACAATTTAATTCCCAAACAACACAATGAAATCCTTGATACTCATCACTAGAGGCTCAGATAATGTCTCTAGAAGAATTATTTCAATATTTTTAAATAAGAGGCTTTAAAAGAAACCTAATAAGAGGAATTATAAACATGAGTTGTAGCTAATAATTTAGAGAAAAATCAATAATTTATCAGCAAAATAAAGAGGTTTGATCATCTAATAGTTTAATTTTTTTTCAATCATAGCAATAATAGTTAGTCAAAGAGTAACAACAAAACCTTGGAAAGAAAAGGGAATATCTAAAAACAAAAATAATTTCTCATAATTAGTCTATTTCCATCTAAAATTATCCAGCTATCTATAATTAGGAAGAAACTAATTATACCTATAACATTAAAGGTATTTTTCCATTTGATGATTGAACCAAATGCCTCACAGAAGGTGTCAAGGTATTGAATCACCTATTTAGCATTATTTTTCTTCTCAATGAAGGCGAGGAAGGTATCATTAACCAAATAGTTAGGAGAATTAATAAGATTAATCCTCTTAAAATTGTTTTAAGAAACTACATGGGCAAATAAATAGAGAAATCCTTCTACTACAAGCACATATAGAGTTGGAGAAAAAGGACATCCTTTCTAGATAAATCAAAAATACCAAATATTTGAATTGCTAACCATTGTCATACAAGATGAGGCATTACCAAATAATATATATACATTGAACCGAAGGAAATAGGGTGTGCACCACCTTTTAGGAGATGGAACACACAAAATGAAGGGTATCCTCCTCCTATTTCACTCTTAGTTCATTAAAGGAAAACCTAGAGATCTCCCCCTAATGATCCAATTAGAAAAAGAGATTGATATAAGGTCTCCTTAGGTGTGATTTTAAAAAAGGGGGTTCACCACTAACAAAATTCTTAGAAAGAAGGAAATGAATGCAATATGAAAATATAGCTATGTGACCTAGGAAATGAAACTTGAAATCAGAATAACAAATTGAGGTTAAATAGAGAAGTACCTGGAAGACTAAAGATGCCCAAAACAAGGTCTACAATCCTAAAAATATGACTTTTGATGTTCACTGGGACTCATACACCACACTAGGTGATTTAGTCCCAGTTTAGGGTTTCTAGCTGAATCTAGAATCTACAACTGGCAAACTAAGATCTATAAAAAATTGCTAAAAAGTGGTATAATGGGACTCATACGCCCAAGGTAGAAATTTAGTCCCACAATTAGGGTTTTTCTAAAATTATAGTATCCTCTAGTCATCTTCTATAGCTTTTCTCTCGTCTGATCTCCAAGTTTGAAAGTTGTAATTCTTCCCTATAGGTGAGTTTTCATGAAGATGACAACATCTTGACAACTTTCTTCAATACTACAACTTTGTATTCAAAGGAACTTCAAATCTCAGAACACCTAGATTTGTAATCACACATGTACAGGGATAAAAATGTTGATTTGTTAGTGTATAGAGTTTTTCCTTGGTCAAACCCCGTTTTGGTAATCAAACCTTGAAATGAAATCAAATAGAATGAAGGAATGATTAATGAACAATATGCAATGTTGAAACTCACCAACACTTGGAATAAAGGTTGCAATCTTGTATGAAACAATTCCAATGGATGTGGATCTTGACTCTTGATTGAATGCTTGAAACTTGATCTATAATACTTGCTTGAATCGTGAAAACCTACATCACAAATGTTAGCTCAAAAACACACATGATGCATGAAGACTTTGACATGATGCTTGAATCTTGAATGCTTCTCTAAAGTGCTTGTTAATCATCTCTTGAATGCTCTTGAATTTTCTTGAATACTTTAAATGGTATATTACACTTGCTCATGAAAATTGCTAGATGACTTGTAAACTTTCTAGGAGAAAATATGTGAAATAACCTTGTATTTACAGTAGTTTATGCCAAATTTCTTAAAATTACAACACTACAAGGTGACATTAAATCTAGGAGAATAAAATCCCAAAAAGAATTGAATTCAAAATAGGTCCTAGCTAAAGTAGGACTCATACGCCAATTGGGGCATATGAGCCCCAATATCCTAAACTTGGGACACAAATTTCAAGAAAAGCTAAGTTTTATGTAATATTCAAGATCAGGCCTCAAAACCTAGGTGGGACCCATACGCCGAAGGTGGCATATGAGTCCCAGATCATTAGATCTAGAACACACAACCCAAAATCATGAATTATGATTAGTCATTAGATAAGTGTCAGGATCATCCTCAAAGAAATGCATTAAATAAGGCTTGTGGGTGCAAAGTAGGACCAAATAAGGCATCAGAAGCCTAATTTTAGTAAGGAGGGACCAAACAAGTGTGAAAATATAAAGGCATACATTTCTATACACCACATTTAGCCCCACTTTAGTGAGAATAAGAACTTTCTTCAAACTCACACTAAAGTAGACAAACTCGCATCAAGTGTACCAATGCTAGTGAGATAGGATGACATCAATCAAGAGGGTTGCACAAGCCTCCAAGATCAATATCCTATGGAAAATAAACATAGACACAAAATAAAACACATGTGAATAATATTAGGAGTAAAAAAAAGGTACATGCATGCATTGTCAAAGACATAAAGAGGAAATAAAAACAAAAAACAAAAGGGGTGGATCAAGCCTCAATCATTTGCCCAACGTGATGTGGATTAGATCTAAGCTGTTTTTCCAAAAAATATTACAAGTGGAACGTGATGTCCACTATGTAGACCAAATGCACACTCACAAGGGATAGTGGAACCTTAGGTCATCCACTAGGTGAGCCCCTAGAGAGGTGAGAAACATATGCATGCAGTCGATATGTTCTCACACACACAAACAAGTGGCTATGGAAAATTCATGCCTAAGTTTGGCTCCCATATGCTAACCATGCCAAAGCTATACCTCCTAATGTTTGATAAGGTTCTAGACAACACTAAAAATAGTATCCATGGGGCAAGCAAAAATTTGTATGCTTGACACCCATGAACAAAAAGGATGGCTCCATAGGCAAGTAAAGTGTGTTATGCAAGGTGGCCATATAACAGTTATTGTAAATGAAAAATAGTGTAAGATACATTCAAAGGAGTTTTTCTTAGTTCATTTAAGGTCTTAACTTAGGGAACATCGTGCATAATGTCTCCAAGAGAGGACCGATCGAAAAATAGAAGATTCATAACTTAGGGAATGCAATTCGCTTGGAATTACCACTAAGGAGGAATATAATATGCTAAGAGAAATCACACTCTTGAAGGAAAACACACCCAATGTCACCACAAAGTGAAATATGCATTGCATGAAGTAAGAAGACTACATATTGAAACATGAGTTGAAATTGAAATGCAAAAGAATAATGCCAATGTATACCCTCACTTTAAATAAATTGCTTTAAACACCATGTTGTGAGAAATTACTTTAAAGTAGAAAATGATAAATGCTAACAATAAAGAAGACATGAGAGCTTATTTGGAAATCCTTATGCCAAGTCATATGTTTCCAAATGAAGCTACTTCATGAAAAGGGGGTTCCCCCAAAATGAAATCCCAAAATCACATAAGGGATGCATGGATTCAGGATTAGTGTGTCTTTGCTACAAAGTTGTTATAGAGCTCAAAAATGTAATCATTCCCCAAATATTCATTGATCAAGGAAGAATGAAACAAATGGAGAGAAAACAAAGAAAACATTTTGGGCCAAATGGAAGAGACCTAAATCTCTTTATGCCTTGTGTTATCCCCAAAAGGAAAACACAAGACAAAGAAAATGTAAAATTTTCATGACATAAAGAAGAATGTAGATACAAATAGAGGAATATCACAAAGAGACATCAAATAGAATGGTACAGGGAGATCACATTACGCATATGCAATCACACACATAACATGAAAAATAAATCAAAGGAAAGACTAGTAAGGCACATGCAATTCAACCTATAGCAGGTCATCTACATCCCAATCTTGTTCATTATATATAGAAGGAAAAAAAATAGCGAAAGGGACAAGAGTGAGTGTGGTACTAGGAGCATCACCAAGTTCAACACTCTTCCTAGTAGAAATATCATTTAGGCTCATGGAAGAGGAAAATAATGTATTCAATTCATTATGCACTTCCTCATCAATTTTAGTAATCTCATTGTCATCGTCCAAGTTAATCATAATGATAGGTTGAACATTTGATAATGTCTAAAGAAGGTGCTAGTCCCTATTGTGGTTGTGATATAGGATCTTGTTGTTGTAGAAAAGAGAGAGAATCATCATGTATTACTTCAGTTAAGTTTGGATGTTGATTTTCTTTGTTGTTTTCTTTGTTTAATCTTCAATCAATAGTACAAAATCTACACCTACACTCTCTAGAATTTATGTTTCTTTTGTTACTATATTCATGTTGTGTTTGTGTAGGAGTGGGTTTTTCCACCATAGGTTTATTTTCCTTCCCTATAGGAGGAACAAAAAGAACCATAGGAGGCTATTCAACCACTTTCTCTTTAGCTTTGTAAATTTATTTTATCTTAGTAGGCATGAAAATATTGTTTTGGTTGTCTCTTGGTCCTTTTTAGGAAATAATAAAAGGATCTTCCTTAGGTTGGTCTTGGTTATTTGGAAGGGGTGTTGGCTCAATCATGTTTTCGTAGATGATAGGAGGCTCTATCATAGGTTGAGGCATGTTTCAGAAGGATAATTTTGTTATGCATTTCACTTTTAACATTTTATAGGATTTTGAAAAGAATTCTTCATGAGGTTTAATAGGTTCAATAGGTTCAGGCCAAAATAAATTCAATGAAAAGTTCTCATGGGAAGAAAAAGGATTAAAGACACTATGGTGCAAAGTGAAGATTTCGTTGTCAAAGAAAAACTTTAAACACTTATGTATGACTGATGGGATGGATTCCATGGAGCGTAGCCATGGATAACAAAGCTTCACAAAAAAATGATCTGATGTTGGGATGATGGATAATGAAACATCTAATTGTTTTCATCCAACTTTTAAAGGAAGGGTGATCAATCCCATCGTAGGGCAAGCAAAACCATTATGCATTTTTATCCATGCTTTTGGTTTTTCATATGTATTTTGATAGAGTTCATGCACAAGTAAGAATTCTTTGGTGATCACATTCTCTCCATAGACGTGATCAATTAATATCTCATTAGTGGGTTTATCATTGATTTGGCCAGCTATGTAAAGAGGACCATCAGGTGTGTTTTTAATTATATCTTCAGATGAGAAATAAATTTCAAGAGGCTTTTTATTTTGGCCCTTATGAGGTTGAATTTAAATCACTCTAATCATAGTATACGTAAGACCTTGTTTTTCAGTATCCATGTTGTCATCATCGTGACAAAATCCATCACATAATTCTTCTTAGTTTCACTAGCTTTGACAAATGAAATATTATGATTTGGCATGGGGTTGGTAAATATTTGCAAGTTTTGGTTGGGAGGGGAAACAAACTTATTTCCTTAATCATTAACAACTCCAATTTAAAGTTGATTAGAATCAATGAGGTCTTGCATAAGATGTATAGAAATTTGATCTAAAGTTTTGGGGTAATGGCTTAGTAGGATCAAGAGTTCTTACGAGAGGTAAGGTGATCAATTTTTTCTCTAGAAGTTGTAACATTTTGTTATGAAGGGTATCGGGTAAGGGAGATTTTGTCTAGATGAATCCCCAAATGTAAAAGGATTTTTCTTCTTTATAGCAACCACTTGGGTATCAACATGTTGGGTTGGTTGAGGGGGATTTAGTTGAAGAAATCATTTATTTTGTTTCCTAAAAGGTTGATAATTATTTTGATTTGTGGATTCAAACTTTTCAAGATGGTTGGAGGTGGATTTTGTTTCATGACTACTAATCAAAATTTGATAATCATGAAGGGTAATACACAAGTTTACAAAGGAAAGAAACTTCATCATGGAAAGCTTATCTTGTATCTTAGTTTGTAAATTCTCAATGAACATTCTTTGAAGGTGAGGATCAAGAATCTTTATGTCAATTTGGAAATAAAGTGATTGGTAGTGTGAAATGAAGTTGGTAACCTTTTCATCATCCTTTTGCTCGCATCTCACCAAATCAACTAATGTCATCTTAGGAGTCATATGCACTTACAAATGGTTAATAAAGGCCTCAAAAAGTTCAATGAATGAATGAATTGAGTTATTCAACAATGAGGAAAACCATTCTAAAGTGATATCTTTCAAGGACTAGAGTTTTTCTTCAAAGACAAAATCACTATTTGGTGGTGCCAATATATGAAAAGTATGAGCCGAATAGAAGTCTAAATTGTAATATGAATTTCAACGTTTCGAATCACATTGTGATCCATCATCAGGATGAAAGAGAGCTAGAGGAGAAGAAATGATAATTTGCAGACCAAAGCTAGCTAAAAAGGAAGAGGAAGAAAGAGGAGGAGAGGAGATGCACAGGGTTCAAGGACAAAGAATACTAGGCCTAAAAGCCAGATAAGGTAGGGGAAAGACTATGCTAGAAATAAAACAACAAAAAATAAATTTACACTCTAAAACTTAAACTAAACATTAGAAACAAAAGATAAGAATTTGAAAATAAAGTAAGAGAAGAGGAAGAGAAAAAATTAAGAAATTTAAGAAATTTAAGAAGACATAATAATATAAAGAACATATATTACTGTATGAAGACATATAGCAATATATGTCAGTACCTATAGAAAGAAATAGACATATAACAAAATATAGATAAAAATGAAATTGAAAGAAATTGAGAAGACATAAAATAACCTAAAGAAAATAAATTAAACAAAGAAGTAAATTAAATGAAAATAAGAACATAGGTACAAATATAACAAAACTAGAGAAGTCTAAGAAAAAAAGGGAAAATAATAGAGGGGGAGACTAAAAATTAAAAAAAAAAAAAAAATTTATGAAGATATAAAATAATATTAAGACATATATTGTTATATGAAGACATATAACAATATATGTCAAGATATTTCTTTATATTATTGCATGTCTTCATAAATTTTAAAAAATAAAATAACTTAAAGAAAAGAGAATAAAGAAGGAAGTAAATAAAGGCAACCAATAATCTAAAAGACAAAAAAATCAAAATCAAAGCAAACAATAAATTGATAAGAAAATGAAAGAAATTTAAGAAGACAAAAACTAATAAAAGAGATGAGAAATGAAAGAGGAAGAGACAAATAAATAAAAAATTGAAAGAAATGTATAAAGACATGTAACAATATATGTACACTTCTTATATTATTATATGTCTTCAAAATATATATATATATAAAAGAAAAGATTAAGAAACTAAAAGAAATATAAATAAATATAAATACAAAAGAGAAATAATAAATAAAAATGAAATTGGAAGAAATTGAAAAGAAATAAAATAATCTAAAAAAATGAATTAAACAAAGCTACACAATTAGAGTGGTTGAGGATCAACTTTCAAAGAAAATTGCAGACCTAGCTTTCCTAAAAAGATGTAGAGATGCCAGATTAATCCCTTCATTTGCTCAAGTTTCCCATCATCTTTGGAGCCATAGCAATAAACACATCTTCTTCCGGGCAGGTTTGTCCCTCCTTAGAGCAATTATCAAAGCTACAAGATCAGCAATTAATCTCTTAAATTCAAGGCTATTTTATATCCACCTTGAACTTGCTTTGGTTCTGGGACCAAACCTCTGGATTTGCTTGGAAATTTCTTCTCATGCGAGAGCAGTTGGTCGTCAGACGGAATGTATAAGAAGACAACAAAATAAGCTCGTGAGGCTTCAACAGAAATATTTTTTCTTCGTCATCCTCTCTCCTGTGGCATGGCCTCCTCGCTGCCTTTCCCGTCAGACTCCTCTGTGACTGGTTCTTTGGCCACCTCATGTACTAGTGAGGCACGCAGAACTGCACCAAGTTGTTCCTCCCCTCTTCCTCTGCTCCTCCCATCATCAAACTCATCTTGCATCGTCGCTCAAAATTCTTTATCCTCTGGCATCGTTGAGAATGCCAACTAGGAACTTGGTGGCGTGCCTGGAGGATCCAGCTTGTCCCTCACGCCACGCTCTCATCAGAAGTCTATCCACTCCTCTCAATCTTATCCTCTTAACCCCCGTTCTCAGCTTTGGAGTTTGATCTTTCTTTTTTGCTCGGACTGCTCCTCCAGCCCCAACCCGCGGCCATTCTCTTCTGGTTCTTTATAGTCTTTGCAATCTGGGTACAAGGGTAGTTTCCCTTCCAACCTAGGCGGTGCCTCTTCCTCAGGAAGAAGCTCTTGTTGTTCGTCTGCAACCAGTTCTCAGTGGAACGACTACTAGCGGGCTCCTTCTCAGCAACGGTCTCCTCCCAGCGTTGGACTTCTTGCTTCTCTAGGTAGGCTTGAGAGTGCCAACTTTTATCTTTGTCCAATTCCATTAATTAGCTTTAATGGTTCGAATATTTCTCTAGATCTCAACCATCCTCGAGCCCCTCCCGATCTTGTCTTTCATTAAATTGTGCCCTCCTCGCCTGTCCATTCAGATTGTGACCCCGTCTCCTCTCTCCACATGCCCACCTTGGAAGAAACGACCTTGCTTATTTTAATTTTAATCTCGGGTGATCTTACAATATTGGTTTGCAATTTTTGGGCAAATTGGACATTGAATTGATTTTTTTAAATTAAATCTTCACTTTTAAATTTTTATAACGATTAAATCATGAGGAATTTAAAGATGATGCAAAGTAGTGATTTTTGAAGTTTTGTTTATATATTTTAAATTTTTTTTTTTTTTCAAAAATTTTGGAATCAAATTTCACTTTTTTTTAATCTCTTTCAAAAATTGGTGTTTATTAAAAAAACAACATTTTTAAAAAGTAATGCTCATCGTATACAACATAATTTTTTTTGTATAAAGGATAAAATTATATTTTTTTGAATTTAGATTTGTAATTAAGATATTTAACCAGTTCATTTAGTTTCATAGTGTTTTATTAAATATTTTTTCTTTAATCAAATTTCGAAGTCAAACCAATTACAATTCAGACATGGATAGATTGTATACAACATAATTTCTTTTTGTATATATCAAAAAAAAAAATTATTTATTTTTAATGGATAAAGGACATCAATACCCAACCTAAACATATTTTTGAAAATTTTATTTTTATAATCTAGTATTTTTCCATATGAGTAGAACATAAAACTTGATTTTTAGCGAAAAACTTACATTCACAAGAATAAAATACAATAAATTAATAATCAAATTAAATTTAATTAAAATTATATTTTTTTGGAAGCTTATAATAAAGACTACATATTTAAAAAAATTAAAATAAAAAAGAATTCATTTTCTATACACCTAAAAATAGTCTGGAAAATTCGATTAATTAAATACGAATTATTTAATTAATTATCTTAATTCCTCTACTATTTGGATAAATAGAAATATTTATTTATATAGTTCACGTTCACATTCATATTTAAATTCTTTTAATTTTTCTATTATTTCATCTTAATTAAATAAACAAAATTAAATACTTTGTTTGATTTAATCATCATTTCCTTATTTTATTCTATCACATCAAATCTTAAATTAATTAAATAAAAATTAAACACTTTATTGATTAATTGCCATATTCTTCTATTTAATTTAATAAATAAATTCTATTAAATTATTTATCCCTCTTTTGCTAATTTAAATAAATCAAAAAAATTTAAATAAAGACATAAGGAATATTCCTCTATATTTCCTCAAAATTAAATTAGATATCCTATGTCTAATTTATATAAAAAATATGTCAAAATTAATTGATTGAAACTTCACGGGAAGAATTGAAAACAAATTACAAATTTATCTCTCAATCCTCCTCCATCAATCCTTCCTCTTCTTTTGCTTTGTGTTTTCATGGGTAGAGACAATCTCCAAAATTCTCTCAATTTCCTCCATCTCTCACCATTTAATCCCCCAGATTGAATCCAAGCCTCTCTTTGTCATCCCTATGCATTTCTACAGCCAAAAAATCTATAAATAAAGTCTCATTCAACCAAGAAAATGATCCAGATTATCTAACTTATGCGTTCTTATTCTGTAGGAATTCAAACATCAAGCATTAAGCATCCAAGCATCTAGCATTCAAGCTTTTACAATCGTGGTTGCCTCTTGTAGTGCATTTATCAATTTCTATGTCAATCCATGTTACATTAGTTTCTTTTATCATCTAGCTTTATCCTATTAGTTTCATATCATTGCATCAAAATCATTATATTCTTTAGATTGTCATTTTAATAATTATAGTGTTATTTAAATCTGAGAGCACAATAATTTAATAAATCTTTGAAGATAGGAGATAATGAGATGCTTTTAATTGATCGATTAGCTTAATCTTTGATGCAATGTTTTATTAAGAAGTGTTTTGTCCTTTATACCTTATTCACACTTACAATTTGGTGCCCACCGTGAGGCATTAACTCCATATTTTTATCAATTTTTTTGAAAAAATGTCGCGCAGGTTTCCGGCGTGTTCTGTTTCAGCGCTTTCATCAAAAACTATAGCGCATATGTGGAAAACTATGGCGCTTCCATGATACTATAGCACATCCGTAAAAAAAATTAGCCCTTTCAACTTCAGCGTTTCCATGACCTGTTTCGGCGCATTGGTCACCCATTTCCAGAAAAGCTGATTTAGTGTTTCCACGGCAAACTCTGGCACTTCGGTGTTCTATTTCAACGCTTTTGATTTTAGAGCATTAGGTAAAAATTATAGCACTTTAGTGGACTGTTTTAGTTTTTTTGTAAATTTGATTTGGATCCGACACAACCATGGCCAGAATTTAATTTTTATACGGTTAGATTAAAAATTTATCAATCCTAGGGTAGCCACATCTGGTTTAAAAATTTATCAATCCTAGGGTAGCCATCGCACTTTTGCAGTATTAGTTAAAAAGAACATCATGATTTTTTTGAAGCAAAATCTTCACATAGATTAGAAAATTTATTTTTTTGGGCTTCAAACAAAATAATTTATCTGTTGTGCTTGTGTGGTGATTAGGCTTATGCTCTCCCCTTAACTAGGTGATCAAAGCGCCAGATTCATCCTTATTTTCATGCAATTTATGCTTTATTAAATCCTTTAGAAGGTCTGTCATAGTGGGAAAAAGTACTCACCCTACGGGAACGACCTAAGTGGGAACACCTAAAGCCAAGGATTCTAACCCACTATAATCAAAATGCAATTTGTTGATGAAAGTCCAACTTGATGGTAGTGAGCAAGATAACCATCCCCAAAATATTTGTTCTAAAGATTGGGAGGTCTTCTGAGGGAGTCTATCAATTGTCTCACCGCATGGAAGCTCTATCTACGAACCATAGAGTAGTATCCCACTGAATCAGTAACCAAACATTGTAATACTCTTAGTGCAAGGGGAGTGAAGAATCTGCCCCAAAGACACTCACCATATAATTGCCAAGGACCGTTTGCCTAGAGGACGAGAAATCCAACTCTAAGTATGCACCTAGAAATGACAAAAACATGGGTGCCCTCTAGGGGGTGACATGGTTGTGTGCGTCAACGCAATTTCAAAATGTGGGTTGTTGAGTATAACGATGACCTATTTGACCTTAAGTGTGAGTCTATCTGATTTGTGTACATTTGTCAAATAAAATCGTGAAAATCAATAAGGACCATTCGTGGTTTTTAATACACACTATCTATTCAGATTAAAATAATTATTCTACAATTTGTTTGTTGTGTTTTCACAAAATCATTAAATAAGATAAAACATCATCCAGAAAACAACAAATCAAATCAGGTGAATAAATTCATGATTCGAAAGTGGAAATCAACCAATTTTTTCAAGAGAAACATCAAAATCACCAAACCCAATAGACCACTCAATTATCAGGATAATTTAAGAAGGCATTTTCTATATTAGAATCGAAAGATTTTTTTAAAACATAGAACCTTCATTCATAGGTATCATGACTTTGCTAGAGGTAATACTTTTGATTACGTTGTAGAACCATTTTATTCATGAGCTTTCTTCCAAAGGAGATCCCTCACACAATATCACAACCATAATCAACGCATACGTCAGTCCTATTTTCCACAACCCATGATAGAATATGCCACAAGGCCTAGTCAAGTTTTACAATAGGGAATCTTAAAAGTCCTTCATAAAATAGCGCTTCTAAGCACTGTTTTAGCACTTACAATCATTATTCTAGTGCTTCCATAAAATAATGCTTTCATCATCTTTTTCAGTGCTTTCGGGCACTATTTTAGCGCATCTGTAAAGATAGCACTTTCATCACATTTTTCAACGCTTCCGAGCACTATTTTAGTGCTTCTATAAAGATAGCACTTCCATCGCCTGTTTCAACGCTTTTGAACTATGTTCTAGTGCTTCTGTGATTTAGCGCCCCTGAACTCTGTTTTTGCGCTTTCAAAACAAAGAGTTTCAAATCATACCAGTCAGTTTGTTTGTCATTTATCCATGAATTTTTATCAAAACACAAGTATCTTTTTATCAGAATCACTGTCTAGAAACCGAAATCAGATAGGTTCATACAAGTTTCCAATCTTATCAACTGAAACATAGATCTTGCAAATCAGAAGTATCAAATCAAATACACAATCAATTATTACACTGAAGTTTCATCATCAGGATATTATCATCCTTTATCACGAAACAAGGTATAGTAATCCAATTTTTAACCTAGTCTTATCAATAAGATTAGTCATCTTATTCGACTTTGTTAAAAATTCACTTGACATTTTCCAACATAGAAGATCAAAATTTTGGAAGAAAGAACAAAAACTTGTATGCCAATCTTCACTAGGTCACAAAAATAGAGACTCTTAGAACAAGAACTTGAAACATCACATACAATGGTAGAAGAAAATCCCTGGAACAGTCTGCATCAAAGTGATAGGAATGAAATAACTCCAGAGGACATTCAAATAGCCCAACAGGATCCCAAATTCTATAAATTCATGGAAAAGATCTTAGAACAAGACATGGAGAAATATCTCTTAATGTTGGTTGAACCAGGGGCTAATCTTGCCAAGGACTTTGACATAAATCATCTAAAAGAAGCACCTGGAACAAGCGAAATGGAAATACCGAAACCCACACAAGGTATAGATCTGGTTGTTGCTTTAACATCCTAAATGCAAATCTTACAACAACAAATATAGGATATGACAAAAGAGAGTACCAAAAGGTATGCAGTACAGGAAATTTTTCCTTATCCTTTTGACTCAACAGTCGATATGATACATTTTCCTAGACATTGTGAATTCCCCAAGTACGACAAATACAATAGACAGACAGATCTAATTGATCATATCCTAGAATTCAAAACCATGAGCCTAGAGTTTTCCCAAGAGGAAACTTACCTAATGAGATCATTCCGAAGAAGCTTGGGAGGTTCATGTATAGAATGGTTTTTAAAATTACAACTAGGTATCAGGACTTTTGAAGAACTTTTCAACAGGTTCATCTCTTGGTATTCTTTTAACATCCAACACGATGTTACGATAAAGGATCTATATAACCTAAAACAAAAAAAGGGGAGACATTCTTGTCCTTTCTACAAACATGGTGGTGACTATTCGCTAGATATCCTCGATTCATTCTTGAGGAAGAGAAAATGGAATTGTTCATTGACAGCTTGACGAAAGAGATGAGTTACAGACTTGAATTGCAATGTACTCCTACTTTTGAAAAGGTGATAGAAAATGGCCTTAATATTGAAGAAGCGCTAGTCAAAAGAGGTGTTATTAAACATTTCAACGACAAATCAAATAACACAAACTCCTCCAATCAATACCCCAACAGTGATAAACCAAAATTTTGGCAAATGAACCGAAATATGACTACCAACGAAACAACAAATGATTCTCAAAATGTCAAACCAGTTTTTAACTTGACAACATCTACTTCAAAAATAATGATAAAATTGTCAAGTCAAATGTCATACAAAACAATGAAATCACAAAATCACAACCATACCAAAAGTCATCAAATCGGCGTCGGTTCACACCTCTAGGCCAAACAATGGAATCAACAATGAAAGAACTAGTTACAAGTGGTCTTATCACTGCATGGGAAGCAAGATTCTGGGATCCAAAGGTCAAACCACCATGGTCGAATGACTCAGATTACTGCAACTTCCACTTCGAATGATTGCATGGAGTTGAAACAGGCAGTTCAAGATCTGATTGACAACAACAAGATATATGTAGAGGGACCCCAAAATAATAATGATCATTCAGCCTTCAAGGACCCTTTACCAAACTATGACAAAGGAGCGTCATCATCTGTAAACAACAAAGGTAAAAACATCAATCATGTATATGATAAAAGGATCCTTTATTTTTTTGAAGTAGAGAGTGATCATACAATTGGTCATAACATAAATGAACACAAAACCAACAACACTACCCCTTTGTATTTGCTCCCAGGCATACAAGTCTCTAAAAATCGAATTAATGTTTTAAAAATCAGAGAACAATAGGACTATCAACCAACAAATGTAATGACTAGGGGGAAGTCGAAGGTAGTGTTAAAAGGAGTTGGGTCTAAAAATGCATATCCACCTCCATCTCATTACAACATTTTCAATCAACTTCAAAACATTCCAACGCAGATATCAATACTAGAACTCCTCAAACTATCACCATTGCATAAGGAGGTTCTAAAACAAGCACTAGTTGCCACTATGGTACCAAAGAATCTAGATGTTTTCCAGTTCCAAGCTATGGTGGGGCATTTGACTACCCCACATTGTCTATCATTCTTTGAAAAAGATGATGTCTCACTAAACCATCCCCATAACACCACACTCCATATCGAAGTCTTGATCCACAATCATTGCGTCAAAAGTGTCTTAATAGATGGGGGAGTTGGTCTGAACATTTTTACTCTAAAGTTAATCTATACACTAGGGTATTTCGATGATTCTATTGATGCCAGAAGGAAAATGACTATAAAAGCATATGATGAGGAAGAAATATCTTCTAAGGGCTTAATTGTGTTACCCATTCAAGTGGGACCAATGATGAAACACATAGCATGTCAGGTATTGGAAAAAGAGTTAACTTACAACATACTCTTAGGATGCCCATGGATCCATGAAATGTAGGTTGTGCCTTCCACATATCATCAATTCTTAAAGTTCCCAATAAATGGACAGGAGGTGACTATATCTATTGATTATAATCATCCTCAACATTGTGACACACTTAGAATCTCTCAAGATACCTTGTGCCTCACAACAAGGAAGCATCCAATTCAAAGTCATCAAATGAAGAAAAACATCCAAATATCACCACCAAATGGGTAGAGAAGAAGGATAAAGAAAAAGATACAAATCTTGTTGACACTCAAGTAACAGATAATTCAGATCCCCAAACTTCTTTATCACAGAAATCTCAAGAGTAGGTCCAGTTGACAGACAAGGGAATGGGGCAATATTCTATGGAGAAATCGCTTAATCTTTCACAATTAATGTCATCTCCAAAGACATATGGCCAACCATCAATGATCAAACATCAAACATCACTACCTGACACAGTTCTTGAAGAAATTTTTGTCAAAGCCGATACCATAGAGGACGAATCAGACAACAAAGCAATCCTTGATTGGTTATACAAAGATGAAGAACCATCGACATCAAATAGCAGTATCAAGAATGTCAATATCAATACAAACAAATATGGCAAAGGGAAAGCTATCCTAGAAAAAATGGGTTATGAGGGAGAAGGACCTGTTGGTTTAAGAAAGGAAGGAATAATTGAGCCTATTTAGCCTCTCACTCTCTAATCGAAAGAGAAGACGGTACTAGGATACTTTGAAGAAGAGAAATAGGAGATGACAAGGAAGGCTGTAGAAAGAATCCTTCATCTTAGAGATAGCTCTGAAACGGATTCAAACAAATATGAGTGGGATCTGTGTTCTGATTCATCTTGCACCGATATTCAAATAGATGTAATACAATAATATGCACCTACACATGAGGAAGGAAAAATCTCTAGGTCTAGACCATTCGTATCAGGATCATTAAATATCGATGACTCAAGTGGGGACGAACAGACATCAAGTGAACTAGACGATATTGAAGAAGGTACCATCATTGACCTCGATATTCCAAATAACAATGATGAAATGGCTGTCTGAACCCTTACATCCATCAACCTAAATGAATCCGATGACTTTATGCCATTAATCCATCCCGAACTAATTGATTGGGAACCTGTCGAACCTCTGACTATACCTATATTTGCAAACGATGATGCCATCGTGAATTTATTATGTCAAGACGAACCTGGTATGAGTTCTATCTATAATGCTCATAGAAATGCAACTCGGCAGGAGGATGTCAAATCTTTTAGTTGCAAAAGAAAAAATAGGGATAATAGATCTAATGGTGAAAACCATTCTATGGCAGCATTAGATCTAGAAAAAGATAAAATAAAGAACGTATCTAACGATGAAAACCTCTCTGAAGCACCAAAAGATGGGAGATTTGACACTCTTCCAGAACATTATCATGAGCGGTCATCAGTTTTGGTAGAACCAACACAGTCTGTTAACATCGACACTGATGAAAAAGCAAAAATCCTACATCTGGGAGAATCCATGATAGATCAAGAGAGACCAGAATTCATCAAGTTCTTTAAGGAAATAAGCATCAACTTTGCTTGGTCATATTCCGATATGCCAGGCTTGGATCCAAATTTACTCATGCATCATTTGTCTTTGCTTGCAGGAATCAAGCCTGTGAAGCAAAAATTGAGAAAAATGCATCCTCATATCGCATTAATGGTAAAGGCTGAGTTAAAGAAATTGCTAGATGCTGGATTCATAAGGTCTATCGACTACGCTAAGTGGATATCAAACATTGTACCTATTTCAAAATCGGACAATAGCATCAGGATATGTACGGATTTCAGAGACCTAAATAAAGCATGCCCAAAGGATGATTTTCCATTACCAAATATAGACATCATTGTGGACTTGACGGAAGGGAATGCCATGTTGTTAATCATGGACGGCTTTTTAGGATATAACCAAATTAAAATAGCTCCAGAAGATCAGGAAAAGATGACATTTACATGTCCATGGGGAACCTTCTACTGGAATGTCATGCCATTTAGTCTGAAAAATGCAGTCTGAGCCACCTATCAAAGAGCAATGACGACAATCTTTCATGATATGATGCACACCTTCATGGAGGATTACGTGGATAATATTCTGAAAAAATATTGTACAAGGGAATGACATCTACATATCTTGAGAAAAATCTTCACATGGCTAGAGAAATTCAATGTCAGGCTAAACCCCAAGAAGTGTGTCTTTGGGGTCACATCAATGAAACTGTTAGATACATTGTCTCAAAAAAGGGAATTGAAGTAGATCCAGCAAAATTCAAGGCAATAATGGAAATGTTGCCTCCCAAGAATATCAATCAACTCAGATCACTACAGGGAAGGCTCCAATCGATCAGGAGATTTATCTCCCAGCTGGCGGAAAAAAGTCACACATTTAATCACCTTTTGCATAAAAATATTGTTTTTAAATGGGATAATGGGTGTGAGACAACGTTCGATCAAATAAAACAATATCTAATGTCACCACCTATTGTCATACCACCAACAGAAGGTAAACCTCTGATATTGTACATTGCAACCACAAATATCTCTTTGGGAGCATTATTAGCAAGGGAGAATTATGAAGGAAAGGAACATGCCATCTACTATATCAGTAGGACATTAAATGTCTATGAGATAAACTACACTTTCATAGAGAAATCATGCTTAGCGGTGGTGTTTTCTACTCAACAACTGAGACATTATATGTTGACCCATACAATCAGGCTAATAGCAAAGATCGACCCTTTAAAATATTTACTCAGTAAAGCTGCCTTAACAGATAGACTGGAAAAGTGGGTCATGCTATTAATTGAATTTGATATTCAATATGTGGAGAGAAAATCCATCAAGGGTCAAGCAATCGTTGAACAATTGGTTGAGGCTCCTTTACCAAATTATCGACCCATAACCATAGAGTTTCCAAATGCAGACATTCTGACAATGATGCCACAACAATGGATATTATATTTTGATGGATCATACACACAGCGAGGATCTGGAGCAAGGATTTTGTTCATCACTCCCCAAGGACACACCATCCCAAAATCATATAGACTAATGTTTCAATGTACAAATAATGTGGTAGAATATGAAGCATTGATCATTGGGGTCAAGATAGCAATTGAATGGAGAATCACAGACCTACAAGTATATGGAGACTCTCAACTAGTCATTTATCAAGTAAATGGCGAGTATCAAACCAAGGATGAAAAATTGATTCCTTACAAGTAACAAATAGATGATCTAAAGCAGTTTTTTGTCAACATCAAATTTGATCAAATTCCAAGGGCGGAGAACAAAGCTGCGGATGCCATGGCCACAATCGCTTCACTATTACAATTTCCAGAGAAATAAGGTTGTTATGAGTTTATGGTAGAACAAGTACCATGTCCTTCTTATAATAATTTGGAATCCAATACCATATGCCATCTAGAGACCATTGAAACCTCCATCTATGAAAAAACCTATGTGTACCTGAAAGACAATATCCTCCCTCCAGATATTTCCAGGAACCAAAAACGTAATTTCATCCGCCAATCCTCCCGACATACTTTAATCGTGGACATCCTTTGGGTATGTGTAGGATCATCATGAAAAAAACAGGCCCTTAAGTGCAATAAAAAGATAAAAAATCAGAGTTAGACAACTTGACGCAAAAATTTGAATAAGTTATCTTTATTATTTCAAAAAAATGTAAAAATAGAATCTGTAGCAAATTTAATGTAGTTTCTAAACTACTAGACCTTTATTTAAAAAAAAAAATCTATTTGGTGAAAATTTGAAATTTCAATGCAGTAGTATTTAAATTTCAGGGTAAAAATAAGAAGTAGGTGTCTGTCTGACCATCCTAACCACAATAAAATGATAATATTTTTTTATAATATTTTAGATATGAATAGAGGACTCATGTCCCGATGTGATGCATATTTTTTTATAATTTTTTTCCAAGTAAATAATTAATTATGAATTTTTTATTACAACTTTTAAAAAATCTAAAAGCTCGTCTGTCTAACCACCTTAACTTGGTCAAAAATGCATGAAATTCAATTTTTTCTTTTTTAATCATATAGTATGCAAAGCATAGAATGTGACGCATATTTCGGATTCAAAAAATGTGATACCATTTGAAAGTTATAGATGTTTTTCAATCAGCCTATCAATCGGGACTTTATTCGTAATTCTAATAAAAAATGAATAATAATTATTTATTAAATTCAAAGTAAAGCATAATTTATATTGGTGGAAATATGAGAATCTCCTCTAAAAACCCTTTTCGTTTCATCAATTTTGGGTAAAACAAAAGTCGTTAGCCACATGGACCATCATATGGCTTACATATCGCCACTTTTTGGCCCATCATGATCCTGCACATACCCCTTTATCATCGAAGTCCTGATGGTACCTTACTCCGATGTTTGGAGCATGAAGAATTTGAGATAGCCTTATGCCAGGTTCATGAGGGTATTTGTGGAACTCATTCGAGTGGAATAACTCTAGCGAAGAAACTCCTTCGTTTAGGATATTATTGGCCATGCATGGAGAAAGAATCTTATTGGTTTGTAAAGAAATGTCAAAAGTGTTAGATTCACAGTAATCCGATTCATGCACGAACACAAGAACTGCCTCCCTTCACATCAACATGGCCCTTTTGTCAATGGGGCCTAGATCTAGTAGGAAAAATAAATCGCTCTTCATCCAATGGACATAAGTTCATAATAACAGCTATAGAATACTTCACAAAATGGTTAGAAGCAGTGCCTCTTACAATGATCACGAGCAAGCAGATCTCGTCTTTCATCTTGAATTACATAATATGTCAGTATGGTATTCCTCAATCTATTATCACTGATAATGGATGACCTTTCAAGAACCAAGATGTCCAAGAACTATGCGAGAAGTTCCATATCCAACATCATTTTTCTATAGAAGTTGAGCAAATACAACTTCATAGGAGCCCAGTGATCTCTGAAAGCTAAGAATACCTATTACAGGGAGAAGCAAAGAGAAGCAAACAATAAAAATGCTCAAAAATGTGGAGCTCTGTATTATCCAATGTGTAAAATAAAAATTGATACAAAAGAAAAGTTTTCAACCACATATAGGTCAAAAAAACCCTAAAAAGGAAAACCCTAGGCTTGCACATTAATAATTAATAAAATAATTAATTATTATGCACCTAATGTTAGCTTAAGTGTAAAAGAGATAAAAGGAGACTTTAATTAATTAAACAAATATTATTTAATTAATCAAGTAAATAACCAATTACTCTAACACCCCCCCTTAAGCTAGACTTAGGGAGAAGCTAAAACCTAGAAGAAGCTACTGAAAGCAAAAAACAATGGGTCCCGACAACAAGGCCAGATCAGGTACCCAAGTACAAGGAAATCTCTATGAAACGGAGAAAAGGGAGAAAACCCAGTGGGAAAAAACTCCTCTCCAAAAAGAGATAGAAGAATATGCTGAAAGAAACATGAAGGAAGGAAGGCCTCATAAAGACCCCCCAAGGAAAACTTCCTTCACCCCAAGTATAGAGCGCAACTGAAGATAGCGAGGTGATGCAAAAGGCTTCGTGAAGATGTTTGCAACTTGCTCGATAGTGGGAATATACTCCAAGATGAGAGAACCATCCTGAATCAACTATCTGATGAAATGCATATGAAGCTCAATTTGCTTTGTTCGCTGATGCTCCACCAGGTTGTGAGAAATGTGTATAGAACTCTGATTGTCACACCAAAGAATAGTGGGACTATCAAGAGGAAAACCAAACTCAGTCATCAATTGTCAAAGCCATAAAATCTTCTGACTAGTGAGCACAACAACTCGGTACTCAGCCTCTATAGATGATAATGCATGAGCAGTCTGCTTCTTGAAAGACCATGTGATAGGACCAGAGCCAAGACAGAAAACAAAGCCATAAGTAGACTTCTGATCATTGACATCACTAGCCCAATCTGAGTCGGTGTAGCCAACAATGTGAGGATCCCCTGATGTGTAGTGAATGCCATAAGAAATGGTGCCCTGAATGTACCTCAAAATACGTTTGGCAGCTTGCCAATGACTCTCATGAGGATCATGGGAGAATCAAGAGACAAGGCCAACCACAAAGGAAAGATCAAGATGAGTGTGAGTCAGGTACAAAAAATTGCCAACCAACTGCCTGTAAAGTGTAGAATCGACTAAAGGAGTGGGGCAAGTAGTAGTCAAAACAACCCCTGACTGAAAAGGTGTGGGGGCAGGCTTGCAATCAAGCATGCCAAAGCGCTGAAGCATATCAAGAGCATACTTTTGCTAGTAAATGGAGATTCCATTAGAAGACTGAATCACCTGAAGACCAAGAAAATAGTGCAGAAGACTAAGATCTGTCATCTCAAACTGCTCCATCAAAGCTTGTTGAGCATGCTGAATCATAGAGGATGAGCTACCTGTGATGAGGAGATCATCAACATATAGCACAAGAATCGGGATCTCACCCTCAAGATTCTGAATATAGATGGTGGGATCAGAATGACAGCGTGTGAAACTAGTGGAGAGCAAAAAAGAGTCCATCTTCTCATACCAAGCCCGAGGGGCCTGTTTGAGACCATATAATGAATGTTGAATTCTACAAACCAAAGAAGCATCCTGCATAAATCCCTGAGGCTGCTCCATATAGATCTCCTCCTGTAGGTCACCATGCAAGAATGAACACTTCACATCCATCTGAAAAATGGGCCATCCCCTAGAAGCTGCAAGTGATAGTACAAAGTGAATAGAATTCATCTTGGCTACTAGGGAAAATGTCTCAGAGTAATCAATACCCTCAACCTGGGAAAAACCCTTCACAAAAAGATGTGCTTTGTACATATGAATTATAGAACCATCAGCAGTATACTTGGTGTGATACAACCATTTGCTCCAAACCATCTTTCTGCCCTTAGGAAGAGGACAGAGTTCCCAAGTACTATTTTTCATCAAAGAAGAATACTCCTCCTCCATAGCACTATCCCACTCAGGGTGACCTGTCGCCTCTGAAAACTTCTGAGGATCTTCTAAAAGAGCATGACTCAAAATACTAGAACCCATAGTATGAGAACGGGTGCGATGAGTGTCTGAAGGATCACCTGCCATAGATCCTACTGCCTCAATAGTAAAGCGAGCCCATTTGGGCATCTGAAGTGGAGCAAGTGGAGGTGGAGATGGAGGATCATCAACATCCTCATCAGAATCATCCTCAACATAATCCTGAAGAGCTGCAATGGGAGGAGTAGGTAGTGAAGTAGACACTGGATACAGGGTATCCACTGTGGGAAGGCGCTTATCAAACTGGACATCCCGTTGAAATAGGACCTCTCTGGAATCAGGATCAAACAACCTATATGCCTTAACATCCTCACAGTAGCTTAAAAAAATGAGGGGTCGACTCTTCCGGTCCATGGCTCTCCTCTGAGCATCAGGAATAAATTCCCATGCCTCACTACCAAATACTCGAAATGATGAAAAATCAGACTTGTCATGAGACCAAGCCTCCTCAGGAATCATATGTCGAATCACCTTGTGAGGCATTCGATTCTGAATATAGTTGGCACAATGAACTACCTCAGCCCAAAAAGATGAATCCATGGACCTGATCTGAATCATACAATTCACCATCTCCCGTAAAGTCTTGTTCTTTCTCTTAGCGACACCATTCTGCTGAGGGGTGTAGGGAGCAGTAAACTGATGCTGCAAACCATGCTCAGTGCAAAAATCTTTGAAAGCCTGATTCACATACTCCCCCCATTATCTATACGTATCTGCTGAATAGAAAGGCTAGACTACTTCTCTACAAATATCTTGAAGATTCGAAAGGAATCAAAGACATCAGACTTGTACTTAAGAAAGTACACCTATGTGCATCTGGAGAAGTCATCAATAAATGTGAGTACATACTTGGCCCCAGAAAAAGGAGTGGGAAATGACATGAGGTCACTGTGAATCAACTCCAAGGGTGCCAAAGCACAAATGGCTCTTCCCTTCAAAAAGGGATCCCTATGATGCTTTTCAAGCACACAACCATGACAAACACCATTTGTGCAGAAAATCTATGGAAGACCAAGAACAAGTGCCTATGTACTCATCTATTGAAGATATCTGTAATTGACATGGCCCAAACGCTCATGCCAAATCTTACTCACTAAATCTGCATGTGCTACAAGAGATGAACCTGTACCCTAAGAAGGGTCAAATCCATCAAATCTGTAAAGATGAGATGCAGTATCAACACTCTCAGTAGCCACAACCAGATCAGAGTCATGGAGGTCCATAATAATCACATCATGTGGTGAGAACTCAACTATCTTACCAGAGCCAGTATGGAAAATCTGATAAATGGACAGGAGGTTCATCGAGATGTCAGGAACAACCAAAACATCTTGTAGAGTGTCCCCATCCAAAGAGACATAACTTGAACCCAAGGCTAAAAGTTGTGTAGAGTCACCCACTACAATCTGTGAAGTACCACAAGAGGAAAGAGAAGCGACCAATTGCTGAGTGTGAGTGATATGGTGAGAAGCACTAGAATCTAAAATCCAAGTGGACCCATAGGTCGATGCTCGAGCAATGAGAGCATGACCTTTCCCTGTGGAAGGAGAAGATGACTGAGGTGAGGAGATGTGATGTTACTGCATGGCTTCCTCTAAAGCCTCTAATCATTTCCAACACCTAGAAACTGGATGTCCTTCTTTGCCACATAAGCTACAAGTGTCTCCTGATTTCTACTTAGTCTTGGAGGAAGACTCACTAGATTTCGAAGATTTCCCCTGTTTTGGATTAAGTGGTGGTTTGGAATCAGAATTAGGAGGTGGTTTGGAGGAATGCTCACTGCCTACAAAATCTTTCTTGGGCTTCAATTTTTGTTTTTGTTTCTCCTTAGATGACTGAGCAACCAACACTTTTTTCTTTGATCCTGAGAGCATATCTATTTGAAAAAGGTGTGACTGCTCACGAGACAAACACTCACAAAACACATCAAAGGTAGGCATGATAAAACGAGTACCCAGGCCATCCATGGTGGAATAAAAGGAAGAAGCAAATATCTGAAATGGACCATGAAGCTTCGAAAGGATCAAGTAAATGCACTCTGTGTCTGACTTATTCTTGCCACAACCCTATAAAATAGTGCAGATAGTTTTGAACTTGTTCAAAAAATCCTAAATAGTGGGAAATGATTCAGGTAACAATGAAGCCAGCTCTGCCTCAATCTATAATGCTCGAAACTCATTAATGGTCCCAAAAAGTGTCTCAAACTTCAACCACATGGCTCAAGGAGTGAGAAAAGCATCAAGGTGAAACAAAATACTATCTAAAACGTGCATGGATAGCAAACCCATAGCTTCATCCATCTTGTTCCTATGTTGCATAATCTCAAAAGGATGCTGCAACTGAGGCTGAACCTCATCTAAACAAGACCACAAACCTTGTGACCTGAGAAGCCTCATCATGCGAGACTTCCAGGTGTGATAGTTGTGTGATGTGAGTAACTCAACTGAGGAGTCTGTCATGAAACCCTACACCTGTACCTACTTGTGTTTTTTATTATTATGTGATCTTTTAGAATAGACAGAAGATGTAGAAGGGTTTGATTTTTTTTTGAGAGTTTTGGTGTTCTGGTTTTCTGATATAAATGACAGAAAGCGAGAAAAAAACACCCCCCCACAAGAGATAAACCCAAACCCTAGTACAAACTGAGAAAGAGGAAGAAATGCATGAATAAAAAAACTTCAAAACAAATTCTTGTGTACTTGATGAAAATTTTGAGAAAAAAGATCACATATCTGAATAGAGCCTATTGAGAGCTTTCCAACGCCTATTTATTTTTGAAAAACAGAGTCCCTTTGCACCTTCTACGGTCTTGGAAGTGCAGAAAAAAGACCTCACTTTGACTAGAAAAAATTATAACCAAGCTGGAAAATTTTGGAAAAAATCCAACACCATCAGATTGATGTCAGAATCAACTTTCCAACGCTTATTTTCGTTTGAAAATCTGAGCTAAAATGCCCGAGATATGCCAGTTTGAATGAGAGGTCCAAAAGAAAAAATGTTGGAGGGACCTGGTGGCTCTCTGGTGGCGCTCCAGAGATTGGCGGCGGACGGGCTGAGCGCAGGTGGCGCACAGGCAGTGCAGCTGGACGGCAGCGTGGCGGTGGCTTCTCGACCACGGCCGACGGATGACATCAGGTGGTGGCCGCTAGGTGGCGCACTGGTGGTGTGGCCTATGTGAATGGGCAGCGCCAAAAAATTAAAAAAAACTTCATTTTTAAATTTTTTTTTTGATTTTTTTTCCTACGAAAGGCGTGGCCTGGGGCCGTACGGCCTTAGGGCAAAATAATTTTGCCTCCCTGATCAACTGTAGCCAAAATCAATGAATGAATAGTCGATTTAGGGGTTTTGGGATGCTGCGAATCCAACGGCGAGGTCTGTTTGGGCCCAAAGTGAACCCAAAAATTGAAGTATGCCGGATCCACCAAAAATCACCCTGAAACCCCAGACCTACTTCCAATGCAATAATTCTAAAAAAAAGAACAAGTAGCTGCATATCTAAAGCTCTGATACCATGTAGAATTTGAGCAAATACAACTTCATAGGAGCCTAGTGATCTCGGCAAGCTAAGAATACCTGTTACAGGGAGAAGCAAAGAGAAGAAAATAATAAAAATGCTCAAAAATGTGGAGCTCTGTATTATCCGATGTGTAAAAGAATAATGATACAAAAGAAAAAAATTCAACCACATATAGGTCAAAGAAACCCTAAAAAAGAAAACCCTAGGCTTGCACATTAATAATTAATAAAATAATTAATTATTATGCACCTAATGTTAACTTAAGTGTAAAAGAGATAAAAGGGAACTTTAATTAATTAAAAAAATATTATTTAATTAATCAAGTAAATAACCAATTACTCTAACATTTTCAACACCATACTATCCACAAGGAAATGGCCAAGCAAAGGCCTCTAATAAAACAATTCTAAAAATTCTCAAGAAGATGGTAAACGATGTTGGACGTGATTAGCATGTTCAACTCAATCCTGCACTGTGGGCCTATAGAACCAGTATTAGAACACCAATAGGAGCAACACCATATGCCTTGGTATATGGATCGGAGGCCATACTACCTATTGAAGTAGAGATTCCATCACTTCGTGTATCACTCAAAGGAATCATTTCAGATGAGGACTATAGGGTATCTAGACTGCAAGAACTAGAATTGTTGGATGAGCATCATCAACAAGTTATTAATCATCTAACAGCATATCAACAATGAATCTTGAGTTACAATCATAGGGTAAAACCTAGGATTTTTCAAGTTAGCGATTTGGTACTAAAAGAAAACCCGAGAAATCAATAGGACAGGGAAAATAAAGGGAAATTTGAGCCTAACTGGCTGGGTCCTTTTGTCATCATATTAGTATACAGATTAGGGGCCTATCAACTATCAACGTTAGAGGGGGATTTGTTTGATGAACCTATCAATATTATCCATCTCAAAAAGTTGTGTACCTGAATTCCTAGTGCACAGATCAAACTTTTCAAAAATGGTTTCCTTGATGAAAACCTGGCAAACAGGCATCTTGGCAACATAAAATATGAAAAAAAAATTAAAAAAGAAAAGAAAAGAGAGAAAATGAAAAAAATATACAAAACAAAAAGTGTAATCAAAACATATGGTGAAAACCTGGAAACAAGCGTCGTATGTGATTTCTAAATCAGCTTTCCCATCTATTTTGATACATATCGGGATCATTAATATGGTAGTTAGTACCATTTCATATCATGTCATTAGTTTTTCCATAGTCAAGTCTCACTCCAAAGCTTGGGGGAAACATCTGAATATCACTAGAGGCAGATAAAACATCGGTTTCACCAAAATGGGAGAACAATAGTATGGAAAGAAAATGAAAATAATGATCAAAACACAACATCGATCATCATCAGAAAGGCAACAAACATTCGTATCATATCAAAAAAATCCAAAAAAAAGTCAAAAAGTCAGTCTAGAAAAGCAAAATCCAAAAACATAGGTCTGTGTTAGTCGAACTACGTGGTCTCTGCATGTGTAATGTAGGCAAGGCTAATCTTTGATTAGCCCCCGAGACCCCTAGGATAAGTTAGTAAGTTAGGTCTTTGGTCAAAATATTAGAAAATCGCAAAAACATCACAAAATCAGGATGGATGATCTAATCTGAATAAATGATTGAAACACTCTAAGTAAATAGGTGGATAAATTGTATTTTTGGTTGATATTATCATTTCTTTGGAGTAACTCGATGATGTAAATGAACTAGAGAAACAAGGAAGAAGAATGATATTTTTATTGTCTATTGTTTGTAAGTTAATCATATGAATGTATGAATATTCGAGGGATGTGGTATGCAAATATATCACCGATGAAATTCAGAATTCACACATTGAAATGATTAATCACTGCCTATTTATGAAATGAATGCTCAGGTCATCTCAGTTCAATTATACCTAGATGCTTGTGTTCGCTTGCAATATCAAAGAAAAAATCATGAAAGTAGTACTCAGGTCGTCATTGGTTTAACACATACCATTAACGTGTGTACTCACTATCAACATCCAATAAAAGCTCTATGATGATACCAAGCACAAAGTACTGTTAAAATGACAATGGTTTGCATATAGCTGCACGTTTAAATTAGATTGCATTCATCATAAATTCATTATCTGCATAGTGTTTTTTGCATAAAGGATTCCAATTAATGATTATCTTTTCTACAAATATAACCGAGTATACTTGACATAAATCAAAAATCATCAAAAAATATAGAAGTCATCATCTCATCATTAAGTTTTCAACAATTCATCATTCATGCATTTTACATCAAATAGTTATGCATTTATCGTACCATATTTGTCACATCATATCATAAATAAATACATCATGTTCATTATATCCATAACATTCAATACATTATTATCATTTGATCTCATACATCATTTTTCATCCATGCAGTATATCACAAAATCATCATTTTATTATCATTATCAAGTTTAAAATAAAAAGCATTTACCATCTATACATTTCATCATATCATAAATGATTACATCATAAATCAACATTATTACCATCCATCCATACATTTCATCACATAAAAATAAATACATATCATGTCATTATTATCCACATCCATACATCATAAATCATGATTTAGAACATCATTATTATTCATAACATTCATACATCATATATTCTACATATGCATTTCATCTAGAATCATCACATGAAATAAAAGCATTCATCACATGATACATCATCACATACATTAAAAGAATACATCATAGAATAATAAACCATCATAAATAGAAATCACTGTATATCATATATCTCATCAATGTCAAGTATACAATGAAGTCTGAAATAAGAAAAGATACATCGTAAAAAATGAGCTAACTCGGAATATACATCATATCTCAAAAAGAATATCTCGGAATCACAAATACAACATCTACGATCTGATGCTACCAGAATGAGCAGGCCCAACAGGACCAGTACCACCACCACCCCCAAAAGGACTAGGATCTCTAGGATCTCTCCATGGAGGCTGTGTCACACCCTCGCTAACTATCCAAGTACGCATCTGACCAGATCTCGATGGGGCATAACTGACTCTGTGATCAGTAGGCACTGCATCATGATATCTACCTCGGTAAAACTCTGCCTCTCAGCCAGCCCACAGAGCCTCCCTCATATAATTTGCAATAGAGGTACCATCATCTACTCTTTGCAATGTCTCAGCCGTCTCCTATGCCCTCTCAAAAATTTGTCTAGCACTGTCTCACAAAGCTATCAAGGTATCAACCTGGTTCTGAATACCTACTAACTGTCCCTATACCTATACTAGGGCCTAGGCATGAGTCTGTGCCTAGGTCTACATCTAAGTATGTGTTTGTACTAGAAAACCCTGCGCCTGTACCAACTGCCCCTACAAATTCTGTACCTATGTCTGTAAATTGGCAATCTACCTCTAATGATTGATTGACGGTACTGCCACTGCTTGCCTCTTGTGAGGCCTGCTCGATGATGGTCCAACAGTGACTGGACCCGCCCCTCTGCCACCTCCACCGCCACCATCACTGTCATCACTATTGCTGGCATCACTGCCACTCTCAGTACTACTACCTGACACAGTATCATCCCCACCGCTCTCCTCAGAACCCTCGCCAACATCATCCTCCAAGGGTAATGGTGCTAGCTCATCAGGAATAGTAATACGAGGATGTGGAGATAAGGCTAAAAATGTTGCGTACTCCCCTATCACAACAGCCTCTACAATATCTTTGTGCAAATCCCAGGCTGACGGTTGTAGAGCCCTGTACCCCTCTACTAATTTCTCATATGATAGACATGGCCCCCAATCCGCTACATCACTCTGTCGCTGGGCATAATGGGCTACCCCCTGAGGCATGCACTATACAATGCCATACTTCCTATACACTTGCTGCAACAAATATCTCTCCAACACAAAAGGAGTCCTGTCGATCAGGTATATAGAATCACAAAGATACCCAAGTACTACGTCATCCTCATCCCACTGCTCACAATATAGATACGGATGCTAGACAACACTCTCTATTTCATCCAACACTCATCTCCAATGATCCAAATTACCCATCCGAGCCTGGGTAAGTCGACCTTTGTACCTGAAAACATACGGTCTGCCTACAGGTCTGTCTAGAACTGGAAATGGTCAAGCAATAGAAAAATGCTCCCATGCCCACACCTGTAACAAATTCGTCCCTGCTGATAAGTTGTGTGCTCCCAAGTATACCATTGAATGTAAATCGTGGTAGAGATGTGCTAGCATACACATCTCCCATGCATATCTCATCCCATGCACAACCATCCTCTCCAAAATCTGGCCCCAACCCATAGAGAATCCCTTTGACCTATGATCAGGACAAAGGAAACCTCCGATGAATCCAGCTAATAGTGCTGGTACTGAAGCATATGCATTAGCTATCATCCGCCATTGGACACTCAGACCTACAATGTGTTGATCCTGAAAGACTCTATGGAGAGCATCTCTCCCACCAGCCTCATGTGAGTCATATACAACAATCTCTCCCATGAATGGAATCCGCAGTATCCACCACACATCCTTGGGTGTGACCATCATCTCACCGGTGGGTAAATGAAAAGTGTTATGGTCACTATGCCACCTCTCGGCCAAAGGAGTAAGGAGACCCCAATTAATCCTAATCTGGGGCATATCAAGTAGACTCGTAAGAACACATCGACATATGATCTGAATCTCATCTGGAGTCAGATGAGGAATCAAATCAGTAGTCCAAGGAAACTGCTCTCGCATCTCGAGAGTACCCCAATCCTCCTATCATCATAAAAGTTTAAAATCAGTGCACTATGTCAAGAATCAAACGTCATTCTATGTCCAATGAAACTTTGGTATGAATTTTCGATCAAATTTCATGAACAAACATCAAAAACCCTCACCTCTCATGAGGTTCATCACCAACATGATCTAATCTCACCTATCATGAGGTTTATCAGATATGAATCATTCCTTGTCTATCATGAGGAGCATCACAAAGAGGATTATTTCTCCCCTATCATGAGGGTAAGTCTTATTAAATCATCAAAATCAGTCATTAGGGAATTTGGATAATCAAATCATACCAAACCGAAGAGTGGACATGATCGAAATTGGTAAAAATCAAAGTTAACTATGTAAAAATTTTCCAATCTGACATGGATGCGCTAAAACAGGCATCCAAAGCGCTAAAAATCAAAAGCGCCACTTTATCATTTAGATGCGCTACAACAGACATCCAAAGCACTATTTCAGCACTTCAATGCGCTAAACCAGGTGTCCAAAGAGCCACTTTACCCAAAGTGTTGTTTTACTGCATTAATACGCTAAAATAGTCCATCAAAGCGCTACTTTACCGGAAGCACTATAACAGACCATCGATGTACCAATTTACCACATCATAGCGCTAGACCATTCTAGGTGCTAAGATTTGGCATCTAAGCGCTAAACTTTACTACCTAAGCTCTAAATCATGAAAGCGCTAAACTATCTAACGAAAGTGCTAGAGAAATTAACGCAAACACTAAATCTCAAAGTGCTAAAAAAGTCTATGAAAGTGCTACACTGGAGTGCAAAGCACTACAACGTGACCTTGATGCACTAAACTAAGCAAAAAACATGAAAGCATAAACAAAGCATGAAAATCTAGAAAAATTGAAATGCGAGGTGGATTATGGGTACATACCAGAGGTCCGTAGGCGGTCGGCCACTGGTGACGTCGCACATGCTCAAAACGATGAGTGTGGTAGGGGATTGGCATCTTGCTCCCGTTTGCTAAAATATCTCTCACTGGGTGTTGAAAGTCAAAAACTGCAAATGATTTTGAAAATGACCTTTTGGACTTTATATATATTTTTGAAAAGGGATTTTGGTGGGTTTTCTTTTATTTTAATTAATTTTATTCATAGAATTAATTGAAATTCAACCACGGGCTATATTTTATTCATCAATGTCAGGAGATAAATTATTTCTTCATCAAATCTTCATCGAATCATCATCAAATCATCGAAAAATCATTGAAAAATCATAAAAATTTGAAAAATTCACAAAAATCATCAAATCATTAATTTATCTCCCAAGGGGGCATATTATCTATCATCATCTGAAAATCAATGTCTGGGGCATGTCTGGGGCATACTGAATTGTTTTCGTCAATACTGGTAGTAATAGCAAAATTTTCTTCGAAGCAATGCGTAAACACATCACTTCAAAGAGGGGAAAAATGTATACACCTAAAAATGGTCTGGAGAATCCGATTAATTAAATATGAATTATTTAATTAATTATCCTAATTCCTCTACTATTTGGATAAATAGAAATATTTATTTATATAGTTCACGTTCACATTCATATTTAAATTCTTTTAATTTTTCTATTATCTCATCTTAATTAAATAAACAAAATTAAATACTTTGTTTGATTTAATCATCATTTCCCTATTTTATTCTATCACATCAAATCTTAAACTAATTAAATAAAGATTAAACATTTTATTGATTAATTGCCATATTCTTCTATTTAATTTAATAAACAAATTCTATAGTTTATTTTATTAAATTATTTATCCCTCTTTTGCTAATTTAAATAAATCAAAAATATTTAAATAAAGGGATAAGGAATATTCCTCTATATTTCCTCAAAATTGAATTAGATATCCTATGTCTAATTTATGTCAAAAATATGTCAAAATTAATTGATTGAAACTTCACGGGAAGAATTGGAGAAAATTTGGAAATTTATCTCTCAATCCTCCTCCATCAATCCTTCCTCTTCTCTTGCCTGGTGTTTTCATGGGTAGAGACAATCTCCAAAATTCTCTCAATCTCTTCCATCTCTCACCACTTAATCCTCTAGATTGAATACAAGCCTCTCTTTGCCATCTCTGTGCATTTCTATAGCTAGGAAATCTATAAATAAAGTCTCATTCAACCAAGAAAAGGATCCAAATTATCTAACTTATGCACTCTTACTCTGCAGGAATTCAAGCATCAAGCATCCAACCATCCAACATCTAGAATTCAAGATTTTACAATCATGGTTGCCTCCTGTAGCTGCATTTATCAGTTTCTATGTCAATCCATGCTACATTAGTTTCTTTTATCATCTAGTTTTATCCTATTAGCTTCATATCATTGCATCAAAATCATTCCATTCTTTAGATTGTCATTTTAACAGTTATAGTGTTATTTAAATCTGAGAGCACAATATCTTAATAAATCTTTGAAGATAGGATACAATGAGACACTTTTAATTTGATTAATTAGCTTAATCTTTGATGCAATGTTTCATTAAGAAGTGTTTTAGTCCTTTATACCTTATTCACACTTACACATTTGATCCCCCAAAAGGTAAATCAAACGTGGTTTTTTATCAGCATTTTGATAGGTGTAAAGGAAACTTTGTTATAGGTATGGTTTAAAACTAGCGGGGTTCTATCCAAGGGGGCTTGGTCTAATACGGTTTGATCAAACCCTCTTTAATTGGAATCCTTTAAATGGAAATTTTCAAGGCTTAACATTATATTTTCTAAAATATGTGATTTCAGCAAAATATAGGATCTCCTAGAAAGTGTAAACCACTATTGTGGTAGCACCCCTGGCTGATGATGTTCTCTCCATCCCTCATGGTAATTGGCCAACATCCACCCCATTCCATCATTATTCTCCTTGTGCATGTGAGCCTGAGCTTGCTATTGTGAAAGTAATGGAGTACAAAATAAGATGCAAAAAATAGAGTAACAATAGACAAACAAGACAAACAAAGATACGACACAAAATATTTTATCGTGGTTCACCAATAATGGCTACGTCCACACTAAAGTAGAGGAATATTATTATTTCATTCTAAATAACAGATACAACAGCCAATACATCTTGTCCAATATAAAAACAATCCCATACAACCCATCTTGAAAGACATCACAAGTATAATACGAAGAGCCAACGCATTGGAGGGAAACCAGATGGAGTCTATTGGGATTCAGTTCTAACAATCTCCCACTTGAAGTTCAATGGTCGTTGCAACTCATCAAACATTTCCCTACTTCAAATTTATTGTCACATTTGAACCATACCAAGAGAAGTTCTACAAAATTTGAACTTCTCTTTGGGAGCTACCTTGGTTAAGACATCTGTCGGATTGATCTTTGTGTCAATTTTTGCAACCTGTAACTTGGCCTCTTCAATCACATGATGAATGAAGTGATATTGCAAATCAATATGATTAGATTGAAGATGAAGAGCAGGATTGTTAGCCATAAAAATGGCGCTACTTCTATCACAAAATCAAAATATATTGTCCCTTCCAAAATATAAATCAAAATCAGAAGTACCTTTTAAGTATCTTAAGATCCATTTAACCGCCTCCCAAGGAGGTTTACTAGGATTGCTCATAAATCTGCTTACTACTCCCACTACATGACCAATATTGGGACGAGTAGAAACCATAGCATACATAATTCTGCTGGCAATAGATTTATAAGGAATTCCTTTCATAAATTCATGGTCATCCAGTGTTTGAGGACACATTTCAGAAGATAAGCAAAAATGTGAAGCTAAAGGAATGCTTATAGGCTTAGCTCCCAACATACCAAATCTATCCAACACCTTTTCAATGTATTATTATTGTGATAACCTGATTTCTCTCCTCTTCCTATCCCGAGAAATAGTCATTCCAAGAATTTGTTTCACTACCCCTAAAGCTTTCATGGAAAATATGTTAGCTAATTGTTTCGTAATCTCACAAATAATCCTCATGTTAGTTCCAGTCACTAACATGTCATCCACATACAGTAAAAGTATTAAAAATTGATCATTAGGAAATTATTTAAAATAGACACAAGTATCAAATTCAAAACATATAAACTTGTGTGCGATCATAAACTGATCAAATTTAAGATACCATTGTCTCAGGGCTTGCTTAAGCCCATACAAGCTATGCTTCAGCTGACAATAAAGATGCTCCTGAACCTGTTTTGCAAACCCTTCAGGTTGCTCCATAAATAATTCTTCATCAACATCTCCATGTAGAAAATTTGTCTTAACGTCAAGTTGCTCAAGCTCAAGATCCCACGCGATTGCCAATCCCAAAACAAAACGAATTGTAGTAATTTTCACTACTAGAGAAAATATTTCATTAAAATCCACTCCTTTCTATTGATCATAACCTTTCACAATTAGCTAGGCTTGATAATGACACCTACCTCCATCTTCTTCTTTCAATTTATAAACCCATTTGTTCTTTAAATTTTTTCGATTGGGCGAAAGAGACACTAAATCCCAAGTCTAGTTTTTCATTAAGGAATCCATCTCCTCGTGCATTGCATCTTGGCATTTATGATAATCAACACCTTTGCAAGAAAATTTAAAATTTGTTGGCTTTGTTTGATCAGAGATCAAAATCTCTAGCATTGCTTCCTCAAAAAATAATAACTCATAATCTGAAAACTTCATTGGAGTTTTCCACTCTCTTATAGACCTCCTCAATTGAGATTTTGAGAGCTTTGTGCTATGTTCTTTCAAATTACCTTTATGCACACTTCCCTATGCTTGAATACTACCCTAATCCTAGAAGTATTCACTAGTGCTCTACCTTTGTGTCTCTAGTTGTATTGAATTTTCAATAGGCCACGATGGACCACATGAGGATTGCACAACAATAGTAGAGTTTTGCGCATTAGATTGAGGGGACGGGATAATATTTACCAAAGGTGTCAAGGGAACAATAAGAGGCTTTGAATAATCCAAAAGAGGTTGTATATGCACTAAATAAGGTTGCACTAGAACTTTAGAAAGGTGTGATGAACATTGAATAGGAGGTAGCGATGAAAAATCTAGTGACTACGCACCAAGATTAGTGTTTGCAACACTTGGCACAACATTTTGATGCTGGCCAAGATTGGAGTCTATGAAAATCAGATTATGCATACCTTCTATTAGCTATGTTTTACATATAGGAGTATGAGCTGAATGTTGATACTGACCAAAATTGGACTTTGTCATAGCATCATGACCAAAATATGAAAGGTCTATAATTTGCTCTGTGTTGGGCTGTAAGAGCCCCAAGTTTGATGGTGAAAGATCTGCATGAGGAGGCCCCAAAAAATCACCTCCTTCATCATTTGAATTATTACTAGATGACATAGAACTTGTCTCAGGTGTAGACGGTAAGGTGATGGATCTTTGAGGAAAATGTATTACATAAGGTGGAGCTCCCACTTGATTCAAAGATGGTTGCGAAACACCTATATTTTGAATTTTTGAACCATGATTTCCAAAAACTGACAGAGGAACAAACTCTATAACTGGATTTCTTTGAGGTTGTAATGTTGGAAAGGATTTTTCATTGAACACCACATCACGGCTTAGAAGTATCCTTTTTTAAACTGGATCCCATAACCTAAATCTGTATTGATCCTCACCATAACAAACAAAAATACTCTTCTATGATTTTGGGTCCAATTTGGTTTGCTTCTCCTTGGGAACAAGAGTGAATGCTTCACATCCAAACACCTATAGATGACTGTAAGAGATTCGTTTACACAACCACCTTTCCTCTAGAATGTCAAAATTTGATCGAGATGAAGGAGCTCAATTAATGAGATAAAGTGTTGTGTTACAAGCTTCATCCCATGACTCTTTTCCCAATCCAACATTAGAAAGCATACATCGTGCTCTTTCTAAAATTGTTCTATTTAACCTCTCAACATCCCCATTTTCTTGAGGTGTAAAAGGAACAAATTTAATTCTTCAAATACCATTTTTTCCACAAAAATTATCAAACTCTAGTGAGAAAATTTTTCCACCATTATCTGGTTGCAAACATTTGATATTATGCCCACTTTGATTTTCAACTAAAGCTTTAAAAATTTTGAATTTACTAAACACTTCAAATTTCCTATTGAGCATAAAGGAAGGTTACAAAATAGTTAGCCCCCTCCAAGAGAGGTTATCTCAATCGGTCCAAAGACATCTAAATAAACAAGCTCCAAAGGTGAAGTATTCCTTTCATGACCCATCTTCAAAAAATTGACCCACTTCTGCTTGCCATAAAGACAATGCTGGAAAAAGTCCAAATCCATGGATTTCAACCCCAGTAATTGATCTCTTTTGATCATCACTTCAAGGCCTTTCCTACTCATATGTCCAAGTCTTTGATGTCAATGCTCGGTTTCGCTGCCCACCACTACCATAGAGGCTCTCACTTGAGATTCATCCTCAAATACATATACATTTCCCACCTTATTTCCTTTGGCAATTAGCAAGGCTCCCTTAGTTACTTTCCACGAATCTAAAAAGAAAAATGTATTACAGCCTTGTGTAAAAAGTTGGCTTACAAAAATCAGATTTCTCTTAAGTTTTGTTACGTGTCTAACATCTTGTAAAATCCATTTGCCTCAATTCTTTGATTGCAACATAACATCACCTTTTCCAATGATCTCAAATGATTTTTTTTCCCCAAATAGACTTTTCCAAATTGTCCTTCTTGATAGTTTGTGAAGGCCTTTGTACAAAAGGTGGCATGAAAGGAGGCACTGGAGTTTAAAATCCATGAATCTGAAATATATTCACTTGTGGATAAAACCAACACACTATCATCCTTTTCATAAACAGTATTAGCCTCGATGTCTTTTACCTTCTCTTGTGCCTTCTTGTAGGAATAAAAATTTATTTTGTTGTGGCCAGCCTTACCACAAAACCAACAGTCGCCAATTCTACCTCTGGATTTTGACCTTTTGGCAGATTTTGATCTTCTTCTATTATTATCTTTGCCTCTATTTTGGGACCTTCCTCTACTAATAGTAGTTAGGGCTTTGTCAGAAGAAGTTTCTTGGTTCTTTATTCGCATATCTTCACTGAGATGTGTAGCTACTACGTCATCAAACTTCAATTTACTTTTGGCTACCACTGAAGTGCTCACAGCCATTACAACTCCTTCCCAACTTTTAGGTAGCGAACCCAATAATAAGATTGTCTTAATCTCATCATCCAAGACAATACCCACCAAAACCAATTGGGTAACCAATGTGTTGAACTCATTAAGGGGTAAGTGCACCAATCTATGACACAATTTCCGCTCTTAAGATGCCACTTTTTTTTTAAAATCAGCAAAATCTGATTTGCACGAGAAAATGAAGATAGTTACGCTCAAAATTTCAAGATGGCTCCCCCCTTTTTGATCAACATTTTTTTAGAATTTCAAAAATCCCAACAGTGAGAAATTAGCTAACACCATTTAGTTTATCCTCATTCTTTCGGATTTTTTTTTTAATGAATATATAATATTTTATGAATTTGCAAAGTGGACACATTCTGAAAAGCTAAAATTTGAGCGTGCTCCCCCCCCAATTTTTTTGCAAACTAATCAAAAATTGATTTATTTATTTTCATCATGTGTAGAATGGATTCTAGTTTCAAAAAATGTAATTTGTTTCACGTTCCGATGAACGTGTCAAAATCTATCCTAAACCTAGCATATGTTGGTTTTTGACCAAAAACGAAGGCATTTACAATAGAAGCCATGGATCAAAACCTTAACTAAATCAAAATTAAAATATAATTATATATTTAGATAGCTAAGAGAGAGGTTAACATTATCAACGTTTTTTTATAAACTTGCATTGAAAGACGTGCAAATGAAACGATGAGCACAGACAAAAATTTGAGAAAATCTGGAAAATTTTGTTAATTAACACATCCAAAGCAAGCCATTTGGCGAGTGCCAAATGGCCTTCTTTGCACAAAAATAGAATTTCCCCTCTTTGGTGAACAATTTTCATAATGCTTAGAGTGCACAGTTTATGATCGTAGATGGATAGTTGAAGTTTTACCTTTCATACCTTCTCTAACTTGTTACCGTTACTAGATAACTCTTTATCCCTCTAAAGTCTCTATCTCTCAGGTCTGACTCCCTCCCACGTGACCTAGACTACTCTCTCAGTCCAATCCCCTCTCTCAGGTCTCTTTCTCTCCCACATAGGTACCTAAATAAATCTATCTCACTCCAACCCCCTTTCTCACTATCCCTCTTTGGTCTTTTTATCTCTCTCACTCCATCTCCCTCTCTTAGGTTTTTATCTTTCTCTCAAGTCTCTCCCTCCTATCCCCTCTCCCTCTCTTAGGTCTATCACTCACTCACTCCCTCTATCTATCTCACATTCCCTCTCTCTCACTCACTCTATCTCTCTCCCTCTCTCTCACACTCTCTCTCGAGTATCTCCATCCCCCATCTCTCTCTCACACACACTCCCTCTCTCTCCCACTCCCTCTATCTCACTCTCTCCCACTCTATCTCTCTCCCTCTATCTCAGGTCTCTCCCTCCCACCTCCTCTCCCTCTCTCTCTCTCTCTCAAGTATCTTTGTCCTACCCCCTCTCCCTCTCTCTCTTTGTCTTGAGTCTCCTCCTCCTACCGCCTCTCCCTCTCATAGTCACTCCCTCTATCTCTCTTCCACTCCCTCCCTATCTCACTCCCTCTATTTGTCTATGTCTACCTCTCCATCTCTCTCAAGTATCTCCCTCCCACCACCTCTCCCTCTCTCTCTCAAGTCCCTATCTCTCCCATGCCCTCTATCTCTCTCCCACTCTCTCTCCCTCTCCCTCTCTCTCTCTCAAGTCTCTCCCTCCCACCCACTCTCCTTCCCTCTTTGTCTCTCAAGTCTCTCCCTTCTATCCCCTCTCCCTCTTTCAAGCCTCTCTTTGTCTCTCTCATTCACTCCCTCTATCTCTCTCCCACATCCTCTCTCTCTCTCTCTCACTCCCTCTATATTTCTCCCTCTCTCTCTCCCTCTCTCAGATATCTCCCTCCCACTCTCTCTCTCTCCCTCTATCTCATGTATCTCCCCCCACCCCCTCCATCTCTCTCAAATCCCTCTATCCTGAGTACTCCCTCGAGTACTACCTCTCCCTCCAACCCCCTCTCTATCTTTCAAGTCTCTGTCTCTCTCACTCCTTGTATCTCTCCCATCCCTCTATCTCTCACTCCCTCTCTCTCCTACTCTCTTAGGTATCTCCTTCCCACCCCTCTCTCCCACTTTGTCTCCCTCTCCTTCTCTCTCGGGTGTCTCCCTCCCACCCTCTCTCCCTCTCCCTCTCTCTTAGGTTTCTCCCTCCCACCCCGTCTCCCTCCCTCTCTCTCACTCTCTCTCTCCATCTCTATGGATTATGGTTTAAGGGTTAAGGGTTGAGGGTTGAGGGATTAAGAGGGTATAGGGGTTGAGGGATTAGGGTTTAAGGGTTGAGGGTTAAGGGTTGAGGGATTAATATTGTAGAGGGGTTGAGAGATTAGGGTTTAAGGGTTAAGGGTTGAGGGTTGACAGGGTATAGGGGTTGAGGGTTTAGGGTTTAAGGGTTGAGGGTTAAGGGTTAAGGGTTGAGGGTTGAGGGATTAAGAGGGTATGGGGGTTGAGGGATTAGGGTTTAAGGGTTAAGCTTTGAGGGTTGAGGGATTAAGAGAGTATAGGGGTTGAGGGATTAGGGTTTAAGGGTTGAGGGTTGAGGGTTGAGGTATTAATAGGGTATAGGGATTGAGGGATTATGGTTTAAGGGTTGAGGATTAAGGGTTGAGGGATTAAGATTGTAGAGGGGTTGAGGGATTAGGGTTTAAGGGTTGAGGAATTAAGAGGGTATGGGGGTTGATGGATTAGGGTTTAAGGGTTAATGGTATAGGGTTCACGGTTTAAGGGTCCCACTCCCTCTCTCTCTCACTCCCTCTCTCAGGTCTTCCCCCCCACCGTATAATTGAATAAATTATTTCCCTCTCAAGTATGTCTCTCTTGGGTCTCACTCCCTCCCATGCTACCTACACTAATCAATGTCACTCTAATTCCCACTCTCACAATCCCTCTCTACCAGGCCTCACTTACCTCCCACCCTACTTTCTTAAGTCTCTCCTTCCCACCCCCTCTCTCCTACTTTGACTCCCTCTCTATCAGGCCTCACTTGTACCTCCCACCCTAATTTCTTAGGTCTCTCCTTCCCACCCCCTTTCTCCCACTTTGACTCCCTTTCCTTCTCTCAAGTGTCTCCCTCCAACCCTCTCTCCCTCTCTCTCTCTTAGGTTTCTCCCTCCCACACCCTCTCCCTCCCCCTCTCTCTCTCAAGTATCTCCCTCTTACCCCATCTCTCTCTCTCCCACTCCCACTCTCTCTCACTCCCTCTATCTCTCTCCCATTCTCTATCTAAGGTCTCCCCCCCACCATATAAATGAATAAATTCTTTCCCTCTCAAGGTTGTCTCTCTTGGGTCTCACTCCCTCCCATGCTACCTACACTAATTAGTGTCACTCCAATGCCCTCTCTCATAATCCCTCTCTGTCAGGCCTCACTTACCTCCCACCCTAATTTCTTAGGTCTCTCCTTCCTGCCCCTTCTCTCCCACTTTAACTATGTCTCCTTCTCTCAAGTGTCTCCATCCCACCCTCTCTCCCTCTTTCTCTCTTAGGTTTCTCCCTCCCACACCCTCTCCCTCCCCTCTCTCTCTCAAGTCTCTCCCTCCTACCCTCTCTCTCTCTCTCCCCTCCCTCCCTCTCTCTCTCACTCCTCTATCTCTCTCACTCCCTCTCTTAGGTCTTCCCCCCACCATATAACTGAATAAATTCTTTCCCTCTCAAGTTTGTCTCTCTTGGGTCTCACTCCCTCCCATGCTACCTACACTAATCAGTGGCACTCCAATGCCCTCTCTCACAATCCCTCTCTATCAGGCCTCACTTACCTCCCACCCTAATTTCTTAGGTCTCTCCTTCCCACCCCCTCTCTCCTACTTTGGCTCCCTCTCTGTCAGGCCTCACTTGTACCTCCCACCCTACTTTCTTAGGTCTCTCCTTCCCACCCCCTCTCTCCCACTTTGACTCCCTCTCCTTCTCTCAGGTGTCTTCCTCCCACCCTCTCTCCCTCTCTCTCTCTTAGGTTTCTCCCTCCCACGCCCTCTCCATCCCCCCTCTCTCTCTCAAGTCTCTCCCTCCTACCCCATATCTCTCTCTCTCCCACTCCCTCCCTCTCTATCTCACTCCCTCTATCTCTCTCCCACTCCCTCTCTAAGGTCTTCCCCCCCACCATATAACTGAATAATTTTTTTCCCTCTCAAGTCTATCTCTCTTGGGTCTCACTTCCTCCCATGCTACCTATACTAGTCAGTGTTACTCCAATTCCCTCTCTCAGAATCCCTCTTTGTCAGGCCTCACTTTCCTCCCACTCTACTTTCTTAGGTCTCTCCTTCCCACTCCCTCTCTCTCACTTTGACTTTGTATCCTTCTCTTAGGTGTCTCCCTCCCACCCTCTCTCCCTCTCTCTCTCTTGGGTTTCTCCCTCCCCTCTCTCTCTCTCAGTCTCTCCCTCTCTTACCCCCCTCTCTCTCTCCCTCCCACTCCTCCTCTCTCTCTCTCTCACTCCCTCTATCTCTCTCCCACTCCCTCTCTCAAGTCTTCCCCCCCACCATATAACTAAATAAATTATTTCCCTCTCAAGTTTGTCTCTCTTGGGTCTCACTCCCTCCCATGCTACCTACACAAATCAGTGTCACTCCAATTCCCTCTCTCACAATCCCTCTCTTTCAGGCCTCACTTACCTCCCACCCTACTTTCTTAGGTCTCTCCTTCCCAACCACTCTCTCCTACTTTGAATACCTCTCTGCCAGGCCTCACTTGTACCTCTCACCCTAATTTCTTAGGTCTCTCCTTCCCACCCGCTCTCTCCCACTTTGACTCCCTCCCACCCTCTCTCCCTCTCTCTCTCTCTTAGGTTTCTCCCTCCCATGTCCTCTCCCTCCCCCTCTCTCTCTCTCAAGTCTCTCCCTCCTACCCCATCTCTCTCTCTCTCTCTCTCTCTCTCTCTCTCTCTCTCTCTCTCTCTCTCCCTCTCCCACTCCCTCCATCTCTCTCACTCCCTCTATATCTCTCCCACTCCCTCTCTAAGGTCTTCCCCCCCCCACCATATAACTGAATAAATTATTTCCCTCTCAAGTGTGTCTCTCTTGGGTCTCACTCCCTCCCATGCTACCTACACTAATCAGTGTCACTCCAATGCCCTCTTTGTCAGGCCTCACTTACCTCCCACCCTAATTTCTTACGTCTCTCCTTCCCACCCCCTATATCCCAATTTGAGTATGTCTCCCTCTCACCCTCTCTCCCTCTATATCTCTTAGGTTTCTCCCTCCCATGTCCTCTCCCTCTCCCTCTCTTTGTCTCAAGTCTCTCCCTCCTACCCCCCCTCTCTTTCTCTCCCACTCCCTCCCTCTCTCTCTGACTCCCTCTATCTCTCTCCCTCTCTCTTAGGTCTCTCCTTTTCAAAACAACATATTTGGCGAGTGCCAAATGTGTTTTACCTTGAAATGGTAAAATAAGGCTTGACCCCATGACTCAAGCCCACATTCTCATGAATTTGTCTGGTTCAACACTTTATCCGAGTCAGAAACACCTTTTTTTATGTAGTTGACTTCATATTATACCAATCTATGCTTGATCCATCACCTTTTTACCACCAATCTGCATGGTAGACAACGTAGAAGAAGACATTTTGAAGTTTCTACATCATTTTCCATTATCTAAGGTAATATATTCATTTTGGTAAATTGAAAAGTTTTTGACAATATAAAATAAATTTCCTTAATGATTTTATTAATCATAATAATTGGACATAGAATTCAACATTGAATTAGATGGGATTTGCATAAAAAAGTTCAATTTTTATGAGTTTGAAGAAAAAAAAATTAAAAACATGACATTTACTTAACATAAATTTACTTATGAATTCTATTTGCATTGCTTATAGTAGTCCATTTCTAGCATGGCTAGTGGAATTCACTGTATTTCATTCTTTTTCAATTAATTTGGAAAACCTAATAGCTTTCATCAATGTTAATGCAAGTGTCCATTAATTTTTTTGTTCCATAAAAAATTCACCTTCATTGAACATGTGCTTAGATAAATTCAAGTGAGTTGACATAGTTGTTAATGCAAGTTTCCATTCATTCATACCATTTACCTTTCTAATAAATAAAAAAATGGGAAACTTTGTGCAATTGAGAATGCTTATTGTCTTTCTAAGTTACCTCATTAACAAAGAAAAAGTGAATAATTATAAGATATAGCATCAAAAACCCTTCTTTGAATTCATATTCTTCATGACTTCGTTGACAATCAAAAATTTGGTTTTGAGAAAAATAAACACAAGAGTCTTTAGTTTTCATTTAGGTGGCAACAACTTATACCCTAGGCTAGTGATGCAGAGCAGGGAGACAAAACCTTCAACAATCATTTAATTAGATCAGTTTCAAACAATCTTCAATGTCAAAAAACTCAATTCAATGCTGAAATGACCAATTCACATCTAAAGCAAAACAAAGATCATCCATAAATAACAAGCTATGCTTTTCAAGATGACTACCATTATAAACCTCTGGAAGATTTTAACAAAACCCACCATATGTAAGTCTATTGCTCAAAATATTGTATTCATACAATAGTCACTCCTAATAGAATGAAATAAAATCAATATTACTAGAAACTCTAATCCGTGAACTGTTCATCATAACCTTTATAAAGTTCAAGTTCAATAATTCTAGTCAAAAGGTCCACAACTTCAAAATCAACGTTCCAGGCCTCTGGTGCAGGAGCACCTTGTAAGCTCATTTTTTGTCAAAAATGTCATCTTTTAGTGAGCATGGTAAAATGATAGGATTTTAGTTAATGTTGAGTATATTGTGTTTAGTAAGGTTATATAGACCATTTTATAATGTATTTGGAGCTAAGGGAGTTCAGTTGTGTCATAGCTTGCAATTTAGCTAAATGTGGTCAGAAAAGTTGCTAAAAGATGCAAAAGTTGTAGAGTTAGAGGGAGTTGGAATGGAATCAAAATATGTTTAATAACCTTCAATGCCTCGAAGGAGAGTTTTTTGGTTGATTTGTACCCCATTTTTTTATCAAGAACGTTATTTTCTAGAAATTAACTGGTTTCTCTCACTTTTCTTGTTTTTGTACGACCTCTACGGACTCTAAGATGATATGAAACCTATTGGATGTTGTATATTAATGAGTTAGATTTCATTTTCATCTATTTATAGGTTCTAACTCTTTGTATAGTGAAATTTATATTGTTTTTACTATTGCTACCTACTTTCATAGTGTTCTTGGATTGAGGGGTTTCATTATGTAATTCGACCCATTACACTTTTTTTGCCTACTATAACTTGTGGAATGGGTCCTCTAACTTTTAAAATACATGGCTAACCTATTTATAATGTTGTGGGGTCAAGGTTGGGTGTTTTGGATGATGCTCTAGGACTATAGCAGGGTCTTTTCATGGCAAAAATTAGGGCTTCAAGTGGTGTTTTGACAAAATGTGGGAAGGACTATCCATGTAATGTATTATTCACCATATGCAGGATCTGGTAAGCTTCTTTGGTGCTTTGTATGGGTCTAGCAGGTCCAGGAGATAGGAGTTTCATTAAAACCTCAAGTATTTTTCTTGAAATTGAGGGTTTGGTGTATTAGGGGTCTAGAGGTCTTGAACCTGGAAACACATCAAGAAACTGGAGGTTTTGACACAAAATACTTCTGTTTGAGGATTTTGAGTGAAGATGTATTGTTTAAAAGGTACTCTCTTTGTAAATTAGGCCAATTGAATAGCCTTTTCCAAGGTGGGTCTATTGGAAGTCAATGTTGCTCTAAAGGAGTTGATGTTGGGGTTTACCTATGTTTTATAACTTGCAAATGGGTATCTTAATCATCCCTAAGTTTTTCAGGTGTTTTGGAAAATCTTGGTGAAAAGGCCCTTGAACCGGGTTACCTATGCTACAAGGGAAAGCTTGGTAGAAGTTGGGATTTTCAGTTGAACATCTGGTTTTTCTTTGGAATCTGATTGTTTCTCATTGATTTTCCGTATTGAATGGTTTCCACCCCTCTCTACATCAAAAATGGTCTTTCTTGGTAAGTTAAGTGATCAAGTTGTGTGTAAGTCTATTAAGAGCCTTCCTCTAAATCTTTGAACAAGTTCATTGTGGATCCCTACATGTACTGCATCAGCCTCTAGGTACTTTTCCAACTCTTCAAACACACTCAAAATCCCTACTCTAATATCTACCCCTACATACATCTAAATCCATCATGTATGAAAAATATTGTGTAGCAGAGACATGTTTGATAATTCCAAACAGCTTGTTACCTTCTTTCATAAAATGCTTTGGTGTGTTTCATATTTAATGTAATGTAATCAACGATATCAATATTTTTGGAAAATGAATTACTTACTTTTGTTCTATATGTGTTTGTGAACATGTAGCATTGAAGTTCATGCCGAGGAAATGATCGAAGCCTCTAACACCAGAAGAACGTGCAGCTAAAAATGCAAGGAGAAGAGAATCAAAAAATGTAGCTCGTGAAGTAAAGGAATTGTAGCCCATATAGCCAAAAATTCTCGTGCAATCTAAGAGAGATGTCAAATTGGAAAAACAAAGGGCACGAATGAGGAAATTTTGTGGAAGGAAAGGAATGGATATAGAAGTTGGGGGAACATCATCAACCATAGGTGAAGCTCAATGCACATCTCCAGTTGAAGACACATTGACAACAACATGTGATTTTCCAGGTACATCGAAAATCACATCTCCAATTGAAGACACACCATCAAAAACATTGTGTTTTGAAATTACATTAGAAACCACATCTCTATTTGAAGGCACTCCACAAATGACATCTCAAGTTGGAGGTACAACATTGTTTACTTGTCAATCTCAAGGTATGTCATCAATTGCACCTCCAATTGAAGGTACACAATCTATCCCCGATGTTGTTGACCTTCCCAATATTGACACAAATTTACATTTGAGAACTCCTCCTAGAGTTTTGCATAGAAAACCTACATTTTTGAATGATATTGATTCCAATGTTTTGAAATGGATGCCTAATAAGATTCCGAAATGTACATGTCAAAGATATGCACAAAGGATATGGGGTTTTTTTTTTGTGAAGCTAAGTGAGGGTGGAAGATGCCAACTATTTGTTGAAATGATGAGGCAACTCAAATTTAGGCCCACCATGAAGGATCTTGGGCTAAGAGTTTTGAATGACTCAAGTGAAAATTCCATTGTAAAGAACTCTATGAGTGCATACAAGAGCGTGGGTTCCACCTTACGCATGAAGGATAGTTGTGCCACACGACGTGTGATGACAACAACACTGTTAAGAATTCAAACAAGGAACAAGGTGAACCTTACAAAGGCAAGTAAGTCTTTGAAAATAAGTATATCATCTCTAATGAGAGAAAATGGAAGGCATGAAAGAGTGGAGGATCCAAATAGCAATGAGTTATGGGCATTTTCGGGTAGAGTGCCATGGAAAGACACAAGAATTGCTCAAGGCTTGAGATCTTTAATTGTGAATTATTGGAAGGATAACACAAGGACCTCTCCTAATCAAAGAGATGTTGTAATAATGATAATTGGTAGTAAAAACCATGAGCCACATCCACTGCATTATTTGGATACCACTCAAACCCAATTTTTTGCTGATTTTGTATAGATGTTTCTTGAAATTAAAATATGTCAAAGGTATTTTGAAATGCTAAAGCCTTTTTATGTCAAAATAAATCACACATGCACTACTTGTTGTTGTAGGGTTCATATTGAGTTTTCTAACCATTATGATGTTTCTCGACGCATATGTGTAGATATGCATACTGAAAATGTTTTGTAGGAATGTAACACAATGCCTCCACCTAAATCGTCAAGGAAATTTTTGTCTTCCACTTTATGTGAAAGAGAGGATGGTCAATTTTTTTACACAAATCATGTTTGGATGGCACATGTGTTTATTGTAGTGGCATGCAAAATTTTCCAATTTTCCAATAAATGGCTAGTACACACACAATTGGAGACAAAATTATGGAATTTGGCAAATATAAGACAGTGGCATACAGTCTAAAAGATGGGAAAGAAGCAAAGAAGTGTGAATTGGTCAGTGATAAGATTCTAGTGTATCAGTTTATGGGCATTTTTCGTGATCAGGTGGTCTATGATTATGAAACGCATACACACAGAGCACAATGGTTGGACTCACAGTTCAAGTTATTTAAGGACACATTTCCACTTCGTCATATCGTTTCAGTTGTCGACTTCGCTAAGAACTACACACTACAACCACATAACGAGGTGCAATCATAGTACTACAACTTTGTGTAGGTTGCTATATTTGTGCATATAGCATTCATTCATGCAAATGATAGTACAGAGGAAAATAGGAAAGTATTGAGGTAGTATCACTTTTACATCAGTGATGATCGCACACATTCTACAGAGTTTGTTCAAGGTTGCTTTCATATGTTCTATGTTGATCTAGCTAGCAGGGGCATATCATTTAGTTAGCATATCATATGGTAAGATAATTGTACATCACAATTCAAGAACGCCATAATGTTTTACTAGTTGAGAAGGATGCATAGGATTAGTGGTGTTCAACATATGTGGAACTTCTTAGAGGTCGAGCATGGAAAGGGCGAGCATGATTGAGCAGGTGCATGTATCAAAAGAGCCCTAGCATGAGAAGAGTTAAAGTATGCAAATAGTGTAAATTTGATAGATGCAAGATCAATTGCCCAGTGGTGCAATGGTGTGATGGGTCCAAGTAGTGAAGGTAATTCTTTAGTTCATATATCTTTTCATTTAGTAGATGATACTAACATTGCAAAATATGAGGATTGATGTACACTAAAAGGATCGAGCGAGCTACACTCTTTTAGAAGGTCCAATGTAGGTACATGGACTATCCATACAAGGAAGATGGCATGCTTTTTTTATGCATGAAAAATTCAATCATGGAATGATTGCGAGTCAACAGAGTGGGTTAACGAATGGTCTATAAGAAGTCTAGCCCCACTTGGCACTTATTAGCTCCCGATGGCTCTACAAATCATGGAGATGCAATCATCCATTGACTTTGATCAGGTATCAGACCTACTAGAACTAGGTAATATATCTTACTTACAAGTTTTATTATGTTCCTCAGTAAATAAATCTACCAAGATGAACATATCAATGTAGGGCACGTTTATGTGGTGATTACAGATGAAGACAATGAAGAGGGTACAAATTATTACCTGTGTCATTGTATCGAGGCCAAAAAGAAATTGGAGTCTATAGTTATAGATGGAGAAAACATGGAATATCCTATAGGTTCGGTGGTTGTTACTGGAACATGGCTTTGAAGGTATCTAGTTAAGAATGTTGCAGTTTGGTTGTTTGAGGACTTCGACACGCATCAAAAAATTCTTCACTATTTGAAACCTTGTTGTTGCCACCAACATTTATTTGATCAAATATAAGGGCAGACCTACGAACAAGAACTTGTGGAAAGTGCATGAGTCTTACCATGAGGAAATAATCGACACAATAAAGAGTAGAGAAGACCTAGATGGTTCCCTGGATTGATTTGTAAAGTCATGTTACTGATCACTCTTTAGGACCAACACCTTGCAATAAGGATTTTTCACCATTACTGTTTGATGTCATATGCATTTATGACTATCATTGATCATTTTCTAATTGTGAATACAGGTAATACTAAAGTTTTTCAAAGTATATAAGAAAAGAAAAACATTGGTTGGTTGTGCAAGTGTTTAGTGGTATGAGAAACATCATTTGTTTGTGCATTTTCTGGTTGTCAATCTTCTCTTTCTTTTCCATCTCCTAGATTTATCGGATTCTTATATGCTACATGTTTTATGTTAAGCCTCTCAATGATATATTTGAAATTTATACATAGGGTCATCAAGAGATGATAAAGTAGTGAAGGGGCACATCACCATTGTAGGACCTTCAATCGACCTCCCTATCTAGCATGCATGAAGGTGATAGTAGGTCTTGGTAGTTGTATGAGTAACATTATTTAGTTATTTCTCTTTTAATGATTTTTATGTGAGTCTATGTCTAAGATTGAGAGGCTTTTGTAGGTTTTATGGAATGCAAATAGTTGGGCTAGCTGTGGTGGAATGGAAAAATAAAACTAGGCAGCAACTCCTTTTGTTTCTTCTCAATTACAATATATTTCATGATCTATGCTAGAAATGGGAAGATTATTTCCCTGCATGTATTGCTACAAGTATTGACAAATGGGAAGATTTTTAAGATGTTCTTCCATCACTATTGTAATATTTGTCATTCACTTATTGGATTTTTTGATATACTAAAATTATGAGAAATTAATACATGCAAATGTGTATATTCCTTAATATACGCCTCAATTAAATGTGTATATTACATGTAAAATTAGTTGTAATGCTTCATGGTTTACATTTAAAGTTGTCTTCAAGGAAAAACGTGTGGATTTATTAGTAAGAATGAAATAATGTTTAATATAATTGTAGAAAGGCATATTAGTAAGGTCTTTTGAACATTATGCAACGAGGAAGTTGCAAAATATGTTAAAATATGATACAATGTAATAAATGGCTAGTCCATGTCAAGATGGGTGAAAGAAAACTTTTTATTATTTTTGAGTCTAAGGTCTTAGGAGGAGTTGAATAAGTGATGCAAACCCAAGGTGGAGATCAAATTAAAATTAAAAATACAAGATGATCAACCCAAAATTGAAAGCAAATTCAAAAGAACTTCAAAAATCCACTTGTCAGGTACACGCTTTCTACAAGTAATGCTAAACAACTTCAAGAGACTTTTCACCCAAATTTCTCAAAAGACTTGTCAATTAAATTATGTATTTAGACACCCATTAAGGACTTACACAACATACTTCAATATCAATTTTAACTCCTTTGGACCAGTTTAGACTTCCAATACACTGACCATGGGAAAATCAAGGAAAAGAGGTCAATTTAACAAAGGAAGTACCCTTAAAACTTATAAAATAACCTTGGAACCTTGGGGAAGCAAATTAAATGGCCCAAAACCATATAATCCAGCACTATTTTGCACCTGTATGGTCAGAAACACTCTCAACTCAAAAAAACCTCCTTTTCTAATGCAAAAATAAGGGTTTTGTCAAAATCTTCATTCCTAGGCTTCAATAAACAAATAAATGGTCCAAAAAACTTTCATAGGGTCTTCCTTGATATGTTAAATGCTTAAAAACTCAACTTCATCAACATTTCTTTGAAAAGCACTTCAAAACCGTCACTTTTCAAGGGAAAATTTGCATTTCCAGCCATATGGTATCACACAATCACCACAAGAATGCTTTATTCTGATATAAAATGAATTGAAAAATCTATAATAATATATTTTTCACCAATCCAATGAGTTAAAAGAGAAAAAAGTGGGTGGATTGGTCAAAAACTCATTATTTTGCTTTCAAACCCTTCACAAAGGAAAAAACAAGGTATACACTGTATTTTTTGAATCTCTCTTACAAAACAGAAGATTAGAAATCCAAACCAAGTGAAGATAAAATAAAACTCATAAAAATTCAACCTCTAAATATTTCAAAGCATGATTGGATCTGTATTGTCCGTACAACAACAAACAATTTTGAAAAATAGTGGAAAAACTCAAAAAATGCACCAAAAAAATGTGGTATTCTTATTCTGTGAATTTATTAGACCTTCAACAACCTTGATTCAAGCCTGAGAAGGACTCTTATAAAATTTATAAGCCATAAAAACCTTAAAACCAACCAACTTGCACCTAACTACCCTTTAAATGACTCTAATTTTGCAAATCAACACAAATTTGACAACATTTGCAACATTTTGCATTTTTGCAATTATTGAACTTTTAAGAATCTAAATACCTTTAGGCACATGAAATATGGTAATTTAGACCTTATTTAACCCTTATTAAGACTTATAGACTCAAAAACAACAAAATCCCTTCATTTACCCAATTTGACATCTTTGACAATTTTGACAATTTTTCAAGTTTTCACACATTTTGCAATGTCTTCATGCAACAAAGATGAAATCACCTTCAAATGAACTTTTAAACCAAACCTTTCCAAGTAACCAAACACAAGTTAGAAAATTTATCTACTATTTCTCAAGGGAATTCAATACATATAAGACCTGTTTGGCCTGTACATAGGTAGGGAACTCAGAAAATCAGTAAAACTATGAGAAAACAAAGTAATTTCCAAGCTTTATTCTTTTCCCTCCAATCCACCAACCACAAATCGAGCCTCTCTAGGATTGAAATAGAATTTATCATCCTCCTATAACTGATCAATCCCCCTAACTACCAAGAAACCAACTTTTCAAAGCACATAACCATTGCAAATTTGCAACTGTATCACTTTTCCTACTAACTTAACTAATGACTCCATTATGTCATTGAGATACAATATTTCATGTTAAACCTTTTAGGCTTTCAAATTCACTTGTTGACACATTTTTAATGCAAGGGTGCATTCTGACCATCAAACATGGAGATTTGTGACTAGGTGCCTAGGTGCTCCTACACCACCTACCGAATTGGCAAGCTAGTGAGCTCATTGGCTTGCCAAATCCATAGGGTTGACAAGGTAGGGGCAGTGTATGCCTCAGAAAAATTGATGCAACCTAGGTCATCTCTAACATACCTTAGGGTATGACATTCAACAAAACAACTACTATGGTTCAACTGACTCGATCCCTTAAGGGTGCAAAGTGCAAAAGGGAAACAATATTTGAAATGGCATTACTAATAAACCTTGGTGATTACAAAATCTCTATATGAACCTATGAGATCATGTTGGACCCCTCTACAATAACCTCTCTCAGTTATTTCTATCTTGGAGGCATTTTCCTCTAGTGGTAAATTTTCACTCGGTGAAAAAGTTGTCAAATGCAAGTAGTTGAAAGTTGCAAAGTGGTGCAACTTTCGTTTTACAGCTCGTGTGACCAAATGAATTGTTCCAATGCATCTAGGTGGGTACGTTTATGCTAGGCATGGTCCTCTTTTGCACCCAAACACATAGAATCGTTTTTAGCTACATTCAACCGGATCGATCCCTTAAGGGTCCAAAGTGCAAAATGGCTGCAAACTTCAATATGCTATTACTCAGACACCATGATGTTTAGAAAATTCTCATCTGATCCTACAAGATCATGTTGGACCCATATAGAGTAACCTCTCTTGGTTTTTTCTAGCTCAGAGGTATTTTCCTGTGGTGGCGAATTTTCACTCAGGGAAAAAGTTGTCAAATGCAAGTAGTTGAAAGTTGCAAAGTGTTGAAACTTTTGTTCTGCAACTCATGTGACCAAACGGATTGTTCCAATGCATCTGGGTGGGTACATTTATGCTAGGCATGGTCCTCTTTCACACCCAAACATGCAGAATCACTCTGAGCTACATTCAATCAGATCGATCCCTTAAGGGTCCAAAGTGCAAAATGGATATGAACTTCATCATGCTATTACTTGGACACCATGATGCTTAGAAAATTCTCATTTTTCGCTATCTCGGAGGCATTTTCGTGTGGTGGCGAAATTTCACTCATGGAAAAAGTTGTCAAATGCAAGTAGTTGAAAGTTGCAAAGTGGTGCAACTTTCATTCTACAGCTCGTGTGACCAAACGGATTGTTCCAATGCATCCGAATAGGAATTTTTACACTAGGCATGGTCCTCTTTCACACCCAAACATGCAGAATCGCTCTGAGCTACGTTCAACCGGATCGATCCCTTAAGGGTCGAAAGTGCAAAATGGCTACGAACCTCAGCATGCTATTACTCAGACACTGTGATGCTTAGAAAAAAAATTTCTTATTGACAAAAACTAAAAAATCAGCAAAAAATGCTTTTAAAACCTGCAAAAAACCACGAATAAAATCGTGTTGATTTTCATGTGAAAAAAAAAATGAGACCATAGCTTGTTGATTACTATTATGCTTTGATAGACTTTTTCCAAGCATCCATAGCTTGTTTGAAAGCACCTGTTTTAGGCTTTTAGCTATAGCAGTAAGGTAGTGAACTATTTGATAAAATGCTTTGGTAGACATGTATGAAAAATGTCATAGCGTAGACAAGGAAGTGAACTATTTGAAAAAATTCCTCAAAGAAATGCGGTCTCATGGTGATGGAATGCCATGACAATCCATAGCCATACACATTCGTCATGGAATTCCATCACCATGAGACCACATTTCTTCGAGGCATTTTTTCAAGTAGTTCACTGCCTTGTCTATGCTATTGCTTACTATTATACTTCAATAGATTTTTTCCAAGCATCCATAGCTTGTTCGAAAGAACTTTTTTTAGGATTTTAGCCATAGCAGCAAGGTAGTGAACTGTTTGACAAAATGCTTTGGTAGACATGTATGAAAAATGTGGTAGCATAGACAAGGCAGTGAATTGTTTGAAAAAATGCCTGAAAGAAATGTGGTCTCATGGTGATTATTGTCATTGCATTCCATCACCATGAGACCGCATTTATTTGAGGAAATTTTTCAAACAGTTCACTGCCTTTTCTATGGCTTGTCATGGCCTTCCATCACCATGAAACCACATTTCTTTGAGGCATTTTTTCAAACAATTTGCTGCCTTGTCTATCCTATTGTTTACTATTATGGTTTGACAGATTTTTTCCAAGCATCCATAGCTTGTTCAAAAGCACCTGTTTTAGGCTTTTAGCCATAGCAGCAAGGCAGTGAACTATTTGATGAAATTCTTTGGTAGATATGTATGAAAAATTTCATACCATAGACAAGGCAATGAACTTTTTGAAAAGATGCCTCAAATAAATGTGTTCTCATGGTTATGGAATGCCATGATAGTCTATCACCATAGGCATTCATCATGGCATTCCATCACCATGAGACCACATTTCTTTGAGGCATCTTTTCAAACAATTCACTACCTTTTCTATGGCTTGTCATGGCATTCCATCACCATGAGACCACTTTTCTTTGAGGCATTTTTTCAAAAAGTTCAATGCCATGTCTATGCTATTGCTTACTATTATGCTTTGATAGATTTTTTCCAAGCATCCATAGCTTGTTCGAAAGCATCTATTTTAGGCTTTTAGCCATAGCAACAAGGCAATGAACTATTTGATAAAATTCTTTGGTAGACATATATGAAAAATTTCGTAGCATAGACAAGGGAAAGAACTATTTGAAAAAATGCCTCAAAGAAATGTGGTCTCATGGAATGCCATGACAAGCTAAAGCAATTGGCGGCTAATCCTAGTTATTAGTTATGCAATGTGAAGTAATTGCATAACTACTTAGGTTGAATTTGTAAAAAGCTATATTGTAATTGAAATTTTGTCATCTATCAACATCTAGTTATTCGTTATGCAATGTGAAGTGATGCTTTGAGTTTGAAAGATGTGCAATGCATGAATATAAACTACAAAAATCTATTTTCTACATTTCATTAGGTAAACTCTTTATTTTATTTTCTCTTTATATCTCTATGCTGTGGAAATGCCTTTTGATTTCAAAAAAAATAGTTTTTATCTCTTGTTATACAATTTTTTACGTTTTTTTTAAATTCAATTTTTTCTCATTTTTTCACGATTTTCTCCCGATTTTTTCAAAAAATCTTATACTTTTGGTTTGCTGATTTATTCCCCAAAATATTTTTGTTGCTATGACCAAAACAATAAATACCAATTGAGATTGTACATAGGGCTTGAACATTGGTCTACCATCACACAAATAGAAAACAAAAAGGAGCAAATATACAATGTTAAAGAATAGTGAAAGTAAAACTAAATTTATCATTTCAAAGCAATTGTTTTGATGCATTTTTTCAAATAGTTCACTGCCTTGTCTATGTTATTGCTTACTATTATGCTTTTGATATATTTTTTCGAAGCATCCATAGCTTGTTCAAAATCACTTGTTTTAGGCTTTTAGCCATAGCAACAGGGCAGTGAACTGTTTGAGAAGATGCTTTGGTAGACATGTATGAAAAATGTGGTAACATAGACAAGGCAGGGAACTATTTGAAAAAGTATCTCAAAGAAATTTGGTCTCATAGAATGCCATGATAAGAAAATGCAATTGGCAGCTACTCCTAGTTATTAGTTATGCAATGTGAATAAATTGCATAACTACTTAGGTTGACTTTTTACAAACTATATTGTAATTAAATTTTCAGCATCTATCAGCATATACTTATTAGTTATGCAAAGTGAAGTAATGATCTGACTTTGAAAGATGTGCAATGCAATGTAATCAACGACATGAATATAAACTACAAAAATCCATTTTTTATAATTCATTAGTTAAAATATTTATTGTATTTTCTCTCTATATCTCTATATGCTATGGAAATACCTTGCAATTGTATTTAAAAGGATTAATAGGTTAGATAGGTGGTATTTGCAAAATCAAGTTGTGAATGAATGGTAATTAAGAGCAGAATTGGAAAATTGTCATCTTAGAAATCTAAAAAAGGGTGGTTATGGCTCAAGGGGTAGTTGGAAGGTGGTATCAAGATATATTTTTGTAATACCCCAAGTTGAGGGTTGATTTTGTTCAGTTTCTAATAAGAAAATATAATTTTGAAAATGTTGATCACTAGTTTTCTTTGTTTTCCTGAATTTTATTTGCCTTGCATAGGCCTATACAAGTCTATCATGACTTGAGGCTTTAGATAGTTGATTGCATATTTGTTTACTCTCTTTGCATCTTTTCAGAAGGTTTAAATCCACTGTTGGTGTGTGTGGGATCAACAAACCTGGTTACTGCTCTTTTTTCTGTGTTAGGGGTTTTGAGGGAAACACCATGACACATTAGCCAATCCACCTACTGTTCTGACCCTGTGGCTCAGTGGATTGGCCTATACCATGATTATTTTTTTTTATGAATACTTTGGAGGTTGAGAGAATGAATAAAATCAATGGGGTGTGAAGTTGTAATGTTGTTCAGGGGTGTTTCCACCATGAAAGTAAGGAACTCAAGTAGTGAATTTGAGAAATACTAAAAGGAATACGATTGTGAGTGTCTCTTAAGTTAGGTAAAAGGTATTGTGGGGTGTTTATACATTTGGAAGGATTGGAGGAGGTATGGAGTTATCAGTTTCTTTAAAACCCTTGTTTTTGTGAAGGTTTAGGAGGGTTTGTGAGTAGAGGAATAGAAAAAGCTCTTGGGGATCTTAAAATGGGAGAATCTTGAGTTTGGTGAGCATCCCTAAGACTATTTCAAGTTTCCTTGGTTTGGAGGTGAGTTTGTGAGGGGGTTCCTTTGGAAATTATGCCTAATTGTGAAGCCTAGAGCGAGGGAGGTGTATCGAAAGTTCATGTTGGTCGAAAAGAGTTACTATTGGTTTTGGCATATGTTGTGTAGCCATAAAAAGGGTATCTTAATCCACCTTTAAATGGTCAGGTGTTTTGGAAAGGTTGGGAGAAATTAGGCTTGGACCAGGTTTTGAGTGCTACAAGGGTGGATTGTTGGGTAAGGTGTTGAATGAAGAGTTTGGTTTGATTGGGCTTTGAGGTTGTGTAGATTTCTCAAAATAGGTTGTATTAATATTGTTAGGAGACCCTTGAAGGCAAGTTGTCAGACTGATTGGGTTTTAGCCTCCTTGCCTCTGCATCAGTGAGGCACAGGTAATTGAAGCATTCCAAAGGATACAAACCACCACGAATGGAGCTTATTTATTCAATACGCTTTAGATGGGGCTTATTGAGAATTCGACAGTAATTAATTAAGCATTAGATGTAAACAAAATCCATGCCTTCAACATTCAAGCATACAACTTACATGATATGCATGATAACATCATTCAAAAATGGCAGTAGGAAAATAAGAGTCTTTAATCAAAAATCTGAAAGGCTATACAATGATATATATTGATAAAAGTATATAAATATATCCAAAAAAAACATATAGGCTTAGTACAAAGGAGCCATATGGACATAAAATATCATCTATATATGTCAATAGTACAAAACATCTGTTCCAAAATGCCACATAGGCATACAAAAAACAACACTAATCAATAGTCATTTCCTTCTAGGGGAAGGAAATAGATCTCGTGCTGCCTTTGAAATTCGGCTGGATGGAGTGACTATTGCTTGTCTTGTCTTTTGAACACGCTCGCTACTCCTCCTCTCTTCACTCTAGACCTTCAACTGATACAATTAAAAGTAAAGATGTTAAAACATATAAATTGAATTGTGGAATGGCATATGACAAAATATATAATCACTTACCGCATACATATAGTCATCATGCACATTTACAACATCACCATGTCCATGATCTGGAGTGACAACCACCTGTAGCAACCATGAATATAGAAATTAAACTACATAAAATTATTGTGAAAATTTTCTATAATAGACCATAAAAGAGAAAATATAATGTCAAATCGACTAATCTATTCCATACCTCTCTCAATGGATCAGAACTGGCTATTGTTGTAGCAACTCCATGGTCCATCGTGCCACCAACATCACCAGGGCTATCTCTTGTCAACATCTATAAATGAAACAATATCTCAGGTATCATGTTGATATAGGAGAACATAATGTGACACGATCAAGGAATACTTGAATGCAATGTTTGTGTTTCTCATCAATTTTTTAGATTTGTATATATGCAAAATTACGAAAACTAGCTAACATAGATTTCAAACACCATTAATGAATATAGGATACCTAAGTGTAAGTTGTTTGAGGATATGAATCATGAGGTGTGGAGGAAGAAGGTGCACCAGGAAACTGTTTAGAATCTGAAGCATGTTATGAGAAACATTCAAATATAACATTCAATTGTTCAAATGCAATAATACTATCTTTAATACTAGTTGCATACCTGTGGACTCATCATCGAGAATGTATAAGGGTCTGTCAGAATAGAGCATCCCTCATGAATAATGCGACCTTGAAATTTCATCATATCAAAATTCTACTAATTTAGTTATTCTTAAATTTCAAAATATATTTTAATAAACAACATTAAAATAACTTGCTAAATTTTACCAGAGTGTCAATGCCGAATGTATCATTCAGAATATCATATGTGAAAGCCATTTCCTCTGCAACTGACATAGGCTGTGTCGCTGCATCATGAGCACCCTGATAATTGTACGTGCAAACAACACCACAAGTGCCCCAATGGTGGGGTGGAGCTCGGGGCCTACATGTCTCCCCCATACCAAGCTCTACTAGAGGACTTGCACACTATAAAATGGTCTAGGTGAGGGAGCCAATCAACTTCATCGTGTCCACCTCTACACTTTCCTTAACAATGGAAGGAACAACGACATGCTCCACCATGGGTCTGCCCAAGGCTCTTGGTGCCAACTGTCGATTACGTCGTGTAGCAGGTCTATCATGTGTGGAGCCCCCACCTCTACCTTGAAAGTCTAAGATGTCAAAATAGTTTGGCATTTTATTGAGGAAAAACACGCAATAGAGTTTCCTCAAAAATTACTGCAGCACCTCATGGTTATTGCATGGAGGTTTGTCAAATACCATCCACCAGCACTCCCAAAATTTGTTTCTAATTAACTCATGGTGGCACCAATGGATGGAACCTCCTGCATGCATGGGACAAAGGTTCATTGGTTTTTGGGTCTTTAAATAAGGCACACAACTCGGCTTTGCTAATTTTTAGTTTTTTGACATCTTCATATGACAAACCATTAGCATAAATTTGTCTCATCTCATGCCTCTTAGTTGACCAAAAATTCATTTTCTCACTCATTTCAACTACATGAGTTAAAATTGACTTCAATGATTCAGCAATCCCTCTCTTATAAGGGTGGGTTTCGGCATGCTCGGTTAATCTTGCAATTAATTGTTGAATGTCTCTTTTATTGTTTTCAATTTGATTTTGAATATTTTCTTGTGTTCCTTGAGGATGCCTATGAATTGATGGAGGGGTTTCAGGTTGTTCTTGTATAAGAGGCTCTTCATGAGGGGGTGATTGCGAATTCTCATTGTTTTGAGGTGGAGATTCATTCCTTGAGAATTAGAACAAAGTTTTATTATAAAAATCTATATGAATTTGCATTCCAAATAAAATTCGAAATAAATAGAATAAAAATACACACCTCTTTGCAATCTTCGACCTCTTCGACGTGTTGGTGGCATCCTCATGGAAAATGGCAAGCTAAGGATGCAAATAATGGAAGAGATTTGGTAAGCGTGAGTTGCAGACCTGAAATCCTCTTCCTCAAGCCATAGGTTGAAGACAAAATGAGGGTTCCAAAACTGATTTTTTCTTTTTATATCTAAAAAGATATTTGGCACATGCCAAATGTCTTTTTATCCATTTGGCGTGAAAATTTTTAGCCATGTACAATCAAGAGATAACTCCTGCATCTCTCCTCATCTCTTACCACGTTACCTCGCTGTTTGGTCCTTGCCCACATGGTTGTGTGGTGTTCACCTCGTTGCCGCCACTAGTTTTTCTTCACTCGCGGTTATGCGGTATTATTGCCATACCACAACCTTATATTAACCTACCCATGGTTGTGCGGTTACCATGGCCCTGTGTTTGAGCAGTATCTCCCGACTTCACTGCTTCATCGCGGCTCACCCTCTTTCTATCCGTGGTAGCACGGTATCACCAGTTCACCGCCACCCCGCGGTCTCCTTCATTGCTCTACATGGTTGTGCAGTATATCTCTACCTTCATCACGATACTGCGGTCCTGTCTAGTGCCCCTCATAGTAGAACGATACCCCACGGTACCATAGGCTAGGTTTTCCCCATGTGCAGTAGTGTGGTATAGTGCACCAAATGGATTTCTAGTCATTTGGTGTTTGCCAAAGGTCTTATTTTCGGGTTTTTTTTATCTTTTTTTCAATTTCGCACCTAAATTGTGTCATAGATTGGTGCACTTACCCTAAGATGGTTGGAAACAATTCCACCTTCTTTCATTTTCAGGTTATATAACTTCTTCATAATAAATACCTTATTAGATGTTGAAGCCATTTCATACATCGAGGAAAATTTTTCCCACAACTCTTTGGAAGTCTTCTTTGCTGAAACATTGAACAATACGTTACTGGACAATGAGAGGAAAATCGTAGCTGTTGCCTTCTTATCCATCTTATCCCACTCTTCATCTAGCATCAAACTTGGCTTCTTTTCTTTCCCTTCGAGTGTGAGGGATAGGTCATCCTTTATCAACAATGACTCCAGTTGCACCTTCCACATACCGAAATTTTGACTCGAGAATTTCTTTATCTTCGCTTCCTCCATAACTCAGGAAATTCAACACCAGTTTCCCAACCAACTATACCATGTTTCTCTGATACCAATTTTCAAAGTAATGGAGTGTGAAACAAGATGTAGAAAATAGAGTAACAACAAACAAACAAGATAAATAAAGATATGACACATAAAATTTTATCGTGGTTCACCAATAATGGCTACGTCCACACTAAAGTGGAGGAATATTATTATTTCAGTCTAAATAATAGATACAATAGCCAATACATCTTTTCCAATATAAAAAAAATCCCATACAGCCCATCTTGAAAGACATCACAAGTAGAATACGAAGAGCCAATGCATTGGAGGGAAACTAGATGGAGTCTGTTGGGCTTCAATTCTAACAACTATTAGGTCGCAGTTGGATTACCACATCATTTCTTTTGTCTCGTCTTGTCCCTTGAACTCCTCCGCTCTTCCTTTTATTCGTGATTGAGAGTCTAAGTTGGTGGTCAATCTCTTAAATGCTTCTCTTGACCCCTTTTATTTCAAGTTTTTTAAAAAGAGGTTCGGGCTTCAAAATTTCTCCCTGTTCCATTTCTTACTTAGACTTTCTCCTTGAAATTGAGAACATGGTGTGTTCTCTCCCCATCGATTTAGCCGAAGAAGTTAGGCAAGACTATGTTGTTTCCCTCCGTTGATGGTGTTTTTATGCACTTCACAACATAGGTAATACTTTAGGTGCATTACCTCTCTTGAAAGACAATCTTCCACAATCAAATTGCAAAACACTATCCCAAGGTCTCTCGAATGTCAGGTCTTGATGATGCTTGGAATATCTTAGTTGTTTGATGTGATTTTTCTAGAATCACAAGGCGGTCTTGTGTGGTTTAAAGCTATAGGAGAATTGGGTCAATGAATGGAGTTCTTTGAATATGGAATTACTGCACTTCGCTATAGGCTCGAACAATAGTCTTGGACTCCATTGTTTTGTTAGATTTGGCTTTACAATGTGCAATGAACCTTAGCACAAGTTGTTTCTAAAGAAAAGGAAAAAGGCGAGGAAGAAGGATGGTTCCTGGACCTACAACTACTAATGAACAGTGATCATGGAGGTTCCTACTATGGACAATTTCCTTAAACAAAATTTCACTTAATCTGAATTCTCACAATGTCATGAAATCTATGTTATCTTCTAAGGACCGCAAATATTCATCATTCATTCGCCATGTAAATGTGAAAAAAGACAAAGTTTAATTAGCAGCTATGAAATCATAGTCCAGGCTAACTTTACACAGTCATTTACCATCAGCAAATGGCCAAAAGTATGGACAAGGAAAGTATACACATAGCAGAAATCTTCAAAACCAAAGACAACATACTAAATCCACTACAGCTAACTAAGGAAACTAGAACAACAAATTAATTTGAAGCAAATTTTTAACCAAAGGGAGAAGAATCATGAAACATGTAGAGAAACCCAAAAACACACTAGGAAATGACTATATTTTCTATTATAATTTCTGTAGCATGTCTTTACAACAACTCAACTCTCTTAAATTGAAAGGAGGAGAGCCCTATTTATAGTTTTCAAAAAGAAAAATTAATGGCCAAGATTTGATTCTATTGTGTGGACAAGATTCACTTTACACTATGGTTTCACCTACCCCTAAATACATTTCATTTATAACACATTTCTTGTCTTTTCCCTATTTTGTCATCTAGTGGCAGCACTGTAGCAATTTTGTCCTTTTGTTGTTTGCCCTTTGCTGCAACTATTCTTTGAGGAATTCTTCATCGATGATAGGGTTGCCTTCACATTTCTTTAACGTTGCATACTCCACAAAGTTCAAAATCATCAGCTGGAGCTTATCTACTTCCATGATATCTGATCACAACACTTGGTAGCTCCATTCTAAAGAATTAATGACGAACTTTTTCCAGTCATCATCATATTTGGTAGCATTATCTCTGAAAAGTTCTGACTGTGTGAAGGCTCGGGCAGCAAAGCTCATGAAGTCCGTGGTAACCTCAGTTGACATCCCATCTTCCATGCTTTTCAAGAAGTGTGGCTTTATGCTCTTTGGATTTATTTCAGTAGCGGGTAGCTCATACCCCATCATTAACTTGAGGTACCGAGTGCACTCTTCTCTTGAATCCTTGGCCCATTCGATATCTGGTGCTATACATTCTAGGACTACTCTAGCCTCTTCCTCTGGTGATCAAAATCTCACCTTCATGTATCCACTAGCCAATGATCATCATCTTTGAGGGTGAGGTCCTTCTCCTAGACCTTACTTGGCAATGCGAGTATGGCCTCAATTTTCGAGTAGGCTGCTCTATATTTCCCTGGGAACTCCTCACAGACCTACCTTGTGCCATCAAGGGTTCTTTTTACTTCTAAGAACTTATTTGTTGTCCGGACAGCCAAGTTGATACCTATGCTCCCCATGTCCAGGACCTACTAGAACAAGTTTTCCATAGTCCTGTCCAGGTTCCTTCTCTTTTCTAATTTATTTATCAATTCCTGAGATAGCAACTGAGGCGAGGTGAATGACGTCGTAGGGTACTCATCTAGGGATGACCATTGTTGAATATAAGTCATTAGATCAGCCACTTGTGCTTTGAGTTCTTCCTTAGAGACCTTATCCTATTGGATAAGATTCACCACCATGACGACCGATTCCTCGAGGTGATCGACCTTTTTCTCCCTTGTGGCCACTCCCAAGTCGATGGTGGAGACGTTATAAGTTATTCCTTGTTCTCCAACCATCGGTGTTACTATTTGTACTAACCTAAATCTTGAGGCATCCATAGTCATCTTTCATCCAATCTTTGGCTTCTTTTCTTTCTTGGTACTTATTTATGCTCTGGCCAGAATGGCTTCCAGCCTTGCCTTAAGGTCTTTCAAGGTGGGGGTCTTATGTTTCAACTGTATTTCTAGCCAATCGGGCATTTGGGGCTCCTCCCTAGGTGGTTCACTCTGATTCCTATTGTCCTCCTTTTCAAGCTCAATGGCTTGGACAACAAGAGCACTCTTCTTAGTTTCTGTATCCCGCTTCTCCTCATCATAGTCTTGTTCAAGCGTTACATACTTAACAGGAGACTTGGCATGCAACTACTGATTGGAGGGATCCTTCGTTTCAGCAGCCTTTTCCTTTTCATCTTGGCCTTGTTCATGTTCCTCGGGCTTCCCCTCTTGTTCATCTCCATGGAGGGATGCTTCCTCATCGGGTTCTAGGGTTTGTCCATGCCCCTCAGTCGCAGACTTGCTGCCTTTAGTCTCTTGAGTAGCAATTTCCTCTTCTCGGGAAAGCCGATCCTTGGCTTCCTTATCCTCAATCTCCTTAAGCTACTTGCCCCACTCTTCATTGAGTTCATGATCATTTGTTTCTCTTAGTAGTTCAGCATCCAACTCCTCACTACTCTCATTGGAGGACTCATAGGCCACTTCATCTATCTCATGACATTCGAATAGAGGGTGTTCGTGGTACTCAAATTCTTCATCCTCTGGCCTCGTCGCAGCCTCTAGCTGTCGTCGCTCAAGTTCATCAGATATTTGCATTGTCGCCTCCTTTCTTGGTGGTTCGGAAGGTGGAGGGAGAGCTGGAGCATGAGCCATAGCCTATGCTATTGCAGCTTGAACCACTGGATTGGTAAGCATCCCCGAAAGCTCGGACAACACATTCTACATGCATTTCACAAAAGATTCGGGGAGGCTGAGGGTAGGCATTGTAGCAGTGGAAATAGAGGGAAGGGAAAGAAACATGGAGGAGGAGGAGATCAGCAAGGTCATGGTGGAGGATGAATCCATGGGAATAATCTGCATGATTGGAGAGGTGGAAGCAAGGTGGACAGAGATGTCCACCGCAGGCGAGGAAGAAGCGAAAACGGCAAGCGAAGCATGCGGGGTAGCAGCAACAACAGTAGTAGTGTTAGTTGTGGTAGACAAAGACCTTAGTGGGTTAGATCCCTCTTCCTTGGTCCCACGGGGTGGACCCTTGGGGGTCACAGACATCTTCGTACCTCTGGTTGTTTTCCTTTTCTTCTAAGAGGGTTCGCCCTCAGATGCCTTACGGGCATAAACCTTTGGGTTGGGAAGTTGCCCATTGGCTTCTTTTCTCTTCTTGGTTTTGATTGATGGTGGGGTTTTGGATGTTTCTCTAGTTGCAATTGTAGCTACCCCTCCATTGGAGCCACTTGGTTCAATTTCTAGTCCCTTAAATGTTAAGGTGACTCCTTGCTGTTTCAGTCAGGTGACCTGTTGGTCGATCCATGCCCTTGTTCAGATCTCGATGAGTTTATTGAGTATGTCGAGGTCATCAAGCTCTCGCTCATTCTAGTCAATCACAGGTAGTGGAAAATTGGTGATGGCATCATACCTCGGATCTATCACTGTGTCCTCATCCTCATCAAGCTGGTTAGGAACCAGACACAAATTTATTCTTCGCACATAAATTGCAGTCATGTGCATGTAGTGCCGCAACCACACTTTGAGATCATCTTTGCAATTGGCCCAGAAATCCTTGACGTTGTGGAGGTGGGCATACTCCCGTCCCAATGCCTTTCTGGTATGTTTGTATGGGTCCATTCAAGGTCGAGCTATATATTGGCGGAAGTGGTATTAGGCCAACTCCCTTTCTCAGTACCCCGCACACTAGGAGGTATGAATCTTGTACATCCCTTGGCTGAGCCCAATGGGGTAAGGTGTACCTGCTAGATGCTTGTTGCTCAAGATATTATGGATGTGTCATAGCTACCAAGTCAATTCTAATAGTATGATCCGATCGTTGGGGTTTCGGGGCAGCTTGTTTGGTCTTTCTGTGAATCCCTAGGCACGGATGTATGTGAACCTTGGAAATTGAATGTACAAGAAGGAATATTGCCTGAGGAGGGCTCTGACACTATGTGAAACTCTTCTCTGAAATTCACCTCCTAGGGATCAAATGATGTGGGAAATGAATGCATCATTCACCCTACAACAGTCCTTCTTAAAATTTTGGAACTGTAGTTAAAGGTACTTATTATAGGGCTTGAGCTCTACCCCGATGCCTCACTGGGTACCACAGTTAATCCCTGATAATGTCGTCGGTCCGTGAGAGAGTACACTAGGTAGGAGGTCATGAAGAATTTGGAGGTCTTCTTCACGGTCATAAACTGTTCGTGGAAGCAGTCACTGATTATCTCCCCCCAATAAAAGGCGGTGCCATCGCTGTAGAGAATCTACTCAACAAAATAGAACATTCATTCTTGGAAGAAGGCCGCAGCAGGAAAACCCATCACCCGACTTAGCAAGGTCACTAGGTCGTGGTAATCCTCAAAGAAATTGCTACGAAAAAGCTCCTGAGGGAGCTTGCCAGCACTACCCCATTTGTCCTTCAGCCAATATTGATTGATTAACTTCTTACACCTCAGAGGATCTTGTTCCCACAATTCTTTGCATTCCTCCATGGTGGGGGTCTCCATGCTCTTAAAGGTAGGGATGTGGAAATTTGCCATTATGCCCGATGGGGACATATCCACAAGGATATTCCCGTCTCGATCCACTATTGTTCGAGTCTCAGGTTGATATGCCTCAACGCATGCCATTACCAGTTCTGGGGCCACCAAGGCTAGTGGGAAGCCTGCAGCTTTAGCGATTCCACTGCTCCTTTTTAACCTTGCACTCTCTATCTTGGGATTCACCCTGACTCTGTATAATTTCATCAACATCAACCTAACCGATGTTTGTATTCGTGACATCTCTCTATAGAGTGGTGACTCTAGATTGTAAGGGGACCCCTTGAAACTTGTACTTCATCAGATCTTTATCCTCCTTGCCTCAAGGTATCTTGGCTATTCCTTTCCCCTTCTCCTTGGAGGCACCAGAAGTTTTTGGGCCAGATTCCATAAATCCTGCAAAAAAGACGTGAATTAGTAACATTCAAACATGAAAAATGGCTCCAGACAAGTCTCTGCACATCAAAGTTAGTCCTGCAATTATTATTCATATTCAATAGTCACATAATATTTGATAAAACACTTCTTAGAAATCAAAGCAGGCAATTCGAGTTCCTAGGACCAGAGTTCCCTTGGTAGAATGTCGTTTGGAAGGGAAAATTAAGCATGGAACTCCTAAAGGGGTGTCCCGACATTGGATTTGGTAAAATGAGGGATGGTGTGAATGAAGACCTAATTTTAGCAAGTAGGTCGAAATCCTTTTTGGATTTGGAGGTCATTTGATCCTTCATTTGGGAGTTCAAGCATCAACTGTAGGACAGCCGTTGGAAACGACGTAGGGGAGACAAAACTCCTGGCACCGGAATCCGGATCTCGTACTGCCGTCGCTGGGAAGTGGTTACGGGTCAGCCGTTCAGGATGGAAAAATGCAAGAGGCAATCTAGGAGGGGAATTCTGGAAGATAATCCCCAACGATAATTTTTGGAGTTGGGAAAACTAGGCGGCAAACAACATGTTGGGACCCGGAGGTCGGGAAGCTATTTCAAATCGGCCGCATAAAACGACGCCAGTGGAACGAAATTTCGAAAGTAGAAATCTAGGGCTCGGGGTTCACACACACCTTGGGCAGCTGGGTTTTCATTGGGATTTCATACAAGCCGAAGCGAGGACCGGGGTCAAGGACTCGGAAAGACATCCTAGGACAGCCATGTAAAATGGAAAAAGCGACACAGAATTCTCAGGATGGAATTCTGGAGGTCGGGGTCCGCAATGCGCTTGGATTTTGTTGTGTTTGGAAATTGGGATTGGACTTCATGCAGTCGAGGTCCGAGGTCCCAAAAGTCACTCAGGACAAGCTGTCAAAACGGCGAAATCAACATGGAATTCCGAGGATGGATCCCCAAGACAATTTGCTTCTTTGCTGATTTTTGATTTTTTAAGCTAGTTTGACATGGACTTTGTGGGGTCGGGATCCGGGAGTCGAAAAGATGCTAAGGGGAGGCCATTTAGGACGGCAGAGACACAACTGAAACCTGCAACGGGAAATCTGAAGGCTGGGATCCAAGACTAGTTGGGCCGCATGAAATGTTGAGTTTTAAGTTTGAGTCTACGCAGACGGCCACGGGCAAGCCCAAGCCCGGGTAAGGTGTTCGCTTGTTTCGGGGAACGACAGTGGCGAGGTTCACCTCCGGTTTGATTTTTGACTCCCCAAACGATTGATTTTTCTCATTTGAAAACGTGGGTTTTTAGGGGAGGGTACTTTCCTACCAAATTTTTTCCTTGTTTTACATTTTTACTTAATATTAACCTTAGAATTTGATGAAAAAGAAGATGAAGTGCGCAGACGGCGAACTTACCTCAAAGTCCCAAAGAGCTTGCTACCGACCGCATGGAAAATGTAGGAAAAAGAGCTTGGATTCAGGGGTTGAAAATGCATGATGCCTCGGAGCTCTCCAAATCTCTCTATCACTCGGTCGGGTGAAAATGACAGCTGGAAAATCCGTTTAAATAGCCAAAATATGCATTAACACCACAATTAATTCCTTTGTATCACAGCTAGAAAATTGGTGGGTTTAAATCTCACAGGCGACGACGGGTGACCCAGAGTCAGATGACCGGGAAGACGTCCAGTCGCGGCCGTGAGGAATGACGAAATGTAAGCAGAATCCTGGATGTGGAAATCCGAGATCTGAGGTCCGGGGTCTAGAAAGACATTGGGCGCCAGATGCCAACAACAACAAACCTGGAACGAAAATCCAGAGAAGGAAACCCAAGGGTCCGGGCCCGGAAGGGGCCACTAACATTCGAAAGGGCATTCTGACAAGGGAAACCCGTATTGACTTCAGACTTAGCATTTTTCAAAAGGGTCAAGTTCGGTCGAACTTAAAACATGTCATTGAAGGGTGAGTTGACCTATTAGGACACAAAAATGAAGCAAAGTAAAAAGGGGTCCGACAATCAAAAAAGAGGGAAGAGAGGGTCCCCATTCCAAATGGGGCGTGTGTGCAATAAGCACAACAAATGGCGACTCCGCCCAGAGAACGCTCCCAACATTCTAGAGATAAATATTCATTCTGAACCCATGATCTTTGGTTTTGCAGACCAAAGTTGACTTTCAAAGCTGAACTAAGAACAGTTTAAGGAAGGCGGGATTGAATTGAGTGGCCACATCATCATGGAGGTGTGTGCATGGTGAGTTTATTTTCTTTCTATGGAGATAGCACGAGCAACCACTGGTTGGGGAAGATAAGCTACGTAGTTTTCCTAACCCCAAAAGTAACCTAGATATTGCTCCATTGCTAGTCAGGCGTCCATAGCCCCGACAGAGTTATCGCTGTGACCCTATGAACATAGCTCTACTGCCAGCCAGGCGTCCATAGCCCCGATAGAGATATTCGCACACCCATACGGTTGTTATTTTCACTTTATTTATTCTTTTTATTTGATATTTCTTTTCAGCACTTTCTCTTTTCTTTCCGTTCAACCGCGTAAGCAATGAAGCTCACAATGGGCTTGGGAATCGCAATGGTCACTAGAGTAGACTTTAGATTTTTCACTTATCCCTTCTTCCCAGTAGTCACCATACCATTCTTTGGAAATGTTAAAATCTATTTTGGTGTGTTCAATGACAAACACAGGGGATTCAAGTAGACAACCATCCCAGATTAGTTCAGAGTTCAAAAGTTGAAAATCGATGCTTAGGAGCTTTCAGAGGTTAGCAATAGAGAATGAAGGCTTACCTAAAGAACAACACAAAAGCGGGTAGCAGGGCCAACCATTTGTCATGCCAAGCACGACCACCATAGCAGAACAGGGGGGGGGGCTCTTCCAAAATCAAGACAAAATAGTCGGGACAACGAGCAAAACTAAAGGACAAAGTGGGAAATCTATTCTAACCTATGTACAAGTATTTACACAAACATCTCCCAAAAGAGCTCAAGCTTGGAAATAATGCTGAAGGTGTTTCCCATTGATCGGCAATGGGACATCTTCACCAATAAGAGTCTTTATGTGGAAGGCATTATCTCCAAGGATTTTAGCAATTTGAAAGGGGCCAAGCCAAAGCTTGTCAAATTTGTTGTGTCCCCCTTTCTTTTCATGGGCCTTGTCCCAGTAAAGGACTAGATCATAAATGCGGAAGGCCTTAACTTTGACTTAGTAGTCGAACCATCTCTTGACAACGCCTTGATGTTTGGAAAATTTTTCTAATGCACGATCTCGCACTTCTTCGAGGTGCAACAGCTGGGCGAGTCGAGCTTCTTTGCGGTCTCCTCCTTCATAAAAATCATTGACAAACTGGAGAGTAGGGATTTTCAAATGTATGGGAAAGACGGGCTCTAAGCCAGAGACTAGATGGTATGGGGAATCTCTGAGGGCAGCCTTGTGATGGGTGCGATCTGTCCACAGGGAAAAATGGAGTTGGGTATGCCAATCCTTGGGATTCCTATCTAGCAGCTTCTTGATCACCATGATAAAGTTCTTGTTGGTTGAATCAACAAGGCCATTGCCTTGAGGATAATAATTGGATGAAAATTTGAGGGCAATGCCATAGTCAAAGGCCGAACTCGTGAATTTCAATTAAGCAAGTGTAGGGCCATTATCGCATACTAGAGCATATGGGCAACCAAAATGATTTAAAATGAAACTTTCTAAGAAATTGGTTACGACTTCAGTTGTACATTGCCTATAAGTTATTTCTTCTGTCCATCTAGTGCAGTAATCAGAAGCGGTTAGAATGTACCTGTGTCCCGCAGATGATGGAGGGCTTATCGGACCAATGAAGTTAAAACCCCATTGCATGAAAGATTTTACCTCCTGAACAGGTTGCAATGGGACAACAACATTCCTTTCTCTAGCGGCAGCAGTCTGGCACACGTGGCAGGTATGAATGTGGCCGTGGGCGTATTTGAAAATGGTGGGCCAATAATACCCAGCTCTCAATATCTGGTGTGTAGTTGATAGACCTGAGCCATGGCCAGTCCCGAACTTGTCATGGAATTCCTTAAGAACACGATCAACTTCCCCCTTACCCAGGCATCTCAAATAGATACCTTCATGATTCCTTTTGTACAATATGGCACCTCATAACATATAACTGCTACTTTTTAGCCTAAGGGCTCGCCTTTGGACTCCCTGTAGATGAGGTGGACATTTATGATTCAGCAAGTAGTACACTATGTCATCATACCACTCTTCTGGAGAGACATCCTCCAATTGGTACTGTTGTACTGTGAGTTCAGGCCCAGCGTCAATAACTACCTCTGGCATTGTTCAGGCAAGTGCCTGTCCTCTTACCAGCTTCATCGGTTGGATTTCCATGTCATACTCCTACAGTAATGTGATCCATTTTTCCCTTCGCTCCCCTAACTTGTTTTGCATGAGTAATGTTTTCACCGCGGGGTCAGGAACTATAGCAAACACCTTGTTGCGTAAGATGTAATGCCTAAAATTTTTGACTCCCTTAACAAGGGCATAAGCCTGTTTTTCAATGTTATGATAGCGTAGTTTGGCATCCTTCAGGGGGGTGCTCATGAAGGCGATCGGATGCTCACTCCCTTCGTCATCCTTTTGTGTCAAGATGCTGGCATAGGAATGCTCTAAAGCAAAGGAGTATATGTAGAAGGGCTTCAGGTAATTGGGGCTGACCAGTACAGTGGTGTCAATGATTGCCTTTTTTATTTCCCCAAAGGCCTGTTTTACTTCGGGAGTCCACTCAACCTTAGCATCGTGTTTCAGCATGGCATTGAGCGGTTTGACGATTTCTGCGAAGCCTGTAATGAACTTGTGGACAAAGTTGATCTTTCCAAAAAAAGATTTTAATTCCTTTTTACTGCCGAGCAACTAAATCTTCATAATGGATTGGATACGTTTGGGGTCAATATAAATTCCCCACTCTGACAAGACATGTCCGAGGAGCTTCCCCTCAGTGACCCCAAAGATGCACTTTTTCGGGTTAAGGGAAACCCCGAATGCGCGACACCTTTCAAAGACCTTGCATAAGTCAACAACTTGATTACCCTATTGTTTATAAAATATCATTAAATCATTCATGTAGATGATTATGCATTTTCCTATTAATTCCTTGAATGCAATATCCATGGCGCATTGGAAAGTGGCGCCAGTGTTGATTAGTCCAAACGACATTCGCTTGTACGCGAAGGTTCTCCACTTGGTGGTGAATATTGTCTTGTGTCACTCTTTGTACTACACCATGCCTTGGTTATATCTCGAATATCCATCTAGGAAGGACATCATCTAGGAGCCGTTTACTACTTGTAACACCTCATCCAATGAGGGTACAAGATAATTGTCTTTCTCCAAGGCCCAGTTCAGATTGCGAAAGTCCACACATAATCTAATTTCTTTGTTTTTCTTTTTGATAAAAACCAAATTTGCTACCCATGTGGAGTGTCTAACCAGAAAGATGATCTTGGCTGACAACAACTTTTGTACTTCCTTATATATTATTGGTTCCAATAGAGCGTTGGTAGGGCGCTGCCACTGCCAGAACAGCTTCGCATCTGGTCTGAAAGGGATAGTGTGAATGATGATCGATGTGTCATATGTCTTGAGATCATCATAGCTCCAGGTGATGACATAATGATACTTCTATAGAGCTTCAATAATCCCCTTTCTTTCTTCATGGGTGCATACTTTATCTATGAACACATTCTTGGCATTTCTAGCCATCCCTAGATTCTAAGTGTCACATTGGCCACTGATGGTATCCTTTTTAGCTTGTTGATCTTGGTCTCTGATCTGATCAAGGTCAAAGATTCACTCCAATTGAACCATTCCCCTAGGGATGGTGTTGGTTTTTAGGTTGATAATCCCTTCGATATCCAGATCTCCCTCTTGGGGTTCAACCTTGTCGATCATCTACATAGCAACACATCCGAACTGGTGATGAAATCCAAAATATGCTTGTCGTTAGTGAATAGCTCAAAATTAGCTACATTATCCAAAACTGACGGGATGAAGGTGAGTTCCATCATGAATTTTCTGAGGCCTGATAGGGACAATGGCTGCAACGTGCTTGCGGCTTGTGCCAAGGCATTGTCAATATGATTCCATGCGCATGGGATCAATTGAATGTTGAATGCATCTAGCCCCTCCAACAGATCCCATACGCGGTGTTGATAGTTAGTGAGTCTTTGACCATAGCAGAAATACAACTTCCTGACCTATTTTACAACTAACTCTGAATCTCCATACACTTGGAGTGATTAGACATCCTTCCTTAATGTTATTAAGAGGCCCAAGACCAAAGATTCTTACTTTGCTATGTTATTAGTACAATAAAATTGCAGCTTATGACTAGCAAAGTATGACTTACCTTTGGGACTGACCAATTCAAAACCTACCCCCGCTCTATGCTTGGATTTAGATCCATCAAAGTGTAATGTCCAAAAGCCAAGAGAATCCTTGGATGTAGCACTAGCAGCGTCAACAACCACCTTCGATGGAGCTCTCATTTCAGTGACTGCTTTACGAGATATAGGGACAAAATGTGTTTGTTCGGGTGGTGCAAATCCTATTTTCTCCATTGGAGTAGCCTGTTTTCTAACATGTTCAATTGTTGCTTGACACAGACAATAGTCAAATTCTAAGTGAGTAGCATTGTGTACCCTGCACCAGTTAGGGAGCAAGAACTCCTAGAAGTTCATTCGAGTTCCTAGAGTAAGCTGGTCCTGAACACATTTTTCCATAAAATCCTAGAAACCATCGAGCAGTCCCCAAGTGTCATTCTCTCCTAGTTCTTCATCATCAGATTCGATCAGCACTTTAGTGCTCTGAGAAACATTGGTCAAATTAGCAGGCGGGCTGTATAGTATGAGGAAGACCTCGCTCATTCCTTCATCCTCAGGGTATTCCTATTCATTCTGATATGACACTGGGGAATAATTTCCCAAACCCATTTCACCATACAACACCTCGCTCATGTTGTTATACTCAGAGATCATAAATCTCATTCGCGGTTTCCGATCCATCCTGATCTGATTTAGCATTCCTCTCCATGGAAACCACATATGTGACTAATCAGTCATGGCATATCCCTTTAATGCCCTCATGAAATCCCTTGCTAGGATTATACCATATGTATCTGGGATATCGGCCACTTGAATGTCAATGGTATGTTGGATCCGAGGATCAGCAATAACTTGCATGGGTATTCTGTTGATTTCCCCTACTATGCTGATTTCGATTTTGTCAAGTTGTGTTAATTTTCGTCGGGAGGGAGTTGGCGTTATTCCGAGTGCTTTGCATACGCTCAGGGGCATAACATTGGTCGAGGCTCCTCAATCAAGCAAGCAATTGTGGAGGTTCTTCTCGAACACACGGATGGTAGTCAGAAAGGGAGGAGTTTTGAATTTCCCTTGGAACAATCCCCTGGAAATGTCCACCTGAGCGACTTGGCCTTTATCTTTCTTGCTGCCCTTGCTCTAGGTTTGTATCTAATTAGTGGCCTTGTCGGGTTGCTTGTTTACTTGCTGACTTATTGGTGGGTCAGCCTTGCTATTGAAAATATTCCTAACTATTGGCTCATTTGGTTGATCACCAAAAGAAACCTTCTTTACTGGAGCTTCCTGAGTTGACCCCTATGGTGGAGTCTCATTTATCATTCTAAGAAAGGCATTCCTAACAGGAGGTACCTTTAGAAGTTCAAACACCGACATGCTCAACTTTACCTTTTTAAATTCTTCAGCAATATACTCCCCCATTTGCTCAACTTCTTGATCATAGGACACATTTTGGGAGGAGGTGGCGGCTTGGCTTTGGCCACCAATTTGTTGTTTATTCCTGCTGAGGTACCGTGTGGGTGTATGGGGAAAAATTGGGTTATTATTTGCATTCAGATCAGAAGGGGTGTTGACATTGTTCGGCGGAGTGGAGGTCGTAAAAGGAACTCCAGCATGACCATGAGCTTGTCTATTTCTCAGGTTGTAAGGGGTGGTCCGTTGGTGAAAAATTTGGACTTTATCCTCCCTAGGCTCTTCTTCATCATCTTTGGGACCATTATCTACTGAATCGAAAAGCTGAGCCAAAGGACTTTTAAAACTTACCTCTCTTGACATATTGTTGTTGTTTGAATCAGCATTCTCTAGTTCGGGTGTGTTGCATTCCGCCCTTGGTAAGGGAACTTGGTTTAGCACCAACACCAAAGAATCATATGGATCGAACATGACAATGTCCCTGCATCCTGAATTGTCGACTGCATTTTGAACTTCCACTTGAAAAATCTCGGCGGTAGTTTGGAATTCTCAACAATCTAGTTCAGAATGGTGGATCATTTTTTGAATGTGACACCAACCAGATAAAGTAGCCTCTACCAAGTACACTCCCCTTACGGGATTTTCACTGTTGTTGTTGTTGTTGGACTGATCGAGAGGTGTGGGAATGCCACCATTGTTGGGGCATTTATTCCATGTCCGATTTTGCCTTCGGAAGGGCCTTCTGTCGAAGTTCTGACCTGAATTCTGATTCCTATCATAGTTCTTCCCCGACAAAGTGCTAGCATCTCGATTGTCCCAAATTTTAAGCTGATCTTGATTTTCCCTATTAAGGTTGGCTTGGATGCTTTTTTGCGATGCCTGCAGCTGGTTGTTCTGATTCCTTAGGTGTGTCATGCCAAATGCGTAGTTTGCCCAAGAGAATGCAGTGTCCTAGATATGTTCTATCCCAAATCCATGCTGGTGATAATGGCTTCAGCGTATGCATCAACCAACCTAGTTGGTGGTGGTCTCATTCTTTCACTAGAACTGAAGTGAGATTGTCCAAAGCTGCATAGTAAACGGGCAAGACAGCAGCATCGTTGAAAATATACGGAGCTTGCAGCTGAGTGTTCGCTTTGTGGAAGCAATCATTTAAGGAACTGATCAGTTCATTGATTTCCCTTTGAATCGACATGAAGTGTCGATACGAATCTGTGGGGCTGACCGGGGTCTTGAACTTCTACAGAAATGCACTCTTCAGAAGATCCCATGTGTTGATAGTTCCAACTGGAAAATTGACATACCAGTAGAAGGCCTCCTCCCCTAAGGAGTAGGGAAAAATCCTGCAAGCTACATCTTCGTATATGATCTGCATAGTCTTTAGGGTAATTTCAAAAATCTTGACATGCTCCTCGGCTATCCTCTATGGATCTCGTGAATTGAACTTTGTGCATAAATTCTCAAGATTCTTTGGCATATTATGATAGAGGTTAAAGGTGAGAGGAGATGGGTTATTACCTAGCCACGCCATCGGAAAAGGTGGTGGAGGTGGCTACGCCAGATTGAGTTGTAACTGTGATGGGGTGGCAAAAACTAGTGAGGCAGCAGCAGGGTTGGTGACTGTGTTTGGCTGAAATACAATGTTTAGCCCAAACGGTGAGGTAACCTACGAGGCTGTATGGATTGGATGAGAAGAAGGTGGATCTACCAGTGAAGATGAAGGAGACGGAGGTGAAAGAGCAGTGAGCTGCTCTACGGAATTGATGATGGATGGTTCCCCTTTTTTAGCTCTCTTAGCTCGAACAAGGGGTTGTAATTCCTGGAACTCTCCCTTGTTTGGTGTAGACCTCAAGACTCGGTGGAATCTCTCAAGGGAGAATGACCCAATTCGATCCAGCTTTACCTTTTGGCCCTCCTTCTAGCGCCAGTTCTATTGATGGTGTTTTTATGCACTTCAAAACATAGGTAATACGTAGGTGCATTACCTCTCTTGAAAGACAATCTTCCACAATCAAATTGCAGAACACTATCCCAAGGTCTCTCGGATGTTAGGTCTTGACAATGCTTCGAATATCTCAGTTGTTTGATGTGATTTTGTTGGAATCACAAGGCGGTCTTACATGTTTTAAAGCTATAGGAGAATTGGGTCAATGAATGGAGTTCTTTGAATATGGAATTACTGCACTTCGTTGTAGGCTCGGACAGTATTCTTGGTCTCCATTGTTTCGTTAGATTTGGCTTTACAATGTGCAATGAACCTTAGCAGAAGTTGTTTCTAAAAAAAAGGAAAAAGGCAAGGAAGAAGGATGGTTCTTGGACTTGCAACTATCAATGAACAGTGATCATGGAGGTTCCTGCTGTGGAAAGTTTCCTTAAACAAAATTTCACTTAATCTAAATTCTCACAATGTCATGAAATCTATGCTATCTTCTAAGGACTGCAGATATTCATCATTCATTCACCATGTAAATGTGAACAAAGACAAAGTTTAATGAGCATCTATGAAATCATAGTCTAGGATAACTTTACACAATCATTTACCATCAGCAAATGGCCAAAAGTATGGACAAGGAAAGCATACACAGCAAAAATATTCAAAACCAAAGACAACATACTAAATCCACTACAACTAATTAAGGGAACTAGAACAACAAAGTAATTTGAAGAAAAGTTTTAACTAAAGGGAGAAGAATCATGAAACATGTAGAGAAACCCAGAAATACACCAGGAAATGACTGTATTTTCTATTATAATTTTTGCACCATGTCTTTACAACAACTCAACTCTCTTAAAATGAGAGGAGGAGAGCCCTATTTATAGTTTTCAAAAAGAAAAATTAATGGCTAGGATTTGATTCTATTGTGTGGCCAAGATTCACTTTACACTAGGGTTTCAAATACCCCCAAATACATTTCATTTATAAGACATTTCTTGCCTTTTCCCTATTTTGTCATCTAGTGGCAGCACTATAGCAATTTCGTCCTTTTGCTGTTTGCCCTTTGTGGCAGCTATTCCTTGAGGAATTCTTCATTGATGATAGGGTTTCCTTTGCGTTTCTTTAACACTGCATACTCCACAAAGTTCAAGATCATTGGCTGGAGCTTATCTACTTCCATGATATCTGATCACAACACTTAGTAGCTCCATTCCTGAGAATTGTTGACGAGCTTTTTCCAGTTATCATCATATTTGACAGCAATATCTCTGAAAATTTCTAACTGTGTGAAGGCTCGAGCAGCAAAGCTCATGAAGTCTATGGTAACCTCAGCCAACATCCCACCTTGCATGCTTTTCAAGAAGTGTGTCTTTATGCTTTCTGGATTTATTTCAGCAGCGGGTAGCTCATACCCCGTCATTAACTTGAGGTACCGAGTGCACTCTTCTCTTGAATCCTTGGCCCATTCGATATCTGGCACTATACGTTCTAGGATTTGCTCCAGCCTCTTCCTCTGGTGATCGAAATCTCACCTTCATTTATCCACTAGCCAGTGATCATCATCTTTGAGGGCGAGGTCCTTCTCCTAGACCTCGCTTGGCAATGTGAGTATGGCCTCAATTTTTAGGTAGGCTGCTTTGTATTTCGTCAGGAACTCCTCATAGACCTGCCTTGTGCCCTCAAGGATTCTTTTCTACTTCTAAGAACTTATTTTTTGTCTAGACAACCAAGTTGATACCTATGTTCCCCATGTCAAGGACCTACCGGAACCAGTTTTCCGTAGTCTTGTCCAGGTTCCTTCTCTTTTCTAATTTTTTTTATCTATTTCTAGGATAGCAACTAAGGCGGGGCATATGACATCATAGGCTACTCATCTGGGGATGACCATTGCTGAATATAGGCTCTTAGATCAGCCACTTGTGCTTTGAATTCTTCCTTAGAGACCTTATCATGTCGGATAAGATGCACCACTGTGGCGACTGATTCTTGGAGGTGATCGACCTTTTTCTCCCTTGTGGCCACTCCCAAGTCAATGGTGGAGACGTTATAAGTTATTCCTTGTTCTCCAACCATCAGTGTTGCTATTTGTACTACCCTAGATCCTGAGCCATCCATAGTCATCTTTGATCTAATTTTTAGCTTCTTTTCTTTCTTGGTACTTATTTGTGCTCTGGCCAAAATGGCTTCTAGCCTTGCCTTAGGGTCTTTCAAGGTGGGGGTCTTTTGTTTCAACTGTCTTTCTAGCCAATTGGGAATTTGGGGCTCCTCCCTGGGTGGTTCACTCTGATTCATGTTGTCCTCCTTTTCAAGCTCAATGGCTCAAACAACAAGAGCACTCTTCTCAGTTTTTGTATCCCCCTTCTCCTCATCAGAGTCATGTTCAAGCGTTACATACTTAGCGGAGGACTTAGCACGCAACTATTGATTGGAGGGATCCTCCATTTCAGCAGCCTTTTCCTTTTCATCTTGGCCTTGTTCATGTTCCTCGGGCTTCCCCTCTTGTTCATCTCCATGGAGGGATGCTTCCTCATAAAGTTCCATGGTTTTTCCATGCCCCTCAGTCAGAGACTTGCTGCCTTTAGTCTCTTGAGTAGCAATTTCCTCTTCTCGGGCAAGCCAATCCTCGGCTTCCTTATCCTCAATCTCTTTAAGCTGCTTGCCCCACTCTTCATTGATTTCAGGATCATTTGTTTCTCTTATCAGTTCAGCTTCCAGCTCCTCGCTGCTCTCACTAGAGGATTCATAGGCCACTTCATCTATCTCACGGTGTTTGAACAGAGGGTGTTTGTGGTACTCAAATTCTTCATCCTCTGGCCTCGTTGCAGCCTCTAGCTGTCGTCGCTCAAGTTCATCAGATATCTCCATTGTCACCTCCATTCCTGGTGGTTCGAAAGGTGGAGGGAGAGCTAGAGCATGAGCCATAGCCTAAGCTATTGTAGCTTGAACCACCGGATTGGTAAGCATCCCTGAAAGCTTGGATGACACATTCTGCATGTATTTCTCAAAAGATTCTGGGAGGTTGAGGCACGCATTGTATTAGCGGAAATTGAGGGAAGGGAAGGAGACATGGAGGAGGAGGATATCGGAAAGGTCATGGCAGAGGATGAATCCATGAGAATAATCTGCATGATTGGAGAGGTGGAAGCAAGGCGGACAGAGATGTCCACTGCAGGCAGGGAAGAAGTGGAAATGGCAAGTGAAGCATGCGGGGTGGCAGCAACAGTAGCAGTAGTGGTAGTTGTGGTAGACAAAGACCTTGGTGGGTTAGATCCCTCTCCCTTGGTCCCACAGGGTAGACCCTTGGGGGTCACAGACATCTCTGTACCTCTGGTTGTTTTCCTTTTCTTCTGGGAGGGTTTGCCCTCAGATGCTTTACGGGCATAAACCTTTGGTTTGGGGAGCTGCCCACTGGCTTCTTTTCTCTTCTTGGTTTTGATTGATGGTGGGGTTTTGGATGTTACCCCAGTTGCAGCAGTAGCTACCCCTCCATCGGAGCCACTTGGTTCACTTTCTAGTCCCTTAAATTTTAAGGCGACTCCTTGTTGTTTCAGTCATGCCACCTATTGGTCGATCCTTGCCTTTGTTCAGATCTCGATGGGTTTAGTGAGTATGTCGAGGTCATCAAGCTCTCACTCATTCCAGTCAATCACAAGCAGTGGAAAATTGGTGACAACATCATACCCCGGATCTATCACTATGTCCTCATCCTCTTCAAGCTGGTCAGGAATCGGGCATAAACTTATTCTTTGCACATAAATGGCAGTCATTCATATGTAGTGCCACAACCACACTTCGAGATCATCTTTGCAATCGGTCCAAAAATCCTCGATGTTGTGGAGGTGGGCATACTCCCATCCCAATGCCTTTTTTATATGTCTGTATGGTCCATTTGAGGTTGAGCTTTGTATTGGTGGAAGTGGTATTTGGCCAACTCCCTTTCTGAGTACCCCGCACATTGGGAGGTATCAATCTTGTACATCCCTTGGCCAAGCCCAATGGGGTAAGGTGTACCCACTAGATGCTTGTTGCTCAAGATATTATGGATGTGTCATAGTTGCCAAGTCAATTCTAATAGTATGATCCGGTCGTTGGGGTACTAGGGCAGCTTGTTTGGTCTTTTCATGAATCCTTGGGCACGGATGTATGTGAACCTTGGAAGTTGAATGTACAAGAAGACATATTTCCTAAGGAGGGCTCTGGAACTATGTGAAACTCTTCTCTAAAATTTTCCTACTAGATATCGAATGATGTGGGCGATGAACGCATCATTCACCCTATAATAGCCCTTCTTGAAATTCTGGAACTATAGTTGAGGGTACTTATCATAGGGCTTGAGCTCTACCCCCAATGCCTCACTGGGCATCGTAGTTAATCCCTGATAGTGTCGTCGGTCTATGAGGGAGCACACCAAGTAGGAGGTCATGAAGAATTTGGAGGTCTTCTTCACGGTCATAAACTGCTCATGGAAGCAATCACTGATTATCTCTCCCCAATAAAGGTAGTGCCATCACCATGGAGAATCTGCTCAACAAAATAGAACATCCATTCTTGGAAGAAGGCCGTAGTAGGAAGACCCATCACCTAACTTAGTAAGGTCACTAGGTCATGGTAATCCTCAAAGAAATCGCTACGAAAAAGCTCCTGAGGGAGCTTGCCATCAGTACCCTGCTTGTCCTTCGACCAATATTGATTGATTAAATTCTTACACCTCGGTGGATCCTATTCCCACAATTCTTTGTATTCCTCCATGGTGGGGGTCTCCATGCTCTTAAAGGCAGGGATGTGGAAAGTTGTCATTATGCCCGATGGGGACATATCCGCAAGGATATTCCCGTCTCGGTCCACTATTGTTTGAGTCTCAGGTTGATATGCCTCAACGCATGCCATTACCAGTTCTAGAGCCACCAAGGCTGGTGGGAAGCCCGCAACTTTAGCGATTCCACTGCTCCTTATTAACCTTGCATTCTCTATTTTGGGATTCACCCTGACTCTCTATATAGATTCATCAACATCGACCTGGCCGATGTTTGTATCAGTGACATCTCTCCATAGAGTGGTGACTCTGGATTGTAAGGGGACCCCTTGAAACTTGTACTTCATCAGATCTTTATCCTCCTTGCCTTGAGGTATCTTGGCTATTCCTTTCCCCTTCTCCTTGGAGGCACCAGAATTTTCTGTGCCGGATTCCATAAATCCTACACAAAAGACGTGAATCAGTATTATTCAAACATGAAAAATGGCTCCGAACAAGTCCCTGCACATTAAAGTTAGTCTTGTAATCATTATTCATATTCTATAGTTGCATAATATTTGATAAAACACTTCTTAGAAAGAAAAGCAGGCAATTCGGGCTCCCAGGGTTGGAATTCCCTTGGCAGAATGCCGTTTGGAAGGGCAAATCAAGCATGGAACTCCCAAAGGGGTTTCCTGGCATTGGATTTGGTCAAATGAGTGTTGGTGTGAAGGAAGACCTAATTTTAGCAAGTGGGTCAAAATCCATTTTGGATTTGGAGGTCATTTGATCCTTCATTTGGGAGTTCGGGCATCAGCTGTAGGACATCCATTGGAAATGGCACAGGGGAGACAAAACTCTGGGCGTCGAAATCTAGATCTCAGATCACCTTCACCGGGAAGTGGTTATGGGTCAGTCATTCAGGATAGCGAAATGCAAGAGGAAATCCGGGAGGGGAATTCTGGAAGACAATCCCCAAAGACAATTTCTAGAGTTGGGAAAACCAGGCGGCAAACAACGTGTCGGTACTCGAAGGTTGGGAAGTTGTTTCGAATCGGCTGCGTAAAATGGCGCTAGTGGAACGGAATTCCAGAAGTAGAAATCCGAAGTTCGGGGTCCAAACACACCTTGGGCAGTTGGGTTTTTGTTGGGATTTCATACAAGGTGAAGTGAGGACCAGGGTCAGGGACTCGGAAAGATGTCCTGGGATGGCCATGTAAAACGGTAAAAGCGACACAAAATTTTGAGGACGGAATTTTGGAGGTCGAGGTCCGAAATGCGCTTGGATTTGGTTCCATTTTGAAATTGGGATCGGACTTCATGCAGTCAGGGTCCGAGGTCTGGAAAGACGCTTGGGATAGGCCATGAAAATGGCGAAATCAACATGGAATTCCGCAAACAAAATTTCGAGGATGGATCCCCAGGACAGTTTGCTTCTTTGCTGATTTTTAATTTTTTAAGCTAGTTTGACACAGACTTTGCGGGGCCGGGATCCGGGAGTCGGAAAGACTCTTGGGGTAGGCCATTTAGGATGGCAGAGACACAACGAAAACCCGCGAGGGGAAATCTGGAGGCCGGGATCTGAGACGAGCTGGGCCGCATGAAATATTGAGTTTTAAGTTTGACTCTATGCAGACGAACACGGGCAAGTGCGGGCATGGGTAAGGTGTTTGCCTATTCCGAAGAACGACGATGGGGAGGTTCACCTCCGGTTTGTTTTTTGACTCCTCAAACGATCAATTTTTCTCATTTTAAAACGTGGGATTTTAGGGGAGGGTACTATCCTACCAGATTTTAGCCTTGTTTTACATTTTTATTTAAACTTAACCTCAAAATTTGACGAAAAAGAAGATGAGGTGCACGGATGGCAGACGTACCTCAAAATCCCAAAGAGCCTGCTATCGGTCGCACGAAAAACGTTAGAAAAAGAGCTCGGATTTAGAGGCTAAAAATGCTGGATGCCTCGGAGCTCTCCAAATTTCTCTATCACTTAGTTAGGTGAAAATGACAACCAGAAAATCTATTTCAATAGCCAAAATAGCCATTAACACAACATTTAATTCCTTCGTATGACGGTGAGAAAGTTGGTGGGTTTAAATCTCACAGGCGGCGGCAAGCGACCCGGAGTCCGGTGGCCGGGAAGACATCCAGCCATGGCCATGAGGAACTGTGAAATGTAAGCGGAATCCCGGATGCAGAAATTTGAGATCTGAGGTCTAGGGTCCGGAAAGACACTGGGCGTCAGACGCCAACAACAACAAACCCGGAATGGAAATCTAGACAAGGAAACCCGAGAGTCCAGGCTCGGAAGGGGCCACAGATGTCTGAAAGGGCATTCTAACAAGGGAAACCCTAACTAACTTCAGACTTAGCATTTTTCAAAAGGGTCAAGTTCAGTCGAACTTAAGACGTGTCATTGAAGGGTGAGTTGACCTATTAGGGCACAAAAATGGACATGGAAAATGAAGCGAAGCAAAAAGGGGCCCGAAAATCCAAAAAGAGGGAAGAGAGAGTCCCCATTCCGAACGAGGCGTGTGTGCAACAAGCACAACACCCTCCATCATTCCAAATCTCCTAGATACAACCTCCCCAAAGAAAATATTTTCTCCTTCAATAATTTTGTTTATAGAAACAACCTTGTCATTAGCAAAGCTAACAAAGAAAATGTCATGGTCATCATGAACAAGCAAGATTAGCTTTTCAAAATTTGGGGTCTTCTTTCTGATGTTGAGAGCTACAAAGTGTTATCTCATAGCCCTTGCTCCAAAATTTTGAAAAAATTAAAATCAATTGTTGCTAACTCGTCTTTTGATGATGCCACTAAGAGGCATCTAGTTCCCACCAAAGAAGTGACACCTCATATTTATGGTGTTCCAAAAATTCATGAAGGGGGTGTCCCATTGAGACCCATTGTGGACACCATAGGTTCTCCTACCTATTATTTAGCTTCCTTCCTTTCCAAGCTCATCTCTCCTCTCATGGGAAATTCATCTTCCTATATCAAAGACTCCACCCAATTTGTGGACTTCATCAAGGATGTCAAATTAGAAAGAAACAACCTCTTGGTGAGATTTGATGTTGTTTCTCTTTTCTCTAAGGTTCCCATCCCTTACTCGATTGAGATTGTAAGGCAGAAGTTAAATGATGAGATTTCCTCCCTTGTTGAATTTTTTTAAGATCTAATTTCTTCTCTTTCCAAGGTTCTATCTATGAGTAGACTAATAGTGTAGCGATGGGGTCTCCTCTTTCTCCTATTATAGCAAACCTTTACGTGGAGCATTTTGAAGAAGTGTATATCTCTTCATTCCCCATTAAGCCGAGATGGTGGAAACGTTATGTGGATGAAACCAACGTTTGTTGGCCACATGGCCCTAAAAATTTAGAAGAGTTCCATAGCTATCTCAATAGTTTAGCCCATTGCACCTCCTTTACCAAGGACCTTGAATCTGAAGGCCAACGTCCTTTCCTTGATATCTTACTCATCAAAAAATTGGATGGGTCTCTAGTTCATCGAGTCTTTCACAAGGCAACCCACACCGACCTCTACCTCCTTGCTTCTTCTCATCACCACCCTAGCCAAAAAAGTGATGTCCTGAAAACTCTAGCTATGAGGGCTTATTGAATTTTCGATGAGGAAAATTTGAATGATGAGTTAGCCCATCTTCGCAAGGTCTTTAGTTTGAATGGGTATACCAATAAAATTTTTTTTGAAGCCCTCAACCAAGCTAAGGGGATGTTCTATCCCAACTCCATCCCATCCAAACCTGAGGTCCTCCATATTGCTTCCCTTCCCTATATTGAAGGTATCTCCCAAAAAATCTCCAAGATCCTTCTCAAAAAAGGTCTTAGATGTGCTTTCAAGCCTTGTTTGATGATTAAAAATCGCATCCCCTCTCTAAAAGACTCCTAGGATATTCTCCTTTACTCAGGAGTCTACAAGGTCTTGTGTTCATGTGGCACCCCCTATATAGGCGAAATAGATCATTCCTTCAACACAAGAATCAAAGAGAATTATGTTGACATCAAGCATGAATGAATCCTTAAATTGGCCCTTGCTAATCACTCTGCCTCATCTAAACACCATATCTATTTAGAAAGCACACATATTTTATACAAAGAAGATAACTTTTTCAAAAGGAAACTATTGGAAGCCATTGAGATTAACAATCACCCCATCAACCTTAATCGAGACGATGGGTGGATTCTCAGCCTTCCATGGAAACCCTTGTTGTCCAAACTAAGTAGTTTTCATCATTGATGACATTAGTATCATTTATTCCCTAGTGGTGGTTCCTTTCCCTTGCTTTTCTTTCCTTTCTCTCTCCCGCTCTTGTAGCTCAGTTCCCCCCTTGGCCTTGGGGTTTCTCTCCCCCTTTCCTCCTTCAATTCATCTAGATTTTTTTTTTCCATTTCCTCTCGTGGTTGCCCCCTCCCACCATTCCTGGCTCTCTAGTTGTTTCTTGTTTTATCTTGTTGCTATGATTTTGGATTTCCTTTTTTCTTTCTCCTTAAGTTTCTTCCATTTTCTTATTCTTTTTATTGTGCTTTCTTTTCATTGGTTTCCTTTTCTTTTATTTATTTGGTGTCTACTTTGTTTTTAGTTTTTTGCTTGTTTCTTCATTTTGTTCTAGTTTTTCAAATTATGAAGACATTTCAATATGGAGAGATATATTGACATATATTGCTATATATCTTCATATAGCAATTTAGGTCTTTACTTTATAAGTATTCATAGTTTTCTTTCAGTTTTTTGTCTCTTCCTCTATCATTTCTTTTCTTAATCCGTTGTCTTCTTATATTTCTTGTTTTTTCTCAATATATCTTCTTATAATTCCTCTCATCGTTTGTGTTTATATGTCTTATTTATTTATTGCTTTTATTTATCTTTCTTTCTTTTTCTTTAACTTTTTGGTTGCCTTCATAAATTATTAGCTTTATTTCTTTTGCAAAAAATTTCTTTAATATATTTAAAATGTTTTGAAGACATACAATATAGGAAGATGACATATATTTCTATATGTCTTTATATTATATGTGCTCATACATTTATTTCAATTTTTTATTTATTTGAAGATTCCTTTATCATTTCTTAGTCTCTTTTATTAATTTTTGTATTCTTAAATTTCTTTCTTTTTCTTATCAATTTATTTTTTGCTTTGATTTTGATATTTTTTGCTTTTAGTTTTTGGTTTATTCTCTTTTCTTTAAGGTATTTCATTTTTTCAAATTTATGATGACATCAAATAATATAAAGAAAGGTCTTAACATATATTGCTATATATCTTCATATAGCAATATATTTCTTAATATTATTTTATGTCTTCATAAATTTATTTTAATTTCTTAAGTTTTTTTTGCCTCTCCCTTTATTTTGTTTCCTTTTTTCTTAGACTTCTCTAGATTTGTTTTATTTATACCTATGCTCTTATTTTCATTTAATTGTTTTCTTTGTTTAATTCATTTTCTTTATGTTATTTTATGTTTTCTCAATTTCTTTCAATTTCATTTTTATTTATTACTTGTCTTTTGTATTTATATTCATATTCTTTCCTTTTCTTAATCTTTTCTTATATATATATATATATATATATTTTTTAAGACATATAATAATATAAGAAGATGACATATATTGCTATATGTCTTTATATTATATGCCTTCATACATTTCTTTCAATTTTTTATTTATTTGTATCTTCCTCTTTCATTACACAGTCTCTTTTATTAGTTTTTGTCTTCTTAAATTTCTTTCATTTTCTTACCAATTTATTGTTTTCTTTTATTTTGATATTTTTTGCTTTTAGATTATTGGTTGCCTTTATTTACTTCCTTCTTTATTCTCTTTTCTTTAAGTTTTTTAATTTTTTCAAATTTATGAAGACATGCAATAATATAAAGAAAGATCTTGACATATATTGCTATATGTCTTCATATAGCAATGTATGTCTTAACATTATTTTATGTCTTCATAAACTTATTTCTTTTTCTTAATTTTTGGCCTCCCCATCTATTATTTTCCCTTTTTTCTTAGACTTCTCTAGTTTTTTAATATTTGTACCTATGTTCTTATTTTCATTTAAATGTTTTCTTTGTTTAATTTATTTTCTTTAGGTTATTTTATGTCTTCTTAATTTATTTCAATTTCATTTTTATCTATATTTTGTTATATGTCTATTTCTTTCTATAGGTACTGACATATATTGCTATATGTCTTCATACAGTAATATATATTCTTTATATTATTATTTCTTCTTAATTTTTTTTAATTTCTTAATTTTTTATCTTTCTCTTCTCTTACTTTATTTTCAAATTCTTATCTTTTGTTTCTAATTTTTAATTGAAGTTTTAGAGTGTAAATTTATTTGTTGTTGTTTTATTTCTAGCCTAGTCTTTCCCCTACCTTATCTACCTTTTAGGCCTAGTATTCTTTGTCCTTGAACCTTGTTCCCTCCTCTCCTCCTCTTCCTTCCTCTTCCTTTTTAGCTTGCTTTGGTTTGAAAATTATAATTTCTTCTCCTCTAGCTATTTTTCATCTTGATGATGGATCACGAAGTGTGATTCAAAATGTTGATGCAAAAATATTAGACACAATCAAATCTAGAAACAATAATTCGAAATAGCTACATGGATTGTGGAAACTTGATATCATTAAGCATGTTTAATTTCTACTTTTTTATACTTTTTATGTATTTGAAAAGATTGTCTAAATTTCTTATTAAGGAAAGGTTATTCTCTTCTTTATATTAGAGTTAAGATTTCTTGATGTACCTAATGTAAGGATCTTTATTGTTTGAGTGTATATATATAATCCATATTAAGGAATGGGTGTATATAGTAGCATTATATACTATATTAAATATAGATCTTATATAGATTTGTTTTATTTAAGTTAGGATATAGAACTACTTTGATTTACTTAGTAGACATGTCTTAGATAGCATATCTAGGTTATAGGTTATTCCTGGGGTTAAGGTTACTCCATGGCATAAGGGGATATCCTATGCATAGATTATTAATGGTCAATAAAAATTGAGCTAGGAAAGTTGGTGGGCATGTGACATTCATTCAGAATTAGGGGTGATAAATACTTTGGCCAAATTAGTGTAAGTTGCCACTTTTTACACTATCAGTTCACTATGATTCGAGCTTATGTACTAGGCAAGGGATATACATACAAGCAAGTTCTAACCAATGTATGTCAGATCTAGAAACGTATAGGAAAAAGCACTAAGCTTACGGAAGGTCAATTTTATAATGAGGTTACCAAACCAATCTCTTCATCGAAGGGTATGACCATATTACCAAGTTTGGTAGATGTGCGGGGAATCACAATTAGTCCAAAATTGACATAAAAGTGCTTCATTGATGCTTCTCCTCATCAATTGATGACCAAGATTTGATGGAGGATACTTAGACCATTTGTACATCTATTGCCAGTAAGTTCAATGGAGCTTTATATGTGTTTTTTATCCATTGCTATGGAAATATTGTAAAAGAAATGTTATCATGAAATATGTACTATGAAAGATCAATATATTGGAAAGTTATACTACTTTGATATAATACAATGGGAAATTTTGGAATGATGTTTATTTCAAATGTGCATGCAATATTTTTATTTGTAAAGAAAAAATCTATATCTCATTAAGATTAGATGCTTAAACTATTTACTTGAGGTTAAAACATATGAAAGTTAGTGTGTAGAACAATGGATATGTTACACGTGGTATCAGAACTACCAAGTTCAACTCTAGAACCTATGTGCTCGCAATGTTTTCCCCTCCAAAATTATGAGTCTAATGTTTGGAAATTCTTGTGTCGGGATGGTGCATCTTAGGTTAAGTACAAGAAATTCAATTATCAGAAATGAGCGCTACCTATAGGCCAAGAAGGAAAGATAAGCCCTTGTTCATACCGTAGAGGGAACCATTCATGAAAATTTCATTTGGATAAGAAATATTGAGACTATCAATCACACCCTTTCATAAATTAGTCAAGAGAAGAGAAGGACGAGAGATGATGCCAATTTCAACTACTTACCGTTTATTTCTTTGGCCAAGTTAGACTCATTACCACTTTCTAGGGATATTCCCTCAGAATGTATATTAGTCCAGCATTGATATTTAGGGACCCTCGAGTTATACCTATGGCTGAAGTTATTGTTATAGCCTCTAGTGGTGATCATCAAAAGGATACGTTCCTTGAAGCTATGTGTTATAAGATAAATTTGAGGGTTACTATCCTTTTTGGGATAGAGATGAGATAAGAGGGTTATTGAATCATAAATTTGTGTGCCCTCTCTTGCACCTCTAGGGTTTTGCACCTAAAGGGGAAGGGACAAAGATTCACAATTAATTCAAGAACAAACCCTTGAGATTTCAATACAAGAGTGATTAAAATATGTCAAAGGGATAGAAGGGGTTCACCACCAAGTGTAAACTTGGAAAATATAGAATGTTTGAAAATAAAAGGTGTGCACTTGGAAATGTGTTGCACAATGGAATGAAGACTGAAAATGTTGTTGATTCTAGAATTTTGACCTGTTGGGACACTTCCACCAAGCTGGGCAACCTAGTCCCAGATATGGAAAACTGCATTGAAGCTCGTTTCAGCCAAAAGGGTATCCAAATCTACAAAAAACTATGGAAAGAATCTATAATGGGACTAAGTCACCAATGATGGTGAATTAGTCATATTTCTCTTTTCTAAAAACTTGAAAGTGGAAATGAAAGCCCTCAGTTTGCACTTTCTGCTCCTCCAGGTATCTGGATCTGAAACTATGATTTTCGACACTACAAATGACTTTTAGTGGATATTTTACCCTAGCCAACAAGGAGATGTCCTCAACAAGGTTGCAACCCTTTCTTCAATGGTCTCCAAGCCTTCAAGATACCTAGATCTACAAACACACGGGAAAGAGAGAAAAATTACATGTTAGGGCATGGGGGTTTTCCTTGGTCAAACCCCTTTTAGGTAATTAAACAAAAATGATAAAATAAGATAATGAATTATGAACATGAAGTAATGGGATTAGAAACTTTCCATGATGATTCATCTTTATTTTCTACATCAATGGTTGAAGAATCTACCCTTGAATGCTTCTTGATGAATTAGAATGCCAAAACCCTAGCTTGCTTGAGAAGAATGATGAATGATGAATGAAGAGAGAAGAGAAGAAGGTGACAATAAAAGAATAGGCCCTAACATGAGTGGAAAATCACATATTTATACATAATTATGCCCTAATTCCTGAAAGTACCACATCATAGGCTGACCTTAGGTCTTAGAGAATGAAAACCCGCTAGAATTTTGAAATATTTTTTATTTTTGAGCCAAATGGGACTAAGTCACCCAAGGTGGCGACTTGGTCCCACCAGGGAAATTTGAATGGATGTCGAGGATTAAGATGCATTAAATGATGTTTATCGGGTTTATTCTCAAAAAGACACTTAAATAAGGCATGTAAGTGCATTACGGGGTCATTTTAACATAAGAAAGGGTCAAATTATTGATGAAAATCCTAGGAAAGTGTGAGAGTTTGTTACAACTCCTTACAAAACTTTGAAATAAGGCTTGGTAAGTGATAAAAAGAGGTTATTTAGGTGAATTATAATGAAAGGGTCCTAGAAAAGTGTGAAAGTGGGTTACAATACTTCACAACACTTTTACAAGACACCATAGCATTCTTATTGATTTACAAGGGTTCAAGACCTAATGTGAATGTGTTGGCCACATTACAACATTAAATCTAGGCAAAACTAGGCCAAAAACCACAAGAAAGACTCAAATGAGCATGAAAATGTCCACGGATACATTTTTTGTGACATAGTTGCATCCCATGTAGTTATATATCTGAGAGTGAATCTAATGGATACTCTCCTCTTGACTACTTAAATAGTCATTCTATGTAAAAGAAAGGATATTGAAATCCTTGAATAAATGGAAAGATGTTTTTATCAAAACTTGTGTATGAGATCAAGACTCAATGAAATTTTTTATGTATGAATGTTTTGCTCTTTTGGAATTTTTCAATATGTAAAGTAAGCCATGATAGGATCCAATTAAAGATGAACCTCCAGGTAAAATTTTTTCTTGAGACAATTGTTTGGACAAGAACTAATCCTAGAGGGAGTCAAGAAGTTTGGCAAGGTCTGGAAAATGTAGAAGTTGAATTGGACTGTCTTTAGGCAATTATGGATGAAACAAGAGCAAGGATAGGAAACCTCGAACAAGAAGTGAGGAGAAAAGAAAGAGAGGAAGAAGAAGTACCCAACAATCAGGAGGAAGGGGAAGATTCTTGAAACCATACTAAAACTAGTGATCAAGAAAGTGATAGGTAATAATCATATTTTGAGTGAACTAAGAGAAAGTGATTGGAAATTGAGTTATCTAGGGATATGAGAAAGATTACCCCTCCTAAATTCAAAGGAAGAACCAGTGGAAAAGAAGTTGATGATTGGTTAATTCAAATGGAGTACTTTTAAATAAGGAACTATTCAGAGGTTACTAAAATTGTGTGGGGAGATTTCCAATTAGTAGGAGAATCCTCTAACTGGTGGATGAACAAGAAGATGGAACTCGAAATCAATTTCTTAAAGCTAACCTAGAATGATTTTGTTGAGATTTTTCGAAAGAGGTGGTTACCCCACTCTTCTTTGTTGGGAAAATGTGTCTCAACCTTGCAATTATATAAAGGTTATTATTGATCGAATATATATATATATATATTTCCTAGTTATACTGATAGGTGTAATATACAATGGCATCAAGGGAGAGGAGTGGGATGCGTGTAAATAATTTTTTTAATTTTTTTTTAGGAAACTAATAAAATGGATGACATACATTAGATAAATGATACATTATAAATCTAGACTATTAATTATTAGGTTTTAGATCTAATGGTGGATATTTTGTCGGCATGTCTTTCACTTTAATGTAACCCTATTTTATGAGCGCATTGTATTATGACTGTGGATGATATAGTGATGTATTGTGAGAGTTTGATAGTGGTTATGTTGTCTCTTCATCTTTGAGTGGTGATACTCTTGTGAGAATCTTGCTCTGCAAGTATATTGTAATCTTTGTGATTTACTGAATAATATATTGGGTAGTTTTTTGATTTTGGAGCTTTTCTCTCGAAATGATTTTACCCACGTAAATTATTGTCATGGTATGCATGATATTTATGTTTAATTTTATGTAAATATTAAAAAAATGTAAAAGGTTTGCATTATTCTCCTCTCAAGATTAGTGTAGGAAGTTGTTTTTCTACCTTAGCTTCCTTACAAGTGGTATAAAAGCTTGGTCACCTTTGGTTTTATTTGTGGGTTGTTTGATTTTTTGAACTAATATAGGTTTGAGTGAGAGCTTGTGCAGAAGACACTTTGTGATCTTGTTGCAAGAATTTTCAAATGGAAAGTTTATCAGGGAGAATAGAGGTGGAGAAATTTTTTGGAAATAATTTTGAAATGTGGAAGCTGAAGATGGAGGATCTGTTGATAGATCAAGATCTATGGGATAATGTTGATAAGAATGTTTCAAGTCCCATGAACCCTACTAAAGATGCTCAATATGATGTTATGGACTGTAAAGCCAAGGGTCTAATTAGATTTTGTTTGGCTGACTATTTTAATTAATTTCCATGAGGTGTCCTTTGCACAAAAACTATCGAAGAAGCTTGGTGAGATGTATCAGGCCAAATCTTTAGTGAACAAGATTTTTTTGAGGAAGAAATTATATTCCTTGATAATGGAAGAGGGTGGATAAATCACATACCACCTAGAAGCATTCAATATGTTCGTGGCTTAATTGGTATCCATTGGTGTCAAAATGGATGAGGAGGAGAAATGTCAGATCTTGCTTTTTTTTTCCTTATTCATGGGATTCTCTTGTTATGGCTATTGGGAGTACTTTTGTTATTTTGGAGACTGAAGATGTGGTGGGCTCTTTTCTTTTTGAAGATATGAGGAGGAAGGTATCCATCACTACCAAGGAGGCCCTAAATGTTCATAGAAGACCTAAGAAAAAAGGAAAGAAGAATGAAAAGTGTGAAAAATATAAGTCTAGGGGGATATCTGAATCTCCTAGAAAGTCCAAAGTTATTTGTTGGAACTGTGGTAAGCCTAGACATGCTCGTAAGGAATGCAAAGAAGGAAAGAAGAAGAAAAAAAAGAAACTTGATTCTAATTATGAGTCTATGAAGGAAGATGGTGATGCATTCGTTACAGCTTTGGCAACTCGTGCAGGTAATGATGCATGGTTAATTGACTCAAGTGAATCTTTCTATATGACCTTTAATAAATATATTTTTTTGAATATGAAGAATTTGATGGAGGTAAGGTGTAATTGGGTGATTATTCTCATTCAAAAAAATTTGGTCATGGTAAAGTTAAAATCAGGTTTCCTAATGGTAGAATAAAAAGGATTAATGGTGTGTTGCATATCCGTGAATTAGCATGAAATCCGTTATCTATAAGCAAACTAATAGATGTGGGTGTGCATGTAGTATTTTCTGATGCAGGATGCAAGATGGTCAAAGGTTTTATGTTTATTGCTAGAGGTGTCAGATATGGCACATTGTATAAGCTTGATGCATGCACTATTGAGTGCAATAGTAATTTTATGAGAAGAAAGTCTATGCAAGAAGCGAGGGTTTCACCTTCAAAAAATGGTCATGGATTTTGGGTACCCAAGGGTGATATTTATTTTGAAACAAATTTACCTATATAGAAAACTATGTTATAGCACCAGAGACTTGGCCACATTGGATAAAAGTGTCTAGGGACCTTGAAAAATAAAAAATTTATTAAAGGTTTGTCTGATTGTAATCCTGAATTTGATTTCTTTGAGAATTGCATTTATGGAAAACAAAACCGCGTTCAGTTTTATTTGAGTTATCATAAATCTTAAGGTGTATTGGATCTTATTCATTCTGATGTGTTTGGTCCTTTAGATGTTCCTTCGATTAGTAAATCCACATATTATTTTTCATTTATTGATGACTATAGTAGCACATGGGTATATTTTCTAAAGAGTAAATCTGAAGTTTTCAATCAATTTAAATAATTTAAAGCAATGGTTGAGTTACATACTGGAAAGAAAATAAAATGTTTGAGGACTGATAATGGCAGTGAATTTTTATCTAATTATTTTTATAGATTATGTAAATATTGTGGTATTCATAGACAAAAGAAAACTGTGTATTCTCCACAACAGAATGGAGTTGCAAAAATAATGAACGGGATACTGGTGGAGAAGGCTAGGAGTATGTTGAATGGTGCTGGTCTAGAACAAAGGTTTTCGGCTGAAGTTGTTTCCACTTCTTGTTACTTGATGAACAAGTCTCCTATAACAACTCATGTTGATAAGACACCTATAGAGGAATTTTTGGATCACAAGCCTTCATTAAGACATCTTACAGTTCTTGGTTGTGAGGCATATGCTCATGTGTCAAAGGAGAAGTGAACAAAGTTGGAGAACAAGGCTGTGAAATGTATCTTCATCGGATATAGTTATGGTGTGAAAGGATACAAGATTTGGGAACCTGTTGCACAAAAGGTAATATATAATAGAAGTGTTATTTTTAGAGAAACTAAGCCTTCTTATGTTACATTGCAGCCAAAACAAAATAAACAAGAAGATGTGATTCAATTTCCTTCTACACCTAATGAATTTGAATCAAGGCCCAATGATAGACAAGAAGTTGAGGAAAGCTCATCTAGATCTAGATATTTAGAAGAGGAGGAAGAACCTCCAACTCAACTTGTTCATAGGTCTACAAGGAAAAGACAACCACTTGGAAAGTATACACTTGATGATTGGAGATTTATTTTTTCTTTGATTAATAACATGGATGAACCCAAATCTATTGAAGAGGCATTAGGTTTGAATGACATAGAATCCTAAAAGATCATTATGGATGAAGAATTGGCATCTTTGAAAAAGATTGATACATGGGATCTTGTGACATTGCCTAAAGGACGAAAAATTGTTGGTTGTAAATGGGTGTTCAAGAAAAATATTGGTTCAAATGGAGGTATTGATAAGTACAAAGAAAGGTTGGTTGCAAAAGGTTACTCTCAAGTTGAGGGTGTTTATTATGGTGAGATATTCTCTCTTGTTGCAAAAATGGCATCCATTAGATTTTTTCTTGCTATTGTTCTTGCTTATGATTTAGAGGTTGAACAAGTGGATGTGAAAACTACTTTCCTTCATGGTGACTTGGAGTAGGATATTTATATGACATAGCCAGAGCACTACGTGATGAAAGGTAAAAATAAGTTGGTTTGCAAATTGAATAAATATTTGTATGGATTTTAAAATAGAGTCCTAGAATGTGGTACCAGAAATTTGACACATATGTGTTTAGTTTGGGATTTGAGAATTCTAAATAAAATCATTTTGTTTATTATAAAACCAATGGTGATCATTTTATGTTCATTGCATTATATGTTGATGATATATTATTTATTGGGAAATGGAAAGGTATGATTTCATAACTGAAATCTCAACTTGCTTCTAAATTTGAAATGAAAGATCTTGGTGTAGCTAGACACATTCTTGGGATGGAAATTAAAAGAAATAGAGGGAACAGAAAGATATGGCTTGGCCAAAGTAATTATGTCTATTCAATTTTATAGAGATTTAACATGTAGAATTGTAGGCCATTGTGTGTTCAAGTTTTTATTGGAACAAAGTTATCTATTTCAGATTTTCGAACATCTCCATCAGAGATTGAAGACATGAGAAGAGTGCCTTACAAGAGTATAGTTGTAAGTTTTATGTATTCTATGGTTTTTACTAGACTATACATTTCCCAAGCAATGAGAGTTCTTTCCAGATATATGTCTAATCTTGGTAGAGTTCATTAGAATATAGTTAAAAGAGTCATCAGATATTTGCGTGGTACCTCAAATTATTCCTTGTGTTATCATAGTAATGTTACTGAAGATGAAATTTCTCTTGATATTCATGGTTATGTGCATGTGCGAGTGAATTTTCCTAGTCTAAAATGCAAAACGAAATGAAATGCAAGCAAGGAAAAACACAAACAACACCTCAAGATTGGCCTAGTTGAACTTGAACAAAATGAAAGAGAAAAGAGTGACATACCTTGTTCAAGTTGATCGGTTGATTGGCCTTTGTCGATCGTTTGATTTGTGTGCTTCTAGATCAATTTCAACAACATAACGACTTGTTTTTTCTTTATTTGGATGCAAGATGGTAGTGAGCGAGAGAGGAAGGCTTGGATGAATTCCAAAAATGGCTAAGTGTTTTAGTCATTAGAAAGACAGGAGATGAATGAATGGACAAGATTTATTTTTGGGAGATGATCAATGGTTGAGGTCAAGAGTTTACCAAATAATTAAAAATTCATTTTTAATGTGTGCATGGGGAGGATTAAAGGAATTAAATATTCCCTGGGAAAGAGAAAAGGAATTTAATATTCCTTAGGGGATAAGAGAGGAATTAAAAATTCGTCAAAAGGACATTAGGAAGACAAAAAGGAATTAAAAATTCCTTGGGGGATGGGAAGAGTTGACCAAGGAGGTTGATTAGGCTAGTTGATGAAGGATTAGAGAAAGATTGGGTGTCTAATGAGGATTAGGAGCCAACTTGCAAAAGTTGGAGGATGTGACACATCCTAATCATAGATTAGGAATGTGCACATCCCTAATGATGGGATTAAGATATGGATTAGGATTAAGTGTAGATTATGGGGATGGGAGATAAAGGGAATTAAATAAGTGGATTATTTATTTAATTCTTGGAAGAAAGGAATAAAGGGTAAGGTATTTAATTATTTAACTAAATACCTTAGGGATTTAGAGGAATTTAGGGGTATTAATTAAATAATGGTAATATTACTTAATTAATGTACATAAGAGGATATTTAGGGGTATGTGCATGATCATCATGGAAAAATAAGCCCTTCAATGGCGAGTAAAATTCAGAAAATCAAAGTTAGGAAACTTGATGTAAAAATTTGAATAAGTTACCTATATTATTTCAAAAATATGTAAGAATAGAATCTATAGCAAACTGAATGTAGTTTCTAAACTACTAGGTTTATTTCAAAATATATATATCTATTTGGTGAAATTTGAAATTTCAATGCAGTAGTACCTAAATTTCAGGGGAAAAATAAGAAGTAGGTGTCTATCTAACCACCCTAACCACAATAAAATGATAATATTTTTTAATATTTTTTCTTATAATTTTTTTCCAAGTAAATAATTAATTATGATTTTTTTATTACAACTTTTAAAAAATATAAAAACACATATGTCTGACCACCTTAACTTGGTCAAAACTTCATTAAATTAATTATTTTTTTTAATCCTATAGTATGTGAAGCATAGAATTTGACACATGTTTTAGATTCAAAAAATGTGATACCATTTGAAAGCTACATTTTTTTTTCAATCAACTTATCAATTAGGACTTTCGTCGTAATTCAAATAGAAAATAAATATTAATTATTAATTAAATTCAAAGTAAAGCATAGTTTATATTGGTGGAAAGTTGAGAATCTCCTTTAAAAACACTTTTCATTTCAACAATTTTGGGTAAAAAAAAATTCATCAGCCACATGGGCCATCATATCACTTACATATCGCCACTTTTTGGCCCATCATGATCCTACGCATAGCCTTAGACAAAGGGATAAATTTTACTAAATATAAGTGGTCAAATTTAGGTGTTTACATTTTTCCCCTCTTTGAGATGGTGTTATGAAGTAGCATCATTTCAAAGAAGATTAAAAGATAGCACCAGGAAGAAGATGGTTAAATTGTGAAAGATGTCACAGTAATCAAAGGAGTGACTAGGAAGAAAAATGGTGGGAGTGAATATGAATATTAGGGATTGAGGATGCCCCCTTGAGAGGAAATGTGAGTTTAAGAGAACACGGGTGTGCTCTCGAAATGGATGAGATGGTGCAAGGGTAGATGGGGAATATGATAGGAGATGATAGATAGAAGAGAGGATGGTAAGATGAAGAGATAATAGAAAGCACAAATGGATTCAAGGAAAAATATGTTGTTGCCCTAATCATGCTACAAGCCAAGATAGGTTGATGATGGATTGAGTATTGTTGATGAGGGAATGATATATACCAAAACAACATGAGGATAGGGAAGGATACATCCTGATGATGATGAGAGTGTTATTGATGAGGGAAGGATACATCCCAAAACAACACAAAAGGATAGGGAAGGATACATCCTGATGATGATGATGAGAGTGTTGTTGACGAGGGAATAATACATCCCAAAACAAAACAAAAGGATAGGGAATGGTACATCCCAATGAGGACGATGATGTTGATGATTGGATTAAGGCTTGTAGGAAGGCTAGGAACAAGACCAAAGAGGTGACTAAATTATTTGTGCTAGATTGAATGGGTTAGGATTGGATTGAGGTGTGAGATTGTTAAAATGAATGAAAATAATGGGAGAAAAGATGCTTAGAATAAAAAATCTAGATTATCTTAAGCAGATTGAGGAGATGGTGATATGATGAGGATAAAGAAAGTGGCAGGATGAAAATGGATAGGATAGATAGATGAGGGAGAATGAAGGATGAAAGGTTTAGGGTGAATGGATAGGGGGATGTTGATAAATGAGAGGATGGAAGATAGGGAGATGAATGGATAGTAACCAAATCAAGCAAGTTAATTGTTATGCATTATGCTTCCATGTAATGAACACTTAATTTGATATAGCATGAGGAACCAGGGTGACCTTGTATCACATGCATAGGAGTGACACCAAAAAAAAAAAGGTTAGTCCAACATCCCAAAGACACAAGGACTTTAGTGAGGCCTAATGTTGGGATAACCACAAACACAAAGGATTCCCCAATGAAACACAAGACCATGGGGATCTTGGTGGGTACTATGTGGGACAACCAAGAAGACAGAACAAACAAAAGATCAAGATACACCCCTATGTTTACCAGTGAAAGAACACCATGATATGATGGATCATGGTGACCTTGATGAGGTATAATAGGAAGCTCAAATGATAAAAAAAATGTCAAAATAATCAAAATATCACAATCAATTTCAAACGTCTTTTGCCACAAGATCAAAAGGGTGGATGGGATTGATGTGGTATGATTAGGAAGGATGCATCCTGTTAAGACAAAAGATGCATAATAAACTAAGTGATCATCACGATGTTGTTTATATGAAACCAAGTGAACCTCATGAAACTAATGACCTTTGTTTGTAAATACCAGCTAGGATAGGGATGTACTTGATGATGCGACAAGACAACAAGACACACCCTAAAGACCTAGGCGCTCAGGGGTTCATCAAAGATCATCCTTGCCTATGTGAAAGCACAAAGCCCTCATAGTTCAATAAAATACCAACAACTGACCATGGATAAAAGTGGAAAGAGTAAAATGGAGACCATGATGGATGAAAAATACCAAATAGAAAAATTCCCTAGGAGCTGATCAAATGATTAGCCTTTCCTACGTGCAAGCGCAGGGGCAATGCAGTTCGACTAAAGGCCCATGATAGACAATGGATAAGGGATGATGAGATGACCATAATAAGGAGATACAATGATGAAATAAAAGCTATGACACAAGGAAGAACATGTGGAAAGGATGGTGGTGATCGCGTGAAGCTCAGGGATGGGATAGTTATCCAAATCATCAAAAGATGAATGGGGATGATGGTATGATGGATAGATGAGTGATAAAAGAGTGATAGGAGGTTAGAAATATGTGATAAATAGATAGGAGTGATGATAGTGAGATGAATGGAATTGGATTGCATGGGGGTAGCCTAGAGCTAGATACTAATGAAAAGGGATTATGAGATAGAAGGAAAATAGAGATAAATTGATGAATTGATAAAGATGGGGAGATAGAAAGATGCGAGGATGGATGGATAGAGGGAGAAGGATTTGGAAAGATGAAATAAATTATTGGATGGATAAATGGATGGGGAGATCAGGATGAAAATATGGAAAAGGACTAGTGGATGGGTGGATAGGCAGATCAGGATTCAGAAGATGGAAGAGATTACTTGGATGGATGGATGGATGGATGGATGAGAAGATGAAAAGGGATCAGTGGATGCAAGGATGGGAAGTATTAACGGAAAGAGGATGGAGAGATATAAGGGATTTCTTGGATGGGTGTATGTTTTTTCCAAGGACTATGTCACAAAGAAGTAGATACCCCACTCTAGATACATCATGTGTAATGAGGCAAGAGGGATGGAAGATAGCAAGATGGGTGGGAAATAGAAGATAAATAGATATGGATAGGATGCAGGGATAATGAAGGAGGATGGAGGAGGATAAGGGATATAGTGACATATGGATGAGGGGAACATATGCCAAGAGATGTCGAAAGAATGTATATATATATGCCCTTGTCTTGATCAAGATCACCGGGAGGATGGAGGGATTGGAGATAAATGGGATATGATGAGTGGGATAGTCATATAGGTAGGATGAAGGAGATGGATGAAGGGGATGCATAGGTGGAAGTAAACCAGATGGGGGATTTACACATGATGCCTATTTCCTAGGTTTTCACCATGGTACTTATCCAAGGCGCTTGTTTAGGATGTGGATGCAGGTGGATAAGGATAGGGATGTGGATAAATGGATTTTGAAGATATGTGATAAAGGGGATGGATGAAGGACTCAAGCATTAAGTTCCATATGAGATAAGAAGAGCCCATGTTTGAAGCGACTATTGGATGTTGGTACAACCTGATTAGAATGGATGGATTATGCAAGAGAATGGGATAAAGGGATTTGATGGAGAAGATATGTGGGATAATGGATGGGTTATTGGGAAGTGTATGGATGGAATAATGGAGCAGATGTGTGATTGGGGAATGTGTTCATGAACAACATTGGCACATATGGTGGTCGATGTGAAAGGATAGAAGGATGAATGGATGGAGAGTGTGGGGATAATGGAGGAGTTTGGATAGTGAATTTTGGTACATAAGGACCCAAAATAGATTTAGGAGATGGAGGATGTGAATAATTAGCTCTTGGATTAGCTACTTTGGATGTTATTACAAATTTTTCATTTGAAGGCATTGCATCATTTTTCTTTGGGATCCACATGGTTTTGAGTTTTTTCTTTGGTGGTACTTTTTAGCCTTTTGGATTGATTTGGATTTTGGATTGGATTTTTATTTTCTTCAACATGTCTTTTTAAGGTGACATGAGGAGCTTTAAATTCATGTGGATGTTTAGACTTATGCATTTTTAGTTTGGCATCCAAAGTTTTTTAATAGCAATGGGATGTGTATGAGGATATGGATGGTGTGGAGGAGACATGGATGGAGTCATAGAGGTAGGATTTTGGAGAGAGTGTGGATGGAGGGTATGAGATAGCATGCATGGAGGGGTGCCTTTGCTGATCCTGATTAGGGATTATGAGGATATGATTTTTATGATGTGTATGCGAGATAGGTGATGGATGGATGAGATGGAGGGTGTGATGTTGGGATATAAAGACCCAAAAGGGAATTTTTATATGGAGGACGTATGATGGTGGATGGAGGGGTATAAGCACCCAAAATAGATGTAGTAGACAAAGGATGAATGATGGTGGATGGAGGGTTGTGTTGAGGTAACATGATGGAGGAGGGGGTTATGGAAACAAATGGTTTGGTGGAGTGATGGGAAGTGCCTCTTATTTCTTTAGATGAGGATCGATTAGAATGTATGGAGGTTGTACCAAAAATTTTGGATTGTGAGTCTTGAGAAATATATCCAAGACCTTATGTACATGGATGTTCTTTGACCTGGATGGGCTCTAAAATACCTTGATCAAGAAGGCCCAAATCTGTTCCTTGATATTTCATGATCTTGAGCATGTGATCTATGGTAGGATGCGTATTCTTTTGGAAGCATGATGCGATTCCATTAGCAGGTGGAGGAGGAAGGGTGGTGCCTATGCTTTTTTCTTCTTCTATAAGAAAACCACCATGGATGAGTGTAATTTTACCAAGGTGATATAAAAGTGGTGTTGATATGGTAGGGCTAGGCGGAGATGAAGGACCATGAGATGGAGATGATTGGATAGCAGCATCTTGATGGGGATGAATGAGTGATAAGGTATCAGGAAAGGGATTAGGTGATATGATATGATCTGTATTTGCGGCAATGGGTGATAAGGACTCATGAGATGAATGATTGGATCTTGAATGTAGAGGGGTTCACGGGATGGAGTAGATGGGGGGATATGATCTTGATATGGAGTGGATGAGATGGTAGGATCCTGATTTGGTTGAGGATAGGGATCATGAGATGGAATGGATGGGGGACTATGATCTTGGGATGGAGTAGATAAGATAGCACGATCTTGAAGTGGAAGAGGGGATATTTTGGTATGCTTTGGATCAAGCTCTTGGCATGATGATGGAGGAGTGTTGGAGGGATTCCTCAATTGAGGGAGATGGGAGGATGGAGGATTCATGGTCATGGGGTTGGATTTTGGTGATACCAGGACTAGGGGGAGTGGATTGGATTTTGGTGTCTTCACTAGTTTGGGTGGCACTAGGAGTAGGAGATGGGGATTCATTGGATTCAGTGGGTTTGATAGTTTCAATAGTTTGGAGGGTGTTAGTAGCAGTAATAGGGATGATAGGTGTGGGATGGAGAAGAGCCTCATCACTAATGACCGTACATGATAGAGTGGGATGGCATGGTTCTGCAACATCAGTGGATGTGGATTTGGGGATGTCTCCTCTGTCATGTGTCCTTGGACAACATCTAGAACAAGATCTTTACGAATTGCAGGTTTAGGTGGGGTGATGGTAATGGATGAAGGATTATGGATGGGTGGAGTGCTAGCATTAGGGATTGGTGGATTAGGATTAGATTAGTGGGTGAGATTGGAGGGAGGACTAGGAGTAAGTGGAGGATTAAGCTTGGTGGGTGGATCAAGATTAGATGGAGGATTGATTTAGGGTGAATTGGGAGGTGGATTAAAATATAATGGAATGGAGGGTGGAGTAATACAAGAGGATGTGGATTATGAACTAAGATAGGAGGATGTGGATACTAGATTAGGTTGGGAAGATTGGGATGGTGCATTAGAATAGGATGGTGTGTATGTTGGATTAGGATGGAAATATTGGGATGGTAGATTAGGATAAGAGGACACGGGTGGTGGATTAGCATAGGAGGACATGGATGGAGGATTAGGATAGCAATATGTGGATGTTGGATTATTAAGGTAGGGATATTGGGATGGTGTATTGATATAGGAGGATGAGGATGTTGGATTGGAGAGATATGTAGAGGGAGGATATGATGAATATGTACATGGTGAGGATATTGGATATCCCTTGTCAAGGGTAGCATATGATTTGTTATTAGATGTGGATGAAGGCATAGGGGGATAGCTCATAGGAGTGATTGGATTTTGGGAGGCAGTTGGGGAGATCTTGCTAACAATGATAACATAAAGTGGAGGGTAAGTGCACCAAGATGGTTCCCAAAAAGGAGACTTAAGTGGACAACTTTCTTTTGAAATCAGGAAATACTAACCTTGGACTCAAAATTGAGGATACTTACACTCAAAATTTTGAGATGGAACAAAAAGAAGGATTCAAGTGCTTTGATTCTACTTTCTAAACTACTAATTTATTTTGAAAATGGTTGATATTAAGGGGTTCAAATAAGGGACGTACACAAATTGGTGTTGTTTTTGTCAGAAAAACATAGCATAGCAACTCTTGTACGACCCTCGTACGGTGAACTTTTTTTTAGTATTTTTAAAATCACCATGGTCAGAAGTTAGCTAACAGTATGTAGTTGATGCACAGTTTTTCTGATAATTTTTTAATGAATATTTGATTTTTTACTAATTTGCGAAGTGGACATTTCTTGAAAATTGAATTTTGGTCGTGCTACCCCTATAAATTTTGGAAACTAATTGATTTTTTCTATTTTTAATTTTTTAATTTTGTAGAATGGAGTATAGTTTCTAAAAATGTAATTTATTTGAAAAATTGATGAATGGTTAATTTGTAACGAAAAAAATACCAAACATTGTTTTTTGGCAAAAAAAAGACATAAACATCAAATAAATTATGGATGAAAGACTTAACATTTTCAGAAAATGAAAAAAATTATATCATTGGATAGCTAAGAGAGAACCCAACATTACCCATGTGTTTAATTTTTTTGATATTGAACCACGTGCAATCCTGACGATGAGCATGAACTCGATTATGTGAAATATGGTAGATTTTTTAAAAACAAGTCTCTATCATTGGGAATTCCCTCCAAGCCTTTGGGTTGGTATTCAAAGGCAAATACCAAGCCTAAGGCTCAAGAATTCCCAAAGCAAGATATAACACAAGTGCGTTATAACGTGAGCACGTTATAACGCGCTCGCATTATATCTTAGTTTTGACATGCTTTGTGAATGCATTGACAAAATGCAAGCACGTTATAACGCGCTCGCGTTTTAATCTACATTGAATTATTTTTCTTCTCTTTTTCTTATCTCCTTTTCTTATCTCTTTCCTCTTGTTATCTTTTAGGAGAACTATATACATGAAATAAACATTTAAGTATAAGTTGACATTTACATATGGACATTTAATTTCTTATACTTTAAGTTATATTTCATGTATATAGGCAGGATGTTTGAGAGTGGTTTCAGATCTCTAGGATTTATAATGCAAATTCTAGTTTCTGGAAGATCTTCAAAATTTCAGACTTAGTCAAATTTCAGTAATCAGCATGTCAAATTTCAGTAATCAGCATGTCAAATTTCAGTAATCAGGAGGTCATATTTTAGTAGTCAACAAGTTCTATCATCTTTCTCTCCCACTCTCTCCTTCTCTCTACTCTTTATCTCTCCACTCCCTTCCTCCCTCTCTCCCCTCTCTCTCTTCTAGTTTTTGGAAGATCTCACAAATTTCAAACTTAGTCAAATTTCAATAATCAGGAGGTCAAATTTCAGTAATCAGAAAATTGTATTATTTCTCTCTATGTCACTCATTTTGATCCCTTACACTCCAGACCTCTCTCTCACTATCTCTATCCATTTTTCTGACTCTCTCTCTCTCGATCTCAAGAAATATCTCTCTGTCTCTCTCTCCTTTTCCCTCTAATATTCTCTCTACCTCACTTCTCTCTCCCTCTCTCCCACCTTCCCTCTCTACTTATCTCTATCTTTCTCTCTCTACCTACCTACCTCTCCCTCCATCACACCCTACTACTCTCTCTATTTCTCTCTAGGGAACCTCTCTCTCACATCCCTCTCTCTCCCTCCATACTTCTCTCTCCCTCTCTTCTTCCCTATCTACTCTCTATCTCCCAATCACTGTCTACCTACCTCTACATCCATAAAACCTTACCTCTCTCTACACCTCTCTCCCTCCCCCCTCATTCCCTCTCTACTTCTCTCTATCTCGCCTCTCTCTCTACCTCTCCTTCCATCTCTACTTATCTTTATCTCCTCTCTCCCTCTCTCTACCTACCTCTCCTTCAACCACTCTTTATTTCTCTCTATCTCACCTCTCTCTCCCTCACTACATCTCTCTCCCTCCCTCCCTCTCTACTTATCTATATCTCCCCTCTCCCTCTCTACCTAGCTCTCCATCCATCACAACCTACCACTCTCTCTCCATTACTCTCTATCTAACCTCCCACTCTCTCCATCCATACCTATCCCTCTCCTTCCCTCTCTACTCTCTACCTCCCTAATCCTTCTCTACCTACTTCTCCATCCATCACTCCCTAACATTCTCTCTACACCTCTCTATCTTGATTCTCTCCCTCCCTCCCTCATTCCCTCTCTACTCTCTCTCTACCTCTCCTTCCCTCTCTAATTATCTTTATCTCCCCTATCCCTCTCTCTCTCTCTCACTAGATGTCTCCCTCCCTACCTTTTCCCCTATCTACTCTCTATCTCTCCTCTCCCTCCCTCTCCCTCTCTCTCTCTCTCTCACTCCTCCCTTAACCTCTTTCTATCTCACTCTCTCCTCTTTATCTCACCATTCTCTCTTTCCCTCTTTGTAACTCTCTACTTCTCTATATGTCACCATTATCTCTCTACATATCTTTATCCCACATATCCCTCTTTACCTCTCCCTTCCTCCCCTCTCTCACCCACCCTCCCTCCTTCCCTCTATCTCTATCTCTCTCTACTTCTCTCTATCTCACCTATCCCTCTCTAGTTGCATATCCCTCCATCACTCCCTACCACACTCTCTCTATTGCTCTCTATCTCACCTCTCTCTCACCTCCCTCTCTCCCCCTCCATACCTCTCCATCTACTTCCATCTCTACACTCTATCTCCCTAATCCCTCTCTACCTACCTCTCCATCCATCACTCCCTACCATTCTCTCTATACCTCTCTATATCGATTCTCTCCCTCCTTTATTCTCTCTCTACCTCTCTATCTTTCTCTAATTATCTTTATCTCCCCTAGCCCCCTCTCTCTCTCACTAGATGTATCTATCCCTACCTTTTCCCCTATCTACTCTATATCTCTCCTCTCCCTCCCTCTCCCTCTCTCTCTCACTCTCTCTCACTCCTCCCTCACCCTCTTTCTCTCTCACTCTCTCCTCTCTATCTCACCATTCTCTCTTTCCCTCTCTATAACTCTCTCCTTCTCTACATGTCACCATTCTCTCTCTACTTATATTTATCTCACATATCCCTCTTTACCTCTCCCTTCCTCCCCTCTCTTGCGCACCCTGCCTCCTTCCCTCTATCTCTATCTCTCTCTACTTCTCTCTATCTCACCTATCCCTCTCTACCCGCATATCCCTCTATCACTCCCTACCACACTCTCTTTATTTCTCTTTATCTTACCTCTCTCTCACCTCCCTCTCTCTCACTCGATACCTCTCCCTCCATCTATCCTTCCTTATCTACTCTTTATCTCTCATTTCCCTCTACCTCTCCTTCCCTCTCTACTTATCTTTATCTCCTCTTTCCCTCCCTCCCCCTCTTTCTCTCTCCCCCTATGAGGGTTGAGGGTGTAAGGTTTAGTGTTTAAGGTATAGGTTTGAGGTTATCTGGTTAAGTGTATAGGGAATAGGGTTTAGGGTTTAGGATATTGGGTATAAAGTTGAGGGTATAGGGTATAGGGATGAGGGATGAGGGTTTAGGGTTTAAGGTATAGGGCTGAGGGTTGAGGGTTGAGGGATAGTGTTTAGGGTTGAGGGTATAAGGTTAAGTGTATAGGGTATATGGATTATGGTTTAGGATATTGGGTATATAGTTGAGGGTATTGGGTTGAGGATATTAGGTTTAGGGTTGATGGTTTAGGTTTTAGGATTTATGTACAATTTGAAGGATTGAGGGTTGAGGTATAATGTTCAGGGTTAAGGGTATGAGGTTAAGTGTATAGGGTATAGGGATTAGGGTGTAGGGTGTAGGGTGTAGGGTGTAGGGTGTAGGGTGTAGGGTATAAGGTATAGGGTTAAGACTTGAGATTGTAGGGTTTTCCATTTAAGTATAGGGTTGAGGGATAATGTTTATGGTTTAGGGTATAGGGATTAGGGTGTAGGTTGTAGGGTGTAGGGTGTAGGGTGTAGGGTGTAGGGTTAAGACTTGAGATTGTAGGGTTTTCCATTTAAGTATAGGGTTGAGGGATAATGTTTATGGTTTAGGGTATAAGGTTGAGGGTGCAGGGTAAAGAGATGAGGCTTGAGGGTGTAGGGTTTAGGGTTTAAGCTATAGGTTTGAGGGTTGAGGGATAGTCTTCAAGGTTGAGGGTATAGGGCTAAGTGTATAGGGAATACAGATTAGGGTTTAGAAAAATGGGTATAGGTTTGAGGGTATAGGGCTAAGTGTATAGGGTATAGGGATTAGGGTTTAGAATAATGGGTATAGGGTTGAGGTTTAGGGTTTAGGGTTTAGTGTACAAGGTTGAATGTAGGTTTTAGGGTTTAATTATAGGGTTGGGGGATGATGTTAAGGGCTTAGGTCATAAGGTTGAGGGTATAGGGTATAAGGATGAGGGTTGAAGGTGTAGGGTTGAGGTATAGTGTTCAACGTTGGGGGTGTAGGGTTAACTCTATAAAGTATAGGGATTAGGGTTTAGAATATTCGGTATAGGGTTGAGGGTATTGGGTTTAGGGTTGAGGGTTTAGGGTTCAAGGTTTAGGGTACAAGGTTTAATGTAGGATTAGTGTTTAATTATAGGGTTAAGGGTTCAGGGATAATGTTTACATCATCGAGAGACCCCATTTCTTGGACCCATTTTTTCAAACAGGACACTACATTTCTAATTTCACTAAATTGGCAACCTAACTTGTCCTGTTTGAAAAAATGGGTCCAAGAAATGGGGTCTCCCGGTGATGTAGGCGGGAGACCCCATTTCTTGAACCCATTTTTTCAAACAGGACAAGTTAGGTTGCCTAGTGGGCCCACTAGCTTGCCAATTTTGTTAAATTGG
>CM021102.1:685821409-685906387 GCA_007115665.2 Sequoiadendron giganteum | reverse complement strand
AGTTAGGTTGGGAGTGAGAGAATTCAGAGAAGGAGAGGGGGTGGGAGAGGTAGACCAAAGAGAGAGAGATGGAGTTCTCTAGTTAGGGTGGGAGGGAGATACTTGGGAGAGGGAGAGACCTGCGATATGGAGATGGGGTGGGAGGGAGAGAGAGGGAGAGGGACAAATAGGGAGTGGGAGACAAATAGAGAGAGATATAGAGAGAGATAGAGATGGAGAGAGATAGAGATGCAGAGAGATTGAGAGGGTGTGAGGGAGAAACCAAAGAGAGAGAGAGAGAGAGTGTGTGTGTGTGTTTGTTCTCTAGTTAGCATGGGGAGACAGACTTGAGAGAGGGGGAGGGGGTGGGAGGGAGAGACTTGAGAGAGAGGTGGGGTAAGAGGGAGAGACTTTAGAGAAGGGGAGGGGTTGGGAGGGATATAATTGAGAGAGAGGGAGGGGGTAGGAGGGATAGACCTGAGAGAGAGGGAGAGAGGGAGAGAGAGGGAGAGGCAGAGAGGGAAATAGGAGGGAGAGACTTAAGAAATGGAGAGAGAGAGAGTTCTCTTGTTAGGGTGGGATGGAGAGACTTGAGAGAGAGAGTTCTCTAGTTAGGGTGGGAGGGAGAGAATTGAGAGAGGGAGAGGGGGTGGAAAAGAGATACCTGAGATATAGGGGCTAAGAGGAAGAGAGAGAGATTCTCTAGTTAGGGTGGGAGGGAGAGACTTGAGAGAGGGAGAGGGGGTGTGAGGGAGAGAACTGGGAGAGAGGAAGTGGGAGAGGGAGTGAGAGAGGGAGAGAGAGAGTGAGGAGGGGTGAGGGAGAGACCTTAGAGAGAGACAAAGAGAGTGTGTGTGTTCTCTAGTTAGGGTGGGAGGGAGAGACCTGAGTGTGTGTGTGTGTGTGTGTGTTATGGAGGGAGAGACCTAAGAGAGGGAGAGGGGACCTAGGAGGGAGAAACCTAAGAGAGAGATAGAGGGAGTGAGAGATATACCTAAGTGAGAGAGAGGGGTGGGAGGGATAGATGGAGGGATAAACCTGAGAGAGAGTGGGAGAGAGAGGGGTTTGTACCTAAAGCCTAAACCCTAAATACTAAACCCTAAACCCTAAACTCTAAACAACAAATCCTAAACCAAAGAGAGAGAGGGGGGAGGGAGAGAGTGTGTGATAGAGAGAAACACAAAGGGAAGGAGGAAGGTTGGAAGATTAAGAGAGAGGAGAGAGGGAGAGTGAGAGTGAGAGTGAGAGGGAATGAGGGAGAGAGAGGTAGAGATGGAGAGAAGTAGAGATAAGTATATAAGGAAGGAGAGATAGAGAGGGGGGAGGAGGGAGGGAGAGAGATAGAAGTAGAGAGGGGAGGAGGGAGGGATAGAGGGAGAGATGTGTGATAAAGAGAATGAGAGAGAGAGGAGGGAAGGAGGAAGGTAGAGAGATTGAGAGAGAGGAGGGAGGGTGAGAGATAGGAAGAGAGGGATAGGTTAGATAGAGATAAGTAAAGAGGGAAGGTGGTTGGGATGAAGGAAGAGAGATAGGAGGGAGGGAGAGAGAGAGAGGTATAGAGAGATAGGTTAGATATATTGAAGTAGAGAGGGAAGGTGGGTGGGAGGAAGGAAGAGAGAGAGGGGGAGATAGAGAAAACTAGAGGAAAAAAGGGAAGGAGGGAGGGATGGAGGGGGAGAGAGAGTCTAGATAGATAGAAGTATAAAGGGAAGGGGAGAGTGTGTGAGAGAGGTCTAGAGCATAAGGGATAAAAAATGTGTGAGACAGAGAGAAAGATGATACAACTTGTTGATTACTAAAATTTGACTAAGTCTGAAATTTTTGAGATCTTCCAAAAACTAGAATTTGCATTGTAACTCCTAGAGATCTAAAACCACTCTCAAACATCCTACCTATATATATGAAATATAACTTAAAGTATAAGAAAGTAAACATCCATATGTAAATGTCAACTTATACTTAAATGTTTATCTCATTTATATAGTTTCCCTAAAAGAGAATAAGAAGAAAGAGACAAGAAAAAGAGAAGAAAATATTTTCAATGTAGACCAAAATGCGAGCGCGTTATAACATGCTCGTGTTTGTGAAATGTTATTTTTATTTCAAAAAATGCACAATTTTTTAACTCAAAATGCGCGCATTTTTTGAACTCAAAATGCGCACATTTTTTGAAATTTAAACCATAACGCGAGTGTGTTATAACGCACTCATGTTTCAACACACCCACGTTAGGCTCGCTAATGACTGAGCCTAGGCTTGGTCATTACCAAGCCATAACGTGAGCGCGTTTTACTATAACGCATTTGTGTTTTCGCTATTTCGAGATGAAAAAGTAAGTTGTCCACGAAATTGCTACCCATTTCCATGCGCCTGCCCTAGATCTATATTATACTCATCTTGATCAACAAGACTTTCATTATCATCATCAACATAGTTGGGATTCCCCTTGACTACTATTTTGGTTGCACCAAAGAAGGATAAGGATTCATGATGTTAAATGGAATGGATACAAATTTAAAAGATGGGAATAGATGATTACTAGAAAAAAATAGATGATGAGAAGATATATAGGATGGATTGGAAGGAAATAGAAGAAGAGATATTTATGATTATTTTTGATATCAGATGATCTTGGATATGGATGGACTAAAGCTCAAATTGGGATTTAGGTTAAGCTTAGATTGGGATTGGATCAAAGCTCAGACTTAGGTTGGGTTGAAGCTCAAATCAGGATGATTGGAGGATGTGATGGGATATGATAGGATTAGATGATTGATCAGATAGGAAGATGACATATATTCTAAGCCCATTTCAGAGATTTGAAATAGATGGCATATGGCGCTGACGATTGGATTGGATTGTGAAAAGAATGATTAAAACTCTAAATCTTCCTCAAGATGTAAGTATATTGATTGGGTCGTAATGATGATTAACTAACTCATAATGGATGACAACCCTGAGCAGGTGCAAATGATGATGATCGAGATCAGATACCAAAGCCAACTTGGATAAAAACCTTAGAGACAAAGTCTAAGCAATTCAAATTGATGAACCAATGATAGATATGGGATCTAAGGATGCTCTAAGATACTCCTAGATTATTTGATTAATGAAATGATGATCTTTCAAAAATGCACTTAGATCAAAATGATGATTATGGGAAGATGGATGATGATAAAAAAAATTCAAATTACGAAAAAGGGCTTGGAGCACAATAGGGTTTTAGTGGCCAGCAGGATTCACGTTCTAGAGTTTGTATGAGAAGTCGATTCACCTCTGTATATCACAAGTTTTCATGTTTATCTTGCAAACTCGCCTAAAAATGAAAGCACTAGTATCATACAATGAAGACACGCCAAACAACAAAATCCTTAAATTAGTGATATGGGCTTGCAAACTTGATGTAGGCCCACCACCTTGAGCAGACAACCCAAGGTTAATACTCTATGATACTGGGGTGGTTCTATAGAGAACCCTTTCTTACAAAGGCAGATAGCTAGCATTCCAATTGCATAGGGTCATCGACAGACACCATGAGCTCACCTTCATGTTCTCACTTCAAGACTATCGTAGTCCACCATGAGGATTCCTATCTCAACCAAAGAGATTACATGGTGAGTAACTTTGGGGTACATTTTGCATCCCTTGCACTACACCAAGCCGCGAGTGAAACATGGGTCTCTATCTACATTGAGCAAGGCTATCTCGGGCATCCTCGATATACTTAAAGTATGTGAGGCACAACCATGAACACCAACCTGTCACAAGCATGAGTCAGGAGCCTCAACAAGGTACTGGAAACTCAAACCAATTATGTACGTCTTATCTAGGTATCACCCTAGCTTTGACGCTTCATGAGACACAACGTTACTGGATTGGGTTACAAATTTTGTTCTCCCCCATTTATATACACCATCGGTAACATGTGGTTGGAATCATCCCCTAGGTGATGAAATCCCAAGAAGGTCCCGCTAAAGGAAGAAGAAACTAGATGCTTTGAAAAGTCTCCAGGCTCACACATAGTGCAAGGGGATTGGATATGTCTAAATTCCACTCACAAGCATGGAAAAAAAGTGTATATTGACCCTTTAATTAAATCTATGTGTAACTAGCTAGTATGGAAAAATGACAGAAAAACTAACTAAAAGTTCTTTGATCGATCGTTCTACAAAAAAAGTGTTAGTAGTTTCCAACCACCGGTCTTGGATGAATGATAAATGACTGTACAAAACATTAGCAAAAACTAGGGACACTCACAAATAGATGAGCTAGTGGATTAGTACCTAAAAACAGAACCAAAATGATGTTGAAAACTGGAAATTTAGGCCTTGGGTTTACCTCAGATTCGCCTCTATGTTAGGAAAATTCACCCTTCTAGATGTGCAAGTTCAGCCCTATAATTTGCAAACTCACCCGTTCTCACCAGTTAAGGTCTCCTGTTCTGAAGACCAAGGAAATTTCACCCCTGATTGAGGCAAATTCACCCTAGAAGGAAAATTCACCCATGTAGATGAGCAAGTTAGCATGTCTAGAGAAGCAATATCTCCCCTGTTGGAAAATTCACCTATTTGATCAGGAAAATTCTCCCCAAGTTCACTCGTTAGGGTGGTTTTGCCTCTATAACTAAGGTCTGAACCTGCAAAACTCAAACAACAAAAAATGTAAAAGTATAGACCTGTGACATGGTCCCACTAGGTGTTCCAGAAATGTGTGCAAGTGAATTTTCCTAGTCTAAAATGAAAAACAAAACGAAATGCAAGGAAGGAAGAACACAAACCCTCAAGATTGGCCTAGTTGAATTTGAACAAAATGAAAGAGAAAAGAGTGATATACCTTGTCCAATTTGATCAGTTGATTATCCATTTTTGATTGTTTGATTTGTGTTCTTTTAGATTAATTTTGATGACATAACGACTTGTTTTTGCTTGATTTGGATGCAAGTATGGCTATGGATGCAAGATGTAGTGTGCGAGAGAAGAAGGGTTGGATGAATGTGATAGATTGTGGGTGAATCTGGTTGACAATGAATGAATGCCAAAAATGGCTAAGTGTTTTAGTCATTAGCAAGAGGGGAGATGAATGAATGGCCAAGATTGATTCTTGGGAGAGGATCAATGGTTGAAATCAAGATTTGATTGAAGGAATACAAATTCCTTTTTAATGTGTAGGGGGAGGATAAAAGGAATTAAATATTCCTTGGGGGATGAGAGAGGAGTTAAAAATTCCTCAAAAATACCTTAGGAAGACAAAAAGGAATTAAAAATTCCTTGGGGGATGGGAAGAGTTGACCAAGGAGGTTGATTAGGCTAGTTGATGAAAGATTAGAGGAAGATTAGGTGTCTAATGAGGATTAGGAGCCAACTTGCCAAAGTTGGAGGATGTGACACTTCCTAATCATGGATTAGGAATGTGCCCATCCCTAATGATGGGATTAGGAGATGGATTAGGATTAAGTGTAGATTATGGGGGATGGGAGATAAAGGGAATTAAATAAGTGGATTATTTATTTAATTCCTTGGAAGAAAGGAACAAAGGGTAAGGTATTTAATTATTTAACTAAATACCTTAGGGATTTAGTGTATTTTAGGGGTATTAATTAAATAATGGTAATTTTACTTAATTAATGTACATAAGAGGATATTTAGATGCAAAGGGATAAATTTGACCAAATATAAGTTGTCAAATTTGGGTGTCTACAATGTGGATTCAAACTAGGTAGGTGATATTGATAGTAGATGATCCACCAGTGCTTATGTGTTTACTTGATTTGGTGGTGCAATCAGTTGGATGAGTAAGCGATAGGATGTGGTTTCTTTGTCCACTACTGAAGTAGATTATATTGCAGCTACTCATGCTTGGAAATAATCCATTTGGCTTAAGAGACTATGTTCAGATATTGGAATAAAACAAGGTGCAGTGACAATTTATTGTGATAGTCAGAGTGGGATATGTCTAGCCAAGAACCCAACATTTCATGCCAAGACCAAGCACATTGTTGTGCAGTTTCATTTTGTTCAAGATATGGTCAGAGATGGAAGGGTGAAGTTGGTTAAGGTAGATACTTTAATGAATTTTATTGATTCTTTAACTAAGCCTGTGAGCATAGAGAAGTTCAGATGGTGTTAAGAGATTATGGGCCTTTCAGCCCCTAGCAATTAAGAGACAAATTTTACTCCCTCTTGTTGCTCTTGTAAGATGTTCGATAAGTGGGATATTTTTTGAGAAAATGTGTCTCAACCTTGCAATTATATAAAGGTTATTATTGATAAGATATATATATATATATATATATATTTCCTAGTTACATTGATAGGTCTAACATACAATGGCATCAAGGGGGAGGAGTGGGATACGTGTTAATATTTCTTTTATTTTTTCAAGAAACTACTAAAATGGCCAACATACATTAGATAAATGATATATTGTAAATGTAGACCATTAATTATTAGGTTTTAGATCTAATGGTGGATATTATGATTGTGGGAGAGATAGTGATTTATTCTTAGAGTCTGATACAGGTTGTGTTGTCTCTTGATCACTGAGTGGTGATACTCCTATGAGAATCTTTCTTTGCAAGTATATTGTAATCTTTGTGATTTAATAAATAATATATTGTGTGGCTTTTGGATTTTGGGATTTTTCTCCCGAAAGGGTTTTCCCTACATAAATTATTGTTTCATGGTATGCATGATATTTATGTTTATGTTTTTATAACTATTAAATATCTATAAAAGTTTTGTATTATTCTCCTCTCAAGATTAGTGTAGGAAGTTGTTTTGCTACCTTAGCTTGTTTACATTCTTCAATCAAAAGCTCATTGATTTCCAAAATATTAAGCAAGGAGAATCTTTAGTGAATGAATACTAGGAGAAGTTCACTTGTCTCTTGAGATATGTACCGATGTACCAAAAATATGAGTGATTTCATATTAGGAAGTTCATTATGGGTATAAATAGTCAAATAGGTGGAGAGGTTGATGTACATGGTCCAACCACTATGGGCCTAGTATATGAGAAGGAAATAAAGCAAGAGAAAAATCTCAAAGCCATCTCGAAATATAGAGAGAGGGATCGAAAGACGTTTGGTGGGCCTCAATTTATTCAAGCTCCAAAGAAGTTTAATGAGGGGTGGGAATTTCAAAGGCAAGGGTACAAGGGACCTCACAATAATTAAAATGAGCCAACAAGCGATCATCAAGGAAACAACTTCAACAACATATATAGCGGTAACTATAACAAAGTTGGAGGGAATGGTGGTAATTTTGAAAGGTGAGTGAAAAGGAGGGGATCAATGAGATGATTATTTACATGTGGTGGGGATCATTTTTCTAATAAATGTCCCAACAAACCATCAAATTCATAGCCACATGGTAATTAAATTCCTCCTCAACTAATCGCATTTCAGCAAAGGATCCATGCTACAGTGGACAATCAGTGGGTAGAATACCAGATCACCCCAGTAGAAACTCCAGGTACTTTGTTTGGTTTACCTATTTTCATACCTAATGATACTAGAGCCACAAAAAAATTGTTTCACATAGAGTAGCTAATCAAATTTCTAAGAAGACTATTTTTATGGAAAATTCTTGGGTTGTAGAATATGCAAACCAGGCAAGAGCAATGGCGAATCAATAGTTATTTGAGGAAAGGGTTGAAATTACAAGTTTCTCAACATAAGTGAACTTATACATAACACCCTCAGGTTCTTATGATTTCATCTTAGGAATGAATTAGCTATGGAGGAATAGAGATTTAAAGTGGATTGCCATGCTAAAACCGTAGAACACTTAGATGATCTAGGTAACCAAGTTTCTTTGTAAGGAAAACCTAGAGAAGTAAAACTGTGACATATTTTAGTTGTGCAAATGCATAGAGTGAAAAAGAAAGGTTTCCAACTCTTCGTAGTTAAAATCCAAATAAACTAGAAGAATTAAAAGTTTTCATCCTCCAATATGATGCCATGTATTATGAAACTCAAAATTATCAAGAGGTTGAAGAAGGAGAAGTGGTGGAATCTTGAGAAATGGATATGAAGTATCCCATCTTATGAAAATTTGTGGATGTCTTTTCCAGAAGAACTACCTGGATGTCCTCCCAAAATATTTTTTGATTTCTACATCAACCTAGTACCAAGGTCAAAACTTGTACATCCAAATTACCCTATAGGATGACCACAATGGAATTAATAGAGCTTAAGGCATAGTTGGAAGAGTTATTGTCCAAGGGATTGATAAGATTAGTATTTCACCCTGGGGAGCGCTAGTGATATTTGTGAAGAAAAAGGATGGTACCCTATGATATGTATAGATTATTAGATATTTAGAAAATCCATGATAAAGAATAAGTACCCATTTCCATGTATTTATGATATTTTTCAATCAAATGCGAGGAGCGGAAGTGTTTTCAAAGATTGATCTGTGATCCAATTATCATCAACTAAGGATCAAAGATGAAGACAATTTCAAAATTGCTTTCGGGACTTGATATTACAAGTTCAGAGTCCCACCCTTTGGAATTACGAATGCACCTACAACATCATGAACCTATTGAACAATTTATTTATGGATTGCTTGGATAGGTTTGTTTTGGTTTTCTTGGATGATATCTTAATTTATTCCAAGAATGAGGAGGAGCATTGTAGACATTTAGAGATATTTCTCCAATGGTTAAGAGGGCCCAAGTGATATGGAAAACTCTCTAAGTGTATCTTCTTTCAAAAGGAAGTACAATACATGGGTCATGTAATTTAAACTAAAGGGATTGTAGTTGATATAGCTAAGATAAAGGTGGTGCTTGAGTGGCCAGTACCTCAGAGTGTACCAAATTTTAGAAGTTTTATGGGTTTGGTTGGCTACTATCGAAATTTTGTTGCAAAATTTTCTAGGATAGTTTTTCCTATTAATCCATTATAGAGGAAAGGAAAGAAGTTTGGGTGGTTAGAAAAGCATCAAGAAAAATTTGACCTACTCAAGGAGAACATGACTACCACACCACTATTGAAGGTACCTAATCTAGAGGGAAACTTTACTATCATCACGGACGCATTGGGTGAAGGATTGCGAGGAGTTTTGATGCAAGAAGGGTAAGTAATAGAATATGAATCTAGGAAGTTGAAGCCCTATGAATAAAATTATGCATCGCATGATTTAGAGTTAGTGAAAATTGTCCATTCATTATAGATGTGGAGATAATATCTAATGCGAAAGCCTTTTGAACTGAAGATCGATCATCACGATCTGAAGTATTTATTTACCCAATCTAATCTGAATGCATGAAAAAGGAGGTGGTTGGAGCTGATATCAGACTATGACTTCTACATAAACTACATTAAGGGAAAAGAGAATCAATTTATCGATGACCTAAGTCATAGAAGGCATATTTCCTCAATGGTAACAATTCAAACTGACTTTAAGGGATAGGTGTTACAGGAATCCAAGGGTGATGAATTTTATGAGAAAGTTAAGAAAGCACTCACAAATAATCCACAAGATGAAAATTATGAAGGATTTCACTTTGAACCTAATGGATTACTAATGTTTAAAGGGAGATTTTATGTACCTAATTTAGAAGAGTTAAGGAACCTATTGTGGAAGTTCACAATGCACTACTGTAGACATCTTGGTGTGACAAAGATGTTGGTGGATGCAAAGTCTTTATATTTTTGGAAGACAATCAAGGGCGATGTTGCAAGATTTTTTGAAAGATGCTTAGAGTGTCAAAGGGTAAAGGCATAACATCATCACCTTGCAAGTCTTTTGTATCCACATGATACTCCTGAAATTAAGTGGCAAGTCATTAGCATAGACTTTATCACTACAGCAAAACAAGCAATTAGCACTGACTTTTGTGTCGAATTTTAGTCTATTTGAGACCATCAATTGGAGCCATCTCATGGCACAAAATTCAGTACAAAAGCATTTCTTCGTTTCGATGGTGAATTTTGCATCATCTTTAGCATCCACTTTAGCGCTAGATTTTATGCCAAAAATTTGGTGCTAGTAATAGTGTCCTCTTTAGCACCAGGAATTGCACCGAAAAATGGCACTAGAAATAGCGCCTAAATTAGTGCCCAAATTGGCTTCTGGTTTTGCTTCCATGTCTGCTCCAATTTTTTCTTCTAGTTTTTCTCCCAATTTTGCTTCCACTTTTGCTTCCACTTTTACTTCCACTTTTTCTTTCGATTGTGCTTTCGATTTTGCTTCCACTTTTGCTTCCAATTTTTCTTTTGGTTTTTCTTTCGGTTTTGCTTCCAATTTTGCTTCCAGTATTGCTTCCAATTCTACTTCCAATTTTTCTTCTAGGTTTTCTTCAAGTTTTTCTTCAAGTTTTTCTTCCAATTTCGCTTCCATTTGTGCTTCTAGTTTGGCTTCCAGGATTGCTTTGAGTTTTTCTTCCATTTTTGCTTCCAATTTTGCTTCCAATTTCGCTTCTGATTTTTCTTCCAGTTTTTCTTCTAGTTTTGCTTCCAGTTTTGCTTCCAATTTTGCTTCCAATCTTGGTTCCAGTTTTGCTTCAAATTTTGCTTCTAGTGTTTCTTCCAGGTTTTCTTCCAGTTTTTCTGCCAGTTTTTCTTTTGATTTTGCTTCCAAATTTGTTTCCAATTTTTCTTCTTCCTTTGAAATGTTCTTCCATTTTTGCTTCTAAAAATACTTCTTGTTTTTCTTCCATTTATTAATTTAATTTAATTAGTTAAATATATGATGCCTCTTAAATAACTCATATGATTATAGAGTAATTAATTCAATTATTTAACTCATGATTAAATAACTAGATAATTGCGTATCAAAAAAATAACAAGACAATTATTTTATGTTTTTGCTAGTTAAATCACCGCTAAGGGGCAGCACCTATTGGATATTGATGATCTGTGGTTGTCATTGATGTCAACACTATCACCATTAATGTCTTTAAGGTTGTATATGTTGAGGATATTGAGAAAATTGTAATAAAATTAGTTATAGATTGTTAATGATGCAGTGAAGTTCAGTATGATAGCTAGCTCAATATATTGATGATAAGAATTTTCGGATTAAAGGGTTTGTTTACAAGTATATCTAGTTTATCCACATGAAGTTTCAGAGGTTCACATGAAGATTTGACCAAGTTATGAGTATCTTTGTTCTGAAAGTTATTCTAGTTCTTTAGTTGGTGTTCCTAAAAGAAGATGATGTGGTTCTAGTAATTTGAGTTGTTGTGGATGCTATTGTGGATGCTCATGATGCTTGTGGATGTTTCTAGATCTTTCTCTATCTGTGTTGTTGGTCTGCATTGATTTTTGTGCTCGTGATTGGTGATTTTCTTCTATGAGTTCATGTTTTTCATGATCATGGCCGAAAGAGTGATTGTAGTGTGTTGTGGATCTTCAAGGCATAATTTTTTAAGGTGTTGTATGTTTGAGACATGTTGTTTTGGGTCCTTACTATGTTTTTGCTGACATTGATAAATTATTTATTAATTTGGGCTGACAGTTTCTACACATTTCATATTTTTCTAGGCCGACATGTAGTTGATTTTATCCTTAGTTGCGGATATATATGATCGATTGTTTATACCATTTGAGAGAAATGAGGAGAGAGGATTTCAAGTGTTGTGTGTGAATAATGTTCTAATCTTTTGAAGGAAGAAGTAAAGTGTGAAGAAGAGTGAGTAGAAGAAAGGGTTTATGTGCTTAATCCGAATTTTAATCAGGCATTAGAATATGCTATTTTCTCATATCAAAATCTTTCGGATGTAATCCAAATGTGGTTGTAAGACAGTGAGTCTTCCTTTGGGCAGTGAGCCTTTTTGTATTTGAGCAGTGAGCTCTAGGTAGTGCATCTGAATGCATGTGCATTCCCCATTTATAATACTTTTAATAGAGTATAAACTTGTGGACTAACCTCCACTGTGGTTTTTCCCCTAACAGGGTTTCCACGCAAAAATATTAGTGTTATGTGTGTTTTTGATGTGGTGATGGTTTATGCATTCATCTTTATTTATCATATTTGAGAATAAGTTAAATAAGTATAATTTATGTGGAAACTGATTCACCCCCCTCTTAGTTGTCTGCCCTTTTGTTGCCAACAATTGGTATCAAAGTAGGTTCCTCTAGAGAAGCTTGACCGCTTGAGGTGATCCGAGATGGCAACATATAAGAAGGATTGTTTGAGATTTGATGGAACAAATTATTCTCTATGGAAGACTCGAATGGATTGTCATCTGAGATGCATTAGTGAACCTTAATAGATAATTACAAAGAATAGATATATCATCCCACATAATAGTCCTTCTATTGCAGGTGAGATTAAGGTAGTCGAGTACAATATTAGGGATAAGGAAGCATTATTAAGTACTTTGACTGATTTTGAAATGAAAAATGTAATGGAGCTAAAGATTGCTTATTAGATCTGGAAAAGTTGGAAACTTTATCTGAAGGTGATACCCATGTGAAGATTGCTAAGCTGCAAAGCCTAAAAGGGAAATATGAAACATTGAGAATGGGTGAAGATGAGAACATCACTTCTATTATGTAGAGAGTGAATGAAATTGTGTGTATTATCATATGTGTTGGTGGAAAATTGGAAGAATTAGATATTGTTGCTAAAGTGCTCAGATCCTTTCCTGCTACATATAAACACAAAGTTGTTGCTATTGAGGAGATCCAAACTATGACAAATGTAACTAGAGACATGTTGATTGGTAAGCTTGCTACTTTTGAGTTAAGTGATTTTGGTGAATCTCTTCCTAAGATAGAATTTGCATTCAAAGCTACTATATATGGAAAAGATAAGTAGAAATATGATCCAGGAGAAATTTCTTCTAGAAAAATATCCAAATATGAGTAGGAAATGAGAGAGATTGAAGAAGAAGAGAGAAAACTAGATGAGCTTGAAGCACTTATTTTCAAGAGGGCAGCCAAAGGAGAAGGTAAGTATAAAGGGAAAATGCCTCTTAAATTTTTTTCTTGCAATAAGATAGGTGATTTTTCCTCAAGGTGTCTGGAAAGAGTTCCTAAGTCAAAACCTAAGAAGCCTAGATTTCAAAGAAAGTGTTATTATGTTGTTGATGAAGGTGTGACAGATGATGAATCTAATAAAGGGAATGTAAGTGAGGATGAATGGGTATTTATTTCTATCAAGGAAAATAATCTAGTACCTACTATATCTACTAGTTGCATGAATGTGGAGAAATCTCTAGTTGCCAAAATTGAAGAAAAAGATGAATGGGTGATTGACAGTGGATGCTCTCATCACATGAAAAGTGATAAAATTAAATTTGTGAGCTTGGAAAAGTATGATGGTGGTGTTGTAATATTTGGTGATGACAAAGCAAGTGTAATCTGTGGCAGAGGATCCATTTATTTTAATGGTAAGCATAATACTGATAATGTTTTATATGTGGAAGGTTTGAAGCATAATCTCTAAGTGTTTGAAAGATTGTTGACTAGGGATATAATCTTCAATTCAAGGATGGAAAGTGTAGAATATTGGGGAGTTCTGGAAATATGATTACATCTGGTACAAAAATAAAAGGTAATATATTTCACCTAAATTGATAAAACCTACTAATACTATATGAAAGGAATGTCAGTTAAGGAAGCAAACTAGAATTTCATTCTGAAGCAAACAACAATGTTCAAATGAAGTGTTGGAGCTTGTGCATACTGACTTGTGTGGTCCTTCTAGAGTCATAAGTTTACAAGGAGACAGGTATTTCATTTTACTTATTGAAGATTATTCTAGATTGATGTGGGTTACTTTCTTCTTAAGGCAAAAATACGAAAATCTAGAGAAATTCAATATTTTTAAGGCTATGGTTGATCCAGAGATAGGTTTGAAGATTAAATGTCTGAGATTAGATAGAGATGGTGAATTCACTTCCGGTGAGTTTAATTATTTCTATGAAGAGCATGGGATAAAGAGACAATTATCTACCCCATGGACCCCTTAGCAAAATAGAGTTGTGGAAAGCAAGAACAAGAAAATTCAAGAAGCTACCAGGACTATGATGCTAGAAGGAAATGTTCCTCATATCTATTGAAGAGAAGTTGTGAGTACTATCATTTACACTCTCAACTGGGTACATGTCAAAGGTGATACCAGTAAGACTCCTTATGAGTTATTGTTTGGTCATAAGCCTACTATTAGATACTTCAAAATATTTGGGAGTAAATGTTATATCACAAGAGATGAAGATATAGGAAAGTTTGATGCTAGAAGTGATGAAGGAATATTTCTTGGTTATTTTACTAAAAGTAAAGCCTATCGGTGCTACAATAAGAGATTGAGGAAAGTAATTGAAATTGCAAATGTAAAGGTTGATGAAGACATGGTTAGACCATCCAGAACCTGTGGATATGATTCAGATGATCAGAATGATAGTTCAGATAAAGGAAAGAAAGTTTAGATTCTAGATCAAGTTCAAATTATTTCGGTGAATCAAGAAAATCAAGAGGAAGAAACTAGTGAAAGTGCAGAAGTAAGATCACGAGAGCCTGAAGTTCAAGATCCTAAGAATCCAAGGTATGTAAGACTAAATCATTCAGAAGATCATATTATAGGTGATAAGAGAAAAGGTGTTCAAACAAGGAGAAGAATTGCAGAAGAATATTGTTTGATCTCAAAGACTGGGCCTAATAGTGTCAATGAAGCATGTAAAGATGAACATTGGGTGGAAGCAATGAAAGAAGAACTGTAGAATTTGATAAACCAACCTCAAAGACCCCAGTGAACACCTGTAAGCAATAACCTATCACAACGAAAGAAGGATGTCCAGAAAAAATGTAACACCCCTCTGTTTTTCTCTTATGTTAGATTAAGATGCCTTATTATTTTATCATTTCTTCTGGAGCGATACGAACTATGTGTGTTATGAGATGTAATTTCCTTGATGTTATACTTGGCATGCTTTGATTAAAATAATGTTGGTGTATTATGAAATGATTATTGCTTATGAATTTTATTAATGATGGAAGTGTCAGTTTGGTGATATTGTATTGGTGAAGTGGACATGATTACATCACTCGCTTGCGAGCGCCCTACGATTATGTGATTTCCTCTTCATGGTGTATTTTATAATGATTTAATATGCATGTGCTATTGATGCCTTGGATACAGGTTTGTAGGTACATGACATCGACTCCACCTGGCTTCATAGGTTCGAGCGTGTTGACCCAATGGTATGATGATTGAGAGATAGTAGCTAGGATACCTGTGTCAGGTCTACACCCTAGCCATAGTGTGTCGTCAGTCAAGTATGTTGTGTCTTTAGATGCTTGTTTCAATATTATTTAATTCTGATGGGCTCTTGAGTATGGAAATAAATACTTAGAATTATTGCTTTAAATAATGTTGATTTTTATTTAAATTAAAATTATATAGTGTGGATAGAAGTTTTTATTTAAGTTGATTAATTAGATTTGATTTATTTAATTAATTAAATTTAATCCAATGGGTTTAATTTATTTATTAAATAATTAAAATTAATTAATTAAATATGTTGCTGAGAAAATTAAATGCAATGGGGAAATTAATTTAATTTTAAATTGTAAATTTCAATTAGTGTTAATTAATTTCAATTTGGAATTAAATTGTAATTAGAAATTATTTTAACATGCAAAAGGCTTTGAGAAAATATTTGTGGTTGTTGAAAAGATATTTTTAATTTGACATGTGTGTGAGAAGAATTAATTATTTACTTTTGGTTGAGAAATTATTTTTTGAGGGAATTTAATTGAAAGAGGAAATAAGTTTTTTCACAGGAGATTTTTTGAGAGGAAGATATTATTTTTGGAGAGAGGTTTTGGTTGAAAATTGATAAAAAAAATAAAGGGGTTTCTCAGGAATTTTTGGGGGTTTTCTGTATTTTTACATCTTCCTGGAAGTGGTGATTTTGGGAAAAGCTTGGGAATTGATCTCTGAAGGGGAGGCTCTGCTCCAATCTTCATCTCCTTCAAACTTCAGGAAAACAGGTTCCTTCAAGTTTTATTTTATATATTTAATTGTTTGAGAAAGATTATCTATACAAAAGTTAATTATGTATAAGCTTTGCATAAAATGGTTTTAATTGAGATTGAAAGATTGTCTGTGCAAGAAGTTTTTGTGTTTTGGTTGTAGAAGCTCTAAATTGTTTTCAAAAATTGTAAGGCTTCTTTATTGTTGAATTGCTGTGAAAAAACTAAGGAAAACAATCTGTGGTTTAGGAACTTATTTTAGTTTTGAAAGCCTCTGTGGGATTTGTTGGGATTTGTTTAAATTTTCCTGTAGAATTTTTGTTAAATTTTATTATGAAGAATTATGTGCAACTTTTCTTTTAAAAGATTGAAATCGAAACCCTTTCATAAATTTGGGAAAATGGTTATTGTAATTGTGAAAATTCCCCTAAAAAAATATTGGTTGCTAGTTAAAATTTACCTATAGATGGCTTTCTCAAGAAACTTTTCCCCAATTTAATTTATTATTGAAACTCAATAAATATATATAATATATATATGTGAATATATATTTGTCTTATTTATATATATATATATTCCCACATATATATATAATATATATATATATATATATTCATTTATAAAATGATTATAAAAAAAAAAATCCAATTTTATCGTCGTACAACGACCTGGAAATACAAAGGATTCGCTTTTTTTTTCGTGTGTTTTGGTTTATTAAAAAAAATTGTTTTATTGTATATGTTGGGGGAGGCGGGTGAAATACCACTGCCGCACCCCCCAAGGGAGGTGGACGGTGGTATTTCCACTGCCCTACCCATACAGGGGCGCGCTGGACTTACCACAGTCTGCCCCCCATACAAAGGGGTGCGGTTGTGGTAAGCCAACCAACCCCCCCCTCCGACCTCCTTTATAATATATATTCTTTTTAAACTCGTGTTTCGTTCTTTTCGAAATGGAGGTAGATTTGTTATTATTAAATTCATTTTATATTATATTCGTTTTTGTATTTCGGATCGGATTTGTTTTGTTATTAAATGTAAAGAATAAGGTTAAAAATAATGTGTATACATATATTGTATATAAATTGAATATATATATATATAGTTGTTAAATTTATATTATTGTTTTTGTTTTAAATTATGAGACAATTAATGTTATGGAAATTTATTAGTTATATGTATATTTTCTCCGAATTTAATTTAAAAGAAAAGGTTGCATGCATATTTATTCAAATAGAGAAAATACGTATACATTAGTTATAAATATTTTTATGGAACTGAAGATTAGATAATTAGATCGGTTACATCTATTAAATAGATGCATGTTTGAGTTCAAGTTGAAGTTAATTCCAAAATGAAGAATTCTTGTAATGAAGATATTGTTTTCATTTAAATAGGCATTGGATTAGATGCATGTAAATGCATGTATTAGGTGAAATTAAAATAATGTGTTTTCGAAAAGAGAAAATTATAATTTATTTAAATAATGTAAACCGTTTGAGGAAATAGATATTTTATTAAGTTTAAAATTGAGGGAATTGGAAAAATAAATAAAATGAAGTTCTTATAGTTGTTTAAGTTAAACTGAGATATTTGAAGAGCCTGTTAGTTAATTGGTTGAATTTTCTCCTTCGTCTTTATAAGGATTCTTATTAAATTAGAGAAAATTGTGTAACTTGTCTTAGGATTCCTGCTTATCACTGAATGTGAAAGGATTTAGTATATCCAAATATTAGATTTAATTATCGTGTTAATTTCCTATGTGGTTTGTCTAATTGCAATTAGAGGAAATGAATATTTAACTAAGTGTGTTTACGGGAATAGGTATTTAAAAATATATACAATATGTTAGTAGGAACAAAGGTTTTATTATTTTAAAATTGAAGAAATTAGGGAAATGGTTAGTGTGATGTTTATCTCTGATTGGAAGAGCCTTTTTAATTAATTAGTTAAATTGGGATAATTGAGTGGTGCGAATTGTTATAAGTCATTTCGTTGACTGTATGCAAGGTTGTGATAAATTAGAATATTGTAAACATTAAACTATCATGCCTTTATGATGCGTTTGAGACATCTTTTGTGGTATTTAGGGGTAATTGAAAGGAGGTATTAGATGGTTTATTGTAAGTCTTCCTATTGGAGTATGTTAAATTTGAGAGTTATCATTTCATGGTCTTGTCTTTTGTAGTTCTCTATGGTAGTAAGGTTTTTTTCTTTCAGTGAGTCTCCCAATTTCCACGAATGGGGAATGGTTTGTTCTCCTTTGAATGGATTTGTTGGATATTTTGTACCTCCTTAGTTTGGAGTGGTGATGAATCACATGATAATCGTAGGAGGGTGAAGCTCAATGGGGGCCGAGATCTTGAATGATCTGACAGGTAACTCATATGTCTTGACTGTCTTTCTCCTAGGTTAGTAGTATGTTTAGGATACTGGTGAGTCATACTGTTAAACTCAGATAGCAATGTAATCTTTGAGTTAGTATTGTTCTTGTGGTGGTTTTGTTTAGTGTGGAGTCAGCTGTGACTAGAGGTTGTAGGGATTGTCCTTGTATCTGTGTTACTATCTCCTAGCACGGGGGGTGGGCCTTCGGGTACCACTTGGTTGGGAGGAACGTGCACCCTACGCCGTTGGGTCCCCTTTTTATTTGCAGATTGCATTGCGAGGTTTTCAGTGGAGAGCTCATAGTGGATTCATTATTTAGTTTAAACTTTCTATTTACTTCAGTTTAGCTCTTGTAATTATTATTCCCCTCATTTTTTTACGAGGAGGAATCTTGTAATTGTAATAGTTAGGTTTGATCTACCTCATTCTAGGAATGAGTATTTTAATCTTCTTTAAAGTTAATGTAATCTGGAACTTATATTAGGTTATTCTAGTGTTAGTATCTTTAATGCTTTGTGAGTATGTGCAATTAAATGTATGGTTAATAATTTAATAAATTCTTCAAGTGCTAGTAGTGTGTATGTTTTGGTTATAGATGTAATATTGTCACGTTACCTTAGAGGTTGTTGTGAAGTGTTGTGCATCTTCTTTGATAATAATGCACTTTTAAGAAAAAAAATTGTACACTTCCGCGTTGTGTTGCAACTTCCTTTAGGGTCTCGTGGTGGGGCATTACACATGGGATCAGAGCCCCAGGTTCATGCACTGGATCCTCTGGGTACATTTGTGTCCACTTTTTTGTCCTTGTCAATTTGTTAGTAGAGTGTTAAGTGATCACATGCTCATGGCTTTTATGTTAGCATGATATCCTATATGAAAGAGAGTAGCATGTAAGTAACCCGATATAAGGTTGTGGTTGGAAAGTTAAGATATGTATCCCATGGATTATGGAATTGGATATTCTTGTGGGATTAAGTATGTAGTTGTATCCCCTTGTAAATGTAAGAAACTAGTAACTGTATCTTGTTTGAATGTTGTGGAAACCCGTACTTGCTTTGTGTGTCCATGTGATGGTGATACTTGGTACCCATCCATGGGAAAATGTTGCATTTTGGTATGGGATTAACCATACCATTATGTGTGTTTGCATGTTTGTAACTTGATTGAGGGCCAACCCATGTGAGGTTGAATCTTATATATAGGAGTAACCAAAAGTAGCTCTTTTTCTTTTGGTCCTCTAGATCCTCAATTCGTGAAGGGATAGTAGCAGTCACAAGTTTTCTTGGGTGGAGTGTATAGCATACACATATTGCGACGCAGAGCGTCTCAGCTCAACCAATCCCGAGGAATCGTACCCACTACTTTCCCTTATGTTGGATCAGGATACTTGATCCATATGTGTTAGCCTAATCCCCACATATTTGAGTACAACAGCATGGTTGTTAGTTATGCCTAGACATCCATAGAGGCAATGATCTGGCATTATTGAGTTAACCTCATCTGTATGAGAGGTGAAGCCCGATAGCCCCATAGCCCCATAGTGATATTATCATATTGCATTATGTATATGTACCCTATCTGCATGTGTTTCGACATGATGCAAGAGATGCAATTCCATACCCTACTCATGTCCCAACATAGTGATGGTGATGATGTCGTGTTACATGATGCCACGTGCTTAGACACATGAAGGCGTGTTATGAGATTTTCTTTGTTAGCCTACTTGTGCGATGAGCATTATGGGGCCTCAAACACTTGTAGAGGGATCCTCATGGTTGCCTTGACCATGTTGCTCGGGTAGCTTATGGGTAGATCCTATCCACGTATACTACCACATGGCATGCGACCAATGCGTGCCTTCTCCGATTGGCATATGACCAAGTAGAGTGACGATGTTTTGTTAGTCGTGGATACACTCTGGGTCATGTGGATAGTGTGCTCATTCCGCATCACATGAGGGCTATTATCATTATAGCCGAATGTTGTTTCCTCCTTCCTCGTTGGTGGCTAGTATTTAGTCACATAGTGTTGTATAGTGAAATTTTAAAGATTGCGAACTTTCTTTGGGTTATTGATGATTTTTTTCAGTTGATTGTAAGGGCCGACATTTTGTTATATTTGATTGTGAGGGTTTAGCCACAACTTGTGATCTTATTTTCTTTAAACCCTAGTGGTTATATATTTTATTTAGTGTTGAAATTATGCACATTATTGCCTTATTGTTGAAATGGAACTTTAATTTGATCTTCTTTATGAACTTGGTGGCTAAGCTAGTTATCTTTGTTGTTTTCAATGTTGGTTATGTGTCATATTGTGATTCCTCTCCAAGAATGTATGAGGTGAATTTGGTGAGTGTGTACGAGGAAGTAGATGCAGGAAACGTAGAGGATGGAGGTATGTGAGGCTGTTATGCAGCTAGAACCCACTACTCACCTATGTGTGATGACTATCTCTTGGAGGCTAATCCCCTTACACAACAAGAGACAATTCAATGTGGTCTTGTTTGGATGGTCTCACCTTTCGTGTGGCCTAACACCATCAAACCACTGTATGTGATGTTGATATATATGAGATGGTTACGTTTTCTTGGTTCATGGATTCTTCTATCATGGATTGGTATGTTGTTTTCTGGTGTCCCGATGGACCCTTGTGTGACCTTATGTTATAATTTTCGGTGTTTTTTGTTGGTATGTATATGTATTATGCAAGTTAAAGCATCGGTATGGTGCTTTATCTTTGAGTTTATGTATGTTAATACCATCTTTTGGTCGTGACTCCTTTCTTGGATGTTGTGTATAGGATGCCTAGAAGAGGTAGACATGGAGTCGATCGTCAGAATCCTACTTTTCAGAGATCCCATGAGAATGATCATGAGGATCACCTGGGTCCACTGTTATGTTCTACACTTGGGGAGATTCTTACCTGACTTGGCTCTAGTCAAGATGGTAGTCTTCAGATATTTAGGGAAAGGGAAAGGATCCCTAGGAGAAATATTTCTGCTTTGGCAACACTTATGTTGGATATTTTGAGGGCACGCTCTCTGCCCAACAATCATTCTTATGAGGGTTCAGGTTTTGGAAACTGGATGATTGGTGTTCCTTTTAATGGGGTGCACCCAATAATCTTCGGGTTCCAGGGTGATCATCTCACGCATAGGAGGATTCAGAGTTGGATACGAGCCCAACTCCATCGTCCTGTCCAGTCAACTCAGAGCACTCAAAGTGCAACAGGTAGAGGTACAAGATGTTACAATTGCGGCCAACAAGGCCACTTAGCGAGACAATGTTCTCATAGGAACACACCTGGAAGCATTCAGAGATCGGCAGTTATGGAGCCAACAAGGAATGATGCAAGAAGGAATTGTGGAATGAGTGCAGTAGTTGATCATCATCAGATAGAGCATCAGAGTACAAATGTGGAGATTATTGGAATTGGACAAGTAGCGGTTTTGGGAGCTCATGAAAATCCTATGGTATAGGAGGTTGAGGAAGTGCCTTCAGTGTTGTTTCCTTTGCTTTGATTCTTGTTATGTTAGGATATGTGTTTTGAGACTATGTGATTGTTTAGTTTTACAATGTGTTTGGCTTGGAGGATTATAACTCTGGATATTGTTATTTTATGTTGGTGTGTGTAATGGTTCAGTGTTGGAACCATGGATTATGTGTGTTTTGTGAAATTTTGTACTAGGGGTTTTTTTGCAGGCTTCTAGGAGTAAGCCCGACCCTAGGGGGGGAGAATGTAACACCCCTCTATTTTTCTCTTATGTTAGATTAATATGCCTTATTATTTTATCATTTCTTATGGAGTGATACGAACTATGTGTGTTATGAGATACAATTTCCTTGATGTTATACTTGACATGCTTTGATTAAAATAATGTTGGTTTATTATGACATGATTATTGCTTATGAATTTTATTAATGATGGAAGTGTCAGTTTGGTGATACTGTATTGGTCCTGGGGATATGATTGCATCACTCACTTGCGAGTGCCCTATGATTATGTGATTTCCTGTTCATGATGTATTTTATAATGATTTTATATGCATGTGCTATTGATGCCTTGGATACAGGTTTGTAGGTACATGACATCGACTCCACCTAGCTTCATAGGTTTGAGCATGTCGACCCAACAGTATGATGATTGGGAGATAGTAGCTAGGATACATGTGTCAGGTCTACACCCTAGCCATAGTGTGTCGTCAGTCGATTTTGTTGTGTCTTTGGATGCTTGTTTCAATATTATTTAATTCTGATGGGCTCTTGAGTATGGAAATCAATACTTAGAATTATTGCTTTAAATAATGTTGATTTTTATTTAAATTAAAATTATACAGTGTGGATAGAAGTTTTTATTTAAGTTGATTAATTAAATTTGATTTATTTAATTAATTAAATTTAATACAATGGGCTGAATTTTTTTATTAAATAATTAAAATTAATTAATTAAATATGTTTGAGAGAAAATTAAAAGCAATGGGAAAATTAATTTAATTTTAAATTGTAAATTTCAATTAGTGTTAATTAATTTCAATTTGGAATTAAATTGTAATTAGAAATTATTTTAACATGCAAAAGGCTTTGAGAAAATATCTATGGTTGTTGAAAAGATATTTTTAATTGGACATGTGTGTGAGAAGAATTAATTATTTACTTTTGGTTGAGAAATTATTTTTTGAGGTAATTTAATTGAGAGAGGAAAGAAGTTTCTTCACAGGAGATTTTTGGAGAGGAAGATATTATTTTTGGAGAGAGGTTTTGGTTGAAAATTGATAAAAAAACAAAGGGGTTTCTCAGGAATTTTTGGGGGTTTTCTGTATTTTTACATCTTCCTGGAAGTGGTGATTTTGGGAAAAGCTTTGGAATTGATCTCTGAAGGGGAGGCTCTACTCCAATCTTCATCTCCTTCAAGCTTCGGGAAAACAGGTTCCTTCAAGTTTTATTTTATTTTATTTTATTGTTTGAGAAAGATTGTCTATACAAAAGTTAATTCTGTATAAGCTTTGCTTAAAATGGTTTTAATTGAGATTGAAAGATTGTCTGTGCAAGAAGTTTTTGTGTTTTGGTTGTAGAAGGTTTAAATTGTTTTCAAAAATTGTAAGGCTTCTTTATTGTTGAATTGCTGTGAAAAAACTCTGAGGAAAACAATCTATGGATTAGGAACTTATTTTAGTTTTGAAAGCCTCTGTGGGATTTGTTGGGATTTGTTTAAGTTTTCCTATAGAATTTTCGTTAAATTTTATTATGAGGAAGTCTGTGCAACTTTTCTTTTAAAATATTTAAATCGAAACCCTTTCATAAATTTGGGAAAACGATCATTGTAATTGTGAAAATTCCCCTGAAAAAAATTTGGTGGCCATTTAAAATTTACCTGTAGATGGCTTTCTCCAAAAACTTTTCCCCAATCTAATTTATTATTGAAACTCAATAAATATATAATATATATATATATATGTGAATATATATTTGTCTTATTTATATATATATTCCCACATATATATATATATATTTATTCATTTATAAAATGATTATAAAAAAAAAAATCCAATTTTATCGCCGTATGGCGACCTAGAAATACAGAGGATTCACTTTTTTTTTCGTGGGGTTTTGGTTTATTAAAAAAAATTGTTTTATTGTATATGTTGGGGGAGGCGGTGAAATACCACCGCCGCACCCCCCAAGGGAGGTGGACGGTGGTATTTCCACCACCCTCCCCATGTTGAGGCATGTTGGACTTACCACAGTCTGCTCCCAATACAGTGGGGTGCGGCTGTGGTAAGCCAGCTGACCCCCCCCTCCTTTATAATATATATTCTTTTTAAACCTGTGTTTTGTTCTTTTCGAAATGGAGGTAGATTCGTTATTATTAAATTCATTTTTTATTATATTCAATTTTGTATTTCGGATCGGATTTTTTTTGTTATTAAATGTAAAGAATATGGTTAAAAATAATGTGTATACATATATTGTATATATATTGAATAAATATATAGTTGTTAAATTTATATTATTGTTTTTGTTTTAAATTATGAGACAATTAATGTTATGGAAATTTATTAGTTATATGTATATTTTCTCCAAATATAATTTAAAAGAAAAGGTTGCATGCATATTTATTCAAATAGAGGAAATACGTATACATTACTTATAAATATTTTCATGGAACTGAAGATTAGATAATTAGATCGGTTACATCTGTTAAATAGATGCATGTTTGAGTTCAAGTTGAAGTTAATTCCAAAATGAAGAATTCTTGTAATGAAGATATTGTTTTCGTTTAAATAGGCATTAGATTAGATGCATGTAAATGCATGTATTAGGTGAAATTAAAATAATGTGTTTTTGAAAAGTGAAAATTATAATTTATTTAAATAATGTAAACCGTTTGAGGAAATAGATATTTTATTAAGTTTAAAATTCAGGGAATTGGAATAATAAATGAAATGAAGTTCTTATAGTTTTTTAAGTTAAACTGAGATATTTGAAGAGCATGTTAGTTAATTGGTTGAATTTTCTCCTTCGTCTTTATAAGGATTCTTATTAAATTAGAGAAAATTGTGTAGCTTGTCTTAGGATTCCTACATATCACTGAATGTGAAAGGATTTAGTAAATCCAAATCTTAGATTTAATTATCGTGTTGATTGCCTATGTGGTTCGTCTAATTGCAATTAGAGGAAATGAATATTTAATTAAGTGTGTTTGCGGGAATATGTATTTAAAAATATATACAATATGTTAGTAGGAACAAAGGTTTTATTATTTTAAAATTGAAGAAATTAGGGAAATGTTTAGTGTGATGTTTATCTCTGATTGGAAGAGCCTTTTTAATTAATTAGTTAAATTGGGATAATTGAGTTGTGTGAATTGCTATAAGTCATTTCGTTGACTGTATGCAAGGTTGTTGTAAATTAGAATATGTAAACATTAAACTATCATGCCTTTATGATGTGTTTGAGATATCTTATGTGGTATTTAGGGGTAATTGAAAGGAGGTATTAGATGGTTTATTGTAAGTCTTCCTATTGGAGTATGTTAAATTTGAGAGTTATCATTTCATGGTCTTGTATTTTTTAGTTCTCTATGGTAGTAAGGTTTGTTGTTTTTAGTGAGTCACCCGATTTTCACGAACGGGGAATGGTTTGTTCTTCTTTGAATGGATTTGTTAGATATTTTGTACCTCCTTAGTTTGGAGTGGTGATGAATCACATGATAATCATAGGAGGGTGAAGCTCAATGGGGGCCGAGATCTTGAATGATCTGACAGGTAACTCATATGTCTTGATTGTCTTTCTCCTAGGTTAGTAGTATGTTTAGGATACTGGTGAGTCATACTATTAAACTTAGATAGCAATGCAATCTTTGAGTTAGTATTGTTCTTGTGGTGGTTTTGTTTAGTGCGGAGTCAGCTGTGACTAGAGGTTGTAGGGATTCTCCTTGTATCTGTGTTACTATCTCCTAGCACGGGGGGTGGGCCTTCGGGTACCACTTGGTTGGGAGGAACGTGCACCCTACGCCGTTGGGTCCCCTTTTTATTTGTAGATTGCATTGCGAGGTTTTCAGTGGAGAGCTCATAGTGGATTCATTATTTAGTTTAAACTTTCTATTTACTTCAGTTTAGCTCTTGTAATTATTATTCCCCTCATTTTTTTACGAGGAGGAATCTTGTAATTGTAATAGTTAGGTTTGATCTACCTCATTCCGAGAATGAGTATTTTAATCTTCTTTAAAGTTAATGTAATTTGGAACTTATATTAGGTTATTCTAGTGTTAGTATCTTTAATGTTTTGTGAGTATGTGCAATAAAATGTATGGTTAATAATTTAATAAATTCTTTAAGTGCTAGTACTATGTATGTTTTGGTTATAGATGTAATATTGTCACGGTACCTTAGAGGTTGTTGCGAAGTGTTGTGCATCTTCTTTGATAATAATGCACTTTTAAGAAAAAAAATTGTACGCTTCCGCGTTGTGTTGCAACTTCCTTTAGGGTCTCGTGGTAGGGCATTACAAAAAAAAAATGCTCTCCAAGACTCAAGATAAAAATACATTAAGAGAATGAATAATTATAATGAGATCAATCCTTAAGAAAGGAGATTGAAACCCTAGTGTGCACACCTAATAATTAATAACTAATTAATTATTAATGTGCCTAAGTTTAACTTAAGTAAACCTAAAGTGATAAGTGACTTAATTACTCTAACACCCCCCTTAAGATGAACTTAGGGAGTAGCTAAAACACTAAGGGAAAGATGCATGAAAGAAAAGATGGGTCCTGACAACAAGTCATGATCAGGTTCCCATGTACAAATGAAATGCAAACTAAACCAAATGGGGTAAAGGAGAAAACCTACAGGGAACAAAACTCCTCCCCCAAATAGGATTCAAATAAAATAATGTAATGCACTAATAGAAGAAGGATAAAAGGTGGATTACATGATACCCCCTATAGACAACTTCTATCATATAAGTACAAAATATGTTCCTCCATAGGAGAGAGAAAAATAGGATATGAATCTCCCCCACAAATAAATAGCTCTTGTATCAATGGAAAAAATTTGAAGACAAAACATGATCCACTACCTGCAAACAACATTTCTCTTTGATTTAAAAAAATAGCCCGAATTGCATGTTTCTCGAGAAAATAACCAAGAAATAAAAATCTAAGATCTGAAAAAAAATTAGATACTTGGTAAAAATTCTAGAAAAATCAGGTTTGATATCTGTGTAGAGCACTAAACCAGCTTTTTGACGCCTATTCATTTGCGCAAAATGGAGTCTGGATGCAAAAGCTACGCCTCCCAGAGTGAAAACAACAACTTATGAATTTGACAGACGAAAAAGGCATCAAAATAGAAAAACCAAAAAAAAAATACTAGCACTTCTGGATAGCTCCTAGAACCAACTTTTTGACGATATTTTATTTTCAAAAAACGAGTTTGTATGCAAATGTTATGGCCAAAATACCAAAACCGCTCCAAAAGGGTTTGGGGGTTAAGCCTGTCGGTTTTGCTAGACGCTACCATTAACCACTAGCATTAACCACTAGTGGTTAAACGCTAGTGGTTAACTAATGGCGGTGGCCATTAAACACTATTTTTTATTTTATTTTATTTAGATTGTGTGTCGTACCAGGCCGTAAGACCCAGAAATGAATTTTTTTTGCCTCTCGGAGTCACTGTGTCCAATTTTGACGATTTGGCAGTCGATTTAGGGGTTTTTGGGTGCTCTAAATGCGATGGTGAGGTCCACTTGGGCTTAAAATGCTCCAAAATTGCAAGTACTCTCTAGATATGGAAACCCTCATTAACTTCAAACCCTCATAGATCTGACAAACAAAGGCCTTTTTCAACAAAACAAAAGGTGTTTCTAGGGTTTTTTGGTGCTCTAAATGCAATGGCGACGTTTGTTTTTCCCAAAAATGCCTAGAAAAAATGGTTATCCCCAGATCTTGCAAAAAGATGCTTGGTTGAAACCCTTGCACTTAAAAATCACTATAAGGCAATATCCTTCAAAAGACTAATAGGTAGTTGCAGATCTGAAGCTCTGATACCATGTAGAAGTTGATAAACCAAACTCATAGACCCTAGTGAAAACCTGCAAGAAATAACCTATCACAAAGAAAGAAGGATGTCAAAAAAAACAAAGATGCTCTCCAAGCCTCAAGAGAAAAATTCATTAAGAGAATGAATAATTACAATGAGATCAATCCTTAAGAAAGGAGATCAAAACCCTAAAAGGAAACCCTAGTGTGCACACTTAATAATTAATAAATAATTAATTATTAATGTGCCTAAGTTAAGCTTAAGTAAACCTAAAGTGATAAGTGACTTAATTACTCTAACAAGAACTACTACAAATTGAGAAGAACAATACATGGATTCTTGTTCCTAGACCTAAGGACAAAAAATTAATTGGAACTAAATGGGTCTTTTAGAACAAATTGCATGAGCAAGGTGAAGTTGTTAGAAACAAAGAAAGACTAGTGTGTAAAGGATATTCTCAGATGGAAGGAATTGAGTTTGAATAATTTTTTTCTCTTGTTGCTAGGATTGAAGTTGTGAGACTATTTCTTGGTTATGCTGCTTACAAAAACTTCAAGGTTAATCAGATGGATGTTAAGTTAACATTTCTAAATGGTGAACTGGATGAAGAAGTGCATATTGAGCAACTTAATATATTTCAATTGACTGATTAGGGATATATGTTTTTTCGGTTGAAGAAATAATTGTATGGACTTAAGCAAGCCTCGAGAGAATGGTATGCTAGATTGGAAAAGTATTTGTTGAAGCTTGGATTTAATAAAGGTACTGCTGATAGAAATTTGTATTTCAAGATTCATCATGATAAATATTTGATTGTTGAAGTCTTTGTTGATGATATCATTTATGGAGGAGATGATAGTTTGTGCATGAAGTTTGCTGATGAGATACAGAGTGAGTTTGAGATGTCTATGATTGGAGAAATGATATTATTTTTAGGCTTGAAAATTACTCAGCTAGATAGAGGGATCTTTATATCTCAGTCCAAGTATGTGAAAGAATTGCTAAAGAAGTTTGGTATGGAAGATTTAAAGAAAATTGGTACACCTATGGTGACCAGATGTAAGTTGACATAAGATGATGATTCTCCTAAAATAAATCAAACTAGATACAAATCCATGATTAGTGGATTTCTCTATTTGACTCAAACTAGACTTAATATCATGAATGTTGTATGCATTATTACAATATTTCAAGTTGATCCAAAGGAATCTCATGTGACAATTGTGAAGAGGATTTTTAGGTACTTGAAGGGGACAATTGATTTTAGCCTATGGCATCCTAAATAAGATGACTTTACTTTGAGTGATTTTACTGATGTTGATTGGGCAAGAGATGTGGATGACCGAAAGATTACTAGTGGTGGTGCATTTTTCTTGGGAAAGAAGATGATTTCATGGTTAAGTAAGAAGCAGAATACCATTTCTTTATCTACTATACAGGCATAATACATTGTTGTTGCTAACAATTGTACTCAAGTATTGTGGATGAAGCATATGTTGAAAGATATCATAGTTGTGTATGATGAACCTATAGCTATATTTTATGATAATTCAAGTGCAATTAACATTTATAAGAATCTAGTGCTGCATTCAAAAACCAGGCATATATCTATCAAGTTTCACTTTTTGAGAGAAAAGGTGAGTGAAAAGGAAGTCAGATTGGAGTATGTGCACACTAAGGAACATATTGCAGATACCTTTACCAAGCCCTTGCCTAAGGATACTTTTGAGTACCTCAGAGGGAAGCTAGGGGTGATTACCCCTCCTAATCAGAATTAAGATGCAATGACTTGCATCAGTCTATGCATTTCATAGTTATATCTTGTGATCCAGATTGATGTTGTGGTGGCTGCTTTACAGGGGGAGTAGTTAGATGTTCAGTGAACAGGGTTCAAAGCTTGTGTGAAGAAAGATAATGTGTACCTTTATCATTGATGTCAAATGGGGAAAAGGGTCTTGTGAAATATTGTGAAAGAGTTAAGGAGAAAAAAGTCAAAATTTAAGGGGAAGAAAGTGCTAAGAGAAAGTATCGTTGATGGTGTTTTTCACATCATGTGTTGCCATCAATGCCAAAAGGGGATATTTTTTTATATTTATTATATGTGGTTGTCACTGATATCAACACTATCACCATTAATATCTTTAAGGCTATATATGTCGAGGATATTGAGAAAATTGTAATAAAATAAGTTGAAGATTGTCAGTGTTGCAGTGAAGTTCAATACGATGGCTAGCTCAGTATATTGATGATAAGGAGTTTTCAATTAAAGGGTTTGTTTACAAGTATATCTTGTTCATCCACATGAATTTTTAGAGGTTCTCCTAAAGATTTGACCAAGTTATGAGTATCTGTGTTCCGATAGTTGTTCTAGTTCTTTAGTTGGTGTTCCTAAAAGAAGATGATGTGATTCTAGTAATTTGAGTTGTTGTGGGTTCTTCTATGGTGATTCATGATGCTTGTGGATGTTTATAGATTTTTCTCTATCTCTATTGTTGGTCCACATTGATTTTTGTGCTCGCGATTGGTGATTTTCTTCTGCGAGTTCATGTTTTTCATTATCATGGCCGATAGGGTGATTATAGCGTGTTGTGGATCTTTGAGGTATAATTTTTTAAGGTTTTTCACGTTTGAGACATGTTGTTCTAGGTCCTTACTATGTTTTGGCTAACATTGTTTGGTTCGCATTGATAAATTGCTTATTAATTTGGGCCGATAGTTTGTACACATTTCATATTTTATTAGGCCGACATGTAGTTGATGTTATCCTTAGTTGTGAATATATATGATCAATTGTTAATACCATTTGAGATAAATAAGGAGAGAGGAGTGTGAGTGTTGTGTGCGAATAATGTTCTAATATTTCAGGAAGAAGTAAAGTGTGAAGAAGAGTGAGCAGAAGAAAGGGTTTATGTGCTTAACTAGAACTGTAATCAGGCATGTTAGAAGATGTTATTTTCTTAGTTCAAAATCTTTCAGATGTAATCTAAATGTGACTATAAGACAATGATTCTTCCTTTGGGCAGTGAGCCTTTTTGTATTTGAGTAGTGAACTCTAGGGAGTGTGCTTGAATGCATGTGCATTCCCTATTTATAATACTTTTAATAGAGTATAAACTTTTGGACTAACCTCCATCATGGTTTTTCCCCAAATAGCGTTTCCATGTAAAAATCTTGGTGTTATGTGTTTTTTTGATGTGGTGATGGTTTATGCTTTCATGTTTATTTATCAAATCTGAGAATAATTTTAATAAGTATAATTTTTGTGACAAATGATTCACCCCCCCTCTCAGTTGTCTACCCTTGTGTTGCCAACAACACCTTGTATTTCTTCAAAAAATATTTTACATGAGTTCCCGACCAAAATTTACTTGCAGGCCTTTGAAAAAATGGCCATGTGTTTTAGACATCTTTACCCTACCTACATGCTGATACATTTTTAGTTAAAAAATGGTCTTGTTCTAGACTTAGGCAATGCCAAGCGGGACTGACTCCTATCTGCTACTGGTTTCCCCTATTTCTACTATACCATATGTATACCAAAATATAACTTTTACTAGGCTGGGAATTTTTCAATCTTCATCATCATCTATCTTTGTCTACTTCCTATAAGCAATGTAGTCTGCAATCACTAGGCAATCAACACCACAATTCTGGTGGGTTGGACCTTTGGCTTTTTCCCCTAGGTCCCTGATGTCATCCTTGTGCCACTCTTCTCCTGAACCAAATTCCCAGTCATCGTTGTCCCCTACACAATCTCGTCTGCCAACCCTTCATCATCGACATATCGGATTGCCCAACCTCATCAAAAATTTGTTACCAGATTGGTTGCTCTGAGAAGGAAGAAGACATTTTGGTCACGCTTGTCCCACAACTTCTCAAAATCCTCTAGGTCGATGGTTCGAACTAGAGGGAATTTCATGACATCCCTACCATGCATTTGGAGCATGTAGTAGTTCAGGGTAATTGGTATTTGTTTATTCTCATCTACATTGTCAAGAGTTGTGTTGATATCCCCCAACCAAGCATGGACAAATACCATCTATGTGAGCTTCTTCCCCATCTCTTTCGACACGCCCATATGTAGTAACACTGCCAAGAACATGGCTAGGATTTCTAAGTTTTCCCTAAACCTGTGATAGGTCCTCATGAATTTTGGCCCCATAATTTTCTTGGTCGCCTAGAGAATCAGTGGATGAGATGATGCCAGCAAAGCCTGCAATCTTTTGATTGTGATCTCACCTTTGAAAGATTGTTGATGCTTCTCATTGTTCAAGAATAATGGAGTCTCCATTATTCTTTTTGCTACCACTTCCCACACCTTTTCATTGCTTGTACTTGCACTAGTTCCTCCACCTTTAGCTTTGCCACCTACTTCTAGAATGCTCCTTTGCATTTGTCAAAAATAACACCGGTCGATGTCTTTTATTGATGGTGACCTTACTTTATTTTTATATGTTTTTCATTCCTTTGAGGCATGCTTTCTAGAAATAACAAGATAATTATTATAAAAAGTGAGTCAAATATCTATAATTTTAATTGAATTTGGCAACATCCATCCTGAGCAATAAATTAAAATCATCATACGTACTAAATATCCATCAAAAATTAATCATCGACCACTTTTTATATATATAAATTGACAAGTCAATACTGATAAGATCATCATCATATATAACTAAAACAAGTGAAATTCAAATATGCGAGTAGATTAATAACATGTCAAAATGATACATGTCCAGTAGTTGACATAAGTCAAAATGATACATGTACAAATGATATAAGTAAAAATGATAAATTATGTAACTCAAATTGATACAAGTCAAAATGATAAATGTACAAATGATATAAGTAAAAATGATAAATTATGTAACTCGAATTGATACAAGTTGATATGATACATGTCCAAATGATATAAGTAAAAATGATAAATTCCAATATGATACAACTCAATAATATGGTATTGTAGGACATGAAAATGATACATATGATAGTAACCATGAAAACAGGGATCATAACAATATATCAACAATGATCCACGATGCAGTCTATATGATCATGAATGTCACTGGGTACTACCAACAACTACCTCATCATCACCACCACTATCATCATCATCATCATCATCATCATCATAACAATATACCAGAAATGATCCATGATGCAGCCTATATGATCATGAATGTTGGTGGGTACTACCAGCAACTGCCCTATCATCATCATCACCATCATGATCATCATCATCATGATCATCTTCATCGTCATCATCATCGTCATCTTCATCATTGTCATCAGCCTTGATGTCTTCCATATCTGCATCATCATCATCCTCTACCATGTGATTTGTACTAATAGAACCAATATTTTTTGGATCTATATCATGATGAGGATCATCTTGTTCTTCTAGAAGACTTGTGTTCTGCAAAAAAAAAACATTTAAAATGAAAATTTATTACTTATTTCATGCAATAATTTTTTTTTTGTTATATATCTAATATTGAAACATATTAGACAAAACCATAATCATATTACATCATATCAAAGTGCACATACCATAATAAAATTTCAAAAAAGTTACAACTAATATGTGATTCCAATGATGTAAAATGTGCAACAATTCTAATATACATTAGTAAAGATCATAAAAAAAATTGTTATACAATTTAACTATCAATTGTAAATTCTATTACATAACCTTAAGTGACAGCCCTCTACAAAAGAATGAGGAGATTGCAAGAAGACTGGTTGTAGGGGGGATTGGTAGAGGAGATGGACATGGCTCTTCCAAGCCATCCACTAAGATGGTTTCATACACAAATGTGGAAGATATCCCTATTTCTATAGAGGTCATGATTCAGGTTGATACGAAAAATGATGTTGTTTTGGTACCCATATATGGCATCATGGTTCCATTTTATCTGGCCACCATCAAGAGTGTTACAAGACAACAAGATGGAGGGAATTCTTATATAAGGATAATTTTCAATAGTCTAGGTACCGGCTTTAATGCCAACTACATGCCAACACTAAAATTCCCTAGCAGTATTTATGTTAAAGAATTTTCCTTTGGATCCAAGGATTCAAAGCATATTATTGTGCATATTTTGCACACACGGCCCACTGAAGGAAGGGACCCCCTTTCTTTTGCTCCTAATAGGTTGTTTTTCTCCTGCCTCATTTTGTGCACCCCTATTCAGGTTGGTCATATTCCTTAAAATGACTAAAGTTCCCTTTAACCAAGTCCACCTATCTGAATTTGCTAAGTCTTTTTCTTTTGTGGGGCCCCCCTTTTATTTTTTCCTTCCTCTTACTGATTTGGTCCCTGCTTGCTTGCTTTTATTTTTCCTTCATTTTTGAATTTGTGGAAAAGTTTCTTATAGATTTGGGATGTTTTCATGATGCCTAAGTGAATTGCCAAGGTTTTGTTAAGTTTCAGGAAGTTGCAGAAATTTCATTGCGGGCCGCCACCCCTGCGTCGTCATGGGAACTTCCCTTGCAGGTTGCCATGGGAAATTTCTTTGCAAGCCACCGTGTGCTCATTTCCATTTTCAAAACTATGATAGACCCTCCGGCTTCCCCCATCCAAATCTCTACATTTCTAGAAGGGGTGAAAACTTCAATTTTCCATCATCTAGGGACCATTAAATGAATGACTTCACATGTCTAAAGGAGTATGCATCAATTTTTCCATGTGTTTAGACATTGTAGGAATTCCTTTGTGGGTCACCATGTGTAGGTCGTCTTGTACTCATTGCTATTTTCAAAAGGGCGATGGACCCTCCGGCTTCCCCCTCCCAAATTTCTAAATTTTTCAAAATGAGTCAAATCTTAAGGAAATATGTCTTGGCACTCTTTCTACCCCTTTTCCCATGTGCTAAAATTGAAAAATCTCAAATTTACTAAGTTTTGTGAAGTTGTGGAACTTCCTTTGCAGGTCGTTGTCCCTCCGTCGCCATCCTTGGGAACTTCCCTTGTGGTTTGCCATCCCTCCCTCACCATCCATGGGAACTTTCCTTGTGGGCCGCCATCCCTCTGTCATTGTCCATGGGAACTTCCCTTGTGGGCTGTCGTCCCTCTATCATTGTCCATGATAACTTCCTTTGCGGGCCACTGTCCCTCCATCATCGTGCATGAGAACTTCCCTTGCATTTCATCGTCCTTCCATCACCATCCATGTGAACTTCCCTTGTGGGCTACCATCCCTCCATCATCATCTGTGGGAACTTCCCTTGTGGGTCGTCATCGTCCGTGGGAACTTCCCGTGCAGGTTGTCGTCCCTCCGTCACCGTCCGTGGGAACTTCCCTTGCAGGTCATCATCCCTCTGTCATAATCTATAGGAACTTCCCTTGCAGGTCATTGTCCGTGGGAACTTCCCTTGTGGGTCATCGTCCCTCCATAGCCATGTATGGGAACTTCCCTTGCGGGTCTTCATCCTCGGGAATTTCCTCGCAGGCCACTGTGTACGGCTTTCTGTGTGTGGATTGTCATTTTTAAGGCCGGCCAACCCTTAACTTCAACCCACATTGTGGGCTCCACAACCAACTGTCCACCTTCCACCATCTGCCTTCGTCCATCATCCACTAGTTGTACATTGTCCGCCTTCGCCTGTCAGTTGTTTGTCGTCCGCCTTCCGTCTGTTGTCCACCTTCCATCTGCCGCTTATGGGTCTACCCCTGCAGAAGGTTGTCCTCCATCCATCGTTTGCCTTTCGTCCGTCTGCCACCTTTCATTCGCTATCCATCAACCGTCCACCACCTTCTGTCGTCTACCATCTACCTTCCGTTCATCGTTCATCGTTCAGATGTCGTGCTCACCAATGTTGTCTTTATGGTGCAAACATGTCTGACTTCCCATTTCCCTGCCTCCGCATTGCTTTAGCCCTCAAAAGTAAAATCTCCTCGAAATCTGATTTCTTGAAAGGGAAAGTTTCTCAACACGTCAAAAAGAAATTGTCTTGAAATGAGAAGTTTCCAAAAATGGAAATTTTCCTAAAATGGAAATCTTTCCCAAAATAGATTTTTTTTCCAAAAATGGAATTTTTTTGAAATGCAAATGTTGCCAAAATTGATTTTTCTTCCTGAAAATAGGAAAATTTCCAAAAATTGAAAGTTTTTTCGAAATATGAAATTTTTTATGGACTATAAATTGATACATTTTAATTTTCTAAATGAGGGAAATTTGTCATTTTTAGAGGTCTAAATCATGATATCTTATGGCACAGGTACTTTTAGGGATGTTTGGGGGAGTAATGGATCAATTCAAGAACCAACATACGAAGGGCGATGGAGGGAATTGTTTTATTTCACCGAAATGATGATGATTGTCAGGAGAAGCATCTCTACCTCTCAAAAGCACCAATCTACAAAAATAATGCACTTAATTGGCTATAAGAATGTTATGGATACATCAAGAAAAAGGGCATCCTTTGACAACTTTCAGCTGCATTAAAGGCAATCAGCTAGAAGACAAAACTGCTATAGTGTCTGGGTCACTAGATGACAAGATAGGCTACAAGACAAAATAGGGAAAGGACAAAACTGTATTTTATATTGCTGAATATTGGGGGTAGATGAAACCCTAATGTAAAATAAATCTGGGCCACATGATGAAAGTAAATCCTAGCCATTCATTTGGGCTTTGGAAAACTATAAATAGGGGCTTGCTCCTCATTTGTAAATGGTTGGAGAATTGGTGCAAAGGGAATTTGCAGCAATAAAAGATAGCATTGCATGCATGGTTCTACTTCCATGTTAGTTTTAGTTTGTAGTTTCTTGGATGGCTGTGATAATGTTTCTTGTGGTATGTTGATGAATTTCCAGCCCATACTTTGGGCACTTGTTGATTACAAGTTATTGTGAAAAGTTAGTCTGGGCTTCCATATTTCATTACTGCAACTTAGTTCAATTGCATGTTCATGATGTGCATGTGCAATCTGAAAATCAGCAGTCCTTAAAATATTGCATTGGTTTTGTGTAGCTGTAGGTTCTCTTGGTCAAGCAAAACCTAGTTAGGAAGTTTGTCTACTATAGTAGCCACCATTGTTACTGTTCATTCATGCTTAGGATTTAGAGTAGTTTTCTAACCCTTTCCCATTTTATATTTCTTTTACTCCTTGTTAGAGTAGGATTCAAAGCATCATAACAAAGCTAAATCTGATGAACATGGTGAGTTTTAGCTATTGTTTTGAGTGGACATCCACTGTTGATTCACTTCTAGCTATCAGAAACTCCATTTGCAGACCCAACTTCCCATGCTTTGTAAACCATAAAGGCCAAACCTGTGTTACCAGCAAAACACATCAACCAATTGAACTATTCCAAGCATTTTCATGACTTGACACCCGAGAGACCTTGGGGTAGTGATTTGTAACTCTTTTTCAAATTTCTACCTTTCAAGAGAGGTAGTGCACTTGTGCATTGCCTATGTTGAGAAAGTGTATAAAAAACCCATCAACACACATCAACCATGTGGTAAAAATGATTAAATCCCACAAATAATCTATAGCAATGAAAGAGTCTGAAAAGGCAGAGAGAGCTACACTAGTGACTTAGGAGAAACTTCAGCTTTCAAAAACAAAGGCAATTAGGTGGGAAAACTTATGGATAAGGCCAACATTTGGTGGAAGAGGAAGAAAGATGAGTGGAACTCTAGAGGGCCACCATAATGGATTTTGGTATTCAACCATGAGAGCAGAAGAGAGAGCTCATATCATGTATCAAAACATTAAGCATGCATTCTTCCATCCAACAAAGAAGGAGATGATTACTTTGCTTCATTTTCATTTTCATTTCCATAACCATATCATGGCGTAGGAACCAAGAAGACCAAGGATGTCCAATTTTATGTGGAGGTAATGGAAGTGGTCCAAAATTTAGGAGGGGCAGAAGTTCAATGTATGATCCTGATGAAATTGAGGAAGAACAACAAGAGAGAGATAGGAAAAATAAAATCAATGCAAAGTTTCAAGGATTGTTCAAGTGAGTAACAGAGGTATGTAGCCTCATCTATAATATTTTGAACTAGAGTTTTATATACCATTTAGAGAGCTTGGTTTTCATGGAAGAGGAATAAAGATGATTAGTTTTCTTCATTTTCATTTGCATAACCATATCATGGCGTGGGAACCAAGAAGACCAAGGATATCCATTTTTATGTGGAGGTAATGGATGTGGTCCAAACTTTAGGAGGGGAAAGAAGGTTAATTTATGGTCCTACTGAAATTGAGGAAGAACAACAAGAGAGGGATAGGAAAAATAAAATCAATGCAGATTTTCAAGGATTTTTCAAGCGAGTAAGAGAGCTATGGGAGAAACCTCATCCAAAATATTTTGAGCTAGAGTTTGATATACCATTTAGAGAGCTTGGTTTCAATGGAAGAGGAAGAACGATGATTAGTTTGCTTCATTTTCATTTGCATAGCCATATCATGGTGTGGGAACCAAGAAAGACCAAGGATGTCTCATTTTATGTGGAGGTCATGGATGTGGTCCATACTTTAGGAGGGGAAAGAATGTCAATGTATGATCCTGATGAAATTGAGGAAGAACAACAAGAGAGGGATAGGAAAAATAAAATCAATGCAGATTTTCAAGGATTTTTCAAGCGAGTAAGAGAGCTATGGGAGCAGCCTCATCTAAAATATTTTGAACTAGAGTTTGATATACCATTTAGAGAGCTTGGTTTTCATGGAAGAGGAAGAAATATGATTAGTTTGCTTCATTTTCATTTGCACAACCATATCATGGTGTGGGAACCAAGAAGACCAAGGATGTTTGGTTTTATGTGGAGGTAATGGATGTGGTCCAAACTTTAGGAGGGGCAAGAAGTTCAATGTATGATCCTGATGAAATTAAGGAAGAACAACAAGAGAGGGATAGGAAAAATAAAATCAATGCAGATTTTCAAGGATTTGTCAAGCAAGTAAGAGAGCTATGGGAGCAACCTCATCTAAAACATTTTGAACTAGAGTTTGATATACCATTTAGAGAGCTTTTTTTCCATGGAAGAGGAAGAGAGATGATTACTTTGCTTCATTTTCATTTGCATAACCATATCATGGCATGGGAACCAAGAAGAGAAAGGATGTCCAGTTTTATGTGGAGGTAATGGATGTGGTCCAAACTCTAGGAGGGGCAAAAAGGTCAATGTATGGTCCTAATGAAATTGAGGAAGAACAAGAAGACAAGGATAGGAAAAATAAAATCAATGCAGATTTTCAAGGATTTGTCAAGCGAGTAAGAGAGTTATGGGAGCAACCTCATCTATAAGATTTTGAACTAGATTTTGATATACGATTTAGAGTGCTTGGTTTCCATGGAAGAGGAAGAAATATGATTACTTTTCTTCATTTTAATTTGCTTAACCATATCATGGTGTGGGAACCAAGAAGACACATGATGTCCAGTTTATGTGGAGGTAATGGATGTGGTCCAAAATTTAGGAGGGGCAAGAAGGTCAATGTATGATCCTGATGAAATAGAGGAAGAACAACGAGAGAGGGGAAGGAAAAATAAAATCAATGCAAAGTTTCAAGGATTTTTCAAGTGAGTAAGAGAGCTATGGGAGCAGCCTCATTTAAAATATTTTGAACTAGAGTTTTATATACCATTTAGAGAGCTCGGTTTTCATGGAAGAGGAAGAAAGATGATTACTTTGTTTCATTTTCATTTGTATAACCATATCATGGTGCGGGAACCAAGAAGACCAAGGATTTTTAGTTTTATGTGGAGGTAATGGATGTGGTCCAAACTTTAGGAGGGGAAAGAAGGTAAATTTATGATCCTGATGAAATTGAGGAAGAACAGAAAGAGAGGGACAAAAAAAATAAAATCAATGCAGATTTTCAAGGATTTGTCAAGTGAGTAAGAGAAATGGTTGAACTCCATTCATGCCATTCCTCAATTTTCGCTTGATGGAATCAAGGAATGCATGAACACCATAGATATAAAGTATTATGAAAGCATAATGAACTTGAAATGGCGGCCAATTTTGAAGAATATTACTAATGATCCAGATAAATTTATTAAAGATGGTGGTTAGGAATTTTTGAATATGGAAGCTAGTGATTCTGATTTTGATAATTCAGAAGAGTCAGATCAAGGATATGAACCCTCTGATGTAGAAGAGGAATTAGAATCAGATTTCATGTAGCCACCATTAAGAGTGTTACAAGCCAACAATATGGAGGGAATTCCTATATAAGGATAATTTTAAATGTTCCAGGTACCGGCTTTAATGCCAACTACATGCCAACATTGAAAGTTCCTAGCAGTATTTATGTTAAGGAAATTTCCTTTAGATTCAAGGATTCAAATAACATCAACCATGTGGTACAAATGATTAAATCCCATAGACGATCTATAGAAATGAAAGAGTCTGAAAAGGTAGAGAGAGCTACACTAGCGACTCAAGAGAAACTTCAGCTTTCAAAAACAAAGGAAATTAGGCTAGCAGACTTGTGGATCAGGCTGACATTTGGTGGAAGAGGAAGAAAGATGATTGGAACTCTGGAGGGCCATTATAATGGATTTTTCTATTCAACCATGATAGCAGAAGAGGGAGTTTGTATAATGTATCAAAACATTAAGCATGCATTCTTCCAGCCAACGGAGAAGAAGATGATTACTTTTCTTCACTTTCATTTGCATAACCATATCATGTTGTGGGAACCAAGAAGACCAAGGATGTCATATTTTATGTGGAGGTAATGGATGTGGTCCATACTTTAGGAGGGGAAAGAAGGTCAATGTATGATCCTGATGAAATTGAGGAAGAAAAGAAAGAGAGGGACATGAAAAATAAAATAAATGCAGACTTTCAAGGATTTTTCAAGTGATTAAGAGAGCTATGGGAGTAGCCTCATCTAAAATATTTTGAACTAGAGTTTGACATACCATTTAGAGACATTGGTTTTCATGGAAGAGGAATAAATATGATTACTTTGATTCATTTTCATTTGCATAACCATATCATGGCGTGGGAACCAAGAAGACCAAGGATGTCTAGTTTTATGTGGAGGTAATGGATGTGGTCCAAAATTTAGGAGGGGAAAGAAGGTCAGTGTATGATCCTGAGGAAATTGAGGAAGAATAGCAAGAGAGGGACAAAAAAAAAAAAATCAAAGTAGATTTTCAAGGATTTGTCAAGCGAGAAAGAGAAATTCCTGAACTCCATTGATGCCATTCCTCAATATTCGCTTGATGGAATCAAGGAGTGCTTGAACTCCATGTATATAAAGTATTATGAAAGCATAATGAACTTGAACTAGCGACCAATTTTGAAGACTGTTACTGATGATCTAGACAAATTTATTGAAGATGGTGGTTGGGAATATTTTAAAAAGGAAGCTAGTGATTCTTATTCTACTAATTTAGAAGAGTCAGATCAAGGATATGAACCCTCTGATGTAGAAGAGGAATTAGAATCAGATGAGGAAGGTTCAGAAGATGAATCTCTTATGGAGTTAGATGAGGATGAAGATGAAGAAGAAGATTTTGAAGGGGAGGAAGGTAAAAAATGGGATGAATTTGAAGCCGAAGCTAGAAATGCAGATAAGGAAAAAGGAGATGAGTTTGACAGTGAAGAAGAAAGGCGGTGATGAAAGGTAAAAGCTATAGGGATGTCTCAGGCACCTGATATTAAAGATTCAAGAGGAATGCCTTCCAAGAGGCATAAAGTCAGATGAATTGAGCTCATCTACATCCTACTATTTATTCATGCACATAAATGGTTCACTTATTTATGCAAATGATGCATATATGTTAACTTGATCCATGTTGTTAGTTCGGTAGTTTGACTTCTATGACAACCAGCCATTAGGCCATTCTATGTGGGAGCACGTTTGTGTTTTTAGTTAGATTTTTTGGATAGCTCTACTTGGTGTTAAGGAAATTCAATTTACCTTTTGAATGTTAAGAATTCTAGTATTACACGCTTCTCTATGTTAATCAGATCAGGTTGCAAATTTTTTATTGCTGATTTATTTATTTATGGAGTTTTTTTAACTTGGAAACTAGGAATTTAATGCCTTTTTAAAAAATTAGATGGACAAATTAAGTGGTTGGTTAGCTACGCCAAGTGATGTAGACTACAAGGATGTGTTAGATCTATAGGATTCCTACCAAGATGCATCAAAACATTCTTACATGTTAAAATAATGGCAGCATCATGAGGAAGGATGGAAAAGATGCATGTGGATCACTTATTAGAATGGCAACATGAATTCAAGGAAGCACTCCTTGAGATACCATATTTGAGAGAAAAGAAGATAAATCAAATAAACATGGGACTAAGTTTCTCAAATGATACAACTCATAACTTAAATGAGGACACTTAAGAGATATTAAAAGACAATGGTCATTAATTTAAAGATGTGATAAAAATAAAGCATGAATTTCACCCACTACCCTTTAAGGCAAGCAATATTCTTTTTCTCAGCATGAAATAATGGGACAATTGAGTGGGATCTAGGGCCAATAGAGAGGCACTTTAGAACTCATCCTACGCATCAATAAACAACTCAACACAAGAAATACAAATTGACATATTAACACAACAATATCCAACTAAGTTATTGAAATTGAAAGTCAACTATTGATACCTCGTTCTCCATCTAGATTAAAAAATCAGCCCACTTTTTGCTTTGTAACTTTTCCTTTTCAAATTTCTTTGGATGTTGGCCATATTTCTCCTCCTATCAAAACATGGCACATAGAATAGTTAAACTAATTGATATGCAATCATTTACTTTTTCCTAGGGAATTAATAATATATCATTTAGCATATTAAATATACTTACAAATTTATAGATCAAGGCCTGTAAACCTTTCTAGCCACTGTAATGTGTGGCATGGAGTTTTTGAAGCCTAGCCTTGGAGGCCTTGTCCTGAAACATATACTAGTTCCATTTAACTATGCACAAAAAAAATTTAAAAATCGTTTAATAAATTTTATATAATCTTATCAGCAAATTCAAATACCTACGTACTCTCCTCACCAGACTTCCTCCATGCTTCATAATTCTCATATGCTTTTACAAGCTATTTCCATACTTTGAGACTTACATCAAGTGGCCTTTTTTTAAGCCTTAGCTCGAGAGGGATTTTTTTATCTTCTTTGTTTGGTTGCACTGAAATTTTGCAATTTTGAGACATTCATAGATTTACCTTCTTCACATACCAACTTGTGCCAAATTCAGTCTCCATGTCATTGATAACTACCTTTTGCAGGTGTATGGGTATCTTTGAGAATGGAAAATGTAGATGGTCTTTGAACCATTGAAGGCATGATTCCTTCAACCTATTCAAAAACCCTTTTCTAGCAGTTGTAATTCAGACTTCCCCTGAAACCACATCACATTCTATCTTGATATTGAAGGTACCAATGCAAGATTGAAAACTTGTCATGGTGGAAGAAATCTATGTCCCAGGAGTGGGTGGGACAATGGAAGCCTTCGCTCCCTATTCTATATTCCCAGAGTTTAATGTTACTAATTTCCTCCTGGATATTTTTCTTGATCCAGTACTACTTGGGGAATCAATTGATTCCCTTTGACACGGCTGATTTGGTTGCAATTTTTGAGGGGCTTCACTAGATCAATTTTCTATGTATCTGGCAAGAATCGTCCAGTGCACATCATCCAATTTGTTCACTGCCTCTTCCCCCAATATGGAAGTCAATGCCTCTTTATCTTTGTCAGTCACATGTCCCTATATATATAATAAATCTCTTTTAAATTTAAAAAGTAAAAATGAACGAAACAAGGGAAACATTTACAAATCTATAAATTGATAATGAATTACCTCATCATGGCCAGATTCTTCTCCCTTTGTTCTCTTCCCTCTATTGCTTGAAATTTTGAGGTGACCTAGGGAAAATTATTTTCGTCCAGTTTGTGGAGGCAAATGAAGTACACACTGTCAGGTATGAAAGTTTTTGTCTAGTTTGAGGTATAAAAGTTTTACCTTGAATGACTCTATTTTTGGATTTAAACACCTATGAATCAATTTCTTGTGCACCTATATGGAATATAAATATATTTGAAAGGATATAAATATATGCAAAATGAAACAAATGTATTGTAAAAAATCAACGCTTGCACACCTGTATAGAATGGTAATCTTTGGGGGATAAGAAGGGTATGGAGTGTGGTTTTATTGAGATTTAACATAGATAGGTCCCATGCTCAAGTTGCATCTATTGATTAGAAAGAAAATGAATGTGTGTGCACAATCAATTCAAAACCACGAGCTCATTGTTCTGTAAAATATTTGTGGGAACGAAAAAACCAAATTGTAACCTTACCTATGGTGTCGTAAACTAAATTGAATTTCTAATCTACTTGCTTGTAGCCCTCCTTTTCATCGTGTTTCCCTTTTTTGTCCTCTCTTCCTTCACACCAATTTTTTCTCTTGTCATCTCTTCCTTCATTCAGCTATTCTCTCTTGTCATCTCTTTCTTCTTGACACAAGAAGTTTTAAATTTTTGTTCTTGGTTTAGTAGTCGACGCCATAGTTGGTGTAGCAAAATGCACCTAATTTAGTGCCTCTTTTCAACCAGAAAATGTAATATGCTTGGGATGTAAAAGGTGACGCAAATTGCTCCTAATATAGTGCCTAGCAATGCAAAATGATGTATTTTTCTTGGAAGTTGATAAATAAATTGATCCTAAATGATTTCATCTTCATATGTTCCAAGGGAGCAATCATGGTTCCCTATTTTATTTATTCCTTATCCCATGTCAATTTTGTGGGTGCAAAAATAATAGAGGTTAGATTTGTGAGCTTAGAAATGAACCCTATATAACTAGATGAGTGTTCTAAAGTGTGAAATATATGTCTAAAGTAAGGTTTTGTGTTGGATAGCATATTCGTTGAAATTATATAATTGGTGTACTAAACATTATTTACTATGTTGTGTATTATAGGGGTGAGATGAGGCAGTGACAACAAATTGTGTCATGTCAAATGAGGAGTACACAACGACTGAAGCGAGACATCAAGTACTCAAATTTTGACTTAACTTGTGAAAAAATGATCTAATGGAATTTTGTGATACGTCCATCTTTTTTCACAGTATAATTGAGATTTATAATGTATTATCCAATCTTGAAATAAATTAATGCATATTGTTGATTATTTTAGATGGAGATTGGAGAAAATGCAGAGCCTAAGTGTTCAACTAGCAAAAGAGGAAGAAATGTACGTCGACGTGGACCTAAAACTGTTAAATCACATAGATGACAATGGGTGTTCAAGGATATGACGATGGATCTTGAAGACAAAACAAATGACTGCACTGAACAAGAGGTTGGTCAGGACTATATTACATGGGATGAATACTTTGATAAAATATATGACTAAAGTGAGGTTTTGTGTTGGATAGCATAGTTGTTGAAATGATATAATTGGGGTAGTAAACATTATTTATTATGTTGTGTATTATAGGGGCGAGACGAGACCATGGAAACAAATCATGTCATATCAAATGAGGATAGGATGGATCAAGTGAAACATCAGGTACTCAAATTTTGACTTAACTTAGGAAAAAATGATCTGATGGAATTTTGTGATACATCCATCTTTTTTCACATTATTATTGAAATTTATAATGTATTATCCAATCTTTACATAAATTAATGCATGTTGTTGATTATTTTAGATGGAGATTGGAGCAAATGCAGAGCTCAGGCGTTCAACTAGCAAAAGAAGAAGATATGTACGTGGATGTGGACCTAAAACTATTAAATCACGTAAACGACAGTGGGTGTTCGAGGATATGACAATGGATCTTCTAGAAACAAAAGATGATTGCATTGCACAAGAGGTTTGTCATGACTATAGTACATGGGATGAATACTTTGAGAAAATTATTGTTTGTGGATGTTTTGTATGTCGTGGAAATAAATAATTCAAATGAGAAATTGTACAAAGGAATTACATATATGATGAGCTTAAATTCAGTAGTATGCCTCCTACAATCATTTCCAATCCAATAGGAATTATGGTAAGGAATTTTCCAATTTGATATAAATAACATGTATACTTTGTTTAAACATTATTTTATATTACTGAAATAACTAATTTTTTTCTCAATGGATACTTGTAGGATAAAGTTCTTGGTTTAAAGTTTCTTGGATCACCGAATTCCATCCTAGAGGGAAATGATCATTTATTAGATGATACATCTAGCAAAAATATATGCCAATATACTAGCTCGGAAGATGGGGAATTGATGAAAACAAATCATAGAACAAGAACCAGTTTAAAGATGCATACTTTGCTTAAAGACAAGGGGAAGGTGGAATACATACCATATGAGAATGAATGTGATGGAGATGATGACTTTCCCCTAAGTTAGAGATCAATTTTCAAAGAGACATTTGATCGTCGACTATATTGCACTTGGCCTAGTGATCAACAACTTCCTAGAGTGTATGAGGTGTTTCAATTTTGGGGATATAGCTACATGATACAACCCTCCAATATTCATGGAGAAAATCTAGGCCTCTTTATTGTCCAAAATGTACATGTGGGATCTAAACATAGAAACAATTCATAACAAACCACTAAGAGATTAATGCCATCTTATGGTCCATCATATTACAATGGTGAATGGAGAAGGCTAGCAGAATATAAGCCTAGCATGTCAACATATGGTCTAAATTTGAATATGTATACACATCGTCTCCAATTGGAAAGTGGAAAATAAATTAATAGAGGTCATCTTATGTATATAGATGGACGTTCATACACACAAAAATATTGTAGGATTTATAAATAGTAGTAAGGGAAGGGACCCTAATGTAAGACTGAATTGTTAATTTGTTGAGGTTATAAATGATAAATATGGAGATATGGAAAGACAGGTTGATATATTGATAATGGTTGAGGCTATTAAGGAAATTATCATTTGGGATGAGTTATTTATTGATTACCCCTTCTTAAAATGCACTCTTGCGTGAAAGAAAGGGAAGAAAAAGGTCGAGCCCTAAGGATGTTCTTAAGGAAAGAAAACCAAAGAATAATAAATGAGTGTGGACTGATGTTTTATAAACTATGTTGTCAAAATTGTGTTTTATTTAAATTATTGTATTAAAAAGGTAGTCTATAAAATAATTTTCTATTATTCAATTGATGTATATATGTTCTTACTATTTTTATTTTTATTTTTTAAGCCACATTTGATTATATTTCTTTGAAATTGATACATTTATGATTTATCCAATTGTTTCCAAACATTAAATAATGCTTGTTTTTGTTGATAGGTAGAAGATGTTGATGAAACACATACTAAAACCCATGATCCAACTAGGTTATGAAGATTTGGACGGAATGATCCAAACCATCCTTTAAACTATACCATGGAGAAAAGAGAAAGTTTGAAGAGATTACTACCACCTGATAAATTTGAAGAGTTGATGAGATCTGCATACACTGATGAGATTCCACCTAGTGGCCTCAATGATGATGATGATGATAGTGAAAATGTAGTGCATGAAGAAGGATTGAATGAAATTCTTGTAGGTTTCTTTGGGGATGGAAATAATCATCATATGGCTGAAAATTGTTGACAACACAAGGGCAGACAACTAAGAGGGCGGGTGAATCACTTGTCACATAAATTATACTTATTAAACTTATTCTCATATCTGATAAATAAACATGAAATCATAAGCCATCACCACATCAAAAACACACATAACACCAAGATTTTTGTGTGGAAACCCTATTACGGGAAAAACCATGGTGGAGGTTAGTCCACAAGTTTATACTATGTTAAAATTATTATAAATGGGCAATGCACATCCATTTAGGAACACTTCCTAAAGCTCACTGATCAAATGCAAAAAGGCTTACTGCCCAAGGGAAGACTCACTATCTTACAGTCACACTCAGATTTCATCCAAATATTTTAAATTGAGAAAATAGAATCTTCTAATGCCTGATTACAGTTCCGGTTAAGCACATAAATACTTTCTTCTTCTCACTCTTCTTCACACTTTACTTATGCCTTCAAGAGATTATAACATTATTCACATGTAGAATACACACATATCTCTCACCATTTCTCTCAAATGGTATAAACAATCGCATATATATCTGCAACTAAGGATAACATCAACTACATGTCAGTCCAACAAAATATAAAATGTGTACAAACTGCCGACCAAAATTAATAAATAATTTATCAATTTGAACCAAACAATGTCAACCAAAACATAGTAAGGATACAAAACAACATGTATCGAACACAAAATACCTTAAATAATTATGCCTTGAAGATCCACAACACGCTACAATCACCCTATCGATCGTGATCATGAAAAAAATGTACTCATAGAAAATCACCAATTGTGAGCACAAAAATCAATGTGAACCAATAACACAGATAGAGAAAAATCTAGAAACATCCACAAAAGCATCTGCAACAACTCAAATTACTAGAATCATATCATCTTCTTTCAGGAACACCAACTAAAGCAACTAAACAACTGTCAAAACACAGATACTCATAACTAAATCAAATCTTCATTCGAATATCTAAAACGTAATGTGGATAAACTAGATATACTTTTCAACAAACCCTTTAATCCATAACTTCTTATCATCAATATATTGAGCTAGCCATCATACTGAACTTCACCGCATCAACCACAACCTGCAACTTATTTTATTACAATTTTCTCAATATCCTCGACATTTATAGCTTAAAGACATTAATGCCAATAGTGTTGGCATCAATGACAACCACATATCAGCAATATCCAACAATCTCCCCCTTTGGAATTGATGGAAACACATGATGTGAAAAATACCATCAATGATACTTTCTCTTAGCACTTTCTCCCCCTTATATTTTGACTTTTTTCTCCTTAACTCTTTCACAGATTTTCACATGAATCTTCTCCCCCTTTGACATCAATGAGAAGGGTACAAATTATCTTTCTCCACACAAGCTTTGGACCACATTTATGAACATATGACTACTCCCCCTGAGTAGCAACCACCACAACATCAATTTGGATCACAAGATATGACTATGAAATACATAGACTAATGCAATTCAATGCATCTTAATTCTGATTAGGAGGGGTAATCACCCCTAGCTTCCCTCTAAGATACTCAAAATTATCCTTAGGCAAGGGCTTGGTAAAGATATCTACAATATGTTCCTTAGTGGGCACATACTCCAATCTGACTTTCTTTTCACTCATCGTTTCTCTCAAAAATTGAAACTTGATAGATATATGCTTGGTTTTTGAAAGAATCACCAGATTCTTAGAAATGGTAATTGCATTTGAATTATCATAGAATATAGTAATAGGTTAATCATACACAACTCTGATATCTTTCAACATCTACTTCATCCACAATACTTGAGTACAATTGTTAGCAACAACAATGCATTTTTCCTCTGTAGTAGATAAAGAAATGGTATTATGTTTCTTACTTAATCATGAAATTAGCTTCTTTCCCAAGAAAAAATCACCACCACTAATACTCTTTATGTCATCCACATCTCCTACCCAATCAACATCAGTAAAAGCACTCAAAGTAAGGTTATCTTCTTTAGGATACCATAGGCCAAAATCAACTGTCCCCTTCAAGTACCTAAAAATCCTCTTCACAGTTGTCACGTGAGATTCCTTAGGATAAGCTTGAAATCTTGCAACAATGCATATGAAATTCATGATATCAGGTCTAGTTTGAGTCAAATAGAGCAATCCACCAATCATGGATCTATATCTAGTCTGATTTATTTTAGGAGAATCATCATCTTGAGTCAACTTACATCCGGTCACCATAGGTGTACCAACTGGCTTTGAATCTTCCATGCCAAACTTCTTTAGTAATTCTTTCACATACTTGGACTGAGATATAAAAATCCCTTTATCTAGCTGAGTAATTTGCAATCCCAAAGAGAATTTTATTTCTCCAATCATAGAGATCTCAAACTCACTTTTCATCTCATTAGCAAACTTCATGCATAAAATATCATCTCTTCAAAAAATGATATCATTAACAAAGACTTCAACAACAAAATCTTTATCATGATCAATCTTGAAAAATAAATTACTATCAGCAGTACCTTTATTAAATCCAAGCTTCAAAAAATACTTGTCCAATCTGGCATACCATGCTCTTGTGGCTTGCTTAAGTCCATACAATTCTTTCTTCAACCGGAAAACCATATCTCCCTAATCAGTCAATTGAAATCCATCAAGTTGCTCAAATATACACTTCTTCATCTAGTTCACCATTTAGAAATGTTGACTTGACATCCATCTGACAAACCTTAAAATTTTTGTAAGAAGCATACACAAGAAATAATCTCATAGCTTCAATCCAAGCAACAGGAGAAAATTTGTCTTCAAAGTCAATTCCTTCCATATGATAATATCCTTTACACACAAGTCTTGCTTTGTTTCTAACAACTTTGCCTTGCTCATTTAGTTTATTCTGAAATACCCATTTAGTTCCAATTACTTTTTTATCTTTAGGTCTAGGAACAAGAGTCCACATATCATTCTTCTTAATTTGTATTAGTTCTTCTTTCATTGCTTCCACCCAATGTTCATCTTTGCATGCTTCATTGAAATTATTAGGCTCATTCTTTGAGATCAAATAGTATTCTTCTGCAATTCTTCTCCTTGTTTGAACACCTTTATTCTTATCACCTATAATCTGATCTTTAGAATGATTTAGTCTTACATACCTTGGAGTCTTAGGCTCTTGAACTTTAGGCTCTTGTGATCTCACTTCTACTCTTTCACTAGTTTCTTCATCTTGATTTTCCTAATTCATCGGAATGATTTGAACTTGATTTAGAGTCTTAAATTTCTTTCCTTTATCTAAACTATCACTCTAATCATCTGAATCATATTCATAGGTTCTAGATGGTCTAGCTATGTCTCCATAAACCTTTACATTATCACTTTAAATTACTTTCCTCAATCTCTTATTGTAGCACCGGTAGGATTTAATTTTAGTAGAATAAATAAGAGAGATTCCTTATTCACTTCTAGCATCAAAATTTCCTATATCTTCATCTCTTTTGATATAGCATTTACTCCCAAAGATTTTGAAGTATCTAATAGTAGGATTATGACAAAACCATAGCTCATAAGGAGACTTACCGGTATCACCTTTGACATGTACTCAGTTGAGAGTGTAAACGGTAGTACTCAAAGCTTCTCTCCAGTATATATGAGGAACATTTCCTTCCAACATGATAGTACTAGCAGCTTCTTGAATTGTCTTGTTCTTCCTTTCCACAATTCCATTTTGTTGAGGGGTCTGTGTGGCAAATAATTGTCTCTTTATCCCATTCCCTTCACATAAAGAATTAAACTCACTGAAAGTGAATTCACCGCCTCTATCTAATCTCAGACATTTAATCTTCAGACCTATCTCTGTCTCAACCATAGCCTTAAAAATCTTGAATTTCTCTAGAGCTTCAAAATTTTCCCTTAAGAAAGTAACTCACATCAATCTAGAATAATCATCAATAAGTAACTTGAATTACCTGCCTCCTTGTAAAATTCATATTCTAGAAGGACCACACAAGTTAGTATGCAAAAGCTCCAATACTTCATTTGAACAATGTTGTTTGCTTCAAAATGAAATTCTAGTTTGCTTCCCTAACTAACATTCCTTGCATTTAGTATTAGTAGGTTTTATAAACTTAGGAATATCTCTCACTACCTAAGTAGAACTTATCTTGATAATATTTCCAAAGTTTACATGACACAATCTCCTATGCCACATCTAACTTTCATCAACTTGAGCAATCAAACAATTTTTACTAGTAGTACTTAGGTCAAAGATATTACCTTTTATTTTTGTACCAGATGCAATCACATTTCTATAACTCCCCAATATTCTACACTTTCCATCCTTGAATTGAAGATTATATCCCTTTTCAACCATCTATCCAACACTTAAGAGATTATGCTTCAAACCTTCCACATATAGAACATCATCAATATTATTCTTACAATCAAAACAAATGGATCCTTTGCCATGGATTACACCAACTTTTTCATCACCAAATATTACAAAACCACCATCATACTTTTCCAAGCTCACAAATTTACTTTTATCACTTGTCATGTGATGAGAGCATCTACTTTCAATAACCCATTCATCTTTTTCTTCAAATCTTTCAGCTAGAGATTTCTCCAAATTCATGCAACTAGTAGATTCAATAGGTGTTGGATTATTTTCCTTGATAGCAATGAATACCCATTCATCCTCACTTACATTCCCTTTATCATATTCACCATTTGTCACACCTTCATCAATAGCATAGTAACACTTTCTTTGGAATCTAGGCTTGTTAGATCTTGGCTTAGGAACTCTTTTAGGACACCTTGAGGAAAAATGACCTATCTTATTGCAATAAAAACATTTAAGAGGAAATTTCCCTTCATACTTACCTTATCCTTTGGATACCCTCTTGAAAATAAGTGCTTCAAGCTCATCTAGTTTTCTCTCTTCTTCTTCAATCTCTCTCATTTCCTACTCATACTTGGACATTTTTCTAGAAGAACTTTCTCCTAGATCATATCTTTGCTTATCTTTTCTGGAGATAGTGGCATTGAATGCAGATTTTGTCTTAGGAAGAGATTCACAAAACTCACTTAACTCAAAAGAAGCAAGCTTACCAATCAACATGTCTCTGGTTACATTTGTCATAGTTCGGATCTCCTCAATAGAAGAAGCTTTGTGTTTGTATGCAACAGGAAAGGATCTGAGCACTTTAGCAAAAATCTCTGATTCTTCCAATTTTCCACCAACACATCTAATAATACACACAATTTCATTCACTCTCTGCATAAAAGAAGTGATGTTCTCATCTTCACCCATTCTCAATGTTTCATATTTCGATTTCAGGCTTTGTAGCTTAGCAATCTTCACATGGGTATCACCTTTATACAAATTTTCCAACTTTTTCTAGATCTCATAAGCAGTCTTTAGCTCCATTACATTTTTCATCTCAGAATTAGTCACAACACTCAACAATGCTTCCTTAGCCCTGATATTGTACTCGACTTCCTTAATCTCACATACAGTAGAAGGACCATTCTGTGGGATGATATATCTATTCTTTGTAATTGTCCAGTAAGGTTCACCAATGCATCTCATATGACACTCCATTTGAGTCTTCCATAGAGAATAATTTTTTCCATCAAATCTCAGACTATCCTTCTTATATGTCACCATCTTTTATCACCTCAAGCAGTCAAGCTTCTCTAGAGGAACCTGCTCTGATACCAATTGTTGGAAACACAAGGGAAGACAACTGAGAGGGGAGGGTGAATCGCTTACAAAAAAATTATACTTATTAAACTTATTCTCAGATTTGATAAATAAACATGAAAGCATAAACCATCACCACATCAAAGAAACACATTACACCAAGATTTTTGCATGGAAACCTTGTTAGGGGAAAAAAAATGGTGTAGGTTAGTCCACAAGTTTATACTCTGTTAAAAGTATTATAAATGGGGAATGCACATGCATTCAAGCACACTACCTAGAGCTTACTACTCAAATACAAAAAGGCTTATCGCCCAAGGGAATACTCACTATCTTACAATCACATTGGATTTCATCTCAAGATATTGAACTAAGAAAATAGAATCTTCTAATGCCTAATTACAATTCTGGTTAAGAACATAAACACTTTCTTTTGCTCACTCTTCTTCACACTTTACTACTGCCTTCAAAAGATTAGAACATTATTCGCACACAATGCACACACATCTCACTCACCATTTCTCTCAAATGGTATAAAAAATTGATCATATATATCTGCAACTAAGGATAACATCAACTACATGTCGGCCCAAAAAAATATGAAATTTGTACAAACTATCGACCAAGATTAATAATTTTTTTATCAATGTCAGCCAAAACATAGTAAGGACCCAAAAAAACATGTCTCGAACACGAAAAATCTTAAACAACTATTCCTCGAAGATCCACAACCCACTACAATCACCCTTTCGTCCATGATCATAAAAAATATGAACTCATAGAAGAAAATCACCAATCCTGAGCACAACAATCAATGCGAACCAATAACACAGATAGAGCACATTCTAGGAACATCCACAAGCATCATGAATCACCACTAAAGAATCTACAACAACTCAAATTACAAGAATCATATCATCTTGTTTCTAGAAGACCAACTAAAGCAACAAAACAACTGTCAGAATAAAGATACTCATAACTTAATCAAATCTTCGTGCGAACCTCTAAAACTTTATGTGGATAAAATAGATATAATTTTAAACAAACCATTTAATCCACAAATTCTTATCATCAACATACTGATCTAGCCATCATATTGAACTTCACTGCATCATCGACAACTTGCAACTTATTTTATTACAATTTCTCAATATCCTTGACATATACCGCCTTAAAGACATTAATGCCATAGTGTTGACATCAATAACAACCACATATCAAAAATATCGAATAATATTAATGATGATAGCATGGGTAATTACCACCAATGTAATTTTGATGATAACATCCTGAAAGACTCCATCAAGCAAGCATCGAAGACACCCGTGTTCAAATCGGGTGCAAGTAGAACCTCACAACTGGAATGCACATTAATGTTATTAGAAATCAAGTCACTATTCGGTTGGTTAGAAAAAGGATTCACTACCCTACTGAAGTGAGTTGAAATCTATTTCTTACTCTCCATTGTCAATTGGTGTACACAATTCGTAATTATTCATCGACTTCGTTTATATTTCTTTAAGGGGATTTTAAAACCATATATTGTATATAAACAGTCCTAGTGTAGATTGACATATCAAAAATGTTCATCAAAAGTCAAAAATTCAATTGATTTAATCTCTGATAATCTTACAAGGCACTAAAAACTAAAATATTCCCTGAAGAGAATGTGTTTCCATCAACTTGCAGGGAGGCATGTCTGTTGTTGGTTGAGTTGTGGATTGAATATAAGCAAATTCATTAATGTAAAAATGATTGTATTTTATACAAAGATGAATACCAGAACAAGGTAGAATGCCCTGTATGCAAAGAGAAGACATATCATATAGATGTACAAGGTCCTATAGTTCCAAAGAAGGTTTTACATCACATGCCAATTATACCTAGACTCCAACGAATGTTTTGCTGCAAGTCACTTGCACAATTGATGGAGTGGCATGCAAAGAATAGGAGTAAAGATGGATTCATGAGAATTCCAATCGAATCCAAAGCAATGAAACACATAGAGGGAAAATGACCAAGAAAATTCAAAGATGAACCCCGTAGTATCAAGTTTGGTCTTGCAATTGATGGAGTGTACCCATTCACTTTCTTGAGCTCCAATTATAGTGTTTTGGCTAGTCGGATTGATAGTATACAATATTCCCCCATGGATGAGTGTTAGAAAGGAGCACTGTATGCTCACCTCATTGTTTCAGGAAAACATCAAGTTAAAAACATGGATGTTTATCTTGCACCTTTTATTGATGGGATGCAACTGTTATGGAAAAGCATAAGAATGTATGACATATCATGTCCTCCATCAAATAGGTCCTTCATTTTGTATGGGTGCTATGTTGGACTATTCATTATTTTCCAAGACTTGGTGTTTGTTCTGGTAAGATAAAATATTTATATATTTACACTCATAATTTATTTTCATCCCAACTTTCATACTTAGTTTTATACTATTTTTTTTATGTTATTAACATTACTTGTTGAATTTAAAGGCTTAAAAAAAATGGGATATTTGCATGTCCAAGATGTGCAGAGTAATTTCAAGAGCAGTATTCTAAAGATCTACTTAAATTTATTTATGCAAAAAACAGGGTTTTTCTACCACTAGATCATAGGTTTAGAAATCGCTTGAAGAATGAATTTGATGGAAAATTTGAAAATAGAGGCCCTCCCATGATTATGGGTCCAGGTGATTGGCTTAAGAAGTATGAAGATGCTGAATTGAAAGCTTAGGAGTATTTTTTTAATCGGGGTGATTCAATTCAAGAACCAGAACAAGTTCTAGTCAATATTCCAGAAGGAATGAAAAGGAAATTCATATTTTATGAGCTCCCTTATTGGAATGATCTATTAATATCTCACCTATTAGATCCTATACACATCTTCAAAAATGTCCTAGATTCTATATTTTGACATATAACAGGCAAAGAGAAGGACACATTGTCTTGAAGGAGAGATATTGCTCTTTTGCATACCAAAATTGATAGAAAACATTTGTGGCCAAACAGGGAAAATGAAACATATGCAGAAGGTCCATGGATTTTGAAAAAAAAAGATCTAGACCAACTAAAAATCTCATCCATTCAATAAGGACACCTACTGGTTATGGGTCATCATTGGGTAAAGCTTTTATAGTTGATGGACATATCACAGGATTTAAAACACATGATTTTCATAATTTTATGAAGGTATTATATATCATCATTTAACATTTACTTGTAACATTGATTAAGTACTAAATATATTTTGATATTTTGTTGTGTGAGAAAAAAATACTAATGACCTTCTCATAAATGTGTTTGATAGCATATCATGCCATTGGCAATTAGGGGGGATTCATGTCTTACAGTTGACTTAAGGAATGCCATAAGTCGATTGTCAACATTTACAAGGTATGTGGTTATATGAAATGTTCATGTGTGAGAGACATAGAGATATTATATTGCATTTTAATTTTTGACTGAAGGTTCATACCAATTTACTATTCTTATATTAGGTGGGTGACGTCCAAGGAAATCCATGAATGTGAAGTGCCAAAGTGGAAGAAGGAAATTGCAAAAATTATATGTGTATTTGAGAAGGAGCTCCCTACAAGTTTCATGGACCTACAAGTCCATTTACTTATACACCTAGTCGATGACATTGAATTGGCGGGTGTTGTATCAATGAGGTGGATGTTTTTCTTTGAGAGGTATATGAAAACTCTTGAAAGATATGTCTGACAAAAGGCACATCTAGAGGGTTGCATGGTTGAAGGGTATGTATTGAGTGAAGCATTTTTTATTCCTATGTGAATTCCTTGGTAAGGATTTTGATGATGGGCCATGCATATGGGATGAAGAATGAGCATAAGATATTATTTATGGAGAAAAACCACAATCTAATGGTGTTGAAGTACAAATTAGTAAGTAAATTTGTGATTAGTGTGGTTGTTTTTCTTGCAATCATTAATTTACTCTGTAATTTATTTGTCAAATTAACAACATGGCATTTGGAGTTTGAAATAAACATGTTGAGATGTAATAGGTTTAGATGAAAGTTCTATACTCAACAATTTCATTTTGTACCACATGGACTTTATGAACAAATGGATTGATCTATATGATAAAAAGAGAGAATAAATGTTAGAAGCAAGGAAATGGTTTAAGAGATCAAACCCAAGGAATACTCCACTTCTCACCGATCTTCTTGGGAAATGGGGAAAATATTTCACACTAGAATGGGTTACTGAACAAATTCAAAATCAAATAGAAGATGCAGGTATAGATTTAGACATAACAAAAGATGAAATTAAAATGTCTAGAGGATGTGAAAGAAAGGTAAAGTTGGAATTTTACAAAATGTTGTTTCCTTATAGATTTGACACTATTAACTATTTTAATATTCGTCACTATATTTTTTTTCACTTAAATAAATGATCTTTCACAAGCGAGGAAATATCCAACAATGTGGGCATATGGTCGACATTATTGTGTAGAAAGTGTAGATGTAAAGAGACGATCCTTTGATTGTGGCATCATGGTTGAATTCAAGCAATCCAGTCAATCAAGCTCAAAATATAAGAATATAATTGAAGGGAATCTACAATATGTTGGGAAAATACAAGAAATTATTGAGTTGGATTACCGCTCTTTTAAATGTTGTATTTTTAAGTGTAGATGGTATGAAGCATTTGAGAGGACATGAAGACATGATAATTATAGTGGATTATTTTCTATAGATTCCTCTTGCTTCCTACCAGAGGATAAGGAGCCCTATGTTCTACAAATTCATTGTGAGCAAGTATTTATTTAACTCTAACAAGAAGCAGGAGTGGTCATTTATGTATTAATTCATAGTTTATTGTGAATATATACATGTGTTTATTAATCAGTAAAATTATTATAACATATGTCTAATATATGTATTTCATTCATGTGCACGTTTTTTGTCCATAAAGATATTTTGGACCCAAAATGGATGTTTTTCATACATTATGATCCAACATTAAGGCATGTATTTGATGATGCATTAGCGAATACTGAGAAAAACAATGATTTACAACAAAATAAGAGAGAGGGATTAGAGAACATTGAAGAAATTGACATCCATGATGATGTTGAAGATGGTTATGTTCAGGCACAAGAAGAAAACAATCCATAGTATGATGTTATGGAAGACAAAAATATGGATGGTATAGAAAATGATGATCCAAATACATCTGGTAACAATATAGATGGTCTACAGTCAAATTTCAATGATGATGAAGATGATGCAAATCAGGATGAGGATGACGATAATATTAATTACTTGAAAGAACATATGAACATTGAAAATGATACACTAGATGACATTGTAGCAAACAATAATGTTAAAGACCAAGACTTCTAAATTTTCAGAATTATTTGCAATCCATGTTTGAAAAAGGATGATTCTTATGGCCTAAACTTTGAAATGCTTTAGTAATATTATTTGTGTCGATACAAATTACCTACTACAATATCCTTAAATTGTTCAATCTTTGGTATGAATTGTTGGCAGAAAAAAATAGGATTACTTGGATTCTTCTTCCATTCATTTTGTATCAACATATGTTCATGCAGACACAAAAGTTAATTAAATATTAATGCACGTAACTCACAACTATTTAAATAAGGAACTTTGTTAACTTTATTATTTTTAAATAGTTTGCATTTTAATGTTGAAGATGTAACAAGGTGAAATAAGCTCAATTTTTTTTAAAATATAGCAGCTCTACCAACATCCACAATAAATGTTTTTCTGTGTTAGCATATTCATTCACATAAGCACAGTATTGAGGCTCAATAATTGATATTCATTCAAATATAAGAAGAAATAAGTATGAAAAACATAAGAAAAATATAGAATGATGACACAATCATGGATAATCTCTAATAATAAGATGTTCTCCATTATATTGCTTCAATTGATATTAAAGTGCTCTTCTTTAATAATCCCAGTGTTATAACCTCAAGTTATTGTGGAAGTATGAAAGGAATTTTAATTCTTAATTTGATGGAAACCAATCAAAACAATTTCTCCAAAAGGAATTTTAATCCTTAATAGGAGCCAATTAAAGTAAATTATTTGAAAGGACTTTAATTCACACCTAACCAGAAACCAATCAAAGCATCCACATAGTAAAAAAAAATGTGCCATGATAAATCTTGTAGATTTAGATAACTTGAAAAGATCACTTTGGAGACATAAAAGCAATAAATAAGCATGAAAATTTGACACAGCAGTTGAACACTGAAAATGGATTACGAATTATAATCAGTCATCTCGATTATATTTCCTTTTAAATAATATGCATTATAACAAATAGTTATGATTTTTGATGACAAATAGTTAATTAACATAAATGAAAACATAACACTTTAGCACATGAATGCATTGATCCGTTAATCATCCAGCAGGTGCTCGTGACCACTTAAGATTTGTTCAAGGTTCCTACTCCATGATAATGCGCCACCTGCAGAGTGTATCTTCCTTATGATGTTGACTGGTCTTTAAGCTCCAATGGATGATCCTATGTATTTGTTGCATCTCTGGTTTGGCTAATGAACAAGTTGATGGTAGAGAGATGATGAGTGTATTCCTCCTCAACATAATTTTCCATGTTGGCAATTGCACCCTTCATATCATATTCGACATAAATCATCTTTTCAAGTTCTTTATGTGTATTTTTTAACACCATCTCTTTGTTGTTTATTTATTGTAATGTAATATATAGATACATTGCGATCTCATCCTTCCAATAATCTTTCTCCCTAGGATTTCCAAGGCTATCATGGACTGCACGATACAAATCGAAATAGTCAAGGTCCTCTTTGAGCCTATTGTTGTACTTGTGTGATTTCACTAGCTTATTGTATGTCTGCAATGTTTGACCTTTCATGGCTTTCTGATTTTGGAGCTCCTCCCTTTTTTCAATCATCTGTATTTGTAATATTTTATTCTCCACAAGTCTTGAGTGTGTTTCTTTAAACGATTTCCAATATTCATTAGGACGATCCATCATCCTATTGAGTCTTTCTTTGATTATCTCAGACACCACATTATATTTAGTGGTTTTTATTCATGTTTCTAGCTCCTTGCATTTCTCTTGAGACTTATGATGACAGTGTTTCCAATAAGCTACATCTACTAATGCATCCAATATTCTTTTGTCACTCTCTAACCATGGGGAATATAATTCTAATCTACAAAAGGAAGATGTTTTATCTCTGTGACTAGCCACCTCCTTCCTTAATTTATCATTTTCTTTTACTAGTTTTTCAATCTATGCCTTAGTGAATTTTGCAACATTTATGTTTAACTTAACTATTTCAATGGGGTTAGTGTCCCCTTCCCTATCGACCAAAATATGTACAAACACTTGGTTTGGATTACTGATGAGAGCAGGCCTTTTATCTTGAGGATACACTACCCAAATTAGCAGGGTGGCTTCATCTAGGTTGTACCTTGATCTTGAGTACATTTTTTTGTCTCCTCTTTTCCTAAAACTATTGAACACTATTGCAGAGCTAATATCCCATCCTGGTAAGAGTAGTACCGTAGCCTCTTGAAGTAATTATTTTCCCCTTTTAGAGGTGATAGATTCTAACTCTTTGTCTATTTTTTTTCTAAAATCTTCCAAGGTGGTTGCCTCCTTCTCAGGAGTGATATCATTCATCCTCTATCTTATTATTCTTCCTTTATGATCATAAAAAAATGATTTAAATTCAGAATTCTTGACAAAATCATTGTCAAAAATAAATTATTGTGCAACCTTGAATCTCACATCATCAAAGAGATCATCTGATGCTTCAAATTTGGCAATGTTTTGTTTTAGAGGTGGCTCATATTGTGTAACTACAGGGCACTTATCTATTTGACCCCATCATCCTCCTCATCACTCTCTTCTTCATCTTCTTCACTCATGGTTGTATCTAAAGAGGTTCATTTATATAGTGGGTTGCGAGGGTATGTAATCAAGAGGCTCTATGTCCTCAACGTGCATTCATGAATAATTTGTCCAAGGTGCTTCAAAGACATCTAGGGGTGCATATTTTATTAGCTCATCCACATGAGTGATGAGCTACTCAATTCTTTCTAGAGGATCATGTACTTCATTAAATTCCCCTGAATAGAATGGGACATTTCCTTTCTTCCAGGTCTTAGCAGAACACAAATTTGTTATATGCAGTTATCATGTCTTTTGTTGAGTCCTCATCATAATTTCTTATTACATCATCAACAAATAATTGGTGTTCATACCCTGATATTCCTTGTGACATTTTTTCCTTGTGAATAAAACCCTCTGTATCAAAATTCTTTCTTTCATTACCCAACGGTAAATTGTATTTTTCCAATTTTGAATCAATTTATTCATACCCTTAACTGGTGACTACTGTAAAATATCCAAAGCACAAAGTGCTAGACATACTACTTTTTGTATCTCTTAAGATGTTTTGCATCAGATTTAGCCAATTGTCTCACAATTTCCAAATAGGCTATTCTATCTAGAACTATTTTTGGTAATAGATGTGGGGCTCCTTCAAACCCATAAACTATAATCATAATGCAATCTAGGAAATGCATACCAATCCCCCCAGTTATGATTTACCTTTTTCCTGAGGTCCTTTTCCTTTGGTCTCAAGATTTTTTGTATTTTAGGGTAAAGGTTATAATTACATGGATGTCCCAACAATTTCAATAATGGCTTGACAAAATTTTCCTTAAAGTATAGATAGTGTGATTTGCCATATCTTCTATCCCATATGGAATTCCACATTTGTACAAGTTTATAATTCCCACTTTCATCTACATCTTGTATCCTTGATTCTTCTCCCCAGAACCTTCTAATGTGTCCTTCATGTTGAAGAAAATGCATAAATAAAGAGTAATGTTTGAAATCATTAATGCTATCACTATTCCTTTTGATCCTTCGCATCCTCTAGTTCAGAGCATTGGCTAAATAATCGGAATAGTCAAATGGTCTAGCACCTTTTCTTTGTATTTCTGCAACCAGGACCTTTGGGGAAAATGACATGAGGGGTGGGACCTCTACTCTTAACACTTGTCCAGCTGAATAATATGTATATGGAAAATATTCTTCAAATAAATCCTCATGAAATGGAGGGTTTTAATTACTAGAAAACCTTATGAGCTAGCTACCTTCATCCCTAGGCCTGTGTAGTGGTAGCTTCCATCTTCTATAGCTTGTGTCCATGTGACAATACTCTGTTAGAAGGTCTTTGATTGTAAATGGTAAATTCAGAGAGCATTCCAATTGAAAAACATTAGATATGAAATCTTTGGAGATAATGAGAATATCAGACCCATCATGTGATTCAATATCTCTTCTTTTAGGGTGATATTTGTTGGCTAGAGCTTTAACCGGCTCTATATTAACAAACACATTGGGTACCACTAATCTTCCTAGGTTCAATATCCATGGGTTGTAGACTGGTTGAAACCTATACTGTTTCCTATAATGGTATATGAATAGCTCATATCCCCATTGTGGTATCCAAATGTCTCCTAAACCTTTGTGCTTGTCCCATAGCCTATCCATGGAAGGATTTGTCTATGCACTCCTTTTAGGTCTCAGCCCTGACTCCAAGAATTGGTCAATTAAGTCCTGGTTTAGAAGTCTTTTCTCTATTTTTTGTTTCTTAATTTTTCGCATTTTTGAGCTTTCTTCCATTATTCAATTTTCTTATAAGTCTTTATAGAAGCAACTTCTTAGTCGGTGTTTGTATACTTGCTTGGATTTTCTTTCACTAGTTCTGAGCTATGCAGTAATGGTGAACTCCCAACCTCCTTTACTTTGCTCCCACATCCAACGAATCCTTTTCAAGTCTTAATGAAAATATGTGATCAAATTGAGGTATAATTCACTCAGCTCTATCTCATAAATGCTCCACAAGTTGCTATCAATCTTGTCATCATGCAGATCATTTATTTTGAATATCTCAATGATATAAATGAGATATCACATCAGTTAAAAACAATCATCATCATTGCATCAGTGAGACCATGATTCCATTTTCACCGATAACCACCTTCTTCATCGATGAACTCCTTCCTTTTGGGGTATTGGCGAGATGCCAAATAATGTCTCCCCGATGTGTCCTATTTCCTCAAATATCCTTCCTTAACATGTACTTGATGGTTCATGGTCTTATCAAGTCATCGAGGAGACTCTTGTTAGCCTTCCATTGATAAGTGTCACTTCCTCTGATGCCTTCAGCCTTTTATCATTGCATCAAGGGAACCAGACTTTATCTTGGCTCGATAGCCTTATATTCCCTCAATATACTTTCACCACATGTTGAACTTCGTTACTTTATAATGTATTGCTCCATCGGTGGGACTAATGGTAGGAAGTCATTGCTATCACAATTCCTGCTCATTTAATCTATTGAATGTCAACCCAGGAGTGTCTAAAGCTATTTGCAGTAAGAGTTGGACTGGTTTTGGGGGGGTTTGTTGGTTTTGGCTTGATTAGGAGTGTTTCAGATTTATTTTTGCTCAATCGAGAGTGTTTTATGTGCTATACCTATTTAATTAAAAGTGGTTCTATTTAATCTTACTATTTCTTGATTTACTCTAAATAACCTTTAAAATGGAAGTAAAACATAGAGGGTTTATTAAAAAACAATTCATTTTGTGAAAGAATGGAAGATTAATCTTATCTACTTTGTTGAATTCTAAGATCTATTTAAAATTGAACTAATTGATTTAGAAGTAAACTATTCCATACCACACTTCACTAAATTGACAAGTAACTATTCCTTTTTGCACAAAATCCATTAAAATGGTAATCTAGGATATTTCAAATCTGTAAATGACTCTTAATTGAGAGATAAACCATGGAAAACATAAACGTTAAAATAAACTATAGTCTAATATTTTTCCAACACAACAAATAAAATGATTCCAATACCTAAAATAGAATAGAAAATAGAACATGTAACTAACAAATGAACTTAACATCTATAGGATCACCTTCCTTCTGAAAATGGAATGTTATACTTCTGGAAAAATTGAGCACAAAGTTGTAATCAACTTCTTTATATTTACATAGAATCTACCCAGATAGGGATGAAGTACAACGAAAATAATACTAACTTAAAATAGGAAAACAAATTAATTGAGAAGGATCAAAAACTTGATACAATCGAACATACAACTACATTGGATCTGGATATAAATATCCATCTTTATTTAAAAAATAAAAGATAAGTGGGAAACTAATCGAATTCTAGTCTAAATAGATATCCTGGAGCACAAGAACATAATTGGTGAGGATCCTTGTAACTATCCTCAGTTGTATTGATTTCTAGATTTCTGAACTGAGAGTGCTTTGTTGGAGCTTTAGTTGTAGTTGATAGCGTCTTCATTCAACATGATGAGTCAAAAGGATATCAACGGATAATAACTCATTTAAGGATGAGTCACAAACAATCCAGCCATTCATCCCTTTTAAACAAAAACAGTTATCATTTGGCTGAGAAATAAATATCAACTCTAGTTGCATAATAAAGGTGCACATATCATAAAACATTTATATATTAAGCACCAAATTAATCATGAAATTAACAAAAATAAGAATTAATATTGACCATTCATATTCTAAGTCTTAATACCTCATTAAGTTCATAAATGCATACATAAAGGAAAGTATTATGAGTTTTAAAGCCAAATTATAAAGTATTAAAAAGGTAAAAACTTAGTGATTATGAGGTCTTTACTAAGCCTCATCATTCTCCTCCTCTTGCATTTAACCATGCCCTCATGGTTTATAACTAGATGGAATATGAATTCCCCTGTTGAGTGATTCCATCCAAAGGGCACAGTAAAAAAATCCTCCTCTATATGACATTGCAGTTCTTGTAGACACAACAAATCCATTGTTCTTTTTCAAATTTTCATACCAGGCTTTCAGGACTTTTGATGGTATATGTGAAGGTGCATTTATTTTAGGTGCAGGAATGATAATGATAGGCACTTTTTGAATCTCATACCAATCCACAACTCTTGTTGTTGATGAGTCAGATTAATCACATGCCTCACCTGTGTTAAGCTCCATCTGATATTATTTGGTGATATTGGCTCTCTCCTTTTTAATGGGTCTAGAAGTGATCTAAATCTTTCTTCGCATGCTTGTAAAGCTATAGGAGGAAGACTTCCTTCAATATCCTAAAAATTTGCACTATTTTTTAACAAATTATTGACATAAAGAGGAGTTACTTCATTGAGCCTTGTAATGGACCTGAACCTTTTGATGTAATAGATTGATTCTAGATATTCAAGTCTCATTGGTAACCCATATGTATGTTGATTTTTTTTGTATTCCTCCATTCTGGCTGACCATTCCACATGATTTTTCAATAATGAAACAAAATGTTTGATTTGAAGTTCACCTATATAGGCATTAAGCAACAATTCATCATCGTTACCAATGATAAATCCATTTTGGAAGAATTCACACATTCAATTTTGAATTTCTGGATAACTATTAAAATAATAATCCATGAAGTCATAATCTATCCAGAAGTCAGTAGGTCTTTTTAGCAGAATCTGATTCAATTTCCATTTCAAGAATAGCTCTCTAAGAAACAATCCATACACTCTAGAATATTTTATGGTGTTAACTAATGCAAATGAAATATCTATAGTCTTGTTAACCCTTTCCTCTGCTTCTTCCTTTTCCTTTGTAACTTTATCCATTTTTTCTTGGAGTTCTTTATTAAGTTGTTTGTATTTTATAGCTATTAGGGAAAGGTATCTAGGACCTCGTGTTTCCTCCTTATGCTCTTCCTTAGGTGGAGGTAGACTTAGTAACATGTTGTTGAGCAGTTGTGGTTGTACCCTCTCTTATGTCTCAGTCCTTGTTTCCAACTCTATCTTCACCCTCTGGATCTCTCTATCTTTTTGTTCATTCTGAGTGGTCATTTTAGTTAGATTTCCCCCTATTTCCTCTAACTTTGAAGACAACTGACTAAATTTCTTTCCAAACTGTTCTTTCAAGTCATTTGTTTCTCTTTGAAATTTTAGTGTCTCCTCATCTCTTTGCCTTAATTTCTCCTCTAATAACAGATTCTACATTTTAAACTCTTCTAATTCTTTTTCTAATATGGATATCTTAAGAGCAATTTGAATTTGTTCTTCTTCTTTTTCCTCTAAATTTTCACTATCAGAAGGCGTTTCTTCCTCTTCTATGGGTTGATTTCCTTCACGATGGATAAATGCTTCCTCATTGAGTTGAACTATCTCTTCCTATTGAACTTCAATATTTGGTATTTCACTTTCCTGAAAAAATCTTTGCATTTGGTACTTCAACTTCATGTTCAATTTCCACATTTGACATATCAACATCCTAAAAAGGAGAATTAGGAGTTGATAAATTAACATCCTGAACGGGGGGAATTAGGAGCTGACAAATTAACATCCTTAATAGGGGAATTAGGAGCTGAAAAATGCTCATCTAGAGTAGTACATTTTGGACTTTGCATTGGAGGTTGTGACCCTCCTTCCTTTTCTAACTCCTCATTTTCAGGCTCCATTTCTTCTAACACCTCCTTGTCAGGCTCTTCTTTTTCATGTTAATTTTTCTCAAACTCATCCTTCTCAATTTCCTCTCCTCTAGACTCATCAATATTGATGGTTGGAGGAGTCTTTATGGATTCTATCTTTTCTTTTTCAATCCTCTATGTTTCTGACCTGGTTTTTCTTTTGGATTTTTCAATTTTTACAAATGTCCTCTTTTTAGAACTTTTTGTCTTAGTATCAAAAATCTCTAAGGTTTTCTTTTCCTCAATTTTTCTCTTCTTAGAATTTTTTCTCTTAGTATCAAAACCCTCTAAGGTTTTCTTTTCCTTAGTTTTCCTCTTCTTTATAGAAATGGAACTTCCTGATTTTTGCCTCCTAGTTCTATCTATTGGTTTAACTATGTTTTATGTCAAAACCTCTATCTTTCTTTTCTTTGCAGAAGTAGAACTCTCTGGTTTTTTCTTTTTATATCTCCTAGTAGGTTTCACTAGGTTTTTCATTAAAACCTCATTTTTCTCTATTTTAAGTGTCTTCTTTCAGAGATTTTAGGTTTTTCTTCCTTCTTATCAATATTTAACAGGAATTTTTTTCATTCTTCTTCCCAGTTAGGATTTTGCATGAAATGATGTTTAACTATTAAATGCATTATACCATGATGAGTCACTCTATTTTATTTTTCCTTTCATTTAACAACCATTTTAGTAAGTTGAGAAAAAAAAGAGCAGGTAGATTAACCCTTACTTCAGATTTAGTCGCACCATGTCTGATATGATTCAACAATTTCAGTGACAACCCTAGAATGGTGGAAAACTGACATTTGCAGGTGAAAAAAATTATAATGCAGAGTGCAATGGATGACCAGGGTTCCTACAAACTTTCGCGTTCAATGCCCTTATTCTTCCCTTTGTGTATATGGAAGACTGGTAAAGGCTCAAGTGGCACATGGAAGATTTCAAGAAATTCTTGCAAATTGGAAAGCCTAGGTTGAATAATATCACCTTCCACCGGAATTCCAAATAAATCATTGATCGAAATGACGGATACGTCAATGGGTTCTCCTCTAACCACAATGAAATTGATGTGGAATTTTTTAATAAACTCTAGTTCTATATCCCATTCATATCCCTCATATTTAAGTATGAAATCTAATAATCTAGCTTGTTGTAAATACCTCCTTGATTTAATATCCAAGGTGATTCCCTTTGGCTCCGCCATTCTTTTATACCCCATTTTCAAAAGACTGCAACTTTTAGAAGCTAAAAGGTTTACTAACAATGTCGAAAATCAATTCCTAGAAATGGCTATTCCCTTCTATTTTGAAATGGCACCGTAAATTCCTTTCAAAATGAATGATGATATATAATCAATGAATTTTATGTTAATTGATTGTTCTTGCATGCCTATTATGTCTTGTCAAGGTACTGAAAATAGTGTGTCACGTACGTATCAACCTTATTTCCCATCATTTCACCTTGAAAGCCATCTTGTCATATTTATTACCCAATTAAGTAATGAGGCGTTCATTTGTACTTTTAAAATAAATCATATTAGGCTTTTCAAATAATCATAATTTAATCCATTAAGCAACTTTATAAACTATAGTTAATGTACTTCAAATTTTGAAAAATGTCTGGTGATATAAATGCTTACCTGTCAATGATGATAATTTAAAATGATGGCGAATAATGGTAATGTGTGCCCGCTTAAGCCATACAATCCAAAACAAAATGTGATCTTTAATAAAATCATAATTAATTAATGCAACACATGTTGAGCTCTACCGCTGTGGGAGCCCATTTGTTTCCACGTGTTATGTCATTAATTTTGAATTTTTTATTTAACCCTGTACCTGCACATTTACACCTATGAATTAGTAATAAATGAAGCTAAAGATTCTAAAAGAACGTGATCATTTCTTCATGCTCTTGATTGTCATGAATCACTACAATCATAATTAGAAAAAATTTCCTTCCCTGATTCATCAACAACTGCCGATCAGAAGAGATTAGGAGCGATCAGGAGTTATTTATGAAAACTTCAATCTTTGGAACTTTCATCAAATCAGGTGTGATTAGGAACTATTATAAGCTTGAATCACTTGAATTTTTATTCTGATCAAACATGATAAGAAGTGTTTTGTGTCCCTTTAAATCATTTCAATTATTTCCTAATCAAGCATGATCAGGAGCTATTTATGAACTATCAAGAACCAATGATTTTGTTTCCATTCTGATCCAACATGATCAAGAGCTATTATAAGTTGTCACGCCTAATCCGGCTCTATCAGAACTCATTCATATTTATTCCTAAAAGGCTCTCTTTTTTTCTCTTTTTTTTTTAATTTTTTTTTTGCAAAGTAAACCGCCATTTCTAATTTTCAATTTACTCTATTTATTTGTGGTCATCTAAAAATGGATCTAAGCACTAACTTTTTCACCAAAAGAAGAAAAATATTCCTTAGTAAAATACTCAATTCTTTCTTGAAGCTTTGTAACAAATTCCTCTTTCGATGCTAGCTTATGATAAAGCTTGAGCCTATGGCCATTTACCAGCATTGTTTTTCTCTCTCCATCCATAGGTATTAACTGAACAACTCCATTATCATATACTTGTGCAATATCGTATGGCCCAAGCCATCTTGTATGCAATTTTCCCTTAAATTCTTGAAACCTTGAATCAAACAAAAAAGCCCAATCTCTTGTAGTACACTGCTTACTATGGATATTTTTATCATGCCATTGTTTCCTTTGGCCTTGAATGATTTCAGTTCGGTGCAAAGCTTCAGTTCTCATCTCATCCAACTTATTCAACTGCATTGTTATATTCTTCTGAGCTTCAATAGGATCTATCCCTACATTTATAGTTGCTCTTAGTGTCTCTAACTCAAACTCAATAGGAAAGATAGGAGTTTTTCCATAAACCAGCTCATATGGTGATAATCCAGTAATTGTCTTCCATGTTGTATTATATGCCCATACGACTTTGGTTAACCTATCAGACTAGTCATTCTTTCTAGAGGAGACTATTTTTTTAAGAATATTTTCTAGCTCCCTATTGGTCATCTCTACTTGTCCATTTTCTTGAGGATGGTAGGGTGATGAATTTTTGTGTTGAAATTTATATCTAGCTAGGAATGCATGAAGCATCAAAGACATGAATTGTGTCCCTTGATCTAACCCAAGTGCTTTAGGTTCTCCATATCTTTGTAGAATTTTATTGTATATGAAATCTAAAACTTTCTCCTCCTTGGTAGCTGACAATGCTTTGACTTCAGCCCATTGTGTAACATAATGAGTACATACAAGTATATAATGATTTCCCTTTGATGGTGGATCTATTCGGCCAAAAAAATCAATACCCCACTTTTCAAATGGCTCAAGTGACACTTGTGTCTATAGTGGAATTTATGTTGATCTTGTAGGGCTCTCCATTCTTTGACACTGATCACAATGTATGATGTAATGAGATGTATCTTTAGTCATAGTGGGCCAGAAATAGCCTACTCCCAAGATTTTTTGCATTGCTCTTATTATGGAGTAATGTCCTACTCCTGGTTCATCATGGCATGCTCTCAATATATCATATACTTTAGTTTCATACACACATCTTTGCATTACATGATCTGGGCACATTTTAAACAAACAACCATTAATCCATTCAAATTAAGAGCTTTCTGTAATCAACTTTTTTTTCTATTTTTCTGAAAAATAAGGACATTTCCCAATTACTAAGTAATTTGCAATATCATCAAACCATAGTGATTGAATATATATTGCAAATAGATGTTCATCAGGAAATGCATCTTCCACATGTTCATTATTACCTTGCAAAACCATTCTTGACAAAAATTCATCTACACCATTATCTCTACCTAGCTTATCAATGATGGTTATATCAAACTCTTGTAGTAATAACAACCATCTAACTATAAGACAATCGCTAAAAATTCCTTCTCAGTGGTAGTGTAATTTAGTTCTATTGGGTCGAGGTTTTTTCTCACATAATATATAGCATGCATTGCTCCAGATTCATCCTTCTATCTAATAACTACTCCTATTGCAAAGTTGGAGGCATATGTATTGATATGAAATGGTTCTCCCCAAACTGGACCAGCAATAATAGGTGAAGTTGTTAAAGCTTGTTTAATTTGTTCAAATGACTCCTGACATGATGAATTCCAAAAAAATTCAGAGTCTTTCTTCAACAAGGTGAAGAGTGGACCTACAATTTTACTGAATCCCTCAATAAACCTTTTGTAATAACTAGAGTGTCCTAAGAAACTCCTTACATCTATTTGATTATGAGGTAATGGGTATTTGTAAAATTATCTCAACTTTATTTGGGTCTACTTTAATTCCTTCTTTTGACACGTGATGACCTAAGACAATTCCTTTTGTCATCATTAGAAAAATCTTCTCATGGTTTAAATACATACTATGCTCTTTACATATATTTAGGACTTTGTCCAGACTTTCCAAAGATTCTTCATATGTTTTTCCATGGACAGTGAAATCATCCATATAAACTTCCACACATGTTGTTAGGTCTAAAAAAATAGCAAGGACAATACATTGAAAGGTTGTAGGATAATTACATAATCCAAAAGGTAGAAACCTATAAGCAAAGGTTCCCCATGGACATGTAAATTTTATTTTATCTTGATCCTCTAAAGCTACCTAAATTTGGTTGTAGCAATTAAACCCATCAAGAAAGGAAAAATAGCTACTTCTGGACAAATTTTCCAATACCTAATCTATGAAGGGTAGTGGAAAATAATCCCTTTTTTTAGCTTTATTTAGCTCTTTTTAGTCCACACACACCCTCCATTTCCCATTTTATTAGGTAAAATGACTAATGTAGAAACCCATTTGCTATCAGAAATAGGATAAATAAATCCTACCTGGAGTAATTTCTCTATCTCTAATTTCACAAAATATTTGAGCGTAGGATTGATTCTTCTCTAGGGTTGTCTTGTGGATTTGAAATCCTCAGTATAAATGTGGTGTGTACATATATCTGGATGAATTCATTTCATATCCTTATAATCCCAAGCGTTTAGGCTTTTGTATTTTTCTCCAAAATTCCTTTTAAACCTTCCTCTTGTTTTGTTTTTAAGGCACTATTGATAAGTAGAGTTTTATCAAATTGAATTAAGATTTGTTTTGTCTTTTCTTGAAGATTCAAGGGATCACCAATTAAAGTGTTCAAAGGACAAGGATGTGGTAAAAGTTGATGAGGTAATCGACTCTCATCAAATTTTATGTTTCTAGAAAAAGGGTAGCATTGTAGAGTTTCTGAGTCACAACAACCTTCCAAGTATTTCTATTTTATGTCCATAGATTCTTGGTATTCCTCAGCATGCTTTTCTAAGGTCATCATTGCAAGGCCCCTTATTTCCTCATCTTCAGAGTTAGGATCATCAATCCAAATTTGATTATCATATGTTAAATAAGGTTTTTTTGGCGGATACAGAGTTAATTCCTTCTGTCTAATCCCATTAGAAATAATCATACTACCAGATCTATAATCAATAAGTGCAGCAATTGTTTCTAACCAAGGTCTTCCTAAAATAATAGGATAACCCATCTTTCTCTGCTTAGTTTGTAAAACAAAGAGGTCAAAAGGATAATCCCAGGTGTCAATAGTGATAATGACATCCTCAAGAATTCCTTTAGTTTTTTCAACTGATTGATCAGCTAATTGCAAAACTATAGTTGTTGGCTTGGCATTCATAATTCCTATCTTTTCTATTGTTTTAGTAGTAATAACATTAATGGCGGCTCCTAAGTCAATAATAATGTTCTGAATTTCAACACCATTAATGCAAAGAGTAACTACAAGACTTCATGGATCACCATATTTCTATGGAATTAACTTTCCCGATAAAACATTAGACAACTTCCCCCCAACTTGAATTGTAGGGGGGAAATTCTTTTTCCTTCTTGGTGTTTTAACAAACAAGGTTTTAATTATCTGATTGATTTCTAGTATATCACAAATAGCTCTTAAAAGGGGAATTTCAATTTTTATTTTCTTCACTTCATCAATAATCTAAGGATCAACCAAATCATCATTTTTATCAGCTTTCTCAACTAATGGTTCCTGATGAAGTCATGAGGGAAATGGTTCTTGATTAGAATGATCTTTCTCAATTTATTTTTCTATCTCCTTCACTAATTTTTTTGTTGATCTTCCTTAGTTTCATCAGGTTTTGATGGTATAACCCTATGCCTTAAATGAATATCCTTTATTGCAATGTTATTCAAGTTAACTGTGTTAGGATCAGCATTATAGGTAGGTTGTTGAGGTTTAACATTATTAGGATCAGGAACTGGCTGAGCAGGTATCTAAGGTTGATTGACTAGTTCAGAGCTTGAAGGTTGGTTTTGTCTTGTTATTTGATTTTGATTCTAGGGTTTCTTTTGCCCTTGATTTTTCCGTTGGTTGTTTCCTTGATTAGGCTTCTAGTGACTAGGCTACCATTGGGCCTGATTCTGCTGCCATTGAGATTGATTTGGTTGCCATAGAGGCCAGTTCCATTGTGGATATTCAAGTTGTCCCCATGGTGGTACCCAAGGGTTTTTCATAGGTGGAGGTGGATTTTGTATTTTCTAAGAGTTCCACTGCAATTGGGGGTTCCATTGGGAAGGAGAATTCCATTGGTTATTCCACTTATTTGAACCCCAATTAGGATTATTTCTAGGCTCACCAAAGGTGGAGTTAAACTGTCTTTGTCCTACAAAATTCAATTCCTCTTCTACTAGTGTTGGCTTTTTCAACTGATTCCTAATTTCAGGAAAGAAACTACACTTTCCAGTAGAATGTTTCTTCTCACATATCTCACATAGATCTACTTGGTTAAGAGGACATTCCCTTAGTGGATGCTTATCCTTGTATTTAGGATAGTAAATGGAAAAAGTTTCAACTGTTCTTTATCTGGATGAGAACTAAGATGGAGGAGAATATCTATTTTTAGGTTTGTAAGTTCTTCCATAACTCTGGAAACATCAACAGAGGAATCCTTGTTCCTTCTCCTATAACCTGGTCTTGTTCTAGAGTAATTCCTACAAATCTCAATGATTTCCTCAAAGGTCTGTTTATCTATATCTCCTTTTCCTATTAGATTTAAGGCCTCTCTGCAATCATCATCAATGCCCTTTAGAAAGATATATTTACTAATTTATCGATCTAATCCATTTCCACATATTTCAAAACAAATTGATACCTATCTACATAGTCTTCTAAACTCTCGTCTTCCAACTACCTCATTTTAAATAGTTCTTCCTTTCTATCCTTGACTCTGCAATAATCTTGGTATTTATCTTAAAAAATGTTTCCATTTAATCCCTAGTGTTTATTGATTTTGCATTCAATCCCATAAACCAACGCAAAGTTGATTCCTTAAGAGTGGATGGAAATAATTTCAATTTTTGATTGTCAGATGTATAATTATAAGTTTGACATAATAATTTGAACTCAAATAAAAAATGATCAGGATCTTCCAAAGTTTTCCCATGAAATGTAGGCAAAACAGAGCATGAGATATTTTTCATTGGTGGCTCCTTTGCTTGGATATTTATGGCAATGGGAAAGGAAAAAGTTATGTTAGGAACCTCCTCCTCCTGATCTGTATCTCCCATATTTTCTGATTGGGTGGATCATGTCCTAGCAGAGGGTGAACTAGTAGTACTGGACTAGGATACTTTCAGATAAACTTCTAAATCTCCTCTTACCAGTCTTCCAAACTAGTCTTTGTACCTATTCATTAACTAACAGAGAAATTCCTACTGACACTTAAGACTTAGATTTTATTTTCAAGCCAAATCTTCCCCGACAGTGGCACCAAAAATGATGGTAGGAATTCGTTGTTGTCATAATTCCTACTCATTTAATCTATTGAATGTCAACCTAGGGGTGTCTAAAGCTATTTGCGGTAAGAGTTGGATTAGTTTTTTTGGGGGGGTTTGTTGGTTTTGGCTCGATTAGGAGTGTTTCAGAGTTATTTTTTCTCAATCGGGAGAATTTGTGCTATACCTATTTAATCAAAAGTGGTTCTATTTAATCCTACTATTTCCTGATTTACTCTAAATAACCTTTAAAATGGAACTAAAATAGAGGGTTTATTATAAGATTATCCAGTTTGTGAAAGAATGGAAGATTAATCTTATCTACTTTGTTGAATTCTAAGATCTATTTAAAATTGGACTAATTGCTTTAGAAGTAAACTATTTCATTCCACACTTCACTAAATTGAAAAGTAACTATTCCTTTTTGCACAAACTCCATTAAAACGATAATCTAGGATATTTCAGATCTGTAAATGACTCTTAACTAAGAAATAAACCATGGAAAACATAAATGGTAAAATAAACTCTAGTCTAATATTTTTCCAACACATAAAAAATAAAATGATTCCAATACCTAAGATAGAACATAAAACAAAACTTGTAACTAACAAATGAACTTAACATCTATAGGATCACCATCCTTCTGAAAATGGATTGTTCTTCTTTCGAAAAAATTGAGCACAAAGTTGAAATCAACTTCTTTATATTTCCATAGAATCTACCCAGATAGGGATGAAGTACAACAAAAATAATTCTAACTTAAAACAAGATAATTAAATACATGAGAAGGATCAAAAAATTGATACAATCTAACATCCAACTGCTTTGGATCTGGATATAAATATCCATCTTTATTTCAAAAATAAAAGATAAGTGGGAAACTAATCCAATTCTAGTCTAAATAGATATCCTGGCACAGAGGAACATAATTGGTGATGATCCTTGTAATTGCCTTCAGTTGTATTGATTTCTAGATTTTTGAACTGTGCGTGCTTTGTTGGAGCTTTAGTTGCAGTTGATAGAGTCTTCATTCAGTATGATGAGTCAAAAGGAGATCAGTAGATAATAACTCATTTAAGGATGAGTCACAAACAATCCAGCCATTCATCACTTTTAAATAGAAACAGTTTCATTTGGCTGAGAAATAAATATCAACTCTAGCTGCATAATAAAGGTGCACATATCATAAAACATTTATAGGTTAATCACCACATTAATCATGCACTTAACATAAATAAGCATTAGTATAGACCATTCATATTCTAAGTCTTAATACCTCATTAAGTTCATAAATGCATACATAAAGGAAAATATTATGAGTTTTATAGCCAAATTATAAAGTATTAGAAAGGTAAAAACTTAGTGATTATGAGGTATTTACTAAGCCTCATCAGGGACGTTGTTTTCCCTTCCACTGATATGTTCTAGTGATGCCGATATTATTTATTTAATATGTTGTAATCCCTAAGATATGCACATAGGACCAATCAATCATGAATTCAATCAAACAATAGGGCGCTACACTCAACACTACACTCGGTGATAAACTAGGTGCTAAAGTACATTCCAAAGTAGGTGCATAATTAGGTGTTAAATTAGGCGCTATTATCGATGCTACACTCGGGAGCTAAACTTAGTGAAAAATTAGTGCTAAGATAAGAGCAAGACTCAGTTCTAAATTTGGCACTGAACTTGGCATTGAACCTAGCTTGAAACATGGCGTAAAATTCAGTGCTACTTTGCGTCGAATTTAGCACTTACTTGTTTTGGTTGGCATAATAAATGCCAAATATAGTGTCGACCCAAAAATAGCTCTAATGTTTTCAAAAAATTAGAGGAAAATACATTGAAATAGTGGGTGGAAGCAAAAAAGGGAGCTAATTACATAGTTTTGTTGTAGTGTGTGCAAGGTTTATAGATATCAAAGAATAAGCATAATGCCATTCTAGTGGTGGTGGATAAGCTAACTAAGGTGGCACATTTTATTCTAGGGAATTTGACTAATGAAGCTCCTATCATAGCTTGGAAATTTATTCAAGAGGTGTTTAGATTGCATGAAATTCCTTCGAAGATCATTTCGGATAGGGATGCTCATGTGACATCTAGGTTTTGGAAAACCTTGTTTTGCTCACTTGGAACTCAGTTGAAGATAAGTTTAGCATATCATCTGTAGATGGAAAAACAAACTGAAAGGTTTAACCAAGTGATTGAAGATCTACTAAGGATGTATTGCATGGATCAACAATACAAGTGGGAAGATTACCTTCCATTGGTTGAGTTTTCATACAATAATTCCTATCATTTTACAATCAAGATGGCTCCATTCAAAGAATTGTATGGAAAAAATAGTAAAAATCCTATAAGATGGAATAATATAGAGGAGAGGATAAGTCTTGGGTCAGAGCTATTATCTGAAATGGAGGAGCAAGTAGGAATTATTAAGCAGAGGCTAGTAGAAGCCAATGATAGGCAAAAAAGCTATAAAAAGTTTAAGCGAGTACCCAAAATATTTGTAGTAGGGGAAAAGGTGTTGTTGCGATTTAAACCTCATAAGAGTTCCATCAAGATTGGGAGTTCATCAAAACTAGATTTGTTCTACATAGGTCATTTTGAGGTTCTTGAGTAATTAAACCCTATCGCTTATCAAATTGTGTTGCCACTAGCTTTCATCAAGATGCACAATGTGTTTCATGTCTCATACCATAAATGTATATACCATGGGATAACCATGTTATTGATTGGAATGCTTTATAGGTATAGGACCCAAGAGTGGTAATAATAGAGCCTCTCAAGGTGCTCGAAACACGTAAGCTTCACTTTCATTTAATATAGAGGTTCTACAATGTAAATTCTAGTAGGAGCAATTGCTGGATGTTGTGTTGCTGATATGTGGTTTCCATTGACGTAAACACTATTAGCATTGATGATTCTAAAGGCTATATATGACGAGGTTATTGAGAAAATTAGAATTAATATGTTGCAGGCAATCTGTGAAGTTGTGATGATCTGAATGGTGGAAAGTTATGTACGTTGATATTCAGAATTCATGCATTAAAGGGTTTCTTGTTGACCCTATCTAGTATGTTCTTCGGAAGTTTCAGTGGTACACATCAAGATTGGAGTGAGTTGTGAGTGTTTGAGTACTCCTACAATTATTCTGTTACTCTAGCATGTGTTTTTGGAAGAAGAGAATCCAATTCTGGTAAATTGAATTGTTGTGTATGCTCTTGAGATGTTTAGTGATGGTTCTAGATCAAGCTCTATTATTGTGGTATGCCTGCATTGATCGATGTGCTCGTGATCAAAGATTTTCCTTTGAGTGTTTGAGTTTTTCATGTTCTTGGCCAACATGATGGTTGTAGCGTGTTGCAAATCCTTGTGAAATAATCTTTAAATTATTGGCATGTTCGAGGATGTTGATTTAGGTCTTCATTATGTTGTGACTGAATTAGGTTGGTACGCATTGAGATTTGTTCAATGAATTGGGCCGATAGTTTGTAATTCATTTATTCTTTATTTGTGGATGATAGAGTTGATCTAAATTCATGTAGCAGATATATAAGAGCGATTGTTTCCTCATTTTGAAGTGTGCTTAGTGAATGTATATGAAGTGTGAATACAAAATGTGTGAATAAAGATTAGACCATTCAATTTCAGAGTAGAGTGTAAAGAAGATTGAGAAAAGTGTGAAGAAGTGTTTTTGTGCCTAACCGAAACTGTCATCGGGCTTTTGTAGAAGCTAATTTCTCAATTCAACCTCATCAGATGGATTTAATCTGATTATTTTATGTAAAGCAATGATCCTTCCCTTTTGAGCATTGAGCTCTAGGTAGTGTGCCTGAATTCATGTTCATTTCTTATTCATTTTTCATTATACTTCTAACAAGGTATAATTGTGTATTAACCTGCACCGTGGTTTTTTCCCTAACAGGATTTCCACATATAAAATATTGGTGTTCATATGTTTTGATGTGTTTTTGATTCATGCTCTCACTATTAATTATCAGATCTGAGATTAAAGGTTAATAAGGTTGAATAATTATTAAATTTTGTGACAACTGATTCACCCCTCCCCTCTCAGTTGTCTATCATTATTTTGCCAACAGTTGGTATCAGAGCAGGTTCCTCTGAAGAAGTTTAATAGCTTGAGGTGATCTAAGATGGCATCATACAAGAAGGATAGTCCCAATTCAATAGTACAAATTACTCTCTGTGGAAGGTCAGAATGGAGTGTCATTTGAAGTGCATTGGTGAACCTTTTTGGAAGATTACAAAGAACAGATATAATATTCCTTAGAATGGTCCCACTACTCCTGATGAGATTAAAGAAGCTGAAACTAATATCAGGGCTACAAAAGCATTACTAAGTGCTTTGACAAATTTAGAGATGACAAATGTGATAGGTATGAAGAAAGAACATGAGATCTAGAAAAAATTGGAAACATTTTATGAAGGAGATGCACAAGTGAAGATTGCTAAGCTAACAAGTCTAAAAATAAAGTGGGAGAACTTGAAGATGAGTGAAGATGAAAACATTGTTGCTTTCATGCAGAAGGTAAATGAACTAGTGATGGGTATTAGGTGTGTTGGTGGAATTATGGAAGAAGATGAGATTGTGGCTAAAGTGCTTAGATCAGTGCCTACTTCTTACAAAATGAAAGCTCGTGTTATTGAAGAACTCAGAATAGTAGCAAAAGTGACAAGAGATATTCTGATTGGTAAACTGGCTGCCTTTGAGTTGAGTGAATTTGGTGAGTCTACTCCTAACACAGAATCTGCATTTAAATCTACTATATCCAAAAAAATCCAACAGAGATATGATCCGGGAGAAAGTTCCAAAAAAAAATTCAAATATGAAGATAACATGAAATAGATTGAAGATGAAGAAAGAGAGCTAGAAGAGTTGGAAGCATTGATTGTGAATAGAGAAGCTAGAGGACAAGGTAAGTATAAAGGAAAGTTTCCTAATAAATGTTTCTCTTGCACTAAGATAGGTCATTTTGCATCAAGGTGTCCTGAAAGAGTCTCCAAGTATAAACTTGAAAAGTATAGATTTCAAAATAAATGTTATTATGTTGAAGAAGGTGTTACTGATGATGAATCTAAGAAAGAAATTGGACATGAAGATGGATGGGTATTCATTGCTATCAAGGAAAATGGTACGGTGTCCACTGAATCTGCAAGTGATAATAATATTGAGAAATCTCTTGCAGCTAAAATTGATGAAAAGGATGAGTGGGTGATTGACAGCGGATGCTCACATCATATGACTAGTGAAAAAATCAAGTTCATAAGCTTGGAAAAATATGACGATGGTGTTGTAAGATTTGGAGATAACAATGCTCGTGTGATTTGTGGTAAAGGAACTATTTCTCTTGGTGGTAAATATAATATTGATTATGTCCTTTATTTTGAAGGATTGGAGAATAATTTTTTAGTGTTGGACAGATGGTAGACAAGGGATACAATCTTCAGTTCAAAAATGGAAAATGTAGGATATTGGGAAGCTTTGGAAATATAATTGCTTTAGGTACAAAGACAAGAGGTAACATTTTTCACCTAAGTGTTGCTAGTGAAAGTTGTTTAATTTCTCATGTTGATGTAAGCTGGTTATGGCATAGAAGATTGTCATGTGAATTTTGATAATATTATCAAGGTAAGCTCCACTCAAGCAGTCAGAGATCTACCTAAGTTAGTGAAACCTACTAACACTATATGAAAGGAATGTTAGATGGGAAAACAGACAAGAATTTATTTTCAGAGCAAACAACATCATTCTAATGGTGTACTGGAGCTGGTGCATACTGATCTATTTGGTCCCTCCAGAATCACAAGTCTACAAGGAGAAAGGTACTTTATGTTGATTATTGATGATTACTCTAGGATGATATGGGTTGCTTTGTTGCGACAAAAACTTGCAGCACTAGAAAAGTTCAAATGTTTCAAGGTTGTGGTAGAAAATGAGACAGGTTTGAAGGATAAATACTTAAGATCAGATAGAGGTGGTGAATTCACTTCTCGGGAGTTCAATTCATTTTATGAAGATCATGGAATCAAAAGATAGTTATCTGCTCCCTGGACCCCTCAACAAAATGGAGTTGTTGAGAGAAAGAATCGAACAATTCTAGATGCTACTAGAACTATGATGTTGGAAGGTAATGTTCCTCATATCTACTGGAGAGAAGCTATAAGAACTGTTGTATACACTATCAACTAGGTAAATTTCAATGGTAATTTTGGTAAGACTCCTTTTAAGTTATGGTTTGGTCATAAGCCTACTGTTAAGTATTTCAAAATATTTGGAAGTAGATTTTATATCAAGAGAGATGAAAATATTGGCAAGTTTGATGCTAGAAGTGATGAAGAAATCTTTCTGGGTTACTCTACTAAGATCAAATCCTACCGGTTCTACAATAGAATATTGAAGAAAATGGTTGAAATTGAAAATGTCAGAGTTGATGAGGATACTGATAGATCATCCAGATATTGTGGATATGTTTCAGATGACCAACATGATAGTATTGATAATGGAAAGAATGCATAGACATATAATCAAGTTCAAATTGTTCCGGTGAATCAAGAGAATCATGAAGGAGAAGATAGTGGAAGTTTAGAAGAGAAAATAGAAGAACTAGAAGTTAGAGAGAATCCCAAAGTCCCAAGGTATGTAAAGTTAAAACATTCTGAAAATCAGATTATAGGAGATAAGAAAAAAGGTGTGCAAACTAGAAGAAGAATTGTAGAAGAATATTGCCTGATTTCTAAAACTGAGCCTAGTAATGTCAATGAAACATGTAAAGATGAATATTGGATGGAAGCAATGAAAGAAGAATTGAAGTAGATAGAGAAAAATGATACATGGATTCTTGTCCCCAGACCTCGAGATAAAAATGTGATTGGAACCAAATGGGTCTTTCAGAATAAGCTAAATGAAAAAGGTGTAGTGGTCTGAAATAAAGCAAGATTGGTATGTAAAGGATACTCATAGATGGAAGGTATTGAGTTTGAAGAAACCTTTTCCCTTGTTACCAAAACTGAAGTTGTAATGTTATTTCTTGCTTATGCTACTTTCAACAATTACAGGCTATCAAATGGATGTGAAGTCGGTATTTTTGAATGGTGAGTTAGAAGAAGAAGTTTATGTTGAGCAACCAGATGAATTTCAACTGGCTGATGAAAGGGATATGGTTTTTCGATTGAAGAAAGAACTGTATGGAATCAAACAAGCCCCTAGAGCCTAGTATGCTAGATTGGATAAATACTTGTTGAAGCTTGGATTCAATAAATGTATTGCTGACAGCAATCTATATTTCAAGATGGATCAGAATAAAGAGTTGATTATTGAAGTCTTTGTTGATGACATTATTTTTGAAGATGATGATGACTTATGCATGAAGTTTGCTGATGAAATGAAAAGTGATTTTGAGATGTCAATGATTGGAGAGCTGAAATTCTTCTTAGGATTGCAAATTACTTAGTTAGAGGATGGAATCTTCATATCTCAATCTAAATATGTAAGAGAGTAACTGAAAAAGTTTGGCATGGAAGACTCAAAACCAGTTGGTATACCCATGGTAACCAGGTGCAAGTTAACATAGAATGATGATTATCCTAAGGCTAATAAAACAAGGTACAGGTCAATGATTAGTGGATTTCTATATTTGACTCAGACTAGACCAGACATTATGAATGTTGTATGTATGGTTCCTATATATCAAGCTAATCCAAAGGAATCACATGTGACTGCAATAAAGAGAATTTTCAGATACTTGAAAGGAATAGTTGACTTTCGTCTATGGTATCTTAAGGATGATGATCTAACTCTAAATTCCTTTACAGATGCATATTGGGCAGGAGATGTGGATGACAGGAAAAGTACAAGTGGTGATGCATTCTTCTTGGGGAAGAAGTTGGTGTGTTGGCTAAGTAGAAATCAGAATTCCATTTCCTTATCTATTATTGAGGCAAAATATATTATTTCTGCAAACAATTGCACTCAAGTATTATGGATGAAACAGATGTAGAGAGATATCAGAATTGAGTATAATGAGTCTATTTATATATTTTGTGATAACTCAAGTGCCATAAAAATTTCATAGAATCTTGTGCCACATTCAAAGACAACACATATATCTATCAAGTATCACTTTTTGAGAGACAAAGTAAGTGATGAAGAAGTCAGATTGGAATATGTGCCGATTAAGGAACAAATTGCAGATATCTTCACTAAATCGTTGCCTAAAGATACTTTTGATATTTAGAAGTTGTGCATTAAATGGTTTTTTGTTGATCCTATCTAGTATGTTCTCCGAAATTTTCAGTCGTACACATCAAGATTGGAGCAAGTTACGAGTTTTTGAGTTCCTATAGTTATTCTGTTACTGTAGTAGGTGTTTCTAAAAAAAGAGAATGCAATTCAGGTAAATTTAATTGTTGTGTATGCTCTTGATATGTTCAGTGATGGTTCTAGATCATACTCTATCATTATGGTACGTCCACATTGATCGGTGTGCTCGTGATCGAAGATTTTCCTTTATGTGTTCAAGTTTTTCATGTTCTTGGCCGACATGATGGTTGTAGCATGTTAAAGATCCTTATGAATTAATCTTTAAATTCTTGGCATGTTCGAGGATGTTTATGTAGGTCTTCATTATGTTGTGACCGACTTAGGTTGGTACGCATTGAGATTTATTCAATGAATTGGGTCGACAGAGTTATTGATGTAAATTCATGTAGAGGATATATAAGAACGATTTTTTCCTCATTTTGAAGTGTTCTCAATGAATATATATGAAGTGTGAATGCGAAATAAGCGAATACAGATCGGATCATTCGATTTCATAGCAGAGTGTGAAGAAGATTGAGCGAGGTGTGAAGAAGTGTTTTTGTGCCTAACCGGAACTATCATCAGGCTTTTGTAGAAGCTAATTTCTCAATTCAACCTCATTAGATGGATTTAATCTGATTTTTTTATGTAAGGTAGTGAGCCTTCCCTTTTGAGAAGTGAGCTCTAGGAAGTGTGCATGAATGCATGCACATTCCTTATACATTTTTCATTATAAATCTAAAAGGGCATAATTGTGGATTAACCTCCACCATGGTTTTTCTCCTAACAGGGTTTCCACGTATAAAATATTGGTGTTCATATGTTTCTAATGTGTTGTTGATTCATTCTTTCACTGTTAATTATCAGATCTGAGATTAAAGGTTAATAAGGTTGAATAAGTATTAAATTATGTGACAAATAGTTCAACCCCCCCCTATTAGTTGTCTATCCCTATTTTTCTAGCACTAGTATGCAAAAGATTCTACCACTTGGGAAGACTATGCTATGACTAAGAAAAAATTTCCTCATGTCTTACATGCTTTTGAGATTTCTTGAAAAATAATTCTAACATGTTTATATTTATAGATTATGTCTATGCTTTCTAGTTAAATCATCAAGGAAAATGATTCACAAGGGGGGGGGGGGGGGGGGGAATATGTTACACCCTGTTGTGTTACTACTTATTTATGTTTACCTAGTTGGGGGAAAATGCTTTAAATTAATTTATTTATGCTTTATGTGATTTAGAAATATGAAGAATAAATGTTTAATTTAATTTCATGTTATGAAATGATTCTAATTGTGAAATATATTATGCAAATGAATGTATTTATTTTTGGCTAACTACTATTGCAATGTACTAAGTTGGATGCAAGAATAGAATCAGTCCTCTTGAAGAGAGGGGAAGTATCACTCAAGAGAAGAACCTCGTCTAGTAACCTTTGATAAGACCTAAGTTGAGTTTTAAAACACACTTCTAGTTTGGTCCAGTCGAGATAATAGATTGGGGAATTGTAAGTTACGTTTAGTCTTTCTTGAGGCTTTATTTGTGAATGCTCTTGTCTTAGGGGTTAAAAGTGTAGAGTCTCTTTGAGATGTGAGATCTTCTTTATGTGTTTATATTTAATCGACGAGATATATATAATGTATATATCTATGTGTCAACTATAAACTCATACACATGAGTAAATACATGCATGATTATACATAGATAGATGTATCTACGCATGCTCATGGATGGAACTATATATATAGTACATATGAATATATATATGGGCATGTGCATGATCATTATGGGCCAAAAAGTGGAAATAGGGAAAAGTAGCATTTTCACTCGCCAAAAAATGTGGAGATCCCGAGTTGACTTTATTTTGGGTTGGGTGTCACTACATTGCTCTATAGCAATGCCCAAACCTAAGTTTTAAAAGTAAAAAAAATTGGATATCTGATTTGGGGTTGGGCAATATTTGAAAACATTTGAAAATGTATTGTGGCAGTAAAATTTTGGTGCCACAAATCAGATATCCAATTTGAAATGGATATCCGATTTGTGGCACACATAGACCCAAGAGTAATTAGGAGGTGTAGGGTGGATGAGAGAGAGAGAGAGAGAGAGAGAGAGAGAGAGAGAGAGAGAGAGAGAGAGAGAGAGAGAGAGAGAGAGAGAGA
>CM021102.1:685804701-685821309 GCA_007115665.2 Sequoiadendron giganteum | reverse complement strand
GAGAGAATTTGGAGGTAGAAGGGAGAGGGGAAGGAGGGGAGAGATAATTAGGAGGGGGAAGGGAGAGGGGAGGAGGGGAAGGAGATAGAGAGAGAGAGGGGAGGGAGAGGGGAAGAGAGAGAGAGAGAGGAGAGAGGAGAGAGGGAGAGGGAGAGAGGGACGGAGAGAGAGAGAGGGAAAGAGAGAATATTTAAATATTTAATATGTTAGTAATATTAATTATTTATATAATATTTTATATATTAACTTAATATACATATATCTATATTTATAGATTAACTAGAATATATAAATAATATTTAAATATTATACATAACAGTATAATATATTATATATTATACATAATTTCGTAAGAGATTATCATAAATTATAAATTATATATTGAATTATAAACTATATTGTATATTCTCAACTAGATATATTAAAATAGACTATAAACTATTTATTACAATTTTCTAAATCATATATTAAAAACTATATTAGATTTATTAAAATTATATATAAAATAAATCAAATATCTGATTCAAATCGGATATTTGATTTGAAAATTGCAATTTTTTAAATCATATATTAAAAACTATATTAGATTTTTTTAAATTATATATATAAAAAATCGAATATCCGATATATCTGACACAAAACCTACTACCTAGGGATTAGCCTCAGGTTTTCTTCGGAATTTGGCTAGGACATGTCAATCCTAAGAAGTCAACACAAAAAACGTGTTTAACAACTTACCTTGCTTTTCTAGAATTTGTCCATGTGGCTGACGACTTTTTTTTTTACCCTAAATTGATGAAACGATAAGGGTTTTTAAAGGAGATTCTCAGCTTTCTACATATATACATTATGCTTTACTTTGAATTTAGTAAATTATTATTATTCATTTTCTATTTGAACTACGACTAAAGTCCTGATTGATAGGCTGATTGAAAAACATCTATATCTTTCAAACCATATCACATTTTTTAAATCCAAAACATGCGTCACATTCTATGCTTTTCATACTACAAGATTAAAAAAAAAAATGAATTTCATGAAGTTTTGACCAAGTTAAGGTGGTTAGACATATGAGTTTTTATATGTTTTAAAAGTTGTAATAAAAAATTCATAATTAATTATTTACTTGGAAACAAAATACAAAAAAATATGCATCACATCGAGACATGAGTCCTCTACTTATATCTAAAATCTTATTAAAAAATATTATCGTTTTATTGTGGTTAGGGTGGTTAGACAGACACCTACTTCTTATTTTTTCCCTGAAATTTAAGTACTACTACATTGAAATTTCAAATTTTCACCAAATAGACTTTTAAAAAAATATATATTTAGTAGTTTAGAAACTACATTCAATTTGATACATATTCTATTCTTACATATTTTTGAATTAATATAGATAAATTATTCAAATTTTTATGTCAAGTTGCCTAACTTTGATTTTTCTAAATTTATATTGCCACTTAAGGGCCTGTTTTTTCCATGATGATCCTGCACATACCAATATATATATTAACATACGTGTATGTATTGATGAAAAGGAAATGTCCATACAAGTATATTAATATATATACATATGTATATATACATATGTATATGGGTATTTGCAGGATCATGATGGGCCAAAAAGTGGTGATATGTAAGTGATATGATGGCCCATGTGGCTGATGACTTTTGTTTACCTAAAATTGATGAAACAAAAAGGGTTTTAAAGGAGATTCTTAGCTTTCTACAAATATAAATTATGCTTTACTTTGAATTTCATAAATAATTATTATTCATTTTCTATTTAAGTTACGACTAAAGTCCTAATTGATAGGCTGATTGAAAAACATCTATAACTTTCAAACGATATCACATTTTTTGAATCTAAAACATGTGTCACATTCTATGCTTCACATACTATAGGAAAAAAAATATATATATTTTCATGAAGTTTTGACCAAGTTTAGGTGGTTAGACATACAAGTTTTTATAATTTTCAAAGTTGTAATAAAATATTCATAATTAATTATTTACTTGGAAAAAAATTACAAAAAAATATGCATCACATCGGGACATGAGTCCTCTACTTATATCTAAAATATTATAAAAAAATATTATCATTTTATTGTGGTTAGGGTGGTCAGATAGACACCTACTTCTTATTTTTTCCCCAAAAAATTAAGTAGCATTGAAATTGCAAATTTTCACCAAATTGTTTTTTTTCTTTTTTAAATAAACCTAGTAGTTTAGAAACTACAGTCAATTTTCTAAAGATTCTATTCTTACATATTTTTGAATTAATATAGGTAAATTATTCAAAATTTTAGTCAAGTTGCCTAACTCTGATTTTCTGAAAATTCATCACCACTTAAGGGCCTATTTTTTCCATGATGATCATGCACATACCCATATATATATATATATATATATATATATATATATATATGCATGCATCAATATGAAAAATATGAGCATCATAGATGCATCAAGTGAAGGATTACAAGGATTTTTGATGCAATAAGGGAAATTCATAGCATATGAATCTAAGAAGTTGAAGCCCTATGAATAAAATTATGCATCGCATGATTTAGAGTTAGTGGAATTTGTTCATGCATTGAAAATGTGGACACATTATTTGATGGGAAATCCTTTTAAACTGAAGACCGATCATCATAGTCTGAAGTATTTATTTATGCAACCCAATCTTTAAATGCATGAAAAAGGATGTGGTTGAAGCTTATATCATACTATGACTTCAACATCAACTACACTAAGGGAAAATAGAATCTGGTTATCGATGTCCTAAATCGTAGAAGGCGTATCACCTCTATGGTAACAATTCAAATTGAGTTTAAGAGATAGTTCTTGTATTGCAGGAATCTAAGGGTAATTAATTTTATGAGCAAGTGAAAGGTGAAAAATTGTTGGCTTCTATGCTTAGGAGATAGAATAACAACCTTCCTTATTTGACATTCAAGGAAAATCCTAGAGATATCAATCAAGTAGGTATGCAAAGGGGAAAGAGATCTTGCAATAGGGTTGTCTTAGGGTCTGATTATAAACTAAAGAGGGGTTCACCACCAAATTGGGGCTCAGAAAGACTAATTAAATTCAAGACCTAATGCTAAAACCTAATGTGATGCAATACTTCACTAAATTACCTAAAATGCATGTAAATCATAATAGAAAGTTGTGAGATCAAAGGTGTGCACCTGGAAATTTGTAGAAGCTTGAATGAAGTCCTAAAATGTTGAAAATGATAAATTTAATGTTGATTGGAACTCATATGCAATATTGGGTGATTTATTCCTAGATTAGGGTTTTTGGACTGGAACAAAAATCTAGCAACTCGATATATCTGAAACTTTGGAAATCTATAATTTTTCCTATACTAGGACTCATACACTAGAAGTAGCATATTAGCATAGTTAGGGTTTTTTGGAAATTCAAAGTTTAACTTTACTCTTCAATGTTTTCTCTTTCCTTTCCACTTGATTTTCATATCTGAAACTCTAATTAGAAACCTGTAGATGTCTTCTAATGATCTTTGATGCAAGGTGACAACTTTGACAACTTTGAACACTTGACAACATTCTCCAAACTTTTTCTTCAATGTGTCTTCAACCTAAATCATCAAATCACACACTAAAGAGAGGGGAATTTTTTTTTTGTTATTGGAAAGGATTTTTCCTTGGTCAAACCCCATTTTGGTAATCAAATTGTGTAATGCAATGAAATTAGATGAAGGAATGATGAATGAACAACATGCAATGTTACAACTCACCAAAACCTATCAATAAAGTGATACAAACATGTATGAAGTAGATCCAATGGATGTAGACCTTGAATCTTGCTTTAATGTGATAGATCTTGAATCATGAAACCCTACATCACAATTGTTAGCTCAAAAACAAACATGATGCATGATGACTTTGACATGATGCTTGATACTTGAATAATACTCCAAAACACTTGATAATCAGCCCTAGAATTCTCTTGTAAACACTTGAATTCTCTTACAAACTCCAATTTCCTATTAGGAATGCTCTTATGAAAGTCTCTGGTGAAAATAAGTGAAATAACCTTATATTTATACTTGTTTATGCCAAATTTCCTGAAATTACAACACTACAAGCCGACATCAGATCTAGGAGGATAAAATCCCACCAAGAATTTGAATTAAATTTAATTTTGGTCCACACAAGACTCATATGCCAAAAGTGGTGTATGAGTCCCATTAGGCATTAATTATGGGACATATTTTCAAACTTGGTTAGATTCATGTGAAATCAGGATTAGGGCCCGAAAACCTAGGTGGGACCCATATGCCCAAGGTGGCGTATGAGTCCTAGATCACTAAATCTAGGCCAAATAGACTAAAAACATCTGAATTATGATTAGATGCTGATTTATTTCAGGATTACCCTTGAAAAAATGTATTAATTAAGGCTTGTAGATGCAAAATAAGGCCAATTAAAGCATAAAGAATCCCAATTAGTAATGAAAACCCTAGAAAAGTGTGTAAGTGTGGTACAAAACTCTACAACACCTAAAATAAGGTACAATTAAGTCGATTTAATTTACAATGACCCAAGACCTAATGTGAGTGTGCTAAACATGAATTACAACACTATGTCAAGCCATCATCAAGCTCAATTTTATAAGGAGGGACCAAACAAGTGTGAAAACTTCATGGATGACATTTTTTAACAGTATATTTAGCCCCCACTTTAGTGAGAGGAGGAACTTGCTTCAAAATCACACTAAATTAGACAAACTCACATCAAGAGGGATTCAATCGTACCGTTACTAGTAGGATAGGACAAAAATGACCAAGTGGGTTGCACAAGCCCCCAAGATCAAGATCCTATAGAAAAATAACATAGGCACACAAGAACACACATGAAAAATGGCATAAGGAGCAACAACAAGACACAAGCATACACTACCAAAGACAAGGAGAAAATAAAAAGTAAAAGAAAGGGGTGGATCAAGCTTTGATCATTTTTCAATCATGATGTGGATCAAATCTAGACTATTTTTCCTAAAATGAACGCTCACTCTAAGGAAACATAACTTCAAGTTTTCTGTTGAGTGAGTATCCAAAGAGGTGAGACACATACACACATGACTGGTATGCACTCACACACACACACAAGTAGCTATGGGAAATTCATGCCTTGAGTCACCTTCTGATCCAACCATACCAAAGTAAAACCTCCTGATAACTTTGATTAGGTGCCATGCAACAAGTATCATCAAGCTTCATGAGGCAAGTAAAGCTTCACATGCTTGAAACTCATGAACAAACAAGATGTCTCCACAGGCATGCAAAGTGTATTATGCAAGGTGGCCATATAACCAAAATTTTATAAATGCAAAATAGGGAACATTCAAAGGAGTATTGGTTAATTCATGTAAGTTCTTTAACTTAGGGAAAATTGTGCCTAATATCTCCAAGAGAGGACCAATCAAATAATAGAAGATTCACAACTTAAGGGATGCAGTGTGTCGCATCAAGCCACTAAGAGGAATAAAATATGCTAAGAGAGATCACACTCTTAAGGGACATCACACCCAATGTCACCACAAAGATAAAGAAGCATCCCATGAAGTAAAAAGACTGCACCATGAAACATGAAATGTAAAATAATAATTCCAATGTATTCTCCCACTACAAAGAAATTGCTAAGCACCATACTATGAGAAATTACTTTAAAGTAGCAAATGATAAATGCTAACAATAAAGAGGACATGAGAGATAACTTGGAAATCCCTATGCCAAGTCATATGTTGCCAAATAAAGCTATGCCATGAAAAAAAAATGGGTTCCCCTAAAAATAAAATTCCAAACACATGAGGGATCCATAGATTTTGGGTTAGTATGTTCTTGCTATAATATTTTTAGAGAGCTTGAAATTGTCATCATTCCCTAAATACTCATAGAACTAGTAGAATGACACAAAGAGAGTGAAAATAAAGAAAAACCTTTCGGGTCAACATGGAGGAGACATGAATGTATTGATGCCTTGCATCATTCCCAAAATAAAAAAGCAAGACAAACGAAAAAGATTAAAAAATCCTTTTGGGTCAACATGGAAGAGACATGAATGTCTCGACACCTTGTGTCATCCCCAAAAGGAAAACACATGACAAAAAAAATATAAATAAATAAAAATTTGGTCAACATGGAAGAGACATGAATGTCTCCACACCTTGCATCATCCCCAAAAGGAAAACACAAGACAAGATAAAAGGAAAAGATAAAATATTTATGACAAAGAAGAATGTGTGTACAAATAGAGGATTCCACAAAGAGAGAGAGAGAGAGAGCATCAAACATAACAACACAGGGGATCACATTATGCACATGCAATCACATGAATGAAAAATAAATAATGGAAAAGACTAGTAAGGCACATGTGAGTCAACCGATCAGTAGGTCATTTTCATCCCAATCATGTTCATTGTATATGAAAGGTGGAGAAATAGCCAAAGGGACAATAGCGAGTGCTGGACTAGGCTCATTTCCAAGTTCAACACTCTTCCTAGTTGAATTTTCATGTAACCTGATATAAGAGGAAAGCAATGTATTCAATTCATTGTACACCTCTTCATCAATTTTAGCAACCTTAACATCATCATCCAAGTTAATCACAACAGGAGGTCAAATGATAATATCTAAAGAAGGGTTGAGCTCATTTTTCAGTTGCACTAGACCGTCTTTTTGTTGTTGTGGGGGAGACTCATTTTGTATTTCTTCAATCAAGTTTGGATTTTGATTTTCTTTTTTTGTTTCTTCATTTAACCTTCGAGCATGAGAACAATGCCTATGCCTACACTCTCTAGCATGTTTATTTATTTTAGTTTGATTTTTAAGTTACGTTTGTGTAGGAGTGAGGTGATCAACCATACATTTATTTTCTTCCCTAAGGGGAGGAATGGAAGGAACAATGGAAGGTTGTTCAACCACTTTCTCTATAACTTTTTAAACTTGTTTTATTTTAGGAGGCATGACAGGATTGTTTTCGTTATCCCTTGGTCTTTTGTAGGAAATAGGAAAAGGATTTGTCTTAGGTTGGTCTTGGTTGTTTGGAATGTCTTTAGGCTCAATAATTGTTTCATCAAGGATGGTAGGTTCGGTCATGGGTTGAGGTATGTTCTGAAGGGATAATTTCGCTATGCATTTTCCCAAAACTTTTGGTAGGATTTGAGAAATAATTCTTCTCAAGGTTTAATAGGTTCCATAGGCTCAAGCCAAAATAAATATAATGAAAAGTTTCCATGGAAAGACAAAGGATTAAAGCCACTATGATTCATAATGAAAATTTCATTTTCAAAGGGAAACTTCAAGCATTTATGCATGATTAACGAGATAACTTCCATGGAGCATAGCCATGGATAAACAAGATTCACATAGAATTGATCTAACATTGATATGATGGAGAATGAGACATCTGATGTTTTACATCCTATGTACAAAGATAAGGTGATTAGTCCCATTGTAGGGAAAGTGAAACCATTATGCTTCTTCATCCATGCTTTTAGTTTATCATATGTTTCTTGGTAGAGCTCCTGCGCGAGTAAGAATTATTTGGTGATCACATTCTCTCCATAGATGAGATCTATTAATATCCCATTAGTGGGCTTATCATAGATTTGGTCAGCTATATAAAGAGGACCATCGAGTGAGTGTTTAAGTATATCTTTGGATGAGAAAGCAATTTCAAGAGGATTATTAGGTTGGCCCTTACGATTCTGAGTTTTGATCAATACAACCAAACCATAGATAGGATTTTTTCTTGTTGATCAGTATCCATAGGACTTTGTTGAAAATTTGTATCTATGTTTTCATCATCTCTATCAAAATTCATCACATCATTCTTTGTAGTCTCACTAGCTTTAACAAATGAAATGTTATGTTTAGGCGTGGGGTTGGTAAAGATTTGTAAATTTTGGTTAGGAAGGGAAATGGACTTATTTACTTGATCATTAACACCTCCAACGGAAAGATGACCAAAATCAATGAGGTCTTGCACAAGATGTTTAAGATGCTTACAATGTTTTGTGTCATGTCCAATTTATCAATGATAATGGAAATAAGAATTTGATTTAAAGTTTAGAGGTAAAGGTTTATTAGGATCAGGATTTTTAATTGGAGGAAAGGTAATCATCTTCTATTCTAAGAGTTGTGACATTGTGTTATGAAGGGTATCAGGCAAGGGAGTGAATTTCCTTTCTGAGTCTCCATAGCTAAAGGGTATTGTCATTTTAACAAAAGCTACTTGGTTATCAACATGTTGAGTTGTTTGTTGAGGGGGATTAAGTTGAAGGAATACTTTATTTTGTTTTCTGAAAGTTTCATAATTATTCTGGTTTGCATCTCAACTACTAACCAAGTTTTGATCATTATAGAGGGCAGTACATAAGTGCATGAAGGAGGGGAACTTCATCATGGTAAGCTTATCTTGTATCTTACTTTGAAAATTCTCTATGAACATATTTTGAAGGTGAGGATCAGGGACATTTACATCAATTTGGGAATAAAGTGATTGATAGCACAAAATAAAGTTTGTAATCTTTTCTTCTTCTTTTTTCTTACATCTCATCAAATCGACCAAGGTCATTTTAGGAGTCATATGCACTTGAAAATGGTTGATAAATGCCTCAACAAGCTCATTGAATGAACGAATTGAGTTTTTTGGTAATGAGGAAAACCATTCTAAGGAAGTATCTTTCAAGAATCTCAGCAAAAGCTTAGCCAATATTTTATCATCAAGAATAAAGTCACTACATAAGGTGATGTGAGCAAAGACATTGTTAGAAGGATCTCCTTTCCCCACATATTTCTTGAATCTAGGAACCTCTACATGTTTGGTGTTAGTTTTCACAATATCTCCAAGGAAAAGGGACTTCTTTTGACATAATATGTAGGTGGGCCATTTTGCTTTTGGTTGATAGTGGATACTTGTTTTTGAAGGGATGAAATGATTTGCAAAAGTTGATTTATAAGAGGGTTATTGTTGGTATTGTGAGACAGAGGTGAATAAGTTGGAGAGAGTATGTGTTTGAGGGGCAAGTGAATGGAATTCTTATAGGTGGTAAGGTGGTAGGAGATATGACGTGTGATGCCACAAAGGTACTAGGGGTGCTAGCAGAAATACCCAAGGAAGGAATCACATTACTAGTAGGTTTTATTGTTGTTGTAACTTGAGGGTTGGTATAGGTAGGAATAGAGGTAATTGTTGTGGGGGAGGAATTTAAATTCCTCCTTGGATTGTGACATTTTTTGAGGTTAAAGGACAACTAGTGGTTGAGGTAAGATTTTTTCCAAAGATCTGAACTATGTTATGCACAAGGTCAACTTTGTCTTCAATTTCAAGAATGAAATGAATGTTATCTATAATAGTGATAGCAGTAGTTGAAATTTTCTCAATACTTATTTAATTTGGTAGGTTTTCTAAGTCTTCATGAATTTGGATTATGTTTTCTTGTGGGATACTAGTAGTTCCATTGTTTCAAAATGCATCACACTACTTCAAGGAAAGGAATTGTTACGGGTATGGTCCATACCTAGTGAAATAGTGTCAATAGTAGAAGTGAAAGAGCTAGACAACCCAAGATCCATGATGATTTTTCTATCATGGGATGGCACGAGTCTTGAACTTCATCTCACTATAGTATTAGCAATAGGACACCAAGTAGAAAAGCTCATGCAAGGGATACTAAATACAATTTAAGCTAAATGCAATGAAATGAATATAACAAAAACTCTGTAAAATGAATTATAAAGTTATCAATAGAAAATATAAGCTCAAAAATAGAGGTTTTAATTCTAGAAAATGTAGTTTAAAATTTGCACTTGGACGAAATCGCCTAGAGGGGCGTATGAGTCCCAATGAGGGTTTTTTTTCAATATTTTCAAAAAACAATAAGTGATTTTCATGCTTTTTGGTTTGGATGATCTATAGACTAAATAAAAATGCATAACTTAGATAATTTTCAATAATGTAAGATGCGAAAATGCAACCTATATGCACTTTCACTAGTCCAACAATTAGAAACCCTAGATGCCAATTAACTAATGTGAGCCCTAATGCAATGTTAATGCAAGAAAGATCTAGGATGATGATGCACTCCAGATTAGAATTAAGATGTTCTAAATAAAGGTTCACCAAACTGAAAGGTGTAAAATTTTCATTGCTTATGGTTTAGGACATTGAACAACAATCTTCCTCACTTTTCATTCAAGGAAAACCCTAGAGATCTCAATCTTAGGTATGCAAAGGGGAAAGATATTTTGCAATAGTGTTGTCCTAGGGTCTGATTATAAACTAAAGAGGGGTTCACCACCAAGCTAGGGCTTGAAAAGACTAATGAAATGAAAAACTTAAAGCTATAACCTAATGCGATGCAATACTTCACTAAATGACCTAAAAATGCATGTAAATCAAATTAGAAAGTTGGGAGTTCAGAGGTGTGCACTTGGAAATTTGTAGAGGCCTGAATGAAGTCCTAAAATTTTGAAAACATTGAATTTAATGTTGATGAGGACTCATACACCATACTGAGCAATTTATTCCCAGATTAAGGTTTCTGGGCAAGAACAAAAATCTAACAGAGATATGTCTAAAACTCTAAAAAACTGCAATTTTGCCTATGTTGGGACTCATACACCAAAAGTGATGTTAGTTTAGTTAGGGTTTTCTGGAATTTCAAAGTCTGACTCTACTGGTCAATGTCTTCTCTATCCTTTCCACCTGATTTTTAGATCCAAAACTCTAATTAGCAACCTGTAGATGTCTTCCAATGATCTTCGATGTAAGGTGACAACTTTGAACACTTAACAACATTCTTCAAACTTTCTCTTTAATGTGTCTTCAACCTACATCTACAAATCACACACTAAAGAAAGGGAAACATATTGTTTTGTTAGTGGAAATGGGTTTACCTTCATCAAACCTTATTTTCCTAATCAAACCTTGTAATGCAATGAAATAAGATGAAGGAATAATGAACAAACAACATGCAATGTTACAACTCAAGAAACCCTAGCAATAAATTGTTGCAAACATGTATGAAGTGGCTCCAATGGATGTAGATCTTGACTTTTGCTTGAATGTGATAGATATTGACTTGAATGCTAGCTTGGATCATGAAACCCTACATCACAATTGTTAGCTCAAAAACAAACATGATGCATGATGAATTTGACATGATTATTGATAATTGAATAATGCTCCAAAACACTTGATAATCAGCCCTTGAATGCTCTTGTAAACACTTCAATGCTCTTGTGAACTCCAATTTTCTATTAGGAATGCTCTCATGAAAGTATTTGGTGAAAATGAGTGAAATAACCTTGTATTTATACTTGTTTATGCAAATTTCTTGAAATTACTACACTACAAGCTAACATCAGATCTAGGAGGATAAAATACTGCCAAGAATTTGAATTAAATTTAATGTTGGGCCACATGGGACTCATACGCCAGAAGTGGTGTATGAGTCCCATTAGGCATTAATTTTGGCACATTTTCAAAATTACTTAGATTCATGTGAAATCAAGATCGGGACCCAAAAACCTAGGTGGGACCCATACGCCCAAGGTACCATATGAGTCCTAGATCACTAAATCTAGGCTAGACAACCTAAAACGATCTGAATTATGATTGGGTTTTAATTTATGTTGAGATTATCCTTGAAAAAATGAATTAATTAAGGATTGTGGGTGCAAAATAAGGCCAATTAGCACATAAAGAAGCCTAATTAATAATAAAAACCCTAGAAAAGTGAGAAAGTGTGGTATAACACTTTACAACACCTAAAATAAGGTACAAATAATTTCATTTAGTTCACAAGGGCCCAATACCTAATGTGAGCTTGTTAAACACATTACAACACTAATTCAAGGCATCATCAAGCTCAGTTTTATAAGGAGGGCCCAAACAAGTGTGAAAATTTCATGGACCACATTTTTTGACACTAGAGCAAGTTAAGAAAGCACTCATGAATAATCCACAAAATGCAAGGTACAAAGGATTTCACTTTGTACCTAATGGATTACTAAGGTTTAAAAGGAGATTTTATGTACCTAATTCAGAAGAGTTAAGGAACTTGGTGTGGAAAGAACTTCACAATGCACCATACTCTAGACACCTTGGTGTGACAAAGATGTTGGCATATGTGAAGTCATTATATTTCTAGAAGGGAATGAAGGGGGATGTTGCAAGATGCTTATATTTTCAAAGGGTAAAGGCAAAACATCATCACCTTGCAAGTCTTTTGTATCCACATGATGTTCACAAAAGTAAGTGGAGAGTCATTAGCATAGACTTTGTGCAAGGTTTACCTATGTCAAGGAATAAGCACAATGCCATTCTAGTGGTGATGGATAAGCTAACTAAGGTGGCACATTTTATTCCACAGAATTTAACTAATGGAGTTCATATCATAATTCTTAAATTTATTCAAGAGGTGTTCAGATTGCATGGAATTCTTGAGAAGATCATTTTGAATAGGGATGCTTGTGTAACATCTAGGTTTTGGAAAATCCTTTTTTCCTCACTTGGAACTCAGTTGAACATAAGTTCAGCATATCATCTACAAACAGATGGAAAAACTAAAAGGTTTAACCAAGTGCTTGAAGATCTATAATGGATGTATTCCATGTATCAACAATACAAGTGGGAAGATTACCTTTCATTGGTTGAATTTTCATATGTAACAATTCCTATCATTCTACAATCAAGATGGCTCCATTCGAAGAATTATATGGAAAAAAATTTCAAACTCCTATAAGCTTGGATAATCTAGAGGATAAGATAATTCTTGGGCCAAAGATGTTATCGAAAATGGAGGAGCGAGTAGGAATTATTAAGCAGAGACTAGTAGAAACCAATTATATACAAAAAAGATATACATATTCTAAGCGAGTACTCAAAAGATTTGCAGTAGGGGAAAATTAGTTGTTATGCGTTAAACCTCATAGGAGTTCCACCAAGCTTGGGAAATCATCCAAACTAGATCCACACTATCTAGGTCCTTTTGAGGTTCTCGAGGAAGTAAACCTTGTCCCTTATCAAATTGCATTGCCACCATCTTTTGTCAGGATGCACAATGTGTTTCATACATCATACCTAAAAATGTATATACCACGGGATAACCATGCTATTAATTGGAATGATTTATAGGTACAATACCTAGGAGTGGTAACAATCGAGCCTCTCAAGTTGCTCAGAACACGCCAGCTTCACTTGCGTAATATAGAGGTTTTGTAATGTAAAGTCCAGTAGGACCAGTATGCAAAAGATTCTTCCTCTTGGGAAGACTATGTTGAGATTAAGCAAATGTATCCTCATGTCTTACATGCTTTTGAGAGTTCTTGAAAATCAATTCCAACATGTTTATGTTTATAGTTTTTGTCTATTTTTGCTACTTAAAATCATCAGGGAAAATGATTCACAAGGGGGGAAAATGTTACACCATGTTGTGTTACTACTTACTTACTTTTACCTAGTTGGGTGAAAATGATTTAAATGAATGTATTTATGTTTTATGTGATTTATAAATATGAACAATAAATGTTTTATTTAATTTGATGTTATGAAATGATTCTAATTGTGAAATATATTATGCAAATGAATGTATTGTTTTTCGGTTAACTACTATTGCAATGTACTAAGTTGGATGCAAGAATAGAATCAAGCCTCTTGAAGAGAGGTGAAGTATCACTCAAGAGAGGAACTTGGTCTGGTAACCTTTGATAAGACCTAAGTTGATCTTTTACACACACTTCTAGTTTGGTTGAGTCGAGATAATAGATTGGGGAATATTAAGTTACCTTTAGTCTGTCTTGAGGTTATATTTTTGAATGTTCTTGTCTTAGGGGTTAAAAGTGTAGAGTCTCTTTGAGATGTGTGAGATCTTCTTTATGCGTATATTTAATCGATGTGACATGTATATAATGTATATGTATATATGTGTCAATGATAAACTCATACACATGAGTAAATACAAGCATGAGTATACATAGATAGACATATATATGCATGCTCATGGATGGATTACCCATATGCATTGGAATATCGATTGAACAAAGGTGACATATAGATAAATTTCATGTATATATGTCGATCGATGTGACTATGAATATGTGTTTAAATATCAAAGAATCATATATATATATATAGTCTATGAATATATATATATTAACATATGTGTATGTATTGACAAAAAGGAAACATCCATACAAATATAGTAATATATAAATATACATATCTATGTATGTATATATATATATACATCAATATGCAAAATATGAGAATGTGTGTGTATTTGTATATTGAATAATAAATTTTATAAACTTGTAAGTTGAGATATATATATACATATATACATATTATATTATGTATGTATATATATTATATATATTAAGTATATATGTTAATAATATCAAATAGCGCTAAATGTTATTATGCCATATGCTATGAATAATGTGGAGCATATACATATGGTATATGGTGCAAATATAAAGAGATTTACACACCTTTAAGAGCAGTGCATAAACATTAAACTCTGTGGTAAGTATTTAAATGCTGAGTAAAATGAACCATTTCTAATGCTAGAGTAAAGCACATGAAACCAAATGCAAACCAACATGTTAGATAATCTACCAAAACTAAGTCAAACTTGAAGGAAATGTAGATATGCAATGCATAGAAAACTTTGACCTGATTTTAAGCAAACAACAACCAAAGGATTAGGGGCGCATGATGTTTTGGTGGTGCCAATATATGAAAAGTATGAACCAAATAGAAGTCTAAACTGCAATATGAATTCCAACTTATGAAGGAAATTAAAATATGAGAAATGGTCAAATGAGAAGCTTGCCAAAATGAGTCGACCTATAGAAGACAATAACCTTGCATTTCTGATTATCATTCTTGTTGTCCATATGAATAAATAACTCATTCCCTATGATAAAATCTGGATGTGCATGTGTTTATTGTGCAATATTTTTAGCTGTCACCTTTTCTTTCTTTTGTTGAGTCAAACCTTTTGGATTGAGAAGTGTCATATTTAATAAATTGTTTCTAACCTACAATTACTCACTTTTGTGTATAAATAGAGGTGTTTTCTCCCTCATTTGGGATGCATTATGCACACTTGATGCTTATTTTCTAAGTTTTTAATTTGATTTTTTTGAGTTGAGAGTTGTGAGAGATTTTTGAGAATTTGTGAGAGGTATTTGAGAGTATGTTTTTGGTGAAGTGGAAGAGAGATAGTTGGGAATTGCTTGTTGATTTTGGGAAGGTTGAGCTAGGAATCTAGTTTGATTAATTGGAGCTTTGCATAAAGAAGCATGCTATTTTCGAATCTTATATACGTTTTATGTATTTGAAAATATTGTGTCACATTGTTTGCCTTATTTGGGAAATTTGTTCAATTGCTTATTAAGGAAAGTTTCTTCTCCGCTTTATGTGAAAGTGAAAGATCTATTGATGTACCTAGTGTAAGGATCTTTATTGTTTGAGTGTATGTATATAATCTATATTAAGGAATGGGTTTTTATAGTAGCATTGCATACTATATTAAAGATAGAGTTTATATAGATGTTTATTTAAGTTGGGATATAGAACTACTTTGATTTACCTAGTAGAAGTGTCTTAGATAACATAGAGGTTATAGATTATTCCTATGGTTAAGGTTACTCAATGACATAAGGGGATAGCCTATGCATAGGTTATGAATGGTCAATACAAATCGTGCTAGGAAGGTGGGTGAGTGTGTGACATCCATTCTGAATTAGGGGTGATGAATACTTTGGCCAAAGTACTATAAGTTTTCAATGTTTACGCTATTAGTTCACTGTGATTCGAGCTTTCATACTAGGTAGGGGATATTTATACATGTAAGTTGTAACCATTGTATGTCAAATCTAAAAATGTATAGGACATGCCACCAAACTCAGGGAAGGTCAATGTTATTATGAGGTTACCAAACCAATCTCTTCGTCAAAGTGTAGGGTCATCTTACCAAGTTTGGTAGATGTGCGGAGGACTACAATCAGTCCAAGGGCAGTAAAAAAGTGCTCGAGTGATGCTTCTCCTTATCATTTGGCGACCAAGATTTGATGGAGGATACTTAGACCATTCGTACATCTATTTTCAATAAGTTCAATAGAGTTTTGTATGTATTTTGTATCCATTACTATGGAAAAATTGTAAAAGATAAATTTTATAATGAAATTATGTACTATGAAATCAATATATTGGAAAGTTGTAATACTTTGATATAACATAATAGGAAAGTTTGGAATGATGTTTATTTCAAATGTGCATGCAATCTTTATATTTGAAAAGAAAAAAATTTATTGCTCATTAAAGTTAGATGCTTAAACTATTTAGTTAAAACATAGGAAAGTTACTATGTAGAACAATGGGCATGTTACAACTTTGCACTTGCAATCCTCAAAAAATAAGGCTTGAAAATTCTTCTTTTTAACCTCTTTCTTAGTTGTTCTATCATTGGGTGTAAGAGAACTTCATAACCTATTTCAACAATCTCCCACAAACATTTTCCTGTCAAAAAGATCATCATGTTGATACACCAATATTCATA
>CM021102.1:685687966-685802053 GCA_007115665.2 Sequoiadendron giganteum | reverse complement strand
TTTGGACATTATATGAATGAGTGTAGGAAGAAGCAGTATGATATGGGTAGACAAAATGCAAATTTTACTAAAGAGATTCAAGACCATAGACCAAATAAAAGCACATTTTTTTTAGCCTGTAATGTAGCACAAGGTAGTGAAAAGGATGTTTGGTTCTTAGACTTAGGCTGTAGTAACCACATGACAAGAAATCTAGAGTTGTTTACAAGTTAAGATGAGAATATCATGTCAAATGTCACCCTGGGTAATGACAACAAAGTGTCAGTCAAAGGAAAAGGAAATGTCAATATTCTGACCAAGCAGGGGGAGAAAAAATATATCTCAGATGTTTATTTTGTGCCTTGTCTGAAACACAATTTGATGAGTGTAGGACATCTAGTTCAAAAGGGTTATAGAGTGACTTTCAAAAATGGACTGTGCACTGTTTTAGACAAATACCCAAGTACTCAGATGATAGCTAAGATCAAGATGACAAACAACATAATGTTTCCTTTGAGAATTCAGCCAGATTTGACCATAAATTATGCACAAGCACAAGAGGTATCAACTGTTACTTAGACTGTCTTTCAGGCAGAAGTAAAGGATGAAAAATGGTTATGGCATTTAAGATTTGGTCATTTGAATTTTGGTGGTCTGAATTTGCTTCATAGAAAGAATATGGTCAAAGGAATTCCATTAATTGAAAAACCTAAGAGAATTTGTGAAGGGTGCATACTAGGAAAGCAGCATAGAGAGTCTTTCCCAGTAGGGAAATCCACAAGAGCAAAAGCCCCATTAGAAATTGTTCATTCAGACTTGTGTGGTCCAATGAAGACACCTTCAATAGGTGGTAGTTATTATTTTCTAACTTTTATAGATGATTATTCAAGGAAGACATGGGTCTATTTCTTGAAACAAAAAATTGAAGTGTTTGATTTCTTTTGTCAGTTCAAGTCTCTTGCTGAAAAATAGAGTGGTCATTTTATCAAAGTGTTGAGAACTGGTAGAGGATGAGAATATGTCTCAAGAGAGTTTTTAAATTTGTGCAAAGATCATGGTATACACAAAAAGTTCACAACCAGATATACACCTCAACAGAATGAGGTAGCTGAGAGAAAAAACAGAACCATAATGGAGATGGCTAGGAGCATGCTGAAAACCAAGCATTTGACAAATGAATTTTGGGCTGAAGCTGTATCTTGTGCAGCATACATAATGAACAGAGCCCAACAAAAAGTGTCATGAACATCATTCCTGAAGAAGCATGGACTGGTAAAAAGCACAGTGTATCTCACATGAGAGTTTTTGGATGCGTCTCATATGCACATGTACCTGATGAATTGAGAAGAAAACCTAACAATAAAGGAGAGAAATATATTTTTGTTGGTTATAGTGATGAATCCAAAGCATATAAACTATTCAATCCAATAAAAAAGGTCATAATCAGCAGAGATGTTCAATTTTTCGAAGATGAAGCATGGGATGGAAGTAGAGAGAGCACTGTTAATGTAACAGGAAATATCCCACAAGAAGAGAATGAAATTTATGTACCAGTAAATGTTCCTATTGCTGTACCAAGTCTAGCTCAAGCAAGTGGTCAACAATTGACACCAGCAAGCAATGTAAGAGTAGCAACAAGAGGACTGTAGACACCAACTACAACAAGAACTTCTGGCGTAGGACACTTCAAGTCCACATTTTGCAGATTCGAGTGATCTTTCAAATCCAACATTGGCAAGCATCAGGAGATAGAAAATCAGAAGTATGAGTGATATCTATAATCAAAATGAAGGAGAGAATGATTCACAACAGTTCACACTTTTTGCATTTTATTCACAAGCCGAAGATCCAATTCATTATGAAGATGCAATCAAAGAGGATAAGTGGATAACAACAATGGATGATGAAATTGATTCAATTGAAAATAATCAGACATGGGAATTGCAGAGTCCTCCAAAAGACAAAGATGTGATAGGTGTTAAATGGATTTATAAAAAAAATTGAATGCAAATGGAGAAGTGCAGAAGCACAAAGCAAGATTGGTTGTAAAAGGTTATGCACAACAACCTGGAATTGACTATACAGAAAATTTTGCACCTGTAGCTTGCCTTGACACAGTCAGAATGATATTGGCCATAGCAATACAGAATAAATGGTTAGTTCACCAAACAGATGTGAAATCAACATTTCTTAATGGCTATCTTGAAGAGGATGTATATATTGAACAACCACCTAGATATGAGATATTGGGACAAGAAGACAAAGTTTACAAGTTGAAGAAGGCATTGTATGGTCTGAAACAAGCCCCAAGAGCTTGGTATAGCAGGATAGACAATTATTTCACACAGAATGGTTTTACCAGATGCAGTAGTGAACCAACTTTGTATACTAAGATGAATGAAAATGGTGAAATTTAAATTATTTATCTTTATGTAGATGACTTAATCTTGACTGGAAATTTGTTAGTTGATTTGTTCAAAAAAGAAATCATGAAGGAGTTTGAGATGACAGACTTAGGTCTGATGAAATATTTTCTGGGCATTGAAGTAAATCAAAATGAAAATGGAATTTTTATTTCCTAGAAAAAATATGGAAATGATGTTTTAAAATGATTTAATATGGTCAATTGTAAGTTCGCACCTACTCCAATGGTAACTGGTCTAAAGCTTAGCAAGGAAGATAAAGGTTCAGATGTGAACTCGACCCTGTACAAACAGCTAGTTGTGAGTTTGATGTATCTAACAACCACAAGGCCTGACATAATGTTTGCAGTTAGTTTGATCTCCATATTTATGGAAACACCAAAGGAGACTCACTGGATGGTTGGAAAAAGAATCCTCAGATATATCAGTGGAACCAAAAACTATGGCATTCAATACTCCAGATCAGATGAATTCAAGCTAACTAGTTATACAAATAATGACTGTGCTAGGAGTATTGATGACAGAAAGAGCATGTCTAGATATGTCTTTCACTTTGGCAGTGCAGTTGTCTCATGGGCATCTAAAACGTAGCCAATTGTTACATTATCTTCAGCTGAAGCTAAATATGTTGTAGCTACAAGCGCATCTTGCCAGGCTGTGTGGATGAGGAAAATACTAAAAGAGATTCAACATGAATAGTCGGAAGCCACAAAAATTTTGTGATAAAAACTCAGCCATTGCAATTTCAAAGAATCATGTGTTCCACAAAAGAAGAAAACACATTGATATGCACTTTCATTTTATTAGAGAATTAATTAGCAGTGGGGAGATCATCTTAGATTTTTGCAGATCAGAGGAACAATAGGTGAACATCCTTACAAAGGCGTTGGGAAAAGATTCTTTTATCTTTCAAAGAGGACGTCTGGGCATCCAAATCAGCAAAAGTTGTGATAAAGGGGGGGTGTTGGGATTTCTCCCAACTCTCGTGGTTTCTTCTATCTCTCACCACCTTCCCATGCCTTCACCTTCAATAGCTCACAGTACTGCGGTGTTGACCCCAATAGCACGGCCTCTCATTGCCTTGTTTGCGGTAGCGCGATGTTACCACAATAACGCAGCCTCCTTTCCAAGCTCCTGCGGTGCCACAGTGACTACCACCTCACCGCAGCCACTCTCCTCCTAGATTGCAGTAACATGGGTTAACTGCTAGCGGATTCTACTGTCACACCGTGGCTGGCTTCTTGACCACCTGTGGTGGCATGGCATGTCTACCGCCACACCACGACCATCATTCTTGCAGACCGCGGTAGTGAGGGCCAACCATTGGAGCTCAGTTACCGTGGTCATCGTAGCCTCTCTAGATACCCTCGTGATGGAGTGGTGTCCACCGTGATACGACGCTAGTCTTCTCTCTCTTTGGCAGTAGCGTGGGTTGACGTTTTTGGCGGCGGTGTTTTTAGTGGAATCCTTGTTGGCGGACAACTATGATAAAAGGACGTATATTTAAGTCAAAAGGACTTGTTTTTCAATGCGATTGGACTTTACATCTTCACATATATTTAATTGCCTTTAATATTGTATTAAAGTATTGTGGTCATAAACTTTAATATTTTTTGGTACCTTTGTAATTATAAAATGGTGATAGATGTTTAATTTTTTAGATTGCTCTAAAGAAGCAAATTTTTGGCTGTTTTGTGTCAAGAATTTTATGAATATAATATAATAGTTTTTCTATGTTTTAGTGTTTTTCTCTGTCTCTTTTCCTTCAACGGGTGCTAATTTCGCTTCTGCAGGCATTGGGATTCTAAACGACACTGGAGTGCAATTCGTACGAATATTTTTTATTATATTCTAGTGAATCATATTTATTTTACTTCTACCAAAGACAATGAATCAACATAACTTTTGTTTGTAGGAAAATATCATCAAGATGCCATAATAGCTCCAGTACTTTGTTCAATACAAAAAAAGGGTGGCGCAGATCCTTGGATCTATTGAAACTAAGAGAATTGTTGCAGAGGGTCTTATGTCGATTACTCTTGGATGAAATGATTATGTCAATAACTACTTCCTCACTCCTGTTTCACTGAGATCCATTCAGTATAGATTACCGGATTACACTCAGTTAATAGTCTCAGAATATGAGAAAATTCTTAGGGTAAATTTATTTTTCTTGTATAAGGCTATGATTGTTATTACAGTTCTCAAGAAACTTTCTAGAAGCTTATAACTGTGCTAATCTTAGTAAAAAGATCGACATCCATTTTGCAAGTCAACAGGCTTATGACCTGTCACAGTAGCTTTTTGTTTGGCCTAAAATTGAAATTACAACTCACACTTTTGAACTAAATTGAAATTACAATCCACCCATTTAGCTGTCCATGATTAAATTGTAGAGATTTCTAGATTGAAACTGTGTGTTTTAACATTAATGTTTTGAATCATGCTCTGATCTTGATCCACCCACTCTTTAAGTACTCCTTTTATGCCACCTATCAATATGTTTCCAGATTTTACAGTTTTTCAATTTATTTTCTTGTTATTATCTTTGAAAGCATTGATAACATGTCTTGCACTTTTTCTATGCAGCAATTGTATGACTTGGGAGGAAGAAGGGTGTTGGTAACATTGGTAGGGCTGCTAGGGTGTGCTCCTACAGTAAAGGCCAACAGATCTAGCAATAGCGAATGTGCTGCAGATCTTAAGCAAGTTGCTTTTCTTTTTAACTCACAACTGAGATCTATTGTAAACAAACTCAACAATGAGGCTTCTGCTCAGGTTTTCACCTTCTCTAACAGCTACTCAATGAACATGGGTTTGTTTAGTAACCCTGTAGCATACGGTAAACTCAATCTTATTTCTCTTTTCCTTTAACCTCCTAGCTTCTTTTTTAATAGGTATTGTTCAAAATGTTTTATGAGATTTTTTTAGTAACGTATGGTCTCAAGATTTTTTTGGGTTTATTTCGGATAAAATATTGAAGAAATATAAACAAAATTTCTACAACACATATTTTATTCCTTAAAGAGATTACAATTTTATAATAGGAGAGGAATTCAACAACTCCCTATAAATCTGGAATCTAACATGACAACTAACTCAGAGTTATTGACACCTAACTAAAAATAATTGACAAAACTAAAATTCTTATTCACAACACAAAAGTAAACTCCAACACATCCACACTTACAGTTATTCATTAATCTCTAACAATTTCATGGAAATATATGTATCATAAATTTGTGGGTAAACAAAAGTAGTATAACTCCAACTCCTCCTCTACCTATAATTTAACTTAAAGATGTAAGCACTAGCACAAATCCATACTGTTAATATATTGAGAGCATTATCATCTAAAATATTGGCTGCTATGTTGGAATTAATTTCTACCACCTACAAACACCTACCTCATTAAGTGCAAAGTCTAGAGAATTCAATGCAAGAAGAGTCTAGAAAGATGATTGTTGATGATAGAAGAGTCTAGGAAGAAACATGAAACAAAACTTCTAGAGATTTCGATATTCTTCTATAACCTCTATTTAAGGAGGCTGATGTAATGGATTTGTGTGTGGTGGAGTGTTGGAGCTGATCAAGTATGAAGATGAAGAGTTTATGAATTTGTAATATTTTATATTGATTATGAATGAAATACAAGTTTATGGCATTTTATGAGTTTTTGTTTCCATGTGTTCTGTATTGATCCATATCCATCCACCCAAGCAGATTGGTATTAGAGCAGGTCATTGGGAGAGTCGGGAATATTATGATGTGCATAGATTTGAAGGTGTGCAAATATTATTGTGCATAAGTCAAAAGATAGGATCGTTGTCCAGATTAGAGCCGGTTATACAAAAGCTGCCATAAATCAAGTTGTGGAAGATTCTAATTGCCCAAGAGGTCGTTGCAAATGGAGAAATTAAAGTGGACTATTGTAGAAGCCAAAGTAGGCACTGGTGAAATGTTGTAGCATTTGAAGACAACATAAGGGTATGTGCAGGACCATGATGGACCAAAAAGTGGCAGTATCTAAGTGATATGATGGCCCATGTGGCTGACGACTTTTTTTTTACCGAAAATTGATGAAACGAAAATGGTTTTTAAAGGAGATTCCCAGCTTTCCACCAATATAAATTATGCTTTACTTTGAATTAAATAAATAATTATTATTCATTTTCTATTTGAATTATGACTAAAGTCCTGATTGATAGGCTGATTGAAAAAATCCTATAACTTTCAAACAGTATCACATTTTTTGAATCTAAAACATGTGTCACATTCTATGCTTCACATACTATAGGATTAAAAAATAAATAATTGAATATCATGAAGTTTTGACCAAGTTAAGGTTGTTAGACATACGAGTTTTTATATTTTTTAAAAGTTGTAATTAAAAATTCATAATTAGTTATTTACTTGGAAAAAATTACAAAAAAATATGCATCACATCAGGACATGAGTGCCCTACTTATGTCAAAAATCTTATAAAAAAATATTATCATTTTATTGTGGTTAGGGTGGTCAGACAAACACCTACTTCTTATTTTTTCACTGAAATTTAAGTACTATTGCATTGAAATTTCAAATTTTCACCAAATAGTTTTTAAAAAATAAAAATAAACCTAGTAGTTTAGAAACTATATTTAATTTTCTACATATTCTATTCTTACATATTTTTGAGAAAATCTAGATAACTTATTCAAATTTTTACATCAAGTTGCCTAACTTTGATTTTCTGAATTTTATTGCCACTTAAGGGCATGTTTTTTCCATGATGATCCTGCACATACCCATAAATAAATAAATAAAGTTGGTTGAAGTTTCAATCGAAGGCAGTATAAGGAGACTTAGTTGTAGCTCTTTGCCACCAAAGGAGGAGTCGTCAGATCTATTGAAATTCTTTGTTAAATCATTGCAAACCACCATTCAACCCCAAGGAAAAATAAGGTAAGCTGCTACATTGTAAACAAATTGAAGCTTTTGTTGAAATTGTAAAGCGCCAATCAAGGTTACCATTGGAAAGAAGGAGATTTTTTTTCAAATCCATATTTAGGGTTTATTGTTTGATTGTGGAGGAAATTTGAAGAAGCTGTATACAAGAGATCTATTTAAAGACATGGGAAAATTTGAACAAAATCGATTAGCAGATCATGTTGAAAGTTTTTATCTAAAGCTTGTAGATAAGTCATACAAGTGTTTTGCAGAATAAGGAAGAATAAAGTCATGCAGAGCTGTCACAATCAAATGAAATGGTGAGTTTAATTTATTGCAATGGGAAAGCAAGGTAAAAGAGTGTTTGAAAGAAAATGCAAATTTAGTTTCTAAAGTAGATTTTTTTAAATGAAGAATTAATGAAAGAGAGAAAAAAATGGTTTGCAATAATGAATGAAAGGTCAGTAGAAAAATGTAAACTTTTAAATGAAATTGAAGAAAGAAATCAGACATTATGAGAAAGAAGTAAACATATTTCAAGAGGCAAATTTGAAGATGTTCAATGAGATTAAGAAAATGAATGATGAATTAGAACAAAGAGGGAAGTTGATTGATGATTTAAAAGAGAAGTTAAAGATGTTTGATGAAGTTAAGAAAAAGAATGATGATTTGGAAGAGAAAATAAAGAAATTAGAAGAAGCTAATAGTTTATACAAAAAGGAAATATCAAGATTGAATGAACAAAATGAATGTTTGAAGGCAAAGCAATCGACATGTGATGTTTCTTGTAGTAAAAAATATTTGTGTTTATCATTTGATAAATGTGATTTTTCTGAAGTTATTTGTGATAGTGATAAACATGATTCTAATGATCTTGTTAGTTGTGATAATTTTGATTCTACAAAAGTTAAAGAAAATCTTGGTCTAAAAATTATGAAAAAAATGGGTTATAAAGGTGAAGGTTTGGGAAAGAATGAACAAGGAATAAAAGATCCAATTGAACCAACAATGACATAAAGGTATAAAGGTCTTGGGTATGGCATAGGTAGAGGAAATAATGATACAGATGGTCCAAATACAACCATTCATATCAAGGAAGGAAGAATATGCAATGTTTGCATTGTAATAGGAAAGGTCATACGAAGGATAGATGTTGGGACTTACACCCTTGTATTGTGTGTGGTTTGAAAAATCATTGTGAAAAGAAATGTTGGAATAATGCATCAAAGAAAGATTCTATGACAGGTTGTATGAAAATGGATTGTGGATGGGCTTATGGATCGAGTTGTTAGAAAATTACAAGTACGATTAAAAAAAAAACTAAGTACAAATATTCAAGTGTGAGAAATGATAGTAATCTAGCAACGTTTGAATGTTCAAGAAAAATAACAAATTTTTTGAGTAAAACAAAATATTTATCTAGCAAGACATCTATAGAAAGTGAGTTTGCAGGAAGTTCTAGTTCTCTATTTTGAAGAGTTGAAATCCAAAGATTCAAGAAACTGTCGTAGTAGTTGGACGAAGACATGAGATAGAGGCATCATCAGATGGTTTGAAGATATCAAGCAAGGAAAAGGATTTACAAAGTCAACATACTTGGTTATGGACATCATCAAGAGATAAAAGAAGACATCAATCAATGGAAAATGAAGAACAGGGGAATTGAAGAATGCCGCAACATTCGTAATAAGACAAGAGAATGACATTAGAATTGAGAGCTCTTTGAAGCTATGGAAGAAAATAATTTGAGGAAGTTTGTAGATGTTGGAAAAGAATTTGCAAAGAATAATGTTTCATTGACATAATTAGTGATTGTAAATGGGTACCTAACAAGGCTTCAAGTGAGGACCCATCTATACTAGATCATGGCATGTATATATTCAAATCAATTGCTTTGTGGTAGAAATTAAGGGGGAGAAATGTTGGAATTAATTTCTACCACCTACCTCATTAAGTGTAGAGTCTAGAGAATTCGATGCAAGAAGAGTCTAGAAAGATTATTGTCAATGATAGAAGAGTCTAGGAAGAAACATGAAACAAAACTTCTAGAGATTTCTATATTCTTCTATGACCTCTATTTAAGGAGGAAGATGTAATGGATTTGTGTGTGGTGGAGTGTTGGAGCTGATCAAGTGTGAAGATGAAGAGTTTATGGATTTGTAATATTTTATATTGATTATGAATGAAATACAAGTTTATGGCATTTTATGAGTTTATGTTTCTATGTATTCTATATTGATCCATATCCATCCACCCCACTGTGATATTCTAAATCTCATGGTGCTTATAATTGTAGGATTTTTGGATACGATGTATGGATGCTGTGGGCAAGGAATATACAATGGAGTAGGCCTCTGCACTATAGCTTCAAGTCTGTGTACAAACGAAGATGAATATTTTTTCTGGGACAATTACCACCCCTCTGAGAAGTCCAACAAAATCATCGTTGACCAATTTTTTAAGGGCTCATCTTTTGTTATGAGCCCTCTTTAACCTCAGATAGATGATGAAACTTGACGAATGATCAATAATGTATGGACCACTTCTCATTCATTTTTAACTCTACTGAATTGTGCTTAAAGGATTTTGTCCCCATTATTTACTAGTGACTTTAATGAATAAAAGTTTTGTAGCAAAATATTTTGAGCAACTATTGTTGAATGTGACAATGCTCATCCTATAGAAATCTAAAAGAAAATGGTGGTCATTATTTTGTACCAATCGAAGTTCAATATATGTTCTTCAATGTTATCCATTCAACGTGTGCCAAATTATTCATCCAAACTTGATAAAAAAATGAAGAAAAGCGTTCAAATATTGCAATAATGGACTTTAAACAGTTCTATTAAATTATATATGTAGCTAATTTATTCTGGATTTAACAAATATGAAAGGACAAGCAAATATGATACATATATGTAAACAACCAGCATGTTGTTTATTATTTAAAATTTTGGAGGTTGTAAATAATAAATAATGTGTAAACTATTTAAACTCTCTTAATAGGGGAGATGGTTGTATGGTGTTTTTATTTAAAAAGGGATTATGTGAGTCATAAGAATTTTATTTTATTTCTTAAATTTGTAATTTATCATTAATTATTAATTGGTATGAGTTTTTCACAGTTCATAAGTAAGAATATTATCTGTTTCTAGTATTAGTTGGTATTAATTATTTTTGAAAGGATGATCAATATTTAAGAATAAAATATTTATTGAAAGGAGTAGACAAAATTAAATAAAGAGAGGTAACTATACATTCACTTTTGTTAAATTAGTGATATGACATATAAAATAGCATCATATGTACATATGTGAAATGGAATTTGTTTAGTTTTAATATAGATAAGAAAAAAAACATATTAATTGTGAGAAATTCATATCTTTCTATTAATAGTTGTGTTCATTTTATATAACAAGATATAACTCGTCCAAGACTATTATACATGTCAACCATCCCATCAAAAAGACAAATATTGTTCCAATTAACAACCTTTCTACAACAACTTGTAGTATCCCCATGCCCAACTACTAGTCCATTTAATACTTACAATTCCATCAACAATACAAAATAAATTATAAGATTGATGACTAAGAAAAAACCAAATAATTCAATATTAAAATCCATCCATTATGTAAGATATAAGTAAATTCAAATCCACCCATTCAAATCCATCTACTAATTCTACAATCTTGAATGTAAAGTAAAGTTAAATTCATCCATTAATTCTACAATTTTAAATGCATCAAGATTCTAACTTCCTTATATTATTCAATAAAATGTAACTACATTTAGTATCATCCAATCAAATGCAACCACACATATCAAGGTGACATTGTTCCATTTTTAGGCTTAAGTGGGATGGTTAGAATCAACAATTTTTAGTTTTTTATTTTTTTTGTCAATTATAGAGAAAAAAGATCAAGATTTTAATGATGATGTAAACTAATTTGTTGTACTAGATTTTCTATATAGATTCAAGTTATAATTGTTTTATTAAAAAATTAAAGAATTATTTATATCATTTTACTTTTATTTTTAAATAGATTTTTATTTATATATAATTTAGTAATGTATTCTATAGTGCATAAATTTCTTTGCAAATGGGTTGGTTGTAACTATTTTAACACTTTTTGATATAGCCACTTGGTTTGAATGAGATGTCCAATGTATAGATTTTCCATATATGTTAAAGCTACTTTGTGAGAGAATGTTTGTCAATGACTATAAAGTATGTTATATTTCTATACCTAAATGTATGTAGATACACATTAAAGGAACAATAGGTGGGTGAAGATTCTCATGCATCAACTCATATGCATGTCATCAGTAAGTGAACATGCTATGAGATTATAAATGAGTTTTTATTGTAATTGACACCATATTATTCCATGTAAATAATAACCTACAAGGAACACAAAGACTTATTTATATTCGTTGATGATGAAATAAACTCTCTTAAATAAAAATATTTCTTTAATGGGACAATGATGATATTTGTTGTAAACCCACATAATGAGTGACTTATTTGTGGTAATGGAATTTAAGTGTTATTTGGTGAAAATAATTTGAATAAAAAATGTGTACTTAACTATGAATATTGGTATCTAAATCATAGTACTTTAGTAAATCTTAAGGATTATTTTGTAAATGGGTACCTAATGGACCTATCTCATGAAAAAATCTATACATATGTTTGAAAAATAGAGGATTGCATTGAGTAAGAATTCTTATTCAAGGGTATATTTTAATATCAACCCTTTCTATCTTATAAAATTACCCAAACTTGATTAAATTAGGGAAAAAACTAATTGAGAAGAAATGATGATGGGTTCAAAAATAACTAAATTGGGCAGAACCCCAAAATTTTCAAATAAAATGGCATGTAAAGCCATAAATTTAGACTTGAAGAGGTTAGAATATGATAATATTAGGAAAATAAAAAAATTGAGTATAGTCATTAGCAACAAAAATAAAAAATGCAACTTCCTAATAAGTTTATTTGGCTTATTCTAAGGGGGGAGAATGTCACATCCACATGAAAAGAAAAGAGAGGGGTTTAGGATGGATGAATAAAATAAAACTAATGAGGAAAAATCCCCTCTCCTACAATAGGAGACTACCATTTTAAATCAAGGAATGGTGATGAGTAGTGAGGAGGTGTTATTAAAATGGCATGGAATTTTCCCCTTTTCCTTCTAGTTTCACATGGCAAGGTAGAGAAGGAGGTTTCCTAAAAAAAAATTAAGCTATATATAAATACCATAAAAAATAATATGAGATTCTTATCACCATGATTGCAATGGATATGAAATAAACAAATTATGTGCAAGGATTTAGGGGTATCAAAATTGCTATCAAGGAGGTCCTTTACCACATTAATGTTACCATACATTAAAAAGAGTTGGAATACCTTAATGAGCTTCTAATTAGTCTTCAATATATAAGCCTTATCCTAGAGAACCATATATGGGCTTTGATCTCTAGTCAGTTTACCTTTCATGAGAAACTTATTTCTTTGGTTATCAATACTTTACTAAAAAAAAGTAGATATGATTCTACAAAAAGTGCATAAAAGGAATACTAACATGTGATTTTTTTTCTTGTCATAAAAATAGTAAAATAATTAGTCATTCTATTTCAATAATCAAGGAAAAATAAGACAATGTATCATTGATTGTCATTACCAATTGCATTCTTTAGTCACTTTGGCATCTTTAATGTTCAAAAGGAAAATTGTGACATCATTAAACTTAGTTATGTCTACAATGGAAGGTAATCCATGAAATTTATAAGGAATTTTCTTATTTTGGGACAAGATATGGCCTTTACAAGACTTGAGGAGTGAGTACCAAATGAGTCTTAAATAGACATGGTGGGTATGTGAGAGTTAGGGAATAATCATCTCCTAAAAATACTCTTCAACAACCATTGTGTCCAAAATTTCCTTAGTATTGGTTTATTTCTTTGGCTAATTACTATTTCACATGCTTCATTTTTATAGGATTTAGAAATGTTCGTAGTAATTAGATAGCCTCCAAAATAAATGAGGATTTTAACCAATCATGGAATGAAGGAAATTTTAAAATATGGTTAATTGATTCCACTTCTTGGTAGTATAAATTATTTCAAATTCTAGTAGGAATTTTTGTAAATGGTCCAACATAGTTAGAGTGCTTGAGATTCTTGGTAAAAAATTATCATCCTTTTATATTTACATGAAAATAAAATCTAAGTCTAGCTTATAACCACTAGTGACATGCATTGTACATACTTTAATTCCTTTAAGATATTTGGATAATTGGTTCAAAGACCTTATTTATGCTTTCATTGTTTGCATACTTTTCTAATAGAGGTAACATATTTGTCTAGCATCATAAATTGCTACCCTTGATAATATCACACTAGGTTTAGCTCGGGCCCTCATATGCTTGGACCCAATTGAGTGTTTAATTTGCCTCTTTCATAACAGTCTTTGAACAATCAAAGTTGGATTGGGAATAATAAGTTAATATTTATTTATTGATGTTTAAGGCCCCAAAAAATGTCTAGACTGGGGCACCCAATGCCCCTATCTTGTGTGTTTTGGCCCCAATTCAAATATGTCAATGTTGACATCTCAACATTTAGAAATCCGAAGTCATTTGTCACCTATCAGTAATTAATTTGAGAGAAATTAAAGAATTGCATGTAAATGTAGTGTAGGAAAATGCATACCCTAGCATTTTCACACTTGTTTGGGCCCACCTTGCTTTATTTATCCTTATTTATGTCTTAATTGATCCTATTTTGCATCCATGAGCCTAATAAATTATATCTTTTTATGGCTAATCTCGACAAACATCAAAGGATAAATGACAATTTAATGATTTTGGTTGTGTGTCCCTAATTTTGAGACTTGAAAAAGATGCCCTAAATTTCTTGGGACCTTGATTTTAAAGGCGCCTTAAAAATTCCCCTTTTTGGAGTCTATGCCTTGAGTTTCAAGCCTCAAGACTAAGATGACACCTAGGGCGTCTTAGTCCCCCTCAAGTTATTTTTAGGTTTTAATTTTAAATCTTGGCGGGATTTAGCCTCCTTTAATTAATTATTTCATATGTCAGCTTGGTGTGGTGTAATTTTGTGACATTAAGCATGGATAAGTATAAATACAAGGTTCTTTCACTCATTTTCACATCTTCTCCAAAATGAAACTGTGGGACTAAGACAATAGTAAGGGTGTCTTTGTCCTCCCTAGCATATTTTGATAGCATTTTTGCATTTCCAAAATCCTTCACATTTCAAGAATTCCTAGGTACATACATCCTAACTTGTTGTTACTTAATTTTTTCATTTGCACTCATTATTTGGCTTGCATTACTAGGTTCTGTGAGTTGAATTTTAAGTTGTCTTTTCCAAGATTTTGCTTGGTGCTAAACCCTTCAAAGCTTAAGGAATCTTCCTAGGTCTCCCTTGTTCAAAATTGAATCACCTTTGTGTTGATAGTCAATCCAATTTGGGATCCTAAATTTCCTTGAATGAACCATTCCCCCTATAAGGAAAAATCAAGGATTAGGGATTCCTTTCTTCTTTTGTGAGTCCCTTTTCCTCCAAATCATTTTTCCCAATGATTTGGTAAATACAAGTATTTTTTGTCATTTGAGATCCTAACAAGAATTAGTAACTTTGGGGAGAAATATTAGTACTTGAATTGAGTAATTGAGTAGCCAAGAGAAAAATTGGAAAAATTATAGTAGCATTATTTCAGTCAAGCATCATGTTAGCAATGCATCATGTTTTCATGTGAGTTTGTTTATGTTTCATGTCTTTTTTTTGTGAGTACTAACACTTGTAGGGCTTCAAATCAAGCATCAATTTCTCCTCGAAGGTGATGAGCATAATGAATTTAGTCCTTCAAGGAATTAAAATATGTGTGGTGAGTTGCAATAATTATCAATTTATCACTTTTTTATCAATTAGGCTTTGCTTGATAAAGGGTAAGATTTCTTATACATCGTCATAATCATTGTGGAGATAGAAATACAAAAATAGGGTTTGACTTAGGCAAGCCCCTATAGCACACAACCCTTTCCCCTCTTTCTTGTGTGTAGGTTGTAGATCTAAAGTGAGTTTGGAAAGAATTAAAGAAATAATTGTCCATTCAGGAATTCAAGCCCTACAAGTCAACAAATTAGGGAAAGTGGATTTTATAAGTGATAAACGAAGTTATGACATTGAGTCTAAAGAAGATCTTATAGACAAAGGCCAACTAAGATCTAAATTATGATTCTAAGTATTTTCTTTTCAAGTCTATGGTGCCCAACACCCTTGTCCAACCATCTCAAACTCAAATTTATATATCAAGTTCCTCTGTGTCTGCTCTCTACTCTTGTGAACTCTATTTATGTCTTACAATTTTTTATTTTCTAAAAATCATCTTAGTTGCTACATTTTCATAATTAAACTTGTATACACCTAAAAATGGTCTAGATAATGTAATTAATTAGATATGATTTATTTGATTAATTAACCTTTTATTCCTCTACTATTAAATAAATAGAAATATTTATTTATATAGTCAACTTTTAATTCTTCTATCTTTATCATATTATTTCTTCTTAATTATATAAACAAATTTAATAATTTGTTTCTATTTAATTATCATTATTATTTTCTTCTATTAAATACCACACTTCTTCCATATTTATTTAATAAACATAGACTTCTAAAGTTTGATTTATTAAATTAAATATTTTCTCTTTTCCTAAATTGAATAAATCCAATTATTCAATTCTACAGCTAATCATATCTACCTACCAAATTAGGTATGATATGTCTAATTTAATGCACCTCAACCCTCACAAGAAAATTTGGAGACAAATTGAGGACAAATTTGTAGGCAACTCCTTCATCTTCTTCCAATCTCCATAATCTTCTCATACTTCTTCATCCTTCACCATTGAATCCTCAAGATTGAATCCAGACCTTTGTCTTGCTGCCCCTTTACAAATTTGTTGTCGGGAATCTATAAATACAACCTCTCTCTATAGGAAAACGATCCCAGATTTTGTGCAATCTTACTCTGTAGAATTAGAATTAAAACAATCAAGCATTTGAGCAATAGAAAATAGAAAATTATTTTAGAGTAACAATCATAATCATGGATTTTCATTTAGCTGCATCTTAGTTTACAGTAGTTTCTTTTATCATTTTCATGTCAATTTAGATTACAGTATCATCACCATATCATTTAGCAATCATCATATAGGATTATATTCCTGCATTTAGCAACATCTCATTCTCTATATTGGCATTTTAACATTAATAATGCTCACCAGATCTAAGAGCCCTATGATTTAATAAATCTTTGGAGATAAAGAGCAATATGACGCTTTCAGCAGTTTTATTGTGTTGATTAGATTAATAATTGTTAATTCTCTTGATATAATGTCTTATTAAGATTTTTTTAGTTATTTTAGTTATTTACTTATTCCACACTTACATTTTGGCACCCACCATGGGGCCCAAACTCCATATTTTAACATTATATTCTAAAGTGTCATTACAGGCTTCTCATGTGTTTATGTTAGCATGATCGATAGTTTTTATGGTGCATCCGATAGATACTCTGGTGCATTCAACACCTATTCTAGAGCATCGATCAAATATTCCAGCGCATTTGATGACTTTTTTGGTACATCAAACTTTTTGTGTCACCAACCAGGAAGTTTTCTTTCGGTGCATAGACCTACTATTTTAGTTCGTTCATCAAATTATTTAGCGCATAGAATTATTTTGGCACATCGATTATCTGTTATAGCACATCTAACCACTATTGTGGTCCATCTGATTGCTTTTTACAAAATTTTAAAATTCTGAAGTCTAATCATTGTTTCCTATGTTCCAGGTATGAAATATGCTTGTCAAAGATAGTTGTTGGAAAACATATGCTGGTCAAAGACAAAAATTACTAATAATGTTTGTAGGGGTTTAATTTCATTTATTCGCTTTTCCTTTGGTTAAAATAGTGCATCTAGATTAATTAAGAAAATAGTTTGAACCCCATGTTTTTTGTGTCTCAAAAGCAATAGGCCTATGCTCTCCCCTTAACTTGGTGATTAGAATGCTAGAATTGATATTTATGCTTTATTAAATCCTTTAGAAGGCTTTTCGTAGTGGGAAAAAGTACTCACCCTATGGGAACGACCTAAGTGGGAACAACCAAAGCCAAGTTTTCCAACCCACTCTAGGGTAAACCCATAATAGTGGTGTACAATTTTGATGAGGAAAGAAATTTGTAAAAATGCTCACACATTCAAAATTTCATGTTTTTAAGGGTTCGTTCGAACTAGGGGGTTCGCACGAACCCAAAAGAGAGTTCGAGCGAACCCCCTTCTGCATGGTGGGTTTGCTCGAACCCTATGATGTCACGTTTCTTCATAGAAACGAATGGAAAATTCAAAAAAAAGGGGGGTTTGAGCGAAACCCCCTTCGAACAAACCTCCCTTCACCCTTTCGAATGAAGGGGGGTTCATTCAAAGGGGGTTTCGCTCGAACCCCCCTTTTTTGCCCTTCTCCCCCTCTTCCACCAAATTTTAGCAGATTTCTGCCCTTCGAAGCTTGGGTTGAGGATGAAAATGGAAGAGACTTCACAAACCCAACTGGAAGATGGTACTCCTCAGAATGAGCTATCCAACGAATTAAATTTTAATATGTTTTGGTTCTTTTATGTATGTGTTTTTTTAGTTTTATTAAACATAGGTTTTTCACCGAAAATCAAGTTCTCTGTTTTGCACATGTGGAAAAATAGCAGATTATCAAAATAATTTTTTTTTAAATATTTTGAGGCTGGGTATTGATGTCCTTGATCCATTAAAAAAAACAAAATTGAATTTTGATTCATCCAAAAAAAGTTATGTTGTATACAGTCCGCCTATGTCTGAATTGCAATTGGTTTCACTTAGAAATTTGATTAAGGAAAAATTATTTAGTAAAAAACTATGAGACCAAATGAAAGTGCTAGATATCATAGTTACAAATCTAAATTCAAAAAAATTAGAATTTTATCCTTCATACAAAAAAATTTATGTTGTATAAGGTGAGCGTCACTTTTTAAAAATGTTGTTTTTTGAAAAAAACCAGTTTTCGTGGGAGATAGAAAAAAAAGTGTAATCTAATTCCAAAAATTTTGAAAAAAAAATTCTTAGAATCTACAGACAAAATGTGATGAGACTCTAGTTTGCATCATCTTCAAATTCCTCATAGTTTAGCCACTATAGGTTCCCGAATATGAAGATTTAGTTAAAAATAATAATTGCAGTGTCCAGTTTGGCCAAAAATTGTAAACCACTATTGTGGGATCACCCTCTAATCAAAAGTGAATTTGGGTAAACCCACAATTCAATGGAAGTGTGCAAGATAACCATCCCCAAAATATTCTTTTTAAATATTGGGAGGTCTCCTTAGGGAGTTTATCAATTGCCGCTCTGAACGGATACCCTATCTACGAACTTTAGTGTAGAATCCAACTATGTTAGTTTTTGAACACTTTTTATATCACGGTGCAAGGGCAAGGAAGAATTTTCCCCCAAGACACTCACCATATAACTATTAGAGACCCTGTCCAAAATTGAAGGATTCGACTTTGGTTAAAACTCGGGAAAGGAAAAAAAATGGGCATCCTCTAGGGGGTGACAAGGCTGTGTGAGTTGACATAGTTACAAGTTGTGGGATGTGATATTCTAAGTGACCTACTTGAGATAGAAAAGTGCTTGAATTGTTTATTTTTGTGTCAAACCTATGGAAATGAAAGAATCAGACCAGATTCTAGAACACTCACTACATGTTTAATGCATAGAATCTAAAACAAAATATTTACAATCTAGTTGTAGCGTATGAAGTTATTTTCGAAGGTATCATCCCAATAGATGATCAAAATCTTAGATTTACCAGCATAACACTTATCCACTGTCTTCACTAGTTAGAAAATTACACCCTGGACTTAATCATCTTACTGAGAAAAATCAGAACAAACAGACAAAACTATGAACATCCTGACAACTTCCAATTTAGCGCATACACCATATCTTTTAGTGTGTACACAGTCTATATTAGCGCATTGACCACCTGTTATAGCACACCCACAGTTTGTTTTAGCATGTACAACCACTGTTTAAATGCATTTTTCATATCTTATAACGCATCTGCACAGTCTATCATCATAATTTACCAGTATATTAGTGCATCTACAGTCTGTCTTAGTACATATACCCTGTTTGACAACGCATTGGCCATTTCTTGTAGCGCATCTACAGTCTATTTTAGCGCATTGACTATCTGTTATAGCACATCCATAGAACAAGAAAACAGAGAGTTATTTGGAACAAGTATCAGACTGATAACATAGAAATCGAGATCTTTGTCAGAGAAAAAACATTTCCTCAGTCCAAACAGTTTCTTAAACTTGGAAAGATAGGACTTACAATTCAAAATTTATCAAATTAAACCAAGATCTTCCAACCTTAAAGTGTCTAAAACATCAAACACTAATTCTAGATTATTACTTCAAGTTTCTTTATCAGGATTTTTTCATCCCCCAATCAAGAAACAAAACAAAATAATCGGATTTTTAGCTTAGTCTCATCAATAGAATTTATCATTCTATTCAACTTAAGTTAATACCTTGACACTCATCCAAACAAAAAGATCAAAGTTTAGTGAGAAGAAAAAACACTTGTATGCCAATTTTGATGAGGTTACAAAGACAGAAACTTAGAGAAAAGGAAATTGAAACATCAAACACCATGGCTGAAGAAAATCCTTGGAGGAGACCACCAAAATCACAACAATGAAATAACCAAGGAGGACATCCAAACAGCACAACAAGATCCAAATTTCCATAAATTTATGGAGAAAGTCTTAAAACAAGATATGGAAAAATACCTTTTGATGTTAGCCGAACTAGGTGCAAAACTTCCAAAAGACTTTGATATCAATCGATTAAAAGAAACACCTAGAGCAACTGAAACCAAAACACATAACACACAAAACACAGATCAAGTGGTTGCCCTAACACATCAAATGCAAAACTTGCAACAACAACTTCAAGATATCCAAAAGGGAAACACTAAAAGTTACTCATTACAAGACATTTATCCTTATCCTTTTGATCCAAGTGTGGACATGATACCATTTCTTAGACATTGTGAATTCCCAAAATACAACAAGTGCAACGGTAAAATAGATCCAAATGACCATGTGAGGGAATTCAAAACCATGAGCTTATAATTTTCACAAGAGGAAACTTATCTAATGAGGTTATTTCCAAGGAGTTTAGGAGGTCAATGTATGGAATGGTTCTCTAAACAATAATTAGGGATTCAAACTTTTGAGGAACTAGTCAATAGGTTTATCTCAGAATTTTCCTATAATATTCAACATGAGGTAACAATAAAAGACCTTTACAACATGAAACAAAAGAAAGGTGAAGCATTCCTCTCATTTCTACAATGATGGTGAAGGTTGTTTTCTAGATATCCTCATTCTATACTTGAAGAAGAACAGATTAAACTATTCATTGACAACTTAACTGATGACATGAGCTATAGGCTTGAACTACAATGCTCACCTACATTTGAGAAAGTAATTGAAAATGGGCTCAAGATCGAAGAAGCTTTGGTCAAAAGAGGGGTGATAAAACATTACAATGAAGGATCAAATAATACAAATTCATCAAATCACTATGGCAACAATGATAAACCTAAGTTTTGGCAAAAGAATAGAAGTACTGGAAACAATGATGCTACAAATGACACAAAAATTGTGAAACCAATATTTAATTTAACGGTGACTACCGCAAATACCAATCAAAATAATGACCAAAACATCAATCAAAGTTTCAATCAAAACAACAATCTGAACAATGGATAATCTAAACCACAATTATATCAAAGATTATCAAACCAACGAAGATTCACACCATTGGGACAAACACTAGAATAAAAAATGAGAGAGCTTATTGCAAATGGAATTATCACCTTACTTGAAGCAAGAAATTGGGAACCAAAGATAAAACCATCTTGGTGGAATGATGCAGACTATTGTAACTTTCACAAAAACAAAGGACACAAGACAAATGACTGTATGCAGTTAAAACATCTAGTCCAAGATTTGATTGATAGTAAAAAGGTATTCATAGAAGGACATAAAACCAACAATGATCATACTGCATTTAAGGATCCTTTACCAAATTATGGAAAGGGAGAATCTTCTTCTACAAATGGTAAAGGTAAAAATGCCAACTACACATATAAAGGCACAATCTTTTATATTTCTGTGGTGGAGAATGATTTTTCCACTGACAATCAAGTTGATAATGTTGGAACCAATGGAATCATACCATTAGATCCGATCCCAAATATAGACACTTCCAACAATCAGATCAATGTCATAAAAATCAAGGAAAAGCAAGACTATCAACCGATCAACGTGACAATAAGAGGGAAATCCAAGGTAATATTGAAAGGATTTGCATCTAAAACCACTTACCCCCCTTAAAATAAATACAACATAATTGATCAACTACAAAAAATACCAGCACAAATATCAATATTAGAACTCCTTAAAATATCACCATCCCATAAGGAGGTTTTGGAACAAGCTCTTGTGGCCACCACAGTACCCAATAATTTGGATTTATGTCAATTTCAAGCTATGGTGGGACATTTAACCACACCTCATTATCTATCGTTATTCAAATAGTGTGATGTATCACTTAATCATCCACACAATGCAGCACTACATATTGAAGTTTAAATCCATAAACATTGTGTTAAACGTGTCCTAATAGATGGTGGAGCTAGTTTAAACATTTTCACTTTAAAATTGATCCATGCATTAGGTTATTTTGATAATTCTATAGATGAAAAAAGGAAAATAACAATAAAATCTTATGGCAAAGAAGAGAGATCCTCCAAAGGATTGATTGTAATGCCTAGTCAAGTAGGACCAATTGTCAAGAATATAGTTTTCCAAGTGCTAGAGAAAGAGCTAACATATAATATACTCTTGGTAAGCCCATGGATTCATGAAATGTAGGCGGTTCCATCAAGTTATCATCAGTGTTTAAAATTTCTATTCAATGGACAAGAAGTGACTATATCAACTGACTACAAGAATCCCCAATATTGGTAACACACTCAAAATAGCTCAAGACACTTTTGTGCCCCATAATAGAGAAGCAAGAACTTCTACTTCATCAAATGGTGAAAAGAAACTAAACGTTGTATCTAAATGGGTTGAGAAAAAGGGGAAATCAAAGGACACAAGTGTTGTTGATTGAACCACTTTATCAGACAAAGACGGTCACCTGAATACTCTATCACAACAATTTCAAGGAAAGGCCTAGTTAACCGACAAAGGCATGGGAGAATATTCCATTGGAAAATCACTATGTCTCACAGTTGCTGGCATCTCCAAAATCATATGGGAAGCCATTAACAACACACCAATCATCACAACCTACCACAATTATGAATGAAATATTTTTTAAAGCGGGTACTCTAGAAGACGAATTAGAATAAAAATCCATGCTCAATTGATTCTACAAAGATGAAGAAGCATCAACATCAACAAATATCAGCATAAAGACACATCAGTATGGAAAAGGAAAAGCTATCTTAGATAAAATGGGGTACAAAGGACAAGGACCTATTGGAAAAAGAAACAAAGGAATCATAGAACCCATTCAACCTCTCACACTTCAGTCAAAGGAAAAAATAGGATTGGGTTATACAAAGGAAACAAAACAAGAAATGACTCATAAATCTATTGAGAGAATCCTTCAAATGAGAGATAGTTCTAAAGTAGATTCCAATGAGTATGAGTGGGATATTTTATCTTAAGTATCATACATAGACATATAAATTGATTTCATAAAAGAGTATGCACCCACACATGAGGAGGGACAAAGCTCAGGGACTATACCACTTGTATTTGAATCACAAAATATTGATGACTCAAGTGAGGATGGACAGACATTGAGTGGGCTAGACGAATTACAGGAAAGTAATATCATAGACCTCGACATCCCTATTGAAAACCCTAACAACATAAATATTGGAACCCTCACTATCATTGACCTTAGTCAACTTGATGACTTTTTACCCTTAGTGCATCCTGAACTTATCGATTGGGAACAAAGTGAACCTATCAATGTGCCCATCTTTGCGAATGATGATGCCATCATAAATTTCCTTTGTTGTGATGAACCTAACACAAGTTATAATCATAAATCTCATAACGACACATTCAATCAGGAGGGTGTCAAATCTTCTAGTTGCAAAATTGAAAATAGGAATAATGGATCTAATGGTGAAAACCATTTAATGGAAGCATTAAATCTTGAAAAAGTAAAAATAAAGAATACATCTGATGGTGAAAACCTCTCAAAGGCACTAAAAGATGGGAGATTTGACACCCTTCCATAGCATTATCATGAAAGATAATCAGTACTGGTGGAGCCTACATAGTCTATTAATATTGGCACAACAGAAAAATAAAATACTTTACATACTGCAACATCTATGACTGAACAAGAAAATCCAGAATTCGTCAAGTTCTTTGAGGTCAGAAGCATGAATTTTGCTTGGTCATACTCTGATATGCTAGGTTTAGATCCAAATCTCTTAATGCATCATTTATCTCTACCATCTAGGATAAAACCTATGAAACAAAAACTAAGAAAAATGCATCCACATATCGCCTTGATGATAAGGGCTGAGCTAAAAAAGTTGTTAGATGCGGGATTCATTAGGTCTATTGATTATGTTGAATGGATTTATAATATTGCACCTGTGTCTAAACTAGACAATAGTTTTAGAATATGTATTGACTTCAGGGATCTCAAAAAGGCATGTCCAAAGGATGATTTTCAATTACCAAACATTGACATCATCATGGACTTAACAACAGGACATGCCATGTTATCCATAATGGATGGTTTCTCAGGCTACAACCAAATAAAAATAGCACCAGACGATCAGGAGAAAAAAACATTCACATGTCCATGGGGAAATTTTTTCTGGAATGTCATGCCCTTTGGATTGAAAAATGCAGGGGCCACATATTAACAAGCAATGACCACCATCTTCCATGACATGATGCATACCTTTATGGAGGATTACGTAGATGATATCTTAGCAAAGACATATTCTAGAGAAGGGCATCTAGAGATCCTGGACAAAATATTTACAAGGCTAGAGAAGTTCAAGGTCCAATTAAATCCTATGAAATGCGTCTTTGGTGTTACATCAGCTAAACTCCTAGGATACATAGTTTCAGAGAAGGGTATCTAAGTGGATCCCACCAAGGTTAAGGAAATAATGGAAATGTTGCCACCAAAGAATATCAGTCAACTAAGATCTCTACAAGGTAGGCTACAACCAATCAGGAGGCTTATCTCCCAATTAGAAGACAAAATTCATCCATTTAATCACTTGTTACATAAGAATGTCTCTTTCAAATAGGATCAAGGGTGTGAAACATCGTTCAATCAAATTAAACAATATATGATGTCGCCACCCATACTCATGCCACCTACAAAAGAGAGACCATTGTTACTATACATTGCAACAACAAACATTTCTTTAGGAGAACTATTAGCATAGGAAGATCCTGAGGGAAAAGAACAAGCAGTTTACTATATCAACAGGACTTTAAATGGTTATGAAATAAATTACACCTTCATCGAGAAAGCTTGTTTATCGGTGATATTTGCTACCTAGTAGTTATGGCATTACATGCTGACTCACACAATTAGGCTCATAACAAAAATTGATATTTTAAAATATCTACTCAACAAGACTTCTTTAATAGGAAGACTAACCAAATGGGTCTTGATGTTAAGTGAATTTGATATCCAATATGTGGATAGGAGAGCCATCAAAGGTCAAGTGATTGTTGACTAGTTAGCTGAAGCTCCATTTTGACGGGTCATACACACAACAAGGGTTTGGTGTGGGAATTTTGTTTGTTACACCTCAAGGACACACTATCCCAAGGTCCTATAGACTCATGTTTTCATGTAAAATTAATGTAGCTAAGTATGAAGTAGTAATCATTGGCATCAAGGTAGCAATTGAATGGAAGATCATAGAGCTACAAGTATATGGAGATCAAAACTAGTCATTTATCAAATGAATGATGAATATCAAATGAAAGATGAGAATTTGATGCCATATAAGAAGCTGATTGATGATCTCAAAAACTACTTTGTGGATATCAAGTTTGAATAGATTTTGAGGGAAGAAAACAAAGCTACAGATGCTATGATGACAATTGCTTGTCTCTTGGTGGTCATTATAAGTTTATGGTAGAACAAGTGTCTAATCCAGCCTATGATAGTCCTGAATCTCAAACCATATGCCATTTAGATGACATTGAATCATCAATCTACGGAAATACCTATGCTTATATAAAAGACAATATCCTTCTTCCCAATCTTTCCAGAAACCAGAAATGCAACTTCATCCGCCAAGCCGCTTGACATACCTTAATTATCGACATAATTTACCGTCAAGGTCTAGAGGGTACTCTTCTCTAGTGCCTAGAACCTAATGAATCTGAAACAACCATATGTGAGGACCATGGAGGTATTTGTGGAACTCATTCAAGTGGACTAACTCTAGCCAAGAAACTCCTCTATTTGGGGTATTACTGGCCAAATATGGAGAAGGAGTCTTATCATTTTGTTAATAAGTGCTAGAAGTACCAAATACATGGTAACCTAATCCATGCACCACCATAAGAACCGCAACCATTTACTTCAACATGGCTTTTTTGTCAGTGGGGACTGGACCTAATAGGGAAAATTAATCTGTCTTCATCCAATGGACACAAGTTCATAATCACAACAACATAATACTTTACAAAGTGGATAGAAACAATTCCTTTAACAACAATCACTAGAAAGAATATTTCTTCTTTCATACTAAATTACCTCATATGTCAGTATGGCATACCTTAGTCCATTGTCATTGACAATGGAAGACCTTTTAAAAACTAGGATGTCCAAGAACTATGTGAAAGGTTTCACATCCAACATCATTTTCCAACACTGTACTATCCTTAGGGAAATGGCCAAGAAGAGGCCTCCAACAAAACAATTCTAAAAATTCTAAAGAAAATGGTCAATGATGTTGGACATGATTGGAATAGTCAACTAAACCTTGCTTTGTGGGCATACCGAACTAGCATAAGAACACCTACAGGAGCTACACCATATGCCTTGGTATATGGATCAGAGGCCATACTACCCATTGAGGTTGAGATTCCATCACTCTATGTGTCACTGAAGGGAATTATTTCAGGTGAGGATTATAGTGTCTAGAATTCAAGAACTGAATTTTTTGGATGAACGTGATCAACAAGTTTTCAATAATTTAAAAGCATACCAACAGATAATATCTAGGAGCTACAATCATAGGATAAAGCCTAGAGTCTTTCAAGTGGGTGAATTTGTCCTAAAGAAAAACCCTAGAAATCAATAGGATAGAGAAAAAAAAGGGAAATTTGAACCTAACTTGCTTGGTCCTTTTGTTGTCATACCAGTCTATGGATCTGGAGACTATCAACTATCAACACCTAAAGGGGATATGTTTGACAAACCCATCAACAACATCCATCTTAGAAAGTTCTACACATGAATCACCTAGTGCACAGTTCTAGTCCTAGGGAAATAGTTGCCTCCATGAAAACCTGGCAAACAGGGGTCTTGGTGATAGCAAAATACAAAAATAAATAATAAATAATACAAAAAAAAATGAAAAAGAAAAAATACAAAAAAATGAAAAATGGGAAAATACAAAAAAAATCATAAAGTTTGAAAAAGTGCAATAAAACATGTGGTGAAAACCTGGAAACAAGCGCTACTTGTGATTTAAAACAACAGTTTCATCTATTAGAGGCATTTCATGGTCATTCACTTTTGTTATCATTTCCATTTAATCATATCATTGCAAACGTGGTCGTGTCTCACCCTAGTGTGGGGGGAAAAGCATGAACTCACTAGGGGAAATAAACTTGATCTTAATAAAATAGACAAACAATAGTATGGAAAACACAGTAAACACAATAATCACAATAGAGAACAATGTTGAACATACATTGAACATCAGAGCACTTCAAGAAATCAATCATCCATATCAAATAGTTGAAATCAAAATCAAATCAAGACAAAATTTAGGGGTGTGATATTCTTTTGAATTATTATTTTATCACTATATGCTTGAATGTTCAACATGTTGTATTTTGATTATTGTTAGCATTTATTTGGAGCAACTCGATGATGTATTGAACTAGAGAAGCTAGGAAGGAGAATGATATTTTCTTTTTTTGTTGTATGTGAATTAATCATTTATTGTGTAAATTTTTCATGAGATGTTCTCTACAAAGTATCACAGATGACATTCTAAATTTACAAAGTATAATGATTCAATTTGTGTCTATTTACGCAAGAAATGCTCAAGACATCTCAGTTTAATTATACCTAGATTCTTGTGTTCACTTGCAATATCAAAAATCATGAAAGTAGTGCTCAGGTCATCATGGTCTAACTCATACCATTGATGTTTGTACTCAATTTCAACATTTTAAAGGCTCAATGATGATAAAAAGCATGATAAAAGGATTGTTGAAGTGACAATGCTTGCATATATATTTTCATAATTACATTAGATTGCATTTACAATAGTTCTACATTGCAGAGTATTTTGTTCCAAAGATGGGTAACCAATTCATAAATGATGTTAATTTTCCTTATTAAAAAATTGAGTATACTTGACATTAAAAAAAACATCATCATTATCATATAGTTGTATAATCATTTCCAATGCATCCATTTGAGAAGATTATTATAGTATTTCATTATTCATACATTCTATCATATACTTTACATCATATCATGTTTTTCATCATCACGTCATTAAAATTGCATGAGAAAAAATTATCAAAAATAAATCTCTATATTAGTTGCATATTCATTCATCCATTTATCATATCATAAATCCTTGCATTAAAATAAACATTATTATTATCATCATTCATTCATCCATTTATTATATCATAGATATGCATTACTCATCTATCATGAAAATATCACATCCATAATCATGCATATGGTTACATTATCATGTATTTTGGATATACTCATCATCATACATCTATCGATCCATGTAAATAACTACATATATAATGCATCCATGCATCATTATTATTCATATAATCACATTTTAACATCATAGATAGAGCATCATAAATCATAGCATATCACATGATCATTAAATGCATCCATAACATGTCATATAGATCATCACATAACATATAGAAAAAAAGAAATTAAATGCATTCATCATGAAACCATTTATAACACATATAGATTGATCAATCCACCACATATCATATAGATCTCAAAAGCATAGTTCCAAGTATATAATGATTTCTGAAAATAAAAGAGATACCACATCAATAATGGTTGTGAATAAAAAAAATGGAGTATACATCATGTCTCATATATCATGGAGTCATATCATGTAGCTATGTGGTGCTACCTCCAAATGGTGCAAGAATCTCTGAACCAATCCCTCTACCACCAGATGTACGAGGGTCTCTCAGATCTCTCGGAAGAGGTTGAGTCACACCCTTGCTATCAATCCTAGAATGGGTCCTACCTGATTGAGACTGAGTGTAACTAACTCTCTACTCAGAGGGAACTGCATTGTGGTATCAGCCTCTATAGAACTCTACCTCTCTACCCACATGGAGAACCTCTCTCATATAATCACCCACGGCGGTCCCATCTGCTAATATCTATAGCCTCTCAGCGATAGTTTGTGCCTAGTCGACAACCTGTCTAGCTACATATCACTTTGTTGTCGAAGTGGCAATTTGTGCCTATGCAACTGCCAACTGTTCCTGTACCTACGTAAGAGCCTATGCACGAGCCTGAGCCTGGGCCTACATCTGATTTTGAGTCTGAACTAATAAATCTTGTGCGTATACCAACTACCCCTGTAAAGTTTGTACCTGCACCTGTAGACTCACAATCTGAGTTTGCTGATGCTGAGATCATACCTCGATACACACACGTTGCTCAGAGGGATCTACCAGTGATTGCCTCTTACAAGGCACCATGAACTCTCACACATCTACACCTCCACTCAACTCATCACCACTATCATCATCACTACTATCATCTCCCTCCTCATAACTATCATCTCCCTCATCACCACCACCTCCTCCATCATAACCACCATCATCATCCCCCTCCTCATCATCACTGTCCTCCTCCTCCAAAGGTAATGGAATTGGCTCATCTGGAATAGTAATCCATGGAAAAGGATGGAGAGCCAAATACTCTACATAATCCGCTGTGACATGTGCCTCGGTAATATCCAGATGAATATCCCAAGCCAAAGGCTAAAGAGCCTGGTACTCCTGAATGACAACATCATATGAGAGATAGGGTCCCCAATCTACATCATCTATCTAATAGTGATCGTAATGAGCAACACCCTAGGGCATGCCCTGTATGATACCAAACTACCTAAGAACCCTCCTGAATAGAAATATATCCAATACCCAATGAGTCTGACCAATCAATAGCATCAACTGAGAAAGATATGGCATCTGAATATCATCACCATCCCAATGCTCATAGTCTAGATAAGGCTGCCATGTGATAGCCTCAACATCATCCAATACTCTCCTCCAATGCTCTAACTTACCCACTCTAGGTTAATTAAGATGACCTGCATAAATATGCACATAGGCCTCATGGTTGGTCATTGTCTCACCATTACTAGATGTGTAACAATTATGTCTTTCCACACCCACACCTGTAATAAAGTAACCCCTGCCGACAAACTATGACCTCAGAGGTAAACAACTGAATGTAAATCATGATAAAGATAGGCAAGCATGCACATGTGGTACCATGAATAATCATACTCTCCAATGCACGACCCCAACCAATAGAAAGTCCCTTTGACCTAGGATCAGGACAAAGAAACCCTCAAATAAATCCAATAAGTACTGAAGGAAAGGTAGCATAAGCATCCACCATACCATGCCATGGAATCTCATGCCCACAAATATGATCATCCTAAAATACTCTGCAGAGAGCATCAGTCCCACCCTACTTTGTCGAATCATATAGCACAAGGTTACCAACAACAGGAATCCTCAAAATCTGCCATACATCCTCAGGAGTGATGGTCATCTCACCAGTAGGAAGGTGGAAGGTATTATGCTCACTATGCCATCTCTCTGCTAAAGTTGTCAGGAGACCCCGATTAATCCTAATCTGGGGCATATATAAGAGAGAGGATAAACCACAATGAGTAATCACCATTGTTTCAGGCTGCACTAACTACGGTATCAAATCAAAAGTCCTAGGAAACCTCTCTCGAATCTGTAGGTTCATCAAAGCCTCCTAACATCATAAAATGTTGAAAGTCAATAATCTTTGTCAATTCATCAGGTATAAATCAGCCTATCAAATCTAAATAGCTCTGGTGAGACTTTGATCAAATCTCACGAGCAGCCATCAAATCAACCTCACCTATCATGACATCAATCATTAATATTAAAAATTGTATCTCGCCTATCATGAGGTCAATTAATCAAATCAACCTCACCTATCATGAGGTATATCAATCAAACTATAATTATTCCTCACCTATCATGAGGTTAATTGTCATCAACCAATCATCAAACCTCACCTATCATGAGGTTGAACACCATCTATCTACTAAAAGCATCAATCATATCAAAACAATGGCTGACATGATCAAAAATTGTAAGAAATCAATGAAAAAATTAACAAAATGCATCATTCTGACGTCTATGCACTAAAACAATGATGTGATGTGCTACAATATTTAATGTGCTATTTAAACATCTCAACGCACTAAAATAGGTGGTCGAAGCGCTAAAAGATTCAATGCACTATGTCATTTGACCTACACACCAAAACAAGCAACCAATGTGCCATATCAGCCTATGTGCCATTTTATCCTATCAACGTGCTACAGAATCTACCATAGGTGCTAAACCATTCTATGTGCTACTTTAGCCTACAAATGCGCTCAATTATCTCATTCAAGTGCTAAAATTATCTATGCACTAATCTAGCATATCGACATGCTAAAATGGTTAACCTATGTGGTATTCTACTCGACATGCTAAAACAATAGTCCTATGTGCCACTTCAAGCTTCTAATGTGCTAAAATAATTTAAAAACTTAAAAGCCAAATTACAAGCTCATGAATTTTGAAATGTACAAAAAACATGGATGTACACGGGTATGTACCAGAGGTCTGTAGGCGGTTGGTCGGTTGTGTCGATGAATGCACTCGAAACAGTGACTATGGTAAGGAATTGGCATTTTGCTCCAAAGCTCAAAATCACTCTCTCTAAAATTTTCAAAACTCAATTACACAAATGAATTCAAATTAACCCCTTTTTAGCTTTTTGAAGAGTGATTAAAAGGATTTTAATGGGATTTATTTATTTTCATTACTAGAGGATTAAATCATACTTCATCATAGGGGCATTTTCACTATTATTTGTTGGGAGATAAATTATTTCATCATCAAATCTTGATCAAATCATCAGAAAATCATACAAAATTAAAAAAAATGATTTGTTTTTTTAAATTCCAAAAAGAACAGAAAAAAAAATCATCAATTTATCTCCCGAGGGGGCATATATCCATCATCACAGCAAAATCAACATTTGGGGCATATCTGAGAAATTTTCATCGATACTAGCAGCAACAACGAAATTTTATTCGAAATAATGCATAAACACATCACTTCAAAGAGGGGCAAAATGTATACACCTAAAAATGGTCTAGATAATCTAGTTAATTAAATACAATTTACTTGATTAATTAACCTTTTATTCTTCTACTATTAAATAAATAGAAATATTTATTTATATAGTCCACTTTTAATTCTTCTATCTTTATCATATTATATCTTCTTAATTAAATAAACAAATTTAATACTTTATTTCTATTTAATTATCATTATTATTTTCTTCAATTAAATACCACACTTCTTCCATATTTATTTAATAAACATAGACTTCTAAAGTTTTTTTTATTAAATTAAATATTTTCTCTTTTCCTAAATTGAATAAATCCAAATATTCAATTAAATATAAATATTCAATTCTACAGCTAATCATATTTACCTACCAAATTAGATATGATATGTCTAATTTAATGCATCTCAACCTTCATAGGCAAATTTGGAGACAAATTTACAGGCAACTCCTTCATCTTCTTCTATTGATTCTTCCTATCATCTGGCTGAATTTTTTTATGGGGAGGAACAATTTCCATAATCTTCTCACACTTCTTCATCCTTCACCATTGAATCCTCAAGATTGAATCCAGACCTTTTTCTTGTTGCCCCTTTACAAATCTATTTTTGGGAATCTATAAATACAACCTCTCTCTAAAGGAAAAGGATCCCAACTTTTGTGCAATCTTACTCTGCAGAAATAGCATTAAAACAATCAAGCATTTGAGCAATAGCAAATAGAAAATCTATTTAGAGTAGCAATCGTAATCATGACTTTTCATTTAATTGCATCTTAGTTTATAGTAGTTTCTTTTATCATTTTCATGTCAATTTAGATTATAGTATCATCACCATATCATTTAGCAATCATCATATATGATTAGATTCCTACATTTAGCAACATCTCATTCTCTAGATTTGCATTTTAACAGTCACAATACTTACCAAATCTGAGAGCCCTGTGATTTAATAAATCTTTAGAGATAGAGAGCAATATGACTCTTTCAGGAGTTTTATTGTGTTGATTAGATCAATTCTTGTTAATTCTCTTGATATAATATCTTATTAAGAAGTGTTTAGTTATTTTAGTTATTTACTTATTCCACACTTACACACCTAAGTAAATCTTTGCATTATCAAATTAAATCAATTAACTAACACATCCAACACCAAAGGCTTAAATCTCTAATCCATCATTCTAGCTCTTCCATTAAGGTTAGTAGCCAAGTGGGTGTTTGAGATCAATTTTAGTCCTTTCCCTTGTCATATGGGAAGTATGATTTAGACCGTAGATCCCTTTTTCCAACATCACTATTTGGTAATCAATAGAAGAATTATTTTATCTTTTGAGCCTTCAAGGATGACATTTCTCCATCCCCAAGCATGGAAGACTAGATGCTTTGATAAAGGTGAAAATATCATCCATTTAACTAAAGAATAAGGTTGATTGTAGGAGGTATAGTGAATCATGTTAATATCTAAGTGCATATATTATCACAAATATTATGATGGAATATAGACATGTATCATTTTAGCTAGAATTTTGAGGTAACACCCTAAGACATCCTATAGTGTTTTATGAATGGTTATATTATTTTATAAAACTTGGTAATAGGCCAAAATATTATTAGTTGATATTATTGATGTGAATAAGGTTTTGTGCCTAGCCAATTAATATTAGGGGACTTATTCACATGTTAAGTTTACTTAGGTCCTCAGTCTCTTTCTAGAAATTTTTTTGGTCTAGATAAGATCTTATCATATCTTAGTTTTTTTACTTTTATTTAATTTAAGTTACCTAGGTCATTTAATATTTTTCAAGTTAGTTGTCTCATAATATAGGGTTAACACACATGTCACAATATTCCCTAATCATATCTCTCACCTTGCCTTTATAAGCAAGGCCTCTCATGTACATATTCAATTAAACTTGCATTCATAATCAAGTAAGCTATTATTGCCATTTTCTCTCTTGTGGAAAATACTTTGGTCTTTCAATTGTTCCTAGGGTGTTGGGAGTTCACCATTAAATCTTACATATATTGATTAATATTTTTGTGTGTAACGCTCGACCATGCAAACCCCAAAGGATAACAAAATACCACACAATTTTTATTTTTTTTAAAAGAACATTGCATAAGATGATCATGAACATACATTATATAAGATGATCATAGCGTACATTACATAACGAAACCTAAATAGTCACATGGGGTTACATGGCTTAATTACACGTAACCTTTTGAACCAATAACATCGTTAAATCTAATGCTAATTAGATAACATAATGATAACATACAACCATCCATGATCATTAAAGATGAAAAATATACATACATCATTTTATTACATCTCAATTCATAGTTCAATATTACAATTATGGAGCACATTTCCACAGATACAACACATCATGGATACAATAATACATTACATAAAGCTTCCCTTATATCAATGGAAAGAGTACATCAAGTACAAGAATAATACATCAATGAAGATTAAGGTACAAAGCGTAGAATAGTCTTCAACCAAGTGAAGCTCTAGAAACTCTGCATCCACTTCCGCATCACGAACACAACCTGGGAACCCAATGGGATGAATAGCATGCTCCACCCAACCACATGGACCCAAAGGTCCACCGTCTATGCTAGGAGTTGACAAGAAAGACCCACAACCAAGACAAACAAGAAGAACGACCCCAAGACCAAACCACAAGAGCAACCAAAACATAACAAACAAAAATCTCAATGACTACTTATAAGGTGACTGCTTCCAAAGGCATACAAAGGGAAAGGCAAGGGATACTATGGGAGAGTGTCATCGCAAGGTCCTATCATGATTTATCTTGACTACCTCTCAACAGGCATCGTCCCCCATCTATGGTTATCTTGGTTGCCTCTCACTAGGCACCAACCCCATAGGGTGACACGTGGAGGACCACTAGCCTCTCATGAGGATGAGGTAGTGATCTTGCCAACCATGGCCTTCTCATCCCACTCTTAGTCTATGAAAGCACTAACGGCGTGGATGAGGTAACTTACTTATCTTTAGTTAATGTGTTCCTACCCAAACCCACTAATTAATCTTATTAGGTTTTCACTTATTTAACCAAATCTTCCATGGGTTATGCAGGCTTCCCCTTTGTGCATCAGCCCCCATGAAGAGCCACTCTCCCTAATAACCCTAATACAAAACTTACAACAAAAAGGGGTGTACAAAATATAAAATACCAAAAAGTACCAGTCTGAGTACAAATGCAGGCCATTGTCCATCTTGCCAAATAGCCTTAACAAGAGGCAAAACAACGAAATAAGGTAACACCCACAAGAGTTCAAAACTAATAATTAAATCAAACGTTTCAAAGTCAAATAAAAATATTCCAACATAAACTCATTACCCAATGCCTCAAGAAGCCTATAACACCAACTATCATATACTCCCAACTGAAGGGTACGCAAATACTTCGAGTTCCCAAAGAAGTCACATCATGGCTTGGCATATAAACTCGTCAAAATAAAAAATAATACAATGGAGAATACAATCAATCATGAGAATGTAAAAATCAAACTTTAATCTCCCAACACAATTCCATGTAACGAAACTTAAAAGCATATTTGATACTCCACTTGTTTATACATTCCTATCCAATTTGACAAATAGAACTCAATAAGGACATGAAAGGATTATTTATTTAATAACAATAATCTAACTTCAATGTTCAATTCTTTGATTATAAAACTCAATTAAATAAAATCCACATAGTAACTTTTAGATTATTAAATAATCAAGAATCACAAATTTTATTTTATTTACACATCTATATTGAAATCATTTAAATAAATAACGAACTATGAAAACCTACAGTATGTAAACCAACAGATTTCTCTTAACTTATGATTCCTAGAATATACATTTGTTTACTTCAAATTAAATAAATTTAATTAAAATATAACATATACATTTGTTTACTTCAAAATAAATAAATTTAATTAAAATATAACATATTTATTTGTTTACTTCAAAATAATTAAATTTAATTAAAATATAACATATACATTTGTTTACTTCAAAATAAATAAATTTAATTAAAATATAACATATACATTTGTTTACTTCAAAATAAATAAATCTAATTAAAATATAACATATACTTTTGTTTACTTCAAAATAAATAAATTTAATTAAAATATAACATATACATTTGTTCAATCGTCCACTATAAAAATTATCGTAGAAAACAAATAACTACCTCGGCAAATAACTAAACACCCATTTACTTAAATGTAATTACAATCAAACTTCACTTAAGTAAAAAATTTAAAAATTAATAATTAACTATATTTAATTCCAAGAAAATTTATAAAATCAACCTACTAAATGAAAATCACTAATTTCAATCTTGGAAGTTTCTAATTCATAAAAAAAAAAAACATTAAATTAAGGAATGACGTTTTTAGTTCATCACACTGGAGATCTTTCAATTAATCTGGAAATTATATAAAAAAATTCTATAATAATTATTTTATATTTTAACACAACCAACTCCTTTTAATTAAAGTCATGTTAATATATAACTATATAATTATTATGCAAGTCTATAAGTATGTATGTATGTATGTAATTGAAACTATTTTATTGTCACACATGATTTATATATATATATATTTATATGAATATGCAAGATGTATTCAGTTAAGGAAATGTTGATAAATATATATTACATCTGTTTATTATCGTATTCATACAATTATAAATATAAACATAAATATAAACACAAATTTAAATATACATGTATATATATATACATACACACACACACACACACACATATATATAACATCAAAGATAATAATATATGCAGCAAAAAATAAAAGGAATAAGGGATGGCTCGGGTGGAAATCGATTCGTTTTATAATGAAATTTTAGTGCACAACACAATTTTTTTTTTTGACAATTCCCATATGTCATTTATCACCCAATTCCAAAATTAAATATAGGAAAACTCAATAGTTTTTCAAAAAAAAAAACAAGACAGGTGGCTAACTTTCCAAAAGATTTACAATTTTTGAGAGTACACCCAATGGAGGGTAATCTTTCCATTTAGAAAAATTAGAAACCTAACTCCACTATTTACTTTAATAAATCATATTGCTATGACATAAGTTTCACCCTTTATTTTTATATTTTACCCGTTAACAATATGCCATACTATTTAAATTAAATAAATCACTACGGTTACAGTAAATCTTTTAATTATATTATTTTTTTGAATTTTATCATTTCAAATGTAATATTTAACACAATATTCATTTTTTTTTAAATTTCCAAAACCACTAAAATATCCATTTTGAAAATATTTAATATCAACAATTAAAAATACAATATGCATTTAAATCTACAAACATTTAAAATTTACAAACTAATTTAATATTTTTAATTAAATCCTTTACATTTTCACAAATCAATTTAATAATTAAAGTTAATGTTCTAATTAAATTAATTTCAAAAATAATAATAACCATCATTAAATTAAATTAACTAATTAACAATAACGATAACGTATCAAAACCAAACAACTAACACATTAAAACTAACACTTAAAATGAATGACATGGAACAAAAAAATACCATAAAAAAATGGAGTATTGATGAACAACATCATCAAACAACAACGAGATGACAGACACGAACAAGGATAATTTCTTGTCAACTCCCTAAACCACGTCATATCCATTGGGTATGTTGGGTACGCTCAAATCTAACAGTGTGGGTGGAGTCGGTGCTTGGTACCTGCAGTCTTGCATAAAACCAAGTGTTGAAACAACATATATATTCAATGTCAAACACACCATGAGAGAGTTGTAGTGTAGCAGGGTGCTCTCGGATTAGTGATACAACACCATCCCTCTCACACAAACCTCAAGCACTAACCATATTCTAAACAACGTCATCAATAAACCATAAGTAAAAAACTACATAAGCATAACATCAGACACATATGTCCACATATCATAAGCAATAGTAGCAGTGTCATAGACAACAAAATAAAATAAGCAGGAATGTCAACCAACCAAACAACATGGTGAAACAGTCACCAACATAATCTCAAGTATGCATCAACATAAACAGTATCCAAACAGTATCAACCACACATAGAAAAGTATCATAAGAGTAACCGTAACACGAGAGGCACTACATCGTATTACTCTCATCTAGTTGAGGGTTATGTTAATACTGTGTAAAGTTTTAAAAGTTGATTATATCTTTACATTTAAAGAATCTTTTCTTGGTGGTTTACCAAAAAGTTATATGGTTTTCTAATTTGTGCTATTTTAATTAATAAATATTAAGAATGCTTATTTTTTCAAGACTTAAAAGTGATGTTCAAGTAAGGACCAGTTAAATAATACTTATCTTTTGAGCAATATTTTCCTCTTAATTTTTTGAGCATGAATTGGAGAGGTGGTTAATTCCAACTAAACTAAATTACACAAGTCTAGCCAACAAGGAGCACCGCACCCATGAGAAGAGGAGAAAGGTAGTTTTGAGGGCCAGGATCAACTATGGGAAGAATTATCTTGTACGAGAAGAAATAGAAGTGTAAAAGAGTGTAAACATAGATGTCATGCCATTACTTTTCAACTCACTGAAAAGAGTAAAAACCTACTAATGACCAACCACCTATCCAAACCAACTTTGAAGAAGTACGTCCCACCCATCCATCCTCATCTTCACCTAACTCGACCCTGCCACCCTTGCCAAACCAAGAAATTGAACCTTACCTATCCCAGCCTAAGAAATGAATGAAAGAAGAATGTATAAACAATGTTTCTCATAATTATGACACTAATAATCAACCCATTGTGATACATTTAGATAGTGAAGAAGAAGAAAAACAAGAACATAAAGAAGATAATAATGAGCTAGCTCTTATATTTCAAAAATCAATGAATTTAAATGGGGTCAGCCATGATGATCCTCCTGATGAGAGTGATTCACCATGTGTTGAGCCTAGTGAAACTCCTTATACATCACTTGTTGTAGTCCCTTTAGTATATTGTCTAGTTTCTATTTATGATGAGAAATATTGGGATGTAGATAATTTGCTTTAGATCGGCTCACATGTGTAGTACCCCTTATTTGTGTATATTTATGTATTTTCTTGCACATGATGTGATCTCCCATGATGTGTTGCTTGGAATGTCTTTATGTTTTTTAGTTTTCTTTGGATAACCCTCATTGTTCTCATTGGCACAAGGATACAAAGAAAATGAATCTATTATGACATTCATCTATTTGTACCTCCACTCTTTTGTATTTCATGAACTTTGTTGTCCTTTGTTTTCCTTTAAGGGGTGATGCAAGGCATTGAGGAATTTAGGTCTCTTCCATGTTGACCCAAAGGTTTTGTATGTTATCTTGATGTGTCATACTTTTATTTTTTCATAGTTCCATGAGTATCTGGGAAATCATGTTGATTTCAAGCATAATCATATTACATATTATTAAAATGGTCTATAATGACCCTAGATCTATGGATCCCTTATGCGGCATATTTTTTCTTGTTATGTGGCTTTTTCTTGGGGAAACCCTTGTCATGAGTCAGTATTGTTGAAAACATATCATTAGCATTGGGTTTTCCAATAAGCTCTCATGACATTCTCATGTTGCATATATCATCTTACTCTACCTTAAAGGAAATTGCTCATAGTTAGTGTTTATAATTACTCTATGGTGGAGGCATGCATTCTATTATGTGCTTCACTTCATTCACACGTGTTGGACTTAGTGATGCAATGGCTTGGAATTTTGATCATTTTTTAGTACCTTATCATAATTATTTGGACTATAATTTTTGGTATGATTGACATGAGGACACACCTAGTGAATATCAAACTTCACCAGCCCTTGTGTTTTTCTCCTTTACTACTCTTAGAAATCTCACCTAGTGAATATTGGACTTCACTAGCCTCTAGTGCTTTGGTTCATGGTTCACTAGAGAAAATATCATACTTTGTTAGCCTATGACTCATGAATGCCTTGGATATGGATCCAAGTAATATTTTTGTAGATATTACTAGTTTTTGATTGTCATACCCCTTTTTTGCATGTTTACATTGTGTTTACATAGTGTTTGCATTGTATTGGTGTTATGTTTTGTTCTTCATTTCATGTTTATGTTTTGTATCATGTTTTATTGTATGTCTTCATCATGCATGCTTCGTGTGTTTCATGTTGCATTGCATCTACATGTGTGTTCCTTTTCCCTTATATTGTATTACTATAGGATTTTGAATTTGGGGGCTAGCGCATCCCTTATATTCAATATCATCCTACTTCTTCAATCTTTGAATAATTGAACCCCTCTTTGCTTTTTCATACTTTAGTGCCAGTCTAATCATAAGTTCATACTCTCACTTTAAAGTGGGGGCTTAATTTAGCATTAAAAATTTCCACCCTTAACAATCTCACACTAGGGTTAGCTCCCCCTATGTGTTTGGACCTAATTATACATTTAATTACCTATTTCATAAATATCAGAAAATCCAAGAATGATAAATAGATAATAATAATTTAGTATTCTCCCTCAACACTTAAGGCCCTAAACAAGATGGACCTAGCTAGGGCACCCAATGCCCCTGACCAATCTATTTTGAATATATCAATGTCAGTATTTTATTAGTCGAATTTCCAATTTCATTCGTCAACTATCGAAATTTGATTTTCAAGAAATTGTAACAATTGCATATAAAAATAAATTATTTTCACCATTTTAATCCTAGCAATTTTGGAAAAGGCAATTAAGATTATTATTGAGCAATCAAGAGTAGTCAAGACTAGAATTATCAATATTATTGCAATATTCATTTCAGTCAAACATATTGTCAATCATTCATTATGTTTTTATGTAAGTTTATTCATGTTTCATGCTCATTTGTTTTATGAGTACTAACACTTGTAGGACTTCAATCAAGCAATCAAATTCTCCTTGAAAATGATGATTACAAGAATTCAGTTCATCAAGGAATGCATATCTGAGTGGTGAGTTGCAGCATTAGTCAATCCATTACTTTTTTATCATTTAGCCTTTGCCCAACTGAGGGTAAGATTTCTATATACATCATCATACCTATTATGGAGGTAGAAATACCAAAATGGGTTTTGACTTAGCCAATCCCCTATATGGTAGAACCCTTCTCCCTCTTTCATGTGTACAATTTTTTAAATCTAAAGAAAATGAAGGAAGATTGAAGACTAATTGCTCATTCATGCATTCAATCCCTAGAAGTTGTCAAACCATGAAAACCATATTTTTCAATAATAGATGAAGTTTCAAATGACAATGACCCCAAAAGATTTGAGCCTATAAACCAGAGACTTCAAGCTTATGAAATTGAATCTTAAAAAGAATGAGTCCATTCTAGGGCACACCACATCCCTAACCAGCTAATTCAACATCAAATTTACATGTCAAGTTCCTCTGTGGACCTACCCTTTGTGTTTTTGAGCTTTTTTTTTTGTCTTTCGATTTTACATTTCTCAAAAATCATCTTAGTTTACTGCATTTTCATAGTTTACCTAGAAACATCATTGCATCCTAAAAATCAGTCAACTAATAGTTAATCCAATCATCCAACATTATCCCCCAACATTAAATTAAAAGCCTAATCCACCATTTTGGGTCTTCCATTGAGTTTTGTAGCCAAGTGGGTGTTGAGATCATTTTTAATCCATCCCACACTAATAAGGAGAAGTGTGATTTAGATATTACATCCCTTTTCCCAATCAAACAAATACCAACCAAGTGTAGTAGGGATATGGAGTAATTGGGAGGGGACTAGTGCCTATTAACATTATTTTTTCTTTTTTTTTGGTTTAGCAATGGGGAGAGGACTAGTGCCTATTAAGATTATTTTTTATTTTTCTAGTTTCTAAGTTGGTGGGATGGGATTTTTAGATTTGCATTATGGAATGTTTTCTATCTAGTATGATTGTTTTTATATGTTATGTGGGTTCTTTTTTTAGAACCAAACTTAATCTCATTCCTTACATATGAATTTTCAAGAACTCGGTTATTAGAAAGATTGAGGATTGGCCAACGAATGAGTAAAAGTTGCAAGACTCTTACTCCTACACTTTGGGCTCTGTTAGACCCTGGAGGGTAATCCTACAATGTAAACTTAGGAATTCACATGACTACACTTGAACACATTGCTAATAACAAATGCTTCTCATAAAATCGCTCAATAACACAATACATCAAATAAGTTGGCAACTCATTTATTAATGTCTTATATTACAAGAATGAGAAGAAAAAACTTAATACAAAAAAACTACAGTGGTATCCATTTGAAAGTATATAGAATTAGAGTGATTAGTTGTTGAATCAACCAATAAACTGAACCATGAACACTTTACACGGACCAGTGCCCTTATCCAAATACGAAGTCATTATCAACTTATGTAACCCTATAACAACTTAAACAATAGCACATACAATTTTAAGAAACTCTACATTACAACATTCCTTTATAACATTCATGATCATTACTGCTTATAATTATCCTAGCACCCGATTATTAAAAGTTATTAATCTCACCCGAGAACTTATATTAATTCATTGAACTAATAAGCAAGAATGAAATTAAACATCTATTGAGAAACAACAGAGACAAACAAAAGAATCCTTGATTTCTTTCATTCATAACTTATAAAATGAGCACAAGGAGAGATAATAGCCATAAAATTGGTATTACTTTGTATTATATATGCCACACTGTTATCAAAATTACATACATGACAATAAACTCTGAACTTAAGATAAAATGCAAAACATGTTATTTATTGCTATCACAGTTTTCTGTGTAACTCAATTTTCAACCCACCACTACTTTTGGCCCTAAATTCTTTCTTATAGATATGAAAGAGAAAATAAGCCTCAAACCAAGAAGCACATTTGTCAAAGCCTCATTGGACTGCTATAACAAATACTCCTTATTCAGTTACTCGAGTCTTCAGGTGGCGAGAATAAAAATGAGGTGAAATTAACCCCAATCATTAAAGAGATTAGGTCCCACCTCAAAAAGACATCATTTTTTCATTGTAATAGCTTGAAAATACTCCCCACACACTCCAAATTTTTTCCCCATGGGAAAAAACAATCAGAAAAACTTACGAAGCAAGGAAAGCAGATAAAGAAACAATGTTGACTAATCCATATCAGCACTTTTGCCACCAATCTTCATGTTGAGGGGAAAACAATTTATTTTTCAATACTTTGTCAAAAGCCTAATCTATACTATTTTCAAGCTATATATTGTTTTATTCCCCTTATCTGTTATTTATCACATCAAATATCATCCCCTTACAAACTTACTCAGTATATTTTTCCAACCAAGTAGTATACTCTTCCTCATTGGGCCACTTCACATCCAACAAACTTTGTACCTTTTCATTGTGTTGAGTGTACCTAGAATAAATTAATGCTCTGGCCTCTTTAGCAAAGATATCCATTCTTGTTTCAATCTCTATCAGCATATTAATATTTGGATTTAGTAGAGTATAGTCAACCGTAGTCAAACGAATTTTAGTTGGTGTCAGCAGATCTCCTAATTCCTCTCTCCATTTCTCAAACTGATATAACTCGCCTTTGTGATCAAATGTTGTAGGAATGCCACACTTCACCACATCATCAAATATTTTTAGCTTATTTTGGAGCTGCATACCTAGTTTTCCATGAAAGGTGGTTATTTCATTAATTAAATCAATATTTTGCAAAATCTTAGGGATGTTAGTAGGTGCCTCAAGATCCTCCTTCATTCTAGGAATCATTTCTCTTAAAGCACCCATGCTAGTACTCTAGTTACTCCATTCATTCTTGAAAGATTCTTGTACCTGATGATAATTTGTGTTTTCTTCATGAATATTCTTATAGGTAGCCTAGAAATCATCAGCTTTGTTGACCAACTTGGCCACCCTATACTTTAATATATCCTTAGAGATCTCATTTGTCACCTTAACAGTTTCAAACTTAGCCTTCTTGACATTTTCCTTTTCAATATTGAGCTGATCATTCAAATCTTTAATTCTCAAGGCTAAGGTTTCCCTATCCTGCGTAAACAAGTCTGAGGAAGAAGAGGGTGGTAGGGATATTGTCCTTATTGATTGAGTAGCCTGAATAGTGGCTCTCATCTTATTTATCTCATCCAAGGCCTTATTGTATTCCTTCACTAAAGAATCATACTTTTTTTGAGAAATTTGTGTAGTTTCCACACTAAGAATTGCAGCATGAGCAGTTAATTTAGCTGCTTGGACAAGAGTTATAACTGCGGCTCTTTTGACCACCAAGGAACCAATAACCTCTTCAATCGTCCTATCAACCTCATGTTTTCCAGTATTAGGTGTCATAGACCAAATTACAAGAGTATGCAACTTTGGACTATATCCAGATCCAAAGGCCTTATCCTCAAACTTTTGTTCAGATATTGAAGCCTTAGGGTCTCTTCTCACTACATCATATGCTATAGCAGTGGTGATAGTGCATCCTGGTAACAACATGATTCCACTATTTGAGACAATTTTCATAGCCTCAGTGGGAGTAATAGTTGTAATTTTAGCTTTGATATTTTCCTCCTTTTCTCTCTCATCTTCTTCTGAATGAGAAGGTTTAGCACTAGCTCGAGCTAGTTCAAGTCTTTCCTTTATCTCTTTACTCCATTGTTGAATCATAAATTCCCGAAAATCCTTGGATTGTAAAAATTCATCATCTGCAAGGAATTCATCACATTCCTTGATCCTAGGATCATCATCACTTTCCTTATCATGCTGCCATTTGACAATTCTATCAAGGGGAATGTCTGAACTAAGGGTTTCCTCAATATTAGAAGTAGGGAATTTCTTCTTCACCTCCTCATTTCCTAGCACATGTTCTGCCATTTGTTCCTCCCTAACTTCTTGGACATTTGTATGCTTCTCTGGGGTATCCATAGCTTGTGGTTGTTGTTCTAGGAGAGCCTATGCTTTATCAACAACCTCCTTCACCTTCACCTTAAAATCATCACTTTTATCTAGTCCCTTAGCTTAGTAAAAGCTCTTTCAAAAGGGTCAGCAATTACATCATATGGACTTACATAAAAAACATTCCTCCTTATGATACTTTCTTCAATGTCCATTATGGATGTCCATTCCCTCTTTCTAGTTATTACAGCCTCATCACTTGTCAAATTACTTAACACATCATCTATGTATAAGAACTCATGACGTATCACTGATAAGTTTTTATCTCTCCTTTTTCCACCAACAAATCCTTTCAGATCAAAAATCCTAACCTCACTAAAAGGCATTCTGAGGTTATTCACCATGATTCCAAACTTTTCATACCCCTCAGGGGTAGTAACTTTGAAGTAAGAAAAAGTGCATTAGGGATTCACCACAGTACCCTTCCTGGGCTTCTTGAATATCTCGTTATCCATAACATCAATCTGTCACATGAGCTCCATAAAGGCCAATCTGTTAGAGACACAAAGGGGTAAAAAATGTGGTGCCACCTTAGCCCCATAGGCTTTGATCAAGGTGTATTTTGAATGAAGAAACCAATCTTCCCAATTATGTGTTGCTTTAGATCTTTGTATATCTTTTGGGTGCATGATACTTTTGATTACTTGAGAAAGCCTATGAATAGGTGCTACACCCAACACTTTTAGGATACCATACTTTATGATATTAGAAAACATGATATAATTGGAATGGGGACAATCCTGATCCCAAATGTGTTTCCACATTTGTAGTGGCAAAATATTATTTTCATTGTCTCTTAATCTCAATTTCAACTTCCTTTTCCGGGTAATGCACCAAGATGGTTCCTAAAAAGGGGACTTAAGTGGACAACTTTTTTCTAAAATCAGGAAATACTGACCTTGGGCGTGAAATTGAGGATAGTTACACTCAAAATTTTGAGATGGAACAAAAACAAGGATCGAAGTGCTCCGACTCTACTTTCTAAATTACTAATTCATTTTTAAAATGGTTGAGATTAAGGGGTTCAAAAGAGGGATGTACATAAATTGGTGTTTTTTTTGTCAAAAGAACATAACATAGCAACTCTTGTACGATCCTCGCATGGTGAACCTTTTTTTAGTATTTTTAAAGTCGCACTGGTTAGAAGTTAGCTAACAGTATTTAGTTGATGCACAATTTTTCTGATAATTTTTTAATGAATATTTGATTTTTTACTAATTTTCGAAGTGGACACTTCCTGAAAAATAGTATTTTGGTCGTCCTACCCCTACAAATTTTGGAAACTAATTGATTTTTTTAATTTTATGTTTTAAATTTGTAGAATGGAGTCTAGTTTCTAAAAATTTAATTTATTTGAAAATTCGATGAATGATTAATTTATAACAAAAAAAATACCAAACACTCTGTTTTGGCAAATAAGAGACATACAAACAAAATAAATTATGGATGAAAGGCTTAACATTGTCAGAAAGTGAAAAAAATTACATCGTTGGATAGCTAAGAGAGAACTCAACATTACCTATGTATTTTATTTTTTTGATATTGAACCACATACAATCTTGACAGTGAGCACGAACTTGATTATATGAAATATGGTAGATTTTTTTAAAAACACGTCTTTGGTCATTGGGAATGCCCTCCAAGCCTTTGGGTTGGTATTCCAAGTCAAATACCAATCCTAAGGCTTGGGAATTCCCAAAGCAAGATGTAATGTGAGCATGCTATAATGCGCTCGTATTATAATGCGAGCGTGGTATAATGCACTCACGTTATATCTTAGTGTTGACATGGTTTTTTGCTTCTACAAGAAACATGTCAACTAGGACATAACGTGAGCGCATTATAACAGGCTCGTGTTATGTCCTCCTTTATGTTAAATGCTAATCTATTGAGTGTATGTTGATATATTTGTAGGTTTGTATGTAAATGTATGCTTGTATTTCATGTATGTATGCATGTATGCATGCTTGTATGTATCTACATATGCATGTATGTATTAATGCATGTATATTGTATGTATGCCTATATGTATGTAAGATTTTATCTACACATGTATGTAGGTATGCTTATATGGATGTAGGATTGTATGTACATATGTATTATGCTTGTATGTATGTATGTATGTATGTATGTATGTATGTATTTACGTGTGGTTAGAGGGAGGGAGAATTTAGAGAGAGAGAGAGAGAGTCTGGAGAGATGGAGAGGGGGTGGAAGCAAGATTTTAAGAGAGAGGGAGTGGGAGAGAAGGGGTTGGAGTGAGAGGGACTTAGTTAGGTAGGGTGGGAGGTGGGGGGGAGAGAGGGGAGAGAAACATAGGGTGGTATGGATTGATTGAATGAGAGGTACGCAGAAAGAGTGAGAGGGTGGATAGAGACAATTAGAGAGGGTAGGAGTGAGGGAGGGAGGGAGGGAGAGGTGAGATGTATAGATAGAGAGAAAGTGATAGGGGCTGAGGGTATAGGGTTCAAGGATTAGGGTGGAGGACATATAGGGTTGATGGTTTCTAGGGTATTAGGGTTTAAGGTTTGAGGGTTGAGGGAATAGGGTCAATGGTAGAGGGTATTTAGTTGAGGGTATAGGGTAGAAGGTTTAAGGGTTTAGGGTTGAAGGGTTTAGGGTTAAGGGTATGTGCAGGATCATCATGGAAAAAACAAGCCCTTAAGTGGTGATAAAATTTAGAAAAATCAGAGTTAGGCAACTTGACATAAAAAATTGAATAAGTTATATATATTATTTCAAAAATATGTAAGAATAGAATCTGTAGCAAATTTAATTTATTTTCTAAACTACTAGGTTTATTTAAAAAAATATATATCTATTTAGTGACAATTTGAAATTTCAATGTAGTAGTACTTAAATGTTAGGGAAAAAATAAGAAGTAGGCGTCTGTCTGACCACCCTAACCACAATAAAATGATAATAGTTTTCTATAATATTTTAGATATAAGTAGAGGACTCATGTCTCGATGTGATGCATATTTTTTTGTAATTTTTGTCCAAGTAAATAATTTATTATGATTTTTTTATTACAACCTTTAAAAAATATAAAAGCTTGTATGTCTAACCACCTTAACTTGGTCAAAACTTCATGAATATATATATATATTTTTAATCCTATAGTATGAAAAGCATAGAATGTGCCACATGTTTTGGATTCAAAAAATGTGATACCGTTTGAAAGCTATAGATTTTTTCAGTTAGCCTATCAATCAGGACTTTATTCGTAATTCAAATAGAAAATAAATAATAATTATTTATTAAATTCAAAGTAAAGCATAATTTATATTGGTGGAAAGTTGAGAATATCCTTTAAAAACCCTTTTCATTTCATCAATTTTATACAAAAAAAAGTCATCAGCCACATGGGCCATCATATATCGCCACTTTTTGGCCCATCATGATCCTGGACATACCCTTAAGGGTTTACTTGGTTGGAGGTAAGGGGTTTAGGTTATAGGTTTGAGGGTATATGGTTGAAGTATTAGGTTCAGGGTCCAATGTAAAGGGTAGAGGGTATATGGGTTGAGGGTTTAGGGTTTAAGGATTGAGGGTTGAGGGATTAAGGGTTGAGGGTTGAGAATTGAGGGTTGAGGGTTTAATGTATAGGGTAGAGGGTAGAGGGTAGAGGGTAGAGGGTTTAAGGGTTTAGGGTTTAAGGGTTGAGAGATGAGGATTGAGGGTTTAAGGTTGAGGGTTGAGGGTTGAGGGTTGAGGGTATAGGGTATAAGGTCGAGGGATTAGGGTTGATGGTCCAAAGTATAGGGTAGAGGTTATAAGGGTTGAGGGATTAAGGTTTGAGGGTTTAGGCATTAGGGTAGAGAGTTTTCTTTGATTTAAGGGTGTAAGGGTTGAGGTATTAGGGTTTAGGGTAGAGGGTATTAGGTTGAGGGTAGAGGGTTTAAGAGTTTAGGGTATAAGGGTTGAGGGTTTAGGGTTGAGTGTTTAAGGGTTGAGGGATTAAGGGTCAAAAGGGTTGAGGGATTAGGGTAGAGAGTTTACTAAGTGGGTTAAAGGGTTTAAGGGTTGGGGTATTAGGTTTGAGGGTAGAGGGTAAAGGATTGAGGGTAGAGGGTAGGGGGTTTAAGGGTTAGGGTTTAAGGGTTGAGGATTTAGGGTTGAGGGATTAAGAAGTTATATGAAAGAGGGTATAGGTGTTGAGGAAATAGGGTTTAAGGGTTGAGGGATTAAGAGGGTATATGGGTTGAGGGATTAGGGTTTAAGGGTTGAGGGTTGCAGGTTGAGGGATTAAGAGGGTATAGGGGTTAAGGGATTAGGGTTTAAGGGTTGAGGGTTGAGGGATTAAGAGGGTATAGGAGTTGAGGGATTAGGGTTTAAGAATTGAGGGTTGAGGTATTAAGAGGTTATAGGGGTTGAGGGATTAGGGTTTAAGGGTTAAGGGTTGAGGGTTGAGGGATTAGGGTTTAAGGGTTGAGGGTTGAAGGATTAAGAGGGTATAGGGGTTGAGGGATTAGGGTTTAAGGGTTGAGGGTTGAGGAATTAAGAGGGTAGAGGGTTGAGGGATCAGGGTTTAAGGGTTGGGGGTTGAGGGTTGAGGAATTAAGATGGTATAGGGGTTGAGGGATTAGGGTTTAAGTATTGAGGATTGAGTATTGAGGGTTGACGGATTAATAGGGTATAGGGGTTGATGGATTAGGGTTTAAGGGTTGAGGGTTGAGGGTTGAGGGTTGAGGGATTAAGAGGGTATAGGAGTTGAGGATTAGGGAGGGTTGAGGAGAGGGTTGAGGGATTAAGAGGTTGAGTTGTGATTAGGGTTTAAGGGTTGAGAGGGATTAAGAGAGGTATAGGGGTTGAGGGTTAGGGTTTAGGGTTTAGGTTGAGGAGGGATTGTATAGTGGTTGAGGGATTAGGGTTTAAGGATTGAGGGTTGATGGATTAAGAGGGTATAGGGGTTGAGGGATTAGGATTTAAGGTTTGAGGGTTGAGGTTTGAGGGTTGAGGGATTAAGGCGTATAGGGGTTGAGGGATTAGGGTTTAAGGCTTGAGGCTTGAGGGATTAAGAGGGTATAGGGGTTGAGGGAATGGGGTTTAAGGGTTGAGGGTGTAGGGTTGGGGGATTAAGATGGTATAAGGGTTGAGGGATTAGGGTTTAAGGATTGAGGGTTGAGGGATTAAGATGGTATAGGGGTTGAGGGATTAGGGTTTAAGGATTGAGGGTTGAGGGTTGAGGGTTGAGGGATTAAGAGGGTTGAGGGTTGATGGTTGAGGGATAAAGAGGGTATAGGGGTTGAGGTAGTAGGGTTTAAGGGTTGAGGGTTGAGGGTTGAGGGATTAGGTTTTAAGGCTTGAGGGTTGAGGGTTGGGGGATTAAGAGGCTATAGGGGTTGAGGGATTATGGTTGAAGGGTTGAGGGTTGAGGTTTGAGGGATTAAGAAGCTATCGGGGTTGAGGGATTAGAGTTTAAGGGTTGAGGGTTGAGGGATTTAGAGGGTATAGGTGTTCAGGGATAGGGGTTTAAGGGTTCAAGGTTCAAGGTTTAGGGTTCAGGGATTAAGAGGCTATAGGGGTTGAGGGATTAGGGTTTAAGGGTTGATGGTTGAGGTTTGAGGGATTAAGATGCTATAAGGGTTAATGGATTAGGGTTTAAGGGTTTATGGTTTAGGGTTTAGGGATTAAGAGGCTATAGGGGTTGAGGGATTAGGGTTTAAGGGTTGAGGGTTGAGGGTTGAGGGATTAAGAGGGTATAGGGGTATCCATCTCTCCCACTATCTCCATCTACCATCTATCTATTAACCATTTAAACCCTTAACCCTTAAACCCTTAACTCTTAACCCTCTACCCTTTATCTCTCTCCCAGTTCGTCTATCCCTCCCTCTATATCTCCATATCTCCCACTATCTCTTTCTCCCCCTCTCCCTCTCCCTCCCTCTCTCTCCCTCTTTCTCTCCCATTATCTATTTCTCCCACTCTCCCCCTCTCTCCCTCCCACTCTATCTTTCTCCCACTCTCCCCTTCTCCCACTCTCCCATTCTCTCCCACTTTCTCTTTCCCCCACTCCCCCCCTCTCTCCCTCCCTCTCTATCTCCATCTCTCCCACTATATCTTTATCCCCCTCTCCTTCTCCCTCCCTCTCTCCATTCTCTCCTCTCTCTCATTCTCCTCTCCCCCTCTCTCCCTCTCTCCACTCTCTTTTCCACTTTCCCCCTCCCCTCCCTCTCCCTCTCCTCCCTCTTTCTCTCCCTCTCTCTTTCTCCACTCTCCCCTCTCTCCTCTCTATCTTTCTCCACTCTCCCACTCTCTCCTCTCCCTATCTCCTCCTCTCTCTTTCTCCCTCTCCTTCCCTCTCCCACTCTCTCTCTTCTCTCCCTCTCTTAGTCTCCCTCCCTCTCTCCCTCTTTGTCTCCCATTCCCTCTCCCTCCCTCTCTCCCTCTTTCTCTCCCACTCTCTCTTTATCCCACTCTCCCCCTATCTCCCTCCCACTCTATATTTCTCCCACTCTCCCCTTATCCCGCTCTCCCACTCTCCCCCTCTATCCCTCCCTATCTGTATACATCTCTCCCACTATCTCTTTCTCCCCCTCTCTCTCTCCCTCCCACTCTCGCTCTTTCTCTCCAACTTTCTCTTTCTCTCCCACTCTCCCTCTACCTCTCTCTCTCTCATACACACACACTCACTTCTATCTCCTCTACTATAAGGGTACAGGGGAGAGATATAGAATTAGGATAGAGGGAATAGACAAATAGGGAAAAAATAAATATATTAAAAAAACATATTTCATATAACACGTGCGTATTTTGAAGAAGTAGAGATGTTATCATTTTAGAAAGAAATAACATGCTTGCATTATAAAGTGAGTTTTTTTTTTCTTCCGCTAAAATGGGAAAAAAAACTCAATATACCTGTGATGTCAAGGCCCATAGTCTGCATATTCTCTTGGTTTTGCACATGCTCTGAAAAAAAGTAGCTTTTTGATGATGTTGTGAAGTGTGAAAGCATGTTTTTCACATTCCACCACATTTTCCATGATCTTTCTACCACTTTTGCATGAAATAGAAGAGTTTCCATTTTGAAAGACATATAATATCAATTGAAGTTTGAATTCCATTAAAAATTGATATACAATTTAAGTTTGGAGGGGAACAAGCTTTTGAAAAAGTCAAATTGTTGTGGAGTTTGAAGAAAGAAGAAGTCGAGGCTACATAATTGGGTTGAACTCCTCCATTTGAAAGTCTGGTCTTTTAGGTACGTGAATTCTTTACACATTATATTTCATTCTATTATGGCTTGCTTTCATTTTTGTTATTTTGCATATTCCATGTTGATCATTGTTTGTTTGTCATTGTAACCTTACATTGCCAATGCACATTTTAAATTACACAATTATATACACTTTCCAATTACCATTTTAAACCTAATGCAAAGAATGTACTAGGATCCACAAATCATCAAGGTTACTTGTGACCCTAACTTAAATTGAAGAAGATCAACCAACATACTAAGTCATCTTTTCATAAAAATCCTTCAATTTCACTTCATTTCATATTTCCACAAAACATTAGAACTTCGCTTCAACTCTTTGTCAGACTCAAAAATAGATTAACCATCATAAAATTGATTGTAACATAGCATAAACCTGATTAGAAACTCAGAACCATTCAATTCGTTCATGATTCACTAATTCAAGAACTCAATGTTGTAACTTACATGGCAAAATAACAACAAATCATGGAAGGTAACTACCAACCTTTATCCAGACATCCAAGACACTATAATTAGCATGCCATTGATTGAAATAAACCAAATGCACATTCCAAATATCTCACCAAAATTCATCATTTGAGCATGCTTCCCCTAGCAGTATTCCAAACCCGTGGTGCAGGGGCACCTCTACAACCGTGTTTGAAAATATACTTTGGTGACAATTTGTCTTAAGATCTTTGGGTGAGTTCAAGAGTTTTTAGATGATTTGTCATAGATTTTATTGAAAATAAGGTCTAAATAGACCTTGTGAGTTTGGTGATCAAATCAAGTTTGAATAAAAAAGAAACTTGCATTTACACTATTTTTCTAAACATCTCACTGCTTTTTGTGTGTTTGTAGACCTTGTACGGCCTGTACAGGCTTATTAATGGTGTTAAATTGATATTATTCCATAAATGAATGTTCCTACTTTCATTTGGCTCCTTTTGAAGAGGTTTCCATTGAACTTTGTGCTTGGAATTCATAAATTTCTAGAAATTGGGTTCTTGGGCAATCAAGGGTTTGAGGGCAATTTAATGTCTTAGATGGAATCCCGCCTATTGTTCTCTTTGTGAATCAATGGGGTGACCATGTAGTATGTACTTAGGATGTTCTTAGGATTAGAGAAGAACAAGTTTAAAATTTCCTCATGAATGATGTTGGTTTAAGGAGAAATACCCTATTTTCTCATAGAAAACAATGGTGTAGACCTAAGAAAGAGGGGTTCAGCATTGCCAGAGGGCAGATGAGGGTTCCTTAAGGTTGGGGGGACCTATAAAGAGGTGTCTAGGCTGTTTTTTTGAATTGGGAAGTTGTGGAAGGTAAAGTTTCAATAAGGAGGCCTAAAAACCCTTATTTCCTAGGTTCTAGAGAGGGTTTTGAAATTTATTGATGGAATGAGTACTTTCGGTCCTCTAACATTGATAATTGTTAGTTTTAAAACCTAATACAAGACTTTTTTTTGTTATGGAGGCCTGGTGGTGGGTTCTTGAGGGGGTCCCTTTGTAAAATTGGCTAATTTGGGCCCTAAAACAGTGAAATTTGTCATTTTGAGGAAAGTGTCCTAAAAGAGTAATATGTGGATTTTTCATATGTCTCATACCACTGAAATGGATATCTAGATCAATAATTTTTTTTATAATTTTTTTGGTAGGTTTGTGAGAAAAATCACCAAAACTGGTTTGTGAAGCCTAGAAGGCAATTTTGGGTCAAAAATGGCTTTTAGAAGAGTTTGTTTGATCTTCTTTTTTTAGGTGGTTGAATGTCAAGATTATGAAATCTTGAGTGTTTTGAAACTCTTTTCCTGCATCAAATTTTAATTTTGAGTCATAATGAAGAGTCATGGTTGATAGGTAACCCTGTTGTCCTGTTGAGTCAATTGAAGGTTGATGTCTTGGTTGGCATATTTGAGAGAAGTTGTGTCAATTTGTATCTTGGGTTCCCACCACTCTACATCAACCTAGTTCAAGGCACACAACATACATCAGAACTAGGGGTGACTTCTTTGGACTATGTTTGACTTCCAATAATCCTACCTAGCAAAAGGCTTCCCAATTACCCCAAATTTGCAAAGGAAGTACCTTTTAAAGGTGAGGTTTCCACTCGAACACCAAGAATAGTCAATGTTCATGATACCAAACCACCAAATTAATGATTAATTTTACCAAATAAGTTCATTCCACTCAAAAACCTGTACGGGTCCATACATAGAGAAAGAACACAGCAAAATTTTTTTAAAAAAATTCCTTTATTTTATTTTATTCAAATCTTGAAGAGAAGCCTCCATTCAATAATTTACATGGTATTTATATTTTTTCCCTCCAAATTCAAATCCCTCAATGTATCTAACTATTTTTTTAACTTCTTAACTAACCTATCTATTGACAACTTTGCCAAAAATGCAATTTTTTGCAAATGTCAAGCCAAATCTCACCCCTAAACACCTAGAATGACTCAAAAGAACTAAATACATATTAAGAGTGGTCTCATAGACCTTATTTAACATTTATCATTATATTAGACTCAAACAACAAGAACCTTGCTTTTACTCATCTTCACATGCACCGAAAACCAGCTCCTTTTTACCCAAGAAACTAGTGGTTTATTGAAAAACATTCATCCAACCCTCACACAATATTATGAATAATTCAAATAGCTCACAAATGTTCTACAAAAATTCAATTCAACAAGAAACCATTCTGCCCCAACACAAAACACACTTTAGCGTATCAAAACCACTTGAAATCTCATGGAAAACTCAAAATTTCACTCTAGGGCTTCATGCCCAACACCCTTTTAGACCTCCCCTGCACAAAAACAATATTATCTCACCTATTTATTGCTTATCTTCCTTAAAATATTATAATTCATTCTTTTCATCAATGTTTTCCTAAAGCCTAGACATCAACTTCTTGAATTGACAATTTTTATTCAATGGTGCTCCTGCACCATATATGCTTCCACAGTTTGTATACATATATATGACATAAGTTGAAATTTTGTACGCTTTTCCATGCTTCGATTTGATCCTATCTTGCAATCATGGCATGCCACGTTACCACTTTTCTTTAAGGCATTCTGGATTGAAAAAAATCTTGTCACCTTTGTCTATGCTAGGTTAACTCTTGTACAAGTTGATTGTAAGTATTATTTAAATGAAGCCTTGAATGACATATATTTTTCAATTAACTTGAATGGATAAATTTTTTATGAAATAATATTCACCTCATTACCATGGTATAGATAAAATTATCTACCATGTCGAACAAAAAGACAAAGAGGAAACTAATAGATGAAGAGAAGGAAACCTTCAAAGAAAAGGAGATAATTCGGGTGGTGGCATATCGTGAAAAGAAGAAATTGGAAACGATTGACGAAAAAAATCCAATTGAAGAGGAACCTCAACCGTCAAAAAGAGAAAAGGAAATGGCAACATAAAAGGCATGAATGTGAAAGCATCGTCCTAAGATAGGTTCGGATACCGTAGTTGGAGACACACCCTCTACGGTAAGTGAATATGAAGGGACACCATTAAGCACAAGAGAATATGGAGGCGCACCATCTACCACAAGTGAATATAGATGGACACCATCTACTGCAAGTGAATATGGAGGAACACCATCTACCACAAGTGAATATTGTTGGACACCATCCAACACATCTCAAGTTGAAAGTACATCATCACTCGGATTTGACGAAGAAGGTATGCCATCATCCCTACGTGAACCTCAAGGTATGTCTTCTTATCCACCCTCGATCAAAGGTATGCAATCTAGCCCACCTCAATTAAATATTGATGAAATTCCTAATGTTGAGATGTATGTACCTAGGAGAACACCACTTAGAATTTTGTGTAGAAATCCAAAGTATTTGATTAATATTGATGATGAGATTTTGCAGAACATGGAAGGTAAGATTTCAACACGCACTTGTAGAAGATATGTTGATAAGATTTGGGAGAGATTCTTTGAAAGGATAAATGAGACTGCAAGATGACAACTATTTTTTGAAATGATGTAGGGTGTAAAGTATAGGAACATCATGAAGACTCTTGGGTTGAGAATATCGAATGCATCCAGTGAAGACACTATTGTGAAGAATCTAATGGATTCTTATGAGAGTGTGGGTAAGACCTCACATTCAAAGGATAGTAATGTCACCTAGTGTTTCATTACATCAACTTTGGTAAGTTGTCAAACAAAGAGAGATCGTCTCATTAGAAAGATGAGTGAACAAACAAGAATTAGTAGAAAAACTTTATCAAGAGACATTCAAAGGTGGCAAAGAATTGAGGGAATTGTTTCAAATGAATTATGGGCATTCTCGGGGAGACTGTCACGAAAAGATAAAGAAGTTGTCAAAGCATTGAGAACACTAATTGAAGAATATTGGAAGAATAACACAAGGCCATCTCCGAATCAAAGGGATGTGGTAAGAAGGAAAATTGGTAGTCGAAATCATGAGCCATATCCAAAGAATTTTTTGGATATGACTCAAACCCAATTTTTTCGGAAATTTGAAAATGATTATCCTCAAATTAGTATTTCTCAAATATTTTTTGAAATGATTAAACCTCTTTATGTCAAGGTAAATCACACATGCACTACTTGTTGCTGTAGAGTGCATATTGAATTCTCTAACCATTATGATGTATATCATTCTATATGTTTAGATTTGCATACTAACGACGTTTTGCAGGATTGTGGCATAGAAGCCCCACCAAAATCTTCAAGAGATTTCTTATCAAAAAAAATATGTGAAATAGAGGATGGCCAGATATTCTACAGGACAACATGCTTGGATGGTTCATGCGAGTGTTGCGGTGGCTTCCAGTGTATGCTAGTATGTCAACATATGGAAAGCACAGATGAGGTGGGATAGAAACTAGTAGAGTTTGGGAAGTATAAAATGGTAGCATATGCTACAAAAGATGGGTCTCAAGCAAAAAGATGTGATTTGGTTATTGAGAAGATTCCAAAGTACCCATTTATGTCCATGTTTCATGACAATATATTGTCTGAGTATGCAATGCATACCCATAGAGCTCGATGGTTGGACACGCAATTCAAGCTATTCAAGGACACCTTTCCAATTGGAAGCATAGTATCAGTGGTTGACTTTGTGGAGAACTACACTCTATAGCCACAGCGTGAGGTATAGTCACAGTATTACAACTCCACATAGGTTTCGATATTTGTGCACATAGCATTCATTCATGCATCTGATAGTATAGATGACCAAAGGAAGGTATTGAGGGAGTACCACTTTTACATTAGTGATGATCTCACACATTCTCCATAGTTCATGCAAGGTTGCTTCTAGATGTTCTATAATGGTTTGGCTCAGAGGCGCATAGAATACGATCGACATATAATATGGTCAGACAACTATGCATCATAGTTCAAGAACTCGTGCATGTTCTACTGGTTGTGCAGGATGCATGTCATTATAGGTTTTCAAAATATGTGGAATTTTTGTGAGGCTAGACATGGAAAGGGGGAGAATGATGGTGTAGGAGCATGCGTGAAAAGAGCATTAGCACGAGAAGAGTTAAAGTATAAAGATAATGCAAAGTTGATAGATGCAAAATCAATCGTCGAGTGGTGTAATGCATCGATGGGTTCAGGTAATGAAGTTACGTCTTCAATTCGTATATTTTTTTGCTTTATGGATGATACTAACATTGCACCATATGAATATTGTTGTACAATAAGAAGATCGACTAAGGTGCACTCTTTCCTTAGCTCAAATGCAGGTTCATGGAGTATCGATACATGAAAGATGGCATGCTTTTGTTCTTCATGTACAATGCAAGCTTGCAATGATTGTGAGTCAAGAGAGTGGGTTGAAAAATAGTTGATAAGTTATCTTAGCCCACTTCATGTGTATCACCCTCCAACGGCATTGGAACTAACATAGATGGAATCATAGGTTCACTTTGACCACGTATCAGATCTAGTTCAACCAGGTGATATATCTACTTGCTTAGTTGTTGAAATTCCATATCGTTATCTTACTTTGTACTATATTCATAATGTTGACTAATTTCAAGAGATTTGTTGCACATATCAATGCAGGGAATGTTTATGTAGTTATTGTAAATGAAGATAATGAAGAGGGAAAAGACTATTACTTGTGTCATTGTGTTGAGCCTACCAAAAATAAATTGGAGGTCGCAGTTATAGATGGAGAAAACATTGAATACCCTACAAGCTCAGTTTGGTTACTAGAGTGTGGCTTAGAAAGTACCCACATTCGAGTGTTAAACATTGGTTGTTTTAGGACTTTGACATGAATCGTAAGATTCTTCATTACTTGAACCTTGTTGTGGAATCCAATGTTCATTTGACCAAATAATGGGGTAGACCTTTTAACAAGACCTTGTGGAAGGTTCGTGAGTCTGACCATGAGGCAATACTTGACACAATAAAGAGTAGAGCAGACCGAGATGGTTCGTTGGATTAATTTGTAAGTATATGCACACTAGTTCTTATTAATTTATACTTGTATGCACATTAATTTGTTTGATTCCAATGCTATCATCTTCTTTTACTTTGCCTATTTGTACATAACATACTAAATAGTGATTGGTGTCCCCTTGCAAAAGAATGCAGATATATGAGCCATCCAAGAGAATGTCAGCTAGAAAAGCAATGCAACATCCTTATTTTGATGATCTTGACAAATCTCAATCATGATTTTAAGCCATTAGAAAAGTATGTGAAAAGCTTGGTGAGGGAATTTCAAGTTATTCATTTGAAGTTAACCTTATCATGAGCAGTTATAATGTAGACATTATAAGAGCATCTGAAATTTCAACTTACTCTATTCATTAGAGGTGTTGTGTGCAATAGGTATGTTGGTATTCCTAGTGAATATGTATGACCAGGAGTGACTAAGTTGTGAGACCTGCATGCCTATTTGTAAGTGCCTTCCATCTATTTTTATTTCATTTCCATTTTGGGTGCTCTTTCTTTTTCTCTTTTACTTTGCGTATTTGTAAGTAAATAACTAAAAATTGATTGATCTCTCATTGCAAAAAATGTTGATTTATGAGCCATCAAAGAGAATCTCAGCCAAAAAAGTAATGCAACATCCTTATTTTGATGATTTTGAAAAATCTCAATTCTAATTTCAATCCATTATAAAAGAGCGTGTGAAGCTTAGCGAGGGAATATCAAGTTACTCAATTGAAGTTAACCTCGTAATGAGCACCTATGATGTAGACATTTAACTTAGAGAATATTGAATTTATAAGTGACATTGTAAAAGATCTATGAGAACGAATTACCTAAGGAATTGTAATTTGATTTACTTACATAATGAGATTTACTCAAATACTATAATTTTGGAGTTCATGTTTGGTGCAGTAGCACCTTGTTCTGTAAATGCCTTCAATAGGAAAATTTGTAAAATTTGAATTTTGAAATGTAAACAATGTGAAAAAGGTCATGTAAAGGTCATATGCAATGTGTTCAAAGTCTGAAAGAGGTTATTAGGTGATTAGAGAAGTGATATAAAGCATGTAAGGTCAAGAAAAATAGAGATATTTTGTATTCTTGAATATTTACAATCAGTAAAATCCTTATTTTCGTGATTTTATGAGTTTTTCTAGTTGTTCATTAACTTGTACGACCTGTACAGTAGTTTACGGACTTGAATCTTGTTGTTTAAGGTAGAATAGTGTATATTTCATTTGAATCTACTTAGGAGAGTATCCATTGAGTTTATCATTAGTTTGAACTGATTTTCCTCAACATGGTTTGTAAATCAATAATGACTACCCCACCCAATTTGATAGTTTAGATTAGTGTCCAGTAAGTTAGTATTAGGATGTTTTAGGTGTGTTTGTTTATTTGTGCAGGGGAATTCAAGAAACAAAGGTGGAGTTACTTCTAAAGGGTTTTATGATGAATTTTCAAGTGAAAAGTGTGGCTCCAAGTGGTGTTTTGAGGAAAAATTCTCAAATGACTTCACAAACAAATGACTGATCTAGATAGCTATTATTGAGTTACAACATATACTTCAAAATCAACAGTGACTCTCTTGGAACATGTGCATCAAAAATGACCTTCTTTGTTGTCCTCATTAGGCTAACTAGGCCTAATTTACAAAGGAACATACCTTTAAACATTCAACAACCCCATTAACTTGTTGGGGCAGCAATTATCATGTATCCAAACCCTCAGATCTACAATTTTTTAGGACAAACTCACTCCACCATGCCAAACCAAAACCCTTATTTTATGTCAGTATAAGAAGGGTTTATTGAAAGGAATGGTTTCACACCTTACCAGAACATGCCACCACCTCAGACATTCTTAAAATCACCTTATCAAACTCAAAAGGCAATCACCCAACCTCTACATGCAATATTTTATCAAACCCTAGGGTGAAACCTCATTTTCCATGCCCTTTTCCATCAAAATCTACATGGGCAGCAACACAAACCCCATAAAAATTATTCCCCTTCACTTATAAAATTTAAATCTGATCCTACAGAATTGTGTTGGGTCTATCTACAAAAACCTCTCTTAGTTTTGGCTATCTCAGAGTGGTTTTCCTGTGGCAATGGATTTTCACTTGATGGAAAAAGAGTCAAATCCAAGCACTGCAAAGTTGCAAAGTGGTGCAAATTCCATTCTACAACTCGTGTGACCAAGTGGATTGTTCTAACGCATCCAAATAGGTATATTTATGCTAGGAATGGTCCTCTTTTGCACCCAAACACACGGAATCGCTCTGAGGTACGTTCAATCGGATCGATCCCTTAAGAGTCCAAAGTGCTAAATGGCTACAAACTTTATCATGTTGTTACTCAAATATCATGATTCTTAGAAACTTCTTGTCTAATCCTAAAAGATAATGTTGAGCCCCTCTCCAAAAACCTCTCTCATTTTTTTCTATCTCGGAGTGGTTTTTCCGTGGCAGTGGATTATCACTTGATGGAAAAAGTGTCAAATGCAAGCAATGCAAAGTTGTAAAGTGGTGCAAATTTCGCTCTACAACTCATGTGACCAAGTGGACTATTTCAACACATCCGAATAGGTATTTTTACACTAGGCATGGTTGTATTTTTCACCCAAACATGCGGAATCACTCCAAGGTATGTTCAATCGGATCGATCCCTTATGCATCCAAAGTCCTAAACGGCTGCAAACTTCAGCATGCTATTACTAGAATATCGTGATTCTTAGAAACTTATCGTCTAATCCTATAGGATTTTGTTTGGCCCCTCTACAAAAACCTCTCTCAGTTTTCGCTATCCCGGAGTGGTTTTCCCGTGGTGGAGGATTTTCACTTCATGGAAAAAGCGTCAAATGCAAGCAGTGCAAAGTTGCAAAATGGTGCAACTTTCGCTCTACAACTCATGTGACCAAGAGGACTATTCCAAAGCATCTAAATAGGTATTTTTATGCTAGGCATGGTCCTCTTTCGCACCCAAACATGTGGAATCGCTTTGAGCTACGTTCCATCGGATCGATCCCTTAAGGGTCCAAAGTGCAAAATGGCTGCAAACTTCAGCATATTATTACTCAGATACTGTGATGCTTATAAACTTATCATATAATCCTAGAGGATCATGTTGGGCCCCTCTACAAAAACCTCTCTTGGTTTTGGTTATCTTGGAGTGGTTTTCCCGTGGTGGCAGATTTTCACTTGAATGAAAAAGTGGCAAATTAAAGTTGTGCAAAGTTGCAAAGTGGTGTAACTTTCGTTGTGCAACTCGTCTGAGCAAGCATACTATTCCAGTGCATCTAAATAGGTATTTTTACACTAGGAATGGTCCTCTTTTGCACCGAAACAGGCCAAATCGCTCTGAGCTACGTTCCACCGGATCGATCCCTTAAGGGTCCAAAGTGCAAAATGACTGCAAACTTCAGAACGTTATTACTCGAATACCCTGATGCTTAGAAACTTATCATATTATCATATAGGATCGCGTTGGGCCCCTCTAAAAAAACCTTTCTCGCTTTTGGCTATCTCAGAGTGGTTTTCCCGTGGCAGCAGATTTTCACTTTATGGAAAAAGTGTTAAATTCAAGTTGTGCAATGTTGCAAAGTGGTGCAACTTTCACTTTGCAACTCGTGTGACCAAACGAATTGTTCCGACGTGTCTAAATAGGTATTTTTACACTAGGCATGGTCCTCTTTCACACCCAAACACGTGGAATCACTCTGAGGTACGTTCAACCGGATCGATCCCTTAAGGGTCCAAAATGCAAATTGGCTGCAAACTTCAACATGTTATTATTTGGATACCGTGATGCTTAGAAACTCCTTGTGTAATCCTACAAGATTGAATTGGGCTCCTCTACAGAAACATCTCTCATTTTTTACTATCTTGGAGTGGTTTTTCTATGGCGGCGGATTTTCACTTGATGGAAAAAGCGTCAAATGCAAGCAGTGCAAAGTTGCAAAGTGGTGCAACTTTCATTCTGCAACTCATGTGACCAAGCATATTGTTCGAACGCATTTGAATAGGTATGTTTACACTAGGCATGGTCCTCTTTTGTACCCAAACATGCGGAATCACTCTGAGGTACATTCAACTGGATCGATCCCTTAAGGGTCCAAAGTGCTAAATGGCACCAAACTTCATCATGTTATTACTAGGATATCGTGATGCTTAGAAACTTCTCGTCTGATCCTATAGGATTGTGTTGGGCCCCTCTATAGAAACCTCTCTCAGTTTTGGCTATCTCGAAGTGGTTTTTCCGTGACAGCGGATTTTCAATTGATGGAAAAAGTGTCAAATGGAAGCAGTGTAAAGTTGCAAAGTGGTGAAAATTTCATTTTACAATTCGTGTGACCAAACTAACTACTCTAATGCATCCCAATAGGTATTTTTACACTAGGCATGGTCCTCTTTCGCACCCAAACACGTGTAATTGATCTGAGTTGCATTAAACTGGCTTGATCCCTTATGATGGCATACAAAAAAATGGAAAAGAGAAACATACAAACAACGGTTAAGAAGTTTGATTATTCCACACAAAAAGCGTATGATCATTGGTGCAGAGCATCTTGTTCCTCCATTTGATGAAGAAGGACTAGTTTAGCGGTTTTAGTGATTATTTGATGGTCAATAGGTTGTTGTGGGTATTTTGAGAATGCTTTGTCTTGAATAAGGTCAATTAAGACCATTAGGTATGTTTTAGGGTGAATTTTGGGTCTACTGATAAAAAATGTGAAAATTTCAATCTTGCACTAGAAGTTGTCTTTGTAGCCTTTGAAGGAAAATTTATGAATTTCTATATGAGTGTGAAAGAATGGAATTTTGTTGATGTAATAAGGCTATTTATAGGCCATTTGTGTGGGTTTAGAGGTCATTAGTTGTATTTATTAGGTTGGAGGAGTCTAAAGTTGCAAATTTGTAAGTTGCTTAAAGCAACAAATTTGAAATGCAATGGTTACTTGTTTTGAAAGTTGGTTTTTAGTTAGTTGAGGGAATGGGTCAGTTAGAGAAGGGTGTAAAAGACTATGTAAAGCATTGAGAGGCTTGAATGGAGGTTTTTGTTGAACTTTTGGAGAAGATCTAATAAGAATTATTCACATTGTTCTCTGTTTTTTAGATTTTTGATACAAACTTGTTGATCCCGTACTTGGTACGGCCTGTAGTTTTCCTATACAGTCCCAAGGCTGACATGGATTGAAAGAGGGATAAGTTGGCTTTATTTTGGTGGTGGTTTGGTGCAAAACCATAAAGGAATAGGAGAGTTCTTATCATTGATTCAAGTGAATGTTGGAGTCTTAGTGGGCATATTTGAGAGAAGCTATGTCAAATCACAACTTGGTTGAGCCACTCTGCATCGCCAATGGTGCTTTGCAATTCGAAGAGTGATTGAGAGTGTGTTGCTTTGTTAAATAGACCTATTCATGGGTCTAGGACAACATTCAGTCCATTTCTTATTTTTATTATAAATTATAACTTGTGTTCTCTCGAGTCCATTTCATATACAAGAAATAATATTGTAAAAAGCTGACATATAAATCTTTCGATGGTGATGAATCAAGAACAAATTGGAATATTTTTATGAATCATTTCATGGAATACCAATTGAAAATGTGTTTTTTTCTTTTAGATAAATTTGTTTAGCATCAATCAATTAATATTCAAGAAAAACCATGAAGGACAACAATGATCAATGCTAGGGCTAACCAAATAATAGTTATACATGTGAATAATTCAAGCATGTACATGTCAATAAAGGAAGCAAAAGAACTCAAAAACACATAAGCCTCAAGAAGTATACACACGAATACATAGTATACACAAATTAATACAAAGTATATGCACGAATACAAGGTACACGCATGAAAACACGTAAGCCACAAAGTATACATTCAAACAAACGTAAGTCAAAAGAATACATGTAAGTTGTAAAGTATACACTTGAATACACGTAACTCATATATATTGAACCATTAATTTAGAATGAAAATATGGACACCATCGATAAAAGATATTTGTATTAACCAAATAGCCATGTAGGCATACACCAATATATGCCGATATAATTATGAAATATATGTACAAAATAGCCATCTAGGCTTACTAGAATGCCATATAGGCATACAATGTCAAATATGTCCAATACAAAATATGTACAAAACTGCCATGTAGGCATACAACAAAGGGCTCTGGAATCAAAAGTCATTGCTCTCCATGCTCTGGAAATAAAATATTTCCCTTTGCTTTTCGATCAGATGGTGATAGGTCTGTCACTTGTTTCTGTTGTGCTCGAAGAGTGCTCCTACTGCTCCTCCTAGGGTTTCGTTCATGGCGAAGTTTTAACTGTTACAATAAAAAGTATACACATGATTATATAGAAATTACATTATAAAAAATGATATATTTGAAAAAATAATCACTTACAGCCATCTCATGATCTCTCTCCATGAGGGATATATTTTCACGTCCATGCTCAAGCGTGCTCAAGCCCTGTATAAACCATACAAATAGAAGTTAAACTACGTGAATCAATAATGGTTTGATTTTTCACTAACATCTATAACAACGAATGTAAATTGAAATTTACTAATTTGCCTCATACCTCCCCTATCAAATCCATCGAGGATTGTATAGTATATGACACACCAATCTCCATTGACCTCATCACATTTAGAGGTGTTTCAGTTTCCAACATCTGAAAGTAAAACAACAAATTATTCAACGTAATCAACGATGTGCATATAAACTACACAAATCTATTAAGTAAAATTCATTAGTTAAACTCTTTATTCTATTACCTCCATGTAGGTTTGAGTAAATCCACTGCCACTGGAAAGTGTTCCATCGAAACCTCCAATATTAGTTTGTTCAACATCCAAAATTGCATATTAAATTACCGTTTGTAAAATAATGCTATTAACATGTAATAAATTCATAATTGTTTACTAGTTACATACCCCAACGATAGGTGTATTGTAGAAATAAGTAGGTGGGGGACCGGTGTATCCAGTCTCAACACTGTGACCTTGCAATTTTATTAAAATCATAAAACATTTTTAGTTAATCTTGCATTTCAAAATTGAAATTTAATAAATTAAATTCAATGAACATTCACTAACTTTTACCTGACTATCAATGCCATATGCCTCATGCAAAATTCCATTTTCCCTCTCCATCTCCATAGTTGCAGATAGATCCTACGTAGCATCCTCCTGAGTGTCGGTGGGGTCATATGAACAAGTAGCCCCGCAAGATTGTCACACATGTCTTCGAAGGCCACCACTCGAAGACTCCCCTAGATGGTGATGTAGAATAGGGCTAGTATGATAGACAGAACTCTGGGTCAAAGTGTTGATCACCTGCAATTTCTCTATGCCAACACTTTCCTTCACGACGGAAGGAATAACAATATGCTCACGAGGTCACCTAGCGAGAGCTCGTCTACCTTTCCGCGTAGGATCCGACTGTGCATTGGGTCTATCATAAGCTGACCCCCCACCTCTCCCCTAGAAACCCCTCATATCAAAATAATTTGATATTTTTTCAATATGAACTCACTGTATAGTATCCTAAGGAAATATTGTGGGACCTTGCAATTGTTGCATGGTGGGTTATCAAAGACCATGTACCACCTATCATAAAACTAGTCCCTAATCTGTTGGTGGTGGCACCAATGGATAGGAAACCTCTTTGAATTGAGGGGAATATTTTGATTTGTGCATGGGTTGGTGAATAATGAGCACAAATCACCTTCTGTAATTATTAAATCCTTTACATCTTTTTATGATAGTTTATTTGCATGTAATAATCCCTAGTAGCCTGCCTCCTATCTTGCCATCCAGTTATTTTTTTGCTAATTGAATCTACATTTTTTAACATATCTTTCAATGAATTTTCTAGGGTCATTCTTTTTGTGATTTAACCATTTGGATCACTCAACCTACTGATCAAATCCTTAATTTTATTTTTTTTGTTCTCAATTTCACTCCTTAAATTTTTTTGAGTGCCAAGAGGGGGTTGAGTGATTGGTGGAGGAGTTTGTTGTTGTGGTTGATTTTGATCTCAAGGATTTGGTTGGTCTTCCTGTTGAGGATCTTGAGGGTTTGAAGGTTGATTTGCATCTCCTACAAATTCAAACAAATATATATTGAATTCAACCTAAAACTAACTAATTCAAAACAAAAGCATAGAATCCTTACCTCTCACACCTCCTCATCGTGGAGCCATCATTGCGAAGAAATAGCAATTTTTGGTGAAGAATTTTGTTGAATGGCTCCTCCTAGAATGCGAGCATGAAATATGGGGGTTTTGGTTATGGCTAGAAGAAGAAAATAGTCAAAATAAGAATGACAACATTTCTCTTCTTTTCTTCTTTTAACAAGCAATAACGGGCTCACATTATGACTTTTCAAAGGTCTTTTGAATGTGTCCATGAAATAGCTACCCATTTCCATGCACCGACCCTTCCAGTCATAATCACCCTCATCTAAGAGCATATGCATTAGCAAAGAATAATGAGGGAAATGTAAAGGGAGCACCTCCTTCTTCAGATTGAGGAAATGCTCATGCATTTATTCAGAAGCATAATTGGCATAATCATAACCAGTGTTTTGATTATGACCCTATATATTTGTCACCATTACAAATAGGCCAAGGGCTATCCTTACCTCAAAATTCTGGGCCAACACTTAATTCAGGTAGTAATATTTTTTCTTCAAATAATCCACAAAATCCTCACACTCAAAAGGCTCAATGTCCTTAGGAATAAATCTATCCTTTCTCCTTTTATGTTGAACAAGTAGTCTATCTCTGTATGCAAATCTATTACACTCATATTCAACATATAGCTCGACATGCCTAAACTTCATAGTATAATTAGGGTTTAACCCAAATACCTCCATAATCTTGTCCTTTGTCACTTCTAGGATCACATCACCATTTTCATTCCTAATTTTTTTGTCAATGGGATGATAGTGCCTAGCCAGCTCCATCATCAAGTCCGCTTCTACAAAAACATTTGGTACCACTAACTTTCCAAGGTTCAGCCCATATAAGTACATGCAGGCTTATTAGAATATTGCATGTTAAAAGCATACCAGAATAGTTGCCACTCGCTCTAAGGCTGGGGTTTTTCATCAATTTCACCAACACTATCAATCAACCGGGTGGTCACGACAACTTGACCTATAGGTCTCTTGCCAATTCAAGACCCTCATTTTATATCTCCATAGGCCTCCTGCATGAACCTTTATGTTTCCTTCTTTGCACTTCTGGTCCTAAGAGACGTTGCAAGAGTACTTGGTGTAGGGTTAGCTACTACAAGCGATTTTGGCTTAACCTCAGATGAAACATATTGAGTTTTAAGTCATTTAACCCCTTTTTGTTTTGGTTTCCACTTTGGTCTAATACTAGATTCATAGGGCTCTGGTTCTCTCATGTTTGAAATGCAAGAGAACTAGGGTTTATGATTTCTTGCAATTGAAAAGACCCTCCAAAGTATGAAAACACACAACACTACTTGCAAAATAGGACTATTATCTTAAATTTTTACCCAACACTTATCACCAATTTGAAGCTACCACTAATGGACAAGCGAATAATATTCCCAATTCCCTATCAACTTTCTAAAAAAAATCACTTCAATAATCTGTCTAGGAGGAGATATATAGTTTTCTTACCCGATTGAATGATTTACACACTTGTTTCTATATAAGTTCACCGGAGCTTCTCGCACAAATTCTTCAGCTTTTGGTACTCCTTTCCACTTCCAAGCAACTCCAAATGCATAATTAACTAGGTATCTACCTTCTTTTATGGCCAAGAGATGAGCACGCTATCATTAATGTGTGATAGTAAGTTCATGTAAGTGAACTGACATTTAACCATTCACGTTCAAACCCTGTTTGTTGATCTTTTTTGTTTTAAAACCACTTCAATGATTCTCAACTCATAATGCTACTTTATTTCTTGCTTTATATGATGTCCTCAATATTCTACCACATTGCCCTTTCATTCAATGGTCATCACTTATTGCTGATATATGTCCTCCTTCACTAGCTCCATCAATGATGCAAGCATCCACACAATGAATCCTTAGCCCTTGGATCAATGACCGATCCTCAATCATGTTCATCATCCCATTGCACATCACTAATGTAACTTCACACTTTGAATCTCATTAGCGATAGGAGATACAGTGAAGAAGCCAAGTTAAGACATGTACACCAGCATGAGAATCAACGATACAAAAGACATCACACATAAGATCTATTCAAATTAGTGAAAGAAACTTGAACTAAAAATCCATCGCTCATCGCTAATCCTCCTCATAAATTTTACAAGCAATTAGCAATGAGAGATCCCTGCGATAACATTGAGTACTCATATCATGTATCATTAATGTAGAACTCATCACTTAAAACCTATCCATGATACGTGAAGCTTGGGAGATCCATAATATCGCTCATCGCTATTTTGAAATTTACCTTTTCAAAACCATTCACGATGAGAAATGTAGAGAAGAACATAATAACGGAGGTTGTCACTTATCGCCATTACAAATTTAAAGCTCAAAATCTATTAGTGATAAATGATAAATCAATGATACAAGGAGAAACAAAGATCATCACTCATCGCTCATTGAGATCAGGAGCTCCAAAAGCTATTCGCAATGAGCGATAAAAGGAAATATCACTCATCGCCTATCACTAGTTCAAAACATACACTTTAGAAGAAATTCACCATACGTGATAAAGAGAGATGGGTGATGGAACTTAAGTGAAAACTTTCCAGCACGTGCTCATAAGTTATTTTAATGAAGGGGACCCTCTAGGATGGCATGAAAGAAGGGCTCAAAAGATTCTAAGTCATGAAATGCAAAATATGTAAAGGCCAAAAAGGCCCTTTACATAACCTTATAAAATAAAAGAAACTAAGACCTAGGCATGGAGGATCGGTTACCCTACGATGGTGAATGGCATAAGATTTTTTAATGTGACCAGCAATGGGCAATAGGAAGTTAATGTCAGTGAAATAGAACATTGCAAGCATTTAGAGCCAAGGGTTTCTTAAGGACAAATTATAAGTTAATACAATAACCCTTCAATAGTGATGACAAGAAAAACCCTAAACCCTCTGATACCAACCCAATACTGAAAATATCACAAGATTTTGAGATGGAACACCAAAATTTTGCAAGTTCCATCATGTTATAGATTTCTCTAAATTTTTGGTTTTAGTTATTATTGCAACTCTAGGTTTTTGTATAGTATATGTAGCTCCATATTAAACACTAATAATTTTTTACATTTATTTCAAGGGAGGGGGCACCTATAGAACCCCACTCCAAGAAAGTAACTTCCAAAATAGACCATAACTCCCCACATAAGCATCTTTGACTTTCACCACATATATTGTCATATGTAACAACCAAGCACCCTCTCATGAAGCACTAATTACAATCACATGTCATATAATATAGATGATGCTCTTAAAATTCTACTATGTAACTTTCTCATCAATGTCTCATTACATCAATATTTTACGTCTAGATAAACAATAATAAAATAAATATTTATGTCATGCTCTCAATCGAGTGTCCTATTTTAGCACTCCATGATGCTTGGACATACATAACTTAAATTTAATTTTTTGTAACTAATTAATTTACAGTATACCTTAAGATATGCAAGGTGAATAGCACACAAATCCTAACAATTTCAAAAGTATGTAAATAAAAAATCATATCTCAAAGCCATAATAGAAGGACAAACTCTAATGCAAAACCTTAGGTCATGTAAGAATTTTCAAGTTTTCCAAAAAATGTAATAGATAAAATTAAATCATCATGAATATCTAGTCTTCTACTTAAATAAAATAATAAGCACATAATTAACCTAGATATGAGTGTTGTGAGAGATAATTGATGTAAAGGTACAAAATGTGTGGATAAGGTGTACTTAGTTGTAAATTTGATGATATAAAGGATGTTGATGTTATTGTTGACCACCACAAATATAATGTGATGTGTAGGGTCAATTCGATTGAAAATAATTCAAAAATTATGTTTTCCTTCACCTCCTAGATATTTGAATGTTTCAAATTGGTATCTAGATGCACCATTAAGGAGCTTGCCAATTAGATAGCTAAATGGGTTTTCCTATGTCAAACCCCTTGGCAGACCAAATTGATAGTATTGAGAAAAATCAAAGATGATATTCATATATCTATATACAAATGACCTATAATTAGATTTGATTCCTTTATACCTTTGGAATTGAAGTGCGCTCTAAGTATTTTCACGTTATTTATTATGATTTAAATGCAAAATGAATGTATTCAAATACCATGGCATAACATAATATTACATGAAATGTTTCCTATATTGGGTCATAATGGTTGGTAGAAGGGGATGGGAAAGTTAAAAATAATAATTTGGAGATCATTCTCGTGCTCATTGGGATTGACTTGTGGTAATATCAAGTCACTCAAAAATGAACCATAGAGATAAGATGGTGAATTTAAGGTAGGAGTGAATGTGTGAAAATTAATGCTAATAAGAATGAATATACAATAACTACATAAGAATTAATGCTGAAAGGATAAAATAAAGATAGATAGGAATCAAGTTGTACACCAAACCTAACACAAAAGTATGTCATTTGTTAATATATTAATTACTTAAGACTTTCACATTAAAATGAGCACAAGACTAAATAGAAAAAGGAAATAATTATACTAATTTTGTTAATAAAATAAGATAGTGATAACGCCACCTCAAAAAAATAGTTCTTATGCGCTTTCCATTTGAAAGAAAAGGTATGTTGCAAACTTTGACTTATAACCTTTTGACAATAAAATTGTCAACTAAGCAATCAACCATTATGCATACAAATATTAAATGTAAACATCAAACTTTTTATTTCAACAACAGTTGAAAACATGGCCTGCATATAAACTCTGGTCAACATTAGCTACAAATTTGTCTTGTATTGAAAAATCACATTAATTTTTCATATGTTCACATAGAGAAGGATCACATTTAGTGTTTCCTTTTATCTGCTGGAGTGCTCGAGAGTTAAATTTGACAATCAACCCTAATTGTCAAATAAATATTTTTATGACAAATATTTGTTGAGATTACCATTCACATAATAGAATGATTTATAAAAAAAAAAACCATTTCACCGATTGTTGTCAAAACGCTACGGTCAATACCTAATACAAGTAAAAGTTCGATTATTATGCTTCAGAGACACGCATTCCATAGTTATTAAAAGAGAACGGAAACTGGAACAACGCTTTACGTATTCCCTGATCGCTATCATGTGATGGTGCATACAGTCGTGCAAGCCCTGAAACTGGCTTGGCCATATTCAGACTTATTTAACATATCAATGGACTCTGTACATTGCGCATTAAATTGTTACACTGTTGAAGTAAAATAACTGTGTTGACTGCACACCAATTGAAACAGATAAATAAGACAGCTAGGTGGGTCCTTATAGGGATATTTATGGTGCCAAAGTGATCAATAAGAGTTGCCTGAAGTTGCTCAAACAAATATCGTGACAGTCAGAACACCCAATGATTTGTACAATTCATGATAGAGACATTTAACGAGTCAATCATAGCCCTAAACTGCAGGCAATGAATGAAGACGTATTTAATCGAGAATTACGTTGTAAAAATTAATAGCTTAATAGTTCATGTGCATGTCGTGATATTATTGGCTCACTTTAAAGAAAGAGACATGAAAGCGCGGTAAATTTATAGCAGAATAGAAGTAGAATAGAATAAAATAGTATGGAGGAGCCCGGGAGGACTATAAAGCTTACACTAGGATTGCTCGTGAGGGAGTGAGAAAATCAGCCGTCATTTCATGCCCTTCTCAATCTGTGTAAATCAATTCCATTGTGAGAAGTGAGAAGAAAATCGCAATGTGTGTTGCGTCGCTTGTTGGATTGCTCGTAATACTATCATGTTGCTTTTATGATGTAAAAGCAGCGCCAGCCTGCTTCGTGTTTGGAGATTCACTGGCGGACGCTGGCAACAACAATTACCTTGCCACCACTGCCAGATCCAACTTCTATCCTTACGGAATAGATTATCCTACGGGTAGACCCACCGGTCGATTCTCGAATGGACTCAATATAGCAGATTTTATAAGTACGTATTAACTTATTAATAAGTTGAAGTCCAGTATAAGTACGTATTAACTTATTAATAAGTACGTATAGCAGATTCAGGCTATGAATTGTAATCAGGTGCTCAATGAAAAGTTATGAGCACACGAGCTTTCTTTTTTAACTGTTCTGTATCTTTTTGTTAATATGGGGTTTTTTCCTCTTCACCCCTCGCTGACTTTTGTAATCTCTTTTTATTATTTTTCAATAAATTCGTGGTTCTGTCATCTTTATTTTTATTTTATTTTAAAGTTGAAGTCCAAAATTTTATACTGCAGTTTATATTTTTATCATTTAGAAAAAAAAATTAATATTTAGTCGATAGATTACATATAGTGTGAGATTTGAATCTGAAAAAGTCTAAACAAGTTTTACCTTATGATATTGCTATCAGGATTCAACTGTGTAGGTTTCGAGTCAAACTCATTGACCCATGATTCATGAGTAGTGGTTCACAAGAACCCATCCACCACAACTCATGAATCATGGGTCAATGAGTTTGACTCGAAAACTACATAGTTGAATCCTGATAGCAATATCATAATTTGACACGCTGTGGAAGAAACCTCCTACTTATCAAATTTTACCTTCCATTTAATGATAAAGCAGCTGTCATTATTAACATACATGTAGTTTTCAAATCCTTGAATTTAATCACTGTAGGTTGAATTTACTACCTTGTGACTTGCAGGCATGAAGCTGGGGGCAGAATCTGTGCTGCCATATTTAAGTCCTTTACTTAATGGAGATGCATTGCTCAGGGGGGCTAATTTTGCTTCTGCAGGCGTTGGGATTTTAAATGACACTGGACTGCAATTCGTATGAATATGTTTAATTATATTCTAATCCAATTTTATTTTACTTGTACGAGGGAGAATGAATCAGGAAAACCTTTGTTTGCAGGCAAATATCATCAGGATGCCACATCAGCTCCAGTATTTTGTTCAATATAAAAACAGGGTGTCTCAGGTCATTGGAGTTGCTCAAACTGACAGACTTGTTGCAGAGGGTCTTATGTCGATTACCCTTGGGGGAAATGATTACGTCAATAACTACTACTTAACTCCGACCTCACTGAGATCCATTCAGTATAGATTACCGGAATACACACAATTTATAGTCTCCGAATATGAGAAAATTCTCAGGGTAAATTAATTTTTCTTTTATAAGGCTAGGCTGTGACTGTGATTACAATTCTCGAGAGAATGAAAAAAAGTTTATATAAGTAAAAGATAAGAAAAAACGTTCATCTACACAAAAAAATACTACTGAAAAAAATTTCTAGAAACTTGTAACTTTACTAATCTTAGTAATAAGATTTATACCTAGCTTCGATATCCATTTTGCATGTCAACAGGCTTACGAACTGTCCCACGTTAAGATTGAAATTACAATTCACCCATTTTGAACTAAAATTGAAATTGCAACCAACCCACTCTTTTAGTTATTCTTTTTATCCTATCAAACTATATTTGCAAATTTTACAGTTTTGCAACTTATTTGCTTGGTATCTTCGAAAGCATCGATAAAATGTCTTGTAATTTTTAATGCAGCAATTGTACAACTTGGGAGGAAGAAGGGTGATGGTAATATCAACAGGGCCATTGGGGTGTGCTCCTGCAGTAAAGGCCAACAGGTCTCGCAATGGCGAATGTGTTGCAGAACTTCAGCAAGCTGCTTCGCTTTTTAACTCACAGGTTAGATCTGTTGTAAATCAACTCAACAGCGAGATTTCTGCTCAGGTTTTCACCTTTGCCGACAGCTACTCAATGAACATGGGCTTGTTCAGTAATCCTGCAGCATACGGTAAGCACCTGCATGAAACCATGCTGTTAATATATTTAGAGCATTATCATCTAAAATACCTGCTATTCTAAATCTCATGGTGTTTGTATTCATAGGAATTGTGGATACAACGAATGCATGTTGCGGAGAAGGAAGATACAATGGGGCAGGCTGCTTTACGGTTTCAACACTTTGTAAAAACAGAGATGAGTATTTGTTCTGGGACAATTACCACCCCACTGAGAAGGCCAACCGGATCATTGTCGACGAGTTTTTTGATGGCTCATCTTCTGTCATGAGCCCTCTTAACCTCAGACAGATGATGAAACTAAATGACCGACTCATTCTCAAATGTCAGACCGCGCAGATCAATAATCCATGAACCATTTTCCATTTAGTTTCAACTCTAATGAATTGTGCTCGTTATTTATTAGTGATTTTAATGAGCAAAAGTAATGTAGCAAAATATTTGATGCAACTATGGCAGAATGTGACAATGCTCATCCTACAGAGGTCTAACAGAAAATGGTATTCATTACTCTGTACCATCCGAAGTTTGATATGTGTTCTTCTTTGTTATCAATTCAGCATGTGCCAAACTATTAATCAAGAATTAATATAAAAAACGAAGAAAAGCTTTCAAATATTCCAATAACAGTAGTTCAATAGTTGCATTAAATTATATGTGTTGTGCTAATTAGCCGATACATATAGTGTGAGATTTGAGTCTGTCACATCTACAAATCATTATTGAGTCATCATAAAATAAGTTTCACCTTTCGTTTAGTGGTAAACTAGTTGTAGTCTCCAAAATATCAGATAAAACCCTTCAAAATATCACTTATCACATAAAAGCCAGATAAATATTGAGTTGACAACTAGATGGGAACATTCAATTTCCATTTGGAGTGTTTTTTTCAATTTGATGGCAAAAATCTTTTTCATTTGTATTGCTTTATGTTTTAAATCTGTACTAAAATATTTCATAATCAAATACATACTTAATTTCTTTAAGAAAAAAATTTAGATTTGTCTAAGTTTATTTCATTCCATTATTTAGCACTTATTATTAATTGTCTAATCCAGCCGCATACAACTAGAATTTGCAGTGCATCCATGCACAAACACATACTCTCTAACATATTAACATACATATAGTTTTCTATTGGCATAATCCTTGAGCCTCCTTTAGATGCAAGTGCTAGTTTAGTCTAGTTTTAACTAATTTCTAAGAATGGGTAAATATGGTGTATATATGTAAACAACTACCATATTGTTTGTTATTTAAAATTTTGGAGGTTCTAAATAATATAAAGTGTGTCAACTATTTAAACTCTTTTAATATGGGAGAGGGTCGTATGTTGGTGTAGGTTTTTATACTTTTAAAGAAAAAATATTTTAAAAGTGATAATGTGAATCATATTTATTGTAAAAATAAAATATTTCAAATTTTTTTTATATAATTGTTTAATTTATTTTATTCCTTTTAATTTATAATGTATTGGATTAATGAAAGGATGATCAGTGTTTGAGAGTAAAACATCTATTAAAAAAGAGTATATTTGAGTGAAATTATACAAAAAGAAGTCAAATAAACATTCACTTTTGTTAAATTAATGGTATGGCATAAACTAGTTTCATGGGTAAATGTTTGAAATGACAATTGGTTGGTTTTAGTATAGATATGAAAAAAATCATATTAATTGTGACTAATACATATCTTCCTATTAATAGTCACAAATATTTTACGTAACAGGATATTTCTTACAAGATAATACTATACATGTCAACTATCCCATCCAAAAGATAGACATTATTCCAAATATCAACCTTGCTATAACAAATTTGTAGCATCCCCATGCCCAATTGCTAGTCCAGTTAATACATGCAATTCCTATAACAATACAAAATAGATTATAAAACTAATGACTAACAAAAAACCAAACAATACAATCACCTATATTCAAATCCATCCATTATGCAATATGTAAGTAAATTCAAATCCACCCATTCAAATCCATTTACTAATTCTACAATCTTGAATGCAAAGTAAATTTCAATTCATCCATTAATTCAAATCTATCCACCAATTCTATAATATTAAATGCATCGAGATCCTAACTTCCTCATTTAGCCACCAAAAATTAATTACAATTAACATCTGCCAATCAAATTCAACCACATACATCAAGACATATCAACACAACAATGTCTCACTTTTCGGCTTAAATGCAACACTTAAAATGAACATTTTTTTAGAATTTTTTAATTTGTATTAATTATTAAAAAATATATCAAGAATTTAAGGATGATGTAAATTAATGAGATGTGTTATTTTCTATGAGGATTCAAGTTGTATTTTTTAAAGAATTATTTTTTATATTTTTATTTATTTTATATTTAATATATTTTGTAACATGCAACTTTCACTACAAACTAGTAGGTTGTAACTACTTTAACACTTGTTGATAAACCCACAAGTTTGAATGATTCATTTAATGTATAGCTCTCCCATATAGGTTAAAGTTACATTGTCAGGGAATTCTTAACAATGCTGATAAAGTATGTTATATTTCTATACCTAAATAAATGTAGATATATATTGAAGGAATAATAGTTGGGTGAAGAAAATTTGAAATTTGTAGAGCATAGATAGATGGAGCTAGGTGAGAATCTCCTGGTTCTTGTCCCCTGGTGCAAGTTGATTTAGGCACTTCTAACTGGTAGAGTGTGTCTCCCAATGGCAATAACGGGCCTCCTGGGTCACCTCCTATCTCCTCTGATCAGGTAAAGGTACCCCCACCACTTAACGTGAAAGATATTTTTCCCAAAAAGGCTTGTGTAGTCAAGGATAGGGTACAGATTCTACATTTGGATGAGGGTACCACAATAAAAATCAAGCACCCTTCCATTGATCGTTCGTTGGCAAAAATGGAAAATTGTCTTATTAGAAGGTTTGTGAGTAGGAGGCCTAACATTGAGTCTATTCCTAAGTGGGATTCTTCACATTGGGTTGTTAAAGGTTCCTTTTCCACTTCAGCTCTCCTAAAAGGCCCGTTCTACTTCAGCTTCACCCCTCACGAGAACTACTTATCTACCCTAATCGAAGGGCCTTGGTTCTTTAGTAAACAGATTCGTGCTCTATGTAAGTGGAGACTGGGCTTTGATCTTTTTTCTCACTTGGTGGTTGCGCTCCCAACCTAAGTTTGACTCCCAGGCCTTCCCCTAGAGTTTTGGGATGAGGAGATTATTGTGAGAGCGGCCAACTCCTTTGAAAAAAAATTCTCTCTATATTATGTCACAAAGGAATGAACCAGGCTAGTGTTTTCTCATTTCTACGTCAGCATTGAACTGAATAAGGTGCTCCCAACCTTGGTTACTCTTGAATCTAGGCTTGGTAAGTGGTCTCAAGCCATTAAATATGAAAAATCTACTCTATTTTGTCAACTTTGTTCTTATGTTGGCCATTTGTGCAATGCTTGATCTAAAGGTCTACCGAAGGGTTCATACCCTATGGTAAAGGACAAGTTGGAGGCCTCTCGTTCTCCTAGGCTAGAGGCTAGTTGTTCCACTCCCAAATCGGCATCGATGATGGCCTCGTCGATTGTTCCTAAGCTCCATGTCTTGTCCCTTGCCTGAGCTAGTGAGTGTGTTCTCCATGTCTTGTTGATCCTCTCCCATCGTTGGTGTCTAAGAACCTTGAGCCTACTGATGAGGTAAAAATAACCTCATCATAATAAAATCTAGAAAGCTTACTTTTTCTAATTCAATCCTAAGCCTGTGCCAATTTATTAAACTTTAGGAGAAGTAATTGCTTATTTTAAGGAAAATTATGCTTTCTTTCTTTCTTTTGATCAATTGAGGAAATTGTCCAAAGCAGTTTTGATGGGTTGATTTTAGCATTTTTGTAGGGAATAATAGGTCATCATGCGACTATTGCAAAATTTTAGCCAACACGTGCCTCGAGAGTAATGCTACAAACCCACGCCTGGATGATGCACCGAAGATTCAGTTTTAGTTTCTTTAAATTATGTTGTTAAAAACTTTACAGCTCTTCTCGAGCCTTCTACATGTTTTGAAGCTTTAAAGACATCAAGTTAGTTTTAAGTTAAGGAAGAATTTTCCAATGGCTATCCATGCCATCTTAAATTTAGGATTTAGTTAAGAAGTTATCTATAAAACTGTAATTTCATAAGTAGTAAATAAGACAAAGAGGAAGTATCGTTATTTTGTTCACATTGTTTTTCAAATCATTGTTAAAATGAGTTATCTGATTTCTGTCTATTGGTAACTATTGAATTTGAATAATGATGACTATTTATAATAAATGGATTTGAGAATCAGTAGTTTATGTGATTTAAATACGAAGTAGTAGCCCGTGAGCTGGCCACTCGAGGGGAGTTAGCCTAGACAGATAAGTATTTTATTGTTAAGTTATTTTTTTTGTTAAAGGTAAATTGTTGTTCAGTAGGAAGTAACAAGTTGTCGAAGAGTCAAGTGTGTTGTTCCGGAGCACCATTGTTTTTAATTTGTATAAGCTATCTTATGTAGTTGATAAAATTCCTTTACTATTTAAAAGATGTTTAATTGTCTATTCCCTTACTTTTTTGTTTCTATGATACATCATTTGTTTAGTTTTCTTGTTTCCATGCTTTCTAGTTTAGTCGTAATGCTTTCTAAATTAATTGTCTTATGCTTTTTAATTTAGTATCTATGGATTTTCTTAGAGTAAGATTATTTTCTAGTTAAGAAGTAATGGCCTTAGATTAGACTTGATTTCTATAGTTTGAAAGAAAAATAGAAAATATAAAATGGGTTGTTCAAATAATCTCCTTCTGCAAACTACATTGGACACTGCCCAATCGACAATTGGCATTCAATTATTCTAAAGTAGTAGGACCTAACAACAACCTATCACTTTTTGGTGTCATTGCTAGGGACTTCTTAAAAATCCTTTTTGCTTAAGTGTTATTAGGAGACGGTTTGAATACAAAGTTGTATGCCAAAAATATCTTAGTCGGCTTTCTTTTCAGTATGGTCCAGAAAAGAGGACCTCACGAACGTTTTATACCAAAGACCCCCCCAAAAAAATACTTACCTATCGTACATAGGGAAGCCCAAGGCTCAGATGACCACGCTTCTGAAGAATTATTTGAGCCTACTCCACCAGAGGCTTTCCATTATTTACCTGTCGAGCAACTGGCAAAACAACCAGTTATAGAGGAAATTGTTTTTGAGGAACATCCTCTTCTGAACATCATGGGAGATCATAGAGCTGACCCTAACCATAATGAACGTTAGCCTCCTAGAATTTTTACCTATCCTATTACGTTGGACATTGATGAGGATACTATCATGAAGAACATTTCTCCAGCTTTCCTTCCAACCTTTTGTGGCTTGTCTTCGGAAGACCCTGATCAATTTCTCTTTGAATTTAAAGTCCTATGTCAGACTTATGATTATAAGAATGACAACCAAAATTTGAAGCTTTTTTCGTCAACTTTGAAGGACTCGGCAATGCATTGGTTCATGGGATTGGGTTTTGGTGGTATAACATCCTGGGAAGAAATGGAGACTGTTTTCTTTCCAAAAATACCAGAGTTATTGTAGGCTAAGTGATCATAAGGAGGAGTTTTTTAAGCTAAGGAAAAACGAGGATGAAAGTTTAGAGGATTATCTCAATAGGTTCCTCTTCCTCTCCAAAAGATGCGGAGAAACGAACATTAGCATAGAGATTCTCAAAAAAGTATTTCTAAAAGGTCTTGATGATGACACTCGAAGATATCTTGATTTAAGGGTATGTGCAGGATCATCATGGAGAAAACAGGCCCTTAAGTGGTAATAAAATTCAGAAAATCAGAGTTAGGAAACTTGACATAAAAATTTGAATAAGTTATCTATATTATTTTAAAAATATGTAAGAATAGAATCTATAGAAAATTGAATGTAGTTTCTAAACTACTAGGTTTATTTATTTATTTTTAAATCTATTTGGTGAAAATTTGAAATTTCAATGCAGTAGTACTTAAATTTCAGGGAAAAAATAAGAAGTAGGTGTCTATCTGACCACCCTAACCACAATAAAATGATAATATTTTATTATAATATTTTATATATAAGTAGGCGACTCATGTCCTGATGTGATGCATATTTTTTTGTAATTTTTTTCCAAGTAAATAAATAGTTATGATTTTTTTATTACAAATTTTAAAAAATATAAAAAATCGTATGTCTAACCACTTAACTCTGTCAAAAATTCATGAAATTCAATTTTTTCTTTTTTAATCCTATAGTATGCAAAGCATAGAATGTGACACATATTTTGGATTCAAAAAATGTGATACCGTTTGAAAGTTATAGATGTTTTTCAATTAACCTATCAATCAGGACTTTAGTCATAATTCAAATAGAAAATTAATAATAATTACTTATTAAATTCAAAGTAAACCATAATTTTTTTATTGGTGGAAATCTGAGAATCTATTTTAAAAACCCTTTTTGTTTCATTAATTTTGGGTAAAAAAATAATCATCAGCCACATGGGTCATCATATCACTTAAATATCGCCACTTTTTGGCCCATCATGATCCTGCACATACCCTTAATGGTAAGAGGTGACATATCTCAATTAACTCTTGAAGAAATATGTGAGTTTCGTCAGAATTTTTCCCGTACTAGGGGAGGAATCTGCAAAACTAATCTTTTTAAAGGGTCTAATGATATAGGTAAGCTCCGCGAAGAAATAGCAAATCTAAAAATGAATATTCTCATGTAATTGAATACCACCTTAGATGGTATACAAGCTAAAAATCGCAACCCTAAGACCTTGTCAATTTATTGTCCAAGGTATCGGAATAAACATCTATTGCATGAGTGTCCTTTGGATAAAGACAATGTTTGTCAACTGTGTGAGAAAAATCATCCTACAAATCAATGCGAGCTTTTTTCAGATATTAAGAATACTAAGAAAAAAACCATTCAGGTTGAAGAAGAAATACATGCCTTAAACCAACATCAAGGAGGTAATTTCCCTTATGGACAGAATCCTAACCCTACTTGGAGACCACAAAATAACTAGGCTCATACTCAATGGAATCCATCTTGGAATCAATCACCTCCACCTCAACCTAACTGGGGAACTCCTTATTGGGGATCCTTGAGTGGACAAACCACACATGGAGCAATCGACAATGGCCAAATCACAACAGTGGTACCAACAACATGCAGTACCCCAATGGAATCGAGCATAAAATCAATTCTATACTGAACCAAGGAGGAATCAACAACAAAACATGTTACCTCCAGCTCAGAACCCTCCTCAGAATGAGCAGGTAAACCAACCTCTGCTTCCAGCGCAACTGCTTCCCAATCCAAAAAATAATTTCCAAAATACACCAATCTATTCTACCGAACATGAAAATGTTACTGGGCTTAATGCGATACACTTCAGAAATATGCAGTTGCATTCTGGTCGAACTCTTCAACCACCAACCATTGAAGAAATAGTGGAGGAAACTGAGCCTAAAAGTCTAACAAAAGACACGTCGTCTAAGCAGGATACTACTCCTCATGACAAAGAGCCTTTTTCAGCGATAGGGGCTGCTGACTTGTCTCAGGGGGAGGAGGGTCAGTCCTTAAGTCAACATAAGGAGGATCCTGTTCCAAGGAAGAAAAATATGGCACCATATCTGGAACGTTTAAAGTCCATAACTCTGGAAGATACTCTGGAAGTATCTTTGGCTATAGAAACTATGTTAATTCAGGAGATTAAGCAATTGCAAATTGAAGTTCCTTTATTGCAAGCAATAAAAGAAATTCCTGAATTAAACTAGTTAATCAAACAGTTATATATCAAAACACCAAGGAGAAAACCAAAAATGATAAATACCATTCATATTGATGGTTATTTAGCTTATTTTATGTCTAGAAAGACTATTGCCCCGAAATATGATGATCCTAGAAGTTCACTTATAACTATTGCAGTCAATGAGGTAACAATACCAAATGCACTAGTGGATCTAGGAGCAACTATTAATGTGATGACTGTGGATGTAATGGAAAAATTAGGTTTAACTGATTTACGTCCTACAACCATTGTCTTACAAATGGAAAATCAATCTATACCCATCCCAAAGGGCGTCATTAAAAACATCCTTGTCAAAGTTGATGGATGGGATTATCTAGTCGACTTCTAGGTAATTCAGTCGCTTACACCTAAGGATAACTATCCTATAATTCTTGGAAGACCTTGCCTAGCCACGGTTGCTGCTAAGATTGATTGTAGGGAAGGGGGAATGACCATTTCGCATGGCCAAGATAGTGAATGCTTGTTCTTATATCCCCCTGCTAAGCCTATTGAGCATGAAAAAGTCTGGGTTGATGAACCTGATGAATCATATGGTTCAGATAGTTTAGCCTCCCTAGCTATGGTGGTAATTAAACAACATGGGGAAGAACTAGAGGAGGATTTAGTAAATGAAATAGCATGCTTTGCTATAACCCTGAATGAGGAAGAAATGATGGATGCTCCAAGGATTTTTGGGCAACCAATTGATATAAGTGGAATGGAGCACAATTATGCTACAATGGGAATGTCGTGTCCCTTAGCAAATATGATTCCCATAATAAGTCATTTCTATGAGGATATCACAAGGTTTCACCAACTAGTACCTCATAGTTGTCCTCTTAATACGTTGTTGTGACCTATGTATATTGTGACCTCGGTTCATCCTGGAACAAAATCGATAATGCTATTACCAGGAAAAACCTTGAATATCAATAGCTGGTTGACAGAAACTCAGGAGGATAAGTTGTTTAATGTTTTGGTACAAAGGTCCAAAGCTTTTTCTTGGGATTATATGGACATGAGGGGAATTCACCCAAGTGTTTGTACTCATCACATTTACACTGACATCAACATAAGGCCTATTCTCTAGCCACAAAGGAGACTCAATCCTGCATTAAAGGATTTGGTCAAAATTGAGATTGAGAAACTCCTTCGTGTTGGATTTATTTATCCAGTCTCTGACAGTAAATGGGTATCACCTATGGTGGTAGTCCCAGAGAAAAATGGGAAGTGGAGAATCTATGTAGATTATCGAGAACTCAATAAAGCCACTTATAGAGATTATTTTCCCTTACCTTTTGTTCATCAGGTCCTGGACAACTTGGCTGGGAGGAAGTATTTCTCCTTTCTCGATGGATTTAGTGGTTATAATCAGATATAGGTTTCTCTAAAAGACCAGGACAAAACCAAGTTTACCTGCCCTTGGGGCACATTTGCATATGGAGTGCTTCCTTTCGGACTATGCAACGCTCTAGCAACCTTCCAGAGAGTCGTTCTTGCTATATTTTCTGCTCTCGTTAATGACTGTGTCGAAGTTTACATGGACGATTTTACAGTCTATGGGTCAACCTATGATGTAGCTCTTCAGAACCTAGATCGAGTTCTACAAGTTTGTGAGGAAAATAGACTATCCCTTAGCCATGAGAAATGCTTAATAATGGTGGACTAAGGAATAGTCTTGGGTCATCATATTTCCTTAGAAGGAATAAAGGTTGACCCTAAGAAAATTGAAGTCATCCCCCTACCACCCTCAAGCGAATGGCTAGGTACAATTAACTAATACAAAACTGGAAAATATTCTAACAAAAACAGTCTCTTCTGAAAGAAAAGACTAGGCCAGGAAACTCCCTGAAGCCGTATGGGCATACAACACAACTGGAAATCTATGATTGGATTCAGCCCTTATGAGCTCATTTTTTGGAAGAAGCCTCTTCTTCCCATTGAGTTCGAGTTACAAACCCTACAAATGGCTATGGAATTAGGTCTAGATTTTAAAAGAGCCCAAGTTGAATGAGTTTTGCAACTGAGTGAGTTGGATGAACTTTGTTTAGACGCCATCCATCAAAATGAACTAATTCAACATCAACGGAAAGTATGGCACGATAAACATATTAAGGGGAAGGAGTTTCATAATGGGGACTGGGCCTTGTTATTTAATTCTAGATACAAGGATCACAAGGCCAAGCTTATGACTCACTGGCTGGGACCTTATGAAGTTGAGGAAGTCTTTTGAACTGAACTATTTGGTTAAAACTGATCGATGGTGACAGGTGAACTCTATTGGGTAATGGTCATCGTTTACGCATCTACCATAAGCCAGTCAACAGGGAAGACTTTACAAGGATGGTCAAAATGTAAGGTGAGGTCCAATGTGTTGACTCTACCATGACAGAGTCTATCTAGTAATAATGTTATGTTCAAAAAAAAAAATGAAAATGAATAAAATTTTGAAAATATGCAATAAATGGTCATATATGTTGAGATATTTTCCTTTAGTTAATCTTTCATCATTTTTGGACTTAGCTAAATATTTTTCATGTTTCTGTAGGACTTCTCAAGAAGCTAGAAAATAACTTCCAGAGCACCCTCCAAAGATGCTCCAGAACATTATGATGCCGGTACTGATGCTCTGAAACTTGATGTTTTTAGGCCCGATGCTCTGGAACTTGTATATAGCTTATCATGTTGAAGAGGCATTCTGCACCAAGGTTCAAAGTTGTGAAGTTCAAAAAATATTTTCCATGTCACTCGACCTTTCATTTTGTCGCTGCTCTAGCTACATCTTTCAGTGATGCTACGGAACCTTTCATTACGTTGCTACTTCAGCTGCATCTTTCAGTGATTCTCCAGAATCTTTCATTCTGTCGCTGCTCCAGCTGCATCTTTCAGCGATGCTCTGGAACCTTTCATTTCATCACTGCTTCGGTTGCATCTTTCAGCAATGCTCCGAAACCTTCATTTCATTCTTGTTCCAGCTGCATCTTTCAGTGATGCTCCGGAACCTTCATTTCATTCTTGTTCTGGCTGCATCTTTCAACGATGCTCTGGAACCTTCATTTCATTCTTGTTTCGGCTGCATCTTTTAGTGATGCTCTGGAACCTTCATTTCATTCTTGTTTTGTTCGCACCACACACCGACGCTTCGAAACTTAAGCACTCGTTTCGAGCGCGTTGATCAAATTATGTGCTCGGAACTTGTTCGCTTGATTTCTGCCACCTTTTTCAAATTTTCACGATTCTTCTGCCAAAATATCCTATACATTTATCTTTCTATTTTTCTTTTGTTATAAGTAAGCCACCCAACTCCATAATCCTCATTGATAGCTCTGTCCCACATAGAATTTTGCACAATATCATAATAACTCCGCCGTCACTTCAACCAATGCCTTCACGTCATCTTGTCAAATCTATGAGGTTTAAGATCTTCGAATGATCGCGAAATGAGGGTAAGTATTAATTTTCTCTTTAAGGAGGTAGTTATTTTTGAATAAAGAATAATTAATTGGCATGAACCTCACTTCCAATTTAGCAATTTATGCCACCCGATGATCAAATACTTGTACAGAAAAGCCTTTCACAAACCTCCATGTAGATTGGAAATCATTGAAGCATAAGCTGCAAATAAAACAAATAAGTAATTTCAAAGGCAATATTTTCAAAAGGAACTTGCGTGGGAGTTCTGTGCTGGAATTGAAATCTCTTGCTGAATGTGAAATCAGGAAATGGGGGGTGGTAAAAGAAAAGCAAAGCCAGATTTAGCTGAAAAATTATTGGGATTAAGTAATATCTCCAGATTGTTCGAGGAAGCAGGGCGATTAAACTTCATCAGAAAATTTGAAGGCCATAATCAAAAGCTGGTAAGATCTCTTGCTGAGAACTACACAAATGGCGAAGTGGTACTTCAAGGGAAGCGTTTCAAGGTAATCTTTAAGATTATTTCTCACTTATCTGGATTAGAGAATGCAGGCATAAATATAAAAGAAACCTCTCAAATAACGTACCAGAAATTAGCTGAATTATTTGTTAGAGAAGGAGACCCATACCCAATGGTAGTAATAAGTATCAGAGGAAAAAATAAGGGATTCTAGAGAACTTCCATATTAGAACCTTAGGGTACTGTCGTTGCTTCGATTATAAAGTACTTTACTTGTGAGGGTCAACTTACTATAGTTGTAGGGCCTTCCTTTCGTATGTTGACCCATTTACGTTACGGAAAGGAGGACCCAACACTTAGGGTTAATATGCCTGAATTCTTGTGTGATTCCTTAAATACTTCCATGGAGAGGTATAAAACAAGGTCTGGTCCTTTGAAACATCACAGGTTAATTCAGCTAATGTGCAAGTACCACTTCCGTAAGAAACCCGAGGGAAAATGGGAGAATTTTTTAGAGACAATGGAGAAGCCTGCAATTGCAAGAACCATAGAATCAGGGGAACCATCCCAACAAGCTATTCCATCATCCAGAGAAAATTCCCCTAAGGGCTCTTCGGCTCCAGAAGCTCTTAATCCCACCACTCCTGGTGAGGATTTTCCAGACCTTTGCGGTGATAAATTCAAAACCCCTGACCTGCAAGAATAGGTTGATATTGTTTATTCTGACACAAGTAAACCAAGAAAAAAGAAAACGAGGAAAAATCAAACACCTGTCATTTTCTAGGAATCACCTCCACTCAGAAGGAGTAAGCGGTTGGCTTCTGAATTCTCTGAAACCCCAATATAGGTTAAGGAGGGAAGTTCACAAAAGAAAAATCTTAAGCGACCACAAGAGCCCATAGAAATTTCAGAGCATGCTAGTGAAAATGAGGTACCCTTAAATAGAGAGGATTCAGGTGAGGTATTTTCTTTCCATTCTTCACATATAGAGAAAATTTTCAATGATGAAACTCAAGGAAGAAAACCTAAGGGAGATGGTGGCATACCAGAAAATTTGTCACCCATTGTAGATAAAATTGTTGAAACAGTTGAAACTAGTTGTGCCATTGTTGTATTAGAAAAGTATAAAGTAGAAATTGATGATTTATAGAGATAATTATCTAAAAATAACGAATTTATAGAATTGTAGAAAGAAGAGTTGGTTGTACAAACTTCTATAATAAATATAAGGGATCAAGAAATAAGAGATTTGAAGCTACAATTGCAGGAAAAAGACTCAAACATCTATAAGTTGAAGGAACAAATGCAGGAGCAGAATCAAAAGCATAAAACTTATAGTGTAAACATTGCACATAAAGATGCAAAAATGGAAAGAATAAAACATAATTTTGTGCTCATGCTCACAGCTTTCGAGAAGGACAAGAAAACAAAGACTAAAGAGTTGAACACTTCCATCAGCAGAGTAGTTGAACTAGAACAAGATTTGGAGGAATGCACTGTGAGACCCCAAACTGAGTCCAAAGCAATTCAAACTGAACCACTTGTAACTGATTGGTTCCAGGTCCATATTCCACCTCTGCTAATAAAATAGATGGAACAGTGTTACTTCCTCAGAAAGAACTAGAGCTTGTAAATGAGTAATTTTACATAGCCTACAGAGGGAAGCAGGATGCCTGTCAACTTGTGGACTGTTTGTTGAATTGTAGAAGGCCGTCGAGAATTTACTCAATGTTTTTGAATGAACAATGGCTAAGAGGGAAACTGTTCAGGATCTATAATGATCAACCTTATGATCCTAATGACAAAGAGTTTGTGAAAACATTTGTAGAGTCAACTCCTGAAGACCAGGATTTAATTTGTGAATTCTTTCTACATGATTTGTTATTAGAAAATCATACAGATTTATTTATTAATTTGTTTGTTGGAGAGGTAGAATTGAGGGCATTTCTCTCAACCATGAGAAATCAAATTCATTGGCAAGATCAAACAAAAGAATTTGCACAGGCAGGGAAAACAATGGGTCTCCAGATAAGGTCCCCAAATTTAAGGCCTGATGGGTTCAAAGCTACATTTTTGTCTCTTCTTGTTAATGAAAAGATGAAGGAAGGGTATGACAACAACCTCAAGTTGTGTTATGACAATTTCATGGAAAATGGATAGAAATTAATTGGATAAGCATGGCATGCATGCGAAGAAAGGTTCACCCCTCTTCCAACTTACTTAAAGAAAAGAGAAGTTATTTCTCCTCTAAACATCAGATGGTCATTCAAAAGGGCTGATGCTCTAGTTAAAATCTTGAAAACCCTAAGAACAAAATGGATAGGAATGAAATACAGGCCCCCCTTGCTACTTAATCCAGCCCCGACCTTTAATATTTCCACAGATCAGAATGACAGATTCTTTAATGAGTGAAGAGAAAGTGTGATGTTCCATAGAGGGTTCAATCATAACCCTAAAACTTTCAATGCATTAGCCAGGGAAACACATGATCTCAGTACTCTTTATGAAAAATGGAATAGAACTTAGGGGTTTAACCATGGAGCAGGAGGACCTACTAGGAATTAGGTAGGGGAGGAAATGATGAGGTAAAAATAACCTCATCATAATTAAATCTGGAAAGCTTACTTTTGCTAATTCAATCCTAAGCCTATGCCAATTTATTAAACTTTAGGAGAAGTAATTGCTTATTTTAAGGAAAATTATACTTTCTTTCTTTCTTTTGATCAATTGAGGAAATTGTCCAAAGCAGGTTTGATGGGTTGATTTGAGCATTTTTGTAGGGAATAACAGGTAATCATGCGGCTATTGCAGAAGTTTAGCTAGCACGTGCCTCAAGAGTAATGTTGTGAACCCACTCCTAGATGCCTGGATGATGCGCCAAAGATTCCGTTTCATTTTCTTTAAATTTTATTGTTAAAAACTTTATGGCTCTTCTCGAGCCTTCTACATGTTTTAAAGCTTTAAAGACATCAAGTTAGTTTTAAGTTAAGGAAGACTTTTTCAATGGCTATCCATGCCATCTTAAATTTAGGATTTAGTTAAGAAGTTATCTATAAAACTGTAATTTCATAAGTAGTAAATAAGAGAGAGAGGAAGTATCATTATGTTGTTCACATGGTTCTTCAAATCACTGTTTAAATGAGTTATATGATTTCTGTCTATTGGTAACTATTGAATTCGAATTAGAGTTTATGTGAGTTAAATACGAAGTAGTAGCCCGCGAGCTGGCCACTCAAGGGGCATTAGCCTAGACAAATAAGTATTTTATTGTTAAGTCATTTTCTTTGTTAGAGGTAAATTTCTATTCAGTAGAAGTAACAAGTTGTTGAAGAGTCAAGTCTGTTGTTCCGGAGCACCATTGCTTTTAATTTTTATAAGTTATCTTTTGTAGTTGATAAAATTCCTTTACTGTTTAAAAGATGTTTAATTGTCTATTCCCTTACTTTTCTATTTCTGTGATACATCAGTTGTTTAGTTTGCTTGTTTCCATGCTTTCTAGTTTAGTCGTAATGCTTTCTAAATTAGTTATCTTATGCTTTTTAATTTAGTATCTCTGGATTTTCTTAGAGTAAGATTATTTTCTAGTTAAGAAGTAATGGCCTTAGATTACACTTGATTTTTGTAGTTTGAAAGAAAAACAGAAAATATAAAATGGGTTGTTCAAATAATCTCCTTCTGTAAACTGCCTTGGACACTGCCTAGTGGACAATTGACATTCAATTATTCTAAAGTAGTAGGACCTAACAACAGCCTATCACCTACTCCTTCTACCCTAATTCCCAGTTCCTCACATTTCTCCTGGTCTCTTTCGGTGGACCAATATTTCCCCATGGATTCTCCCCTACTGGATGCTAGACTAGTGGTGCCCTCTTTTGTACTGACCTTGAACCCCATGATGAATTTTGTTGTTGTAATGAAGTCAGTCGATGCCCTAGTGATGATCCCTAAAGATGTTGTGCCTTTTCTTATCCCTTGTGTGGTTCCTCCTACACCCATTGTTATGAGTTTGGATGGTCTTCCTAGCTCACCCAACTTGGCTAGCCTAAGGAAGTCGGCTGATGTTGGGACCAAATCTAAGGTCGAGAGGAATTCAGATAAAACCACCAAATGGAAGAATATGGTGAGAGATATTGCTAACGTAAATTAGACAACTTTGGAGTAGATTGGCTCCAGACGTAGTAAGAAATGCTAATCCTCTCCTGGAATATGTAAGGGCTCAATAGCTCATAAGAAGCATATTTTTAGATATTTTATTAAAGAGTTCAGGCCTCATATTCTCCTTTTACAAGAAACTAAAATGACTATTGTTGAGTTTGAAAAATCTAGCAATTTTATTTGGCCCAATGCACCCCATTTGGTGGTTGATGTAGTTAGGTCCTCCTGTGGGTTGGATATAATGTGGAAACCTTTCCTCAAGGGTTCCCTAATTTCTAAGAACAAAAAATTTCTCAATTTTTTCTTTTCTCAATGTTTCGGTCTTCATGATTAAGTTTTATCTAATATCTATGTGCCCAATAATGTGGTTCTAAGGAGGAATAATTTGATCAACCTCCTGGGATGTAGGAGTACCTTTTTGCATAGTAAATGGATAGTGATGGGAGACTTCAATACCTGGGATTTTTCACTCCAAGAAGTTGGGTGGTATTATGGATTTGTCGAATAGTATGTTGGACCTTCAAAAAACCTTCTTGTATGATGGTTTCCTATCTGATCTGGACCTTGAGGGAAGTTCTTTCACTTGGTCTAATAAATGGGTTGGAGACAATCTTATTCAAGTAAGGCTCAATTTAGATGTCTAGTGTCCTCCAACTAGGATATGGCCTCCCTCTCCTTGTCTTCCCTAGTAAGGATTAGCTCATATCATACTATTAGGAGGGGGAAGGGAGAGGGGAAGATAGGAAGAAGGGAATAAAGAGAGAGAGAGAATTAGGAGGGAGAAGGGAGAGGGGAAGAGTGGAAGAAGGGGAGATAGATGGTAAGAGGGAGAGATAGAGAGAGATAATTAGGAGGGGGGAGGTAGAGGGGAAGAAGGAGAGAGAGAGAAAAATTAGGAGGGGAAGGGAGAGGGAAGAAGAGAAGAGAGGGAGAGATAATTAGGGGGAAGGGAGAGGGGAAGACAGGAAGAAGGGGATAAGAGAGAGAGAATTAGGAGGAGAAGGGAGAGGGAGGGAGAAGGGGAGAGAGACAGAGAGGGAGAGATAGAGAGAGAGATAGAGAGAGGGAAAGATAGAGGGAAAGGGAGAGATAGAGAGATAATTAGGAGGGGGAAGGTAGAGGGGAAGAGGGGAAGAAGGAGAGAGAGAGAGGGAGAGAGAGAGAGAAGGAGAGAGGAGGGGAAGGAAGAGGGAAGAAGGGGAGAAGAGGGAGAGAGAGGGAAAGGAGAGACAGAGAGAGGGAAAGGATAGAGAGAGAGGAGAGAGAGAATTAGGAGAGAGAGAGGAGAGAGAGAGAGAGAGAGAGAGAGAGAAAGAGGGGAGGGAGAGGGAAGGGGAAGGGGGAGAGAGAGAGAGAGAGAATTTGGAGGTAGAAGGGAGAGGGGAAGGAGGGGAGAGATAATTAGGAGGGGGAAGGGAGAGGGGAGGAGGGGAAGGAGATAGAGAGAGAGAGGGGAGGGAGAGGGGAAGAGAGAGAGAGAGAGGAGAGAGGAGAGAGGGAGAGGGAGAGAGGGACGGAGAGAGAGAGAGGGAAAGAGAGAATATTTAAATATTTAATATGTTAGTAATATTAATTATATATATAATATTTTATATATTAACTTAATATACATATATCTATATTTATAGATTAACTAGAATATATAAATAATATTTAAATATTATACATAACAGTATAATATATTATATATTATACATAATTTCGTAAGAGATTATCATAAATTATAAATTATATATTGAATTATAAACTATATTGTATATTCTCAACTAGATATATTAAAATAGACTATAAATTATTTATTACAATTTTTTAAATCATATATTAAAAACTATATTAGATTTTTTAAAATTATATATAAAATAAATCGAATATCTGATTCAAATCGGATATTTGATTTGAAAATTGCAATTTTTTAAATCATATATTAAAAACTATATTAGATTTTTTAAAATTATATATATAAAAAATTGGATATCCGATATATCTGACACAAAACCTACTACCTAGGGATTAGCCTCGGGTTTTCTTCGTAATTTGGCTAGGACATGCCAATCCTAAGAAGTCAACACAAAAAACGTGTTTAACAACTTACCTTTCTTTTCTAGACTTCGCCCATGTGGCTTACGCCTTTTTTTTTACCCTAAATTGATGAAACGATAAGGGTTTTTAAAGGAGATTCTTAGCTTTCTACCAAAATAAATTATGCTTTACTTTGAATTTAATAAATTATTATTATTCATTTTCTATTTGAACTACGACTAAAGTCCTGATTGATAGGCTGATTGAAAAACATCTATATCTTTCAAACCATATCACATTTTTTGAATCCAAAACATGTGTCACATTCTATGCTTTGCATACTATAGGATTATAAAATAAAAATGAATTTCATGAAGTTTTGACCAAGTTAAGGTGGTCAGACATACGAGTTTTTATAAATTTTAAAAGTTGTAATAAAAAATTCATAATTAATTATTTACTTGGAAAAAAAATACAAAAAAATATGTATCGCATCGAAACATGAGTCCTCTAGTTATATCTAAAATCTTATTAAAAAATATTATCATTTTATTCTGGTTAGGGTGGTTAGACAGAGACCTACTTCTTATTTTTTCCCTGAAATTTAAGTACTACTACATTGAAATTTTAAATTTTCACCAAATAGATTTAAAAAAATATATATATCTAGTAGTTTAGAAACTACATTCAATTTGATACAAATTCTATTGTTATATATTTTTGAAATAATATAGATAAATTATTCAAATTTTTATGTCAAGTTGCCTAACTTTGATTTTTCTAAATTTATATTGCCACTTAAGGGCTTGTTCTTTCCATGATGATCTTGCACATACCAATACATATATATATATATTAACATAGGTGTATGTATTGATGAAAAGAAAATCTCCATACAAGTATATTAATATATATACATATGTATATATGTATATATATATGTATATGGGTATGTGCAGGATCATGATGGACCAAAAAGTGGCGATATGTAAGTGATATGATGGTTGTAATGCCCCACCAAGTAACCTTAAAGGAAGTTGTAATTAACAACTTAAGCAAACCAATTTTTTTTTATTTTTTATTTTTAAAGTGTAATTAACATACACATTCACTTACTAATTAACAACCACCTCTAAGGCTACAAGGTTGGGATTACTTATTAAACCCACACATACATCTTACATATAACCATAGCATTAAATAACTTTAAGCAATGTCATCATAAAAGTATAACATAAATGATGAGATAAACATCCAAGATACAATTTCATAATCATTGACTTAATCAAATAGTTACATCACTCATTCCCAGAATGAGGCGATATTAGGGTAAGTGCACCAATTTCTGACACATTTTAGGTGCCAAATTGAAAAAACGATCAAAAAAACCCTGAAATAAGGCCTTTGGTGCACGCCAAATGTCTAAAAATACATTTGGTGCATGCCAAATGTCTAAAAATACATTTGGTGCACGCCAAATGTATTTCTAGACATAAAATGCAAAACTCGAGTTTGGAACCCTCATTTTATCTTCAACCCACAGCTTGAGAAGGAAGATTTCAGGTTTGCAACTCGTGCTCGCCAAATCTCCTCCATTATTTGCATCCTTAGCTTGCCATTTTCCATGAGAATTCTGCCAACACATCGGAGAGGTCGAAGATTGCAAAGAAGTGTGTATTTTTTGTCTATTTATTTCAAATTTGATTTGGAATGCAGCTTTAAATAGATTTTTATAATAAAAATTTATTCTAATTCTCAGGGAATGAATCTCCACCTCAAAACATTGAGAATTCACAATCACCCCCTCATCAAGAGCCTCCTATACAAGAACAACCCGAAACCCCTCCATCAATTCATAGGCATCCTCAAGGAACACAAGAAAATATTCAAAATCAAATTGAAAATAATAAAAGAGACATTCAATAAATAATTGCAAGATTAACCGAGCATGTTGAAACCCACCCTTATAGCAGAGGGATTATTGAATCATTGAAGTCAATTTTAACTCATGTAGGAGAAATAAGCGAGCAAATGAATTTTTGGTCAACTAAGAGAGATGAGATGAGGCAATTTTATGCTAATGGTTTGTCATATGTAGATGTCAAAAAACTAAAAATTAGCAAAGTCGAGTTGTGTGCCCTATTTAAAGACCCAAAAGCCAATGAACCTTTGTCCCATGCATGCAGGAGGTTCCCCATCCATTGGTGCCTCCATGATTTAATTAGAAACAAATTTTGGGAGCGGTGGTGGATGGTATTTGACCAACCTCCATGCAATAACCATGAGGTGCCACAATACTTTTTGAGGAAACTCTATTATGAGTTTGTCCTCAATAAAATGCCAAAATATTTTGACATCTTAGACTTTCAAGGTAGATGTGGGGGCTCCACACACGATAGACCTGCTGCATGAGGTAATCCACAGTTGGCACCGAGAGCCTTGGGCAGACCCATGGTGGAGCATGTCGTTGTTCCTTCCATTGTTAAGGACAATGTAGAGGTGGACACGATGAAGTCGATTGGCTCACTCACCCAGACCATTTTACAATGCGCGAGTCCTCTAGTAGAGCCTGGTGTGGAGGAGATGTGTAGGCCCCAAGCTCCACCCCACCATTGTAGCACTTGTGGTGTTGTTTTCACGTATGATTATCAGGGTGCTCGTGATGTAGCTACACAGCCTACGTCAGTTGCAGAGGCGATGGATTTCACAGATGATATTCTGAATGATACATTTGGCATTGACGCTCAAGTAAAATTTAGCAAGTTATTTCAATGTTGTTTATTAAAATGTATTTTGAAATTTAAGAATAACTAAATTAGTAGAATTTTGATATGATGAAATTTCAGGGTCGCACTGTTCATGAGGGATTCTCTATTCCTACAGACCCTTATACATTCTCGACGATGACTCCACAGGTATGCAACTAGTATTAAAGATATTATTATTGCATTTGAAGAGTTGAATGTTATATTTGAATGTTTGTCTCATAACATGCTTCGAATTTCAAACAGTTTCCTAGTGCACCTTCTTCCTCCACACCTCATGATTCATATCCTCAAACAATGTACACTCAGGTAGCCTTTATTCATTAATAGGGTTGTAAATCTATGTTAGCTAGTTTTCATAATTTTGTGTATATACAAATCTAAAAAATTGATGAGAAACACAAACATTGCATTCAAGTATTCCTTGATCATGTCACATTATGTTCTCCTATATCAACATGATACCTGAGATATTGATTCATTTGTAGCTGTTGACAAGAGATAGCCCTAGTGATGTTGGTGGCATGATGGAACATGGAGTTGCTATAGCAATAGCTAGTTTTGATCCATTGAGAGAGGTATGGAATAGATTAGTCGATTTGACATTATATTTTCTCTTTTATGGTCTATTATAGAAAATTTTCACGATAATTTTATGTAGTTTAATTTCTATCTTCATGGTTTCTACAGGTGATTGTCACTCCAGATCGTGGACATGGTGATGCTTTAAATGTGCATGATGACTATATGTATGCGGTAAGTGATTATATTTTGTTATATGCCATTCCATAATTCAATTTCTATGTTTTAATATCTTTACTTTTAATCGTATCAGTTGAAGGTCCAGAGTGAAGAGAGGACGAGTAGCGGGTGTGTTCGAAAGAAAAGACAAGCAATAGTCACTCCATCCAGCCGAATTTCGAAGGTAGCACGAGATCTATTTCCTTCCCCTATAGGGAAATGACTATGTATTAGTGTTGTTTGTTGTATGCCTATGTGGCATTTTGGAACATATGTTCTGTACTATTGATATATATACATGATATTTTGTCCAAATGTCTCCTTTGTACTAAGCCTATATGGTTTTTTTTGATATATTTATATACTTTTATCAATTAATATCATTGTATAGCCTTTCGGATTTTTGATTAAAGAAACTCTTATTTTGCTACTGCCATTCTTGAATGATGTTATCATGCGTATCGTGTAAGTTGTATGTTTGAATTTTGTAGGCATGAATTTTTTTTACATCTAATGCTTAATTAATTACTGTGGAATGCTCAATAAGCCCCATCTAAAGCTAATTGTATAAGTAAGCTCCATTCGTGGTGGTTTGTATCCTTTGGAATGCTTCAATTACGTGTGCCTCACCGATGTAGAGGCAAGGAGGCTCAAACCCAATCAGTCTGACAACCTGCCTTTAAGGGGATCCTAACAAGATTAATACAACCTATTTTGAGCAATCTACACAACCTCAAAGCCCCATCAAACCAAACTCTTCATTCAACACCTTACCCAACAATCCACCCTTGTAGCACTCTGATGCAGAGCCAAGGTGGAGAAGACTCACAACAATGGAAATGTCAATTCTCAATCAAGAACTCTTCTTCATAATGATTCAGCCTAATAGGCATCAACCCACCCTCAAGGGTCTCAACTCCTCAACCTTGCAAATGAACAACAAGACTCCACCAAGGCCCTACAAAGACCATCAACATTCATACAATGACAATTGAATCAATTGACAACAATCCCTAAGTCAGATTCATCAAGGTTTCCAAAACTCACATTTGTGACTGGTTATTCTTATAGTACTCAAAACTCAGTTTTAGCTAGATTTCTCCCAACCTTTCCAAAACACTAGACAATTACAAGATGGATTGAGATACCCTTTTCAGGGCTACACAACATACCAAAGAATCAGTGGTCTCTCTTTTGGACCGACATAGACTTTCAACACACCTACTTCAATTTTGGCTTCACAATTAGTCCTTTTTTTTCCAAAGGGACCACCCTTCCAACTTTAGGTATCTATCCAAACGCCTTGGACAATCTTAGGTCATGGTGCCAAACCTCAAATTTTGTCATTATTTTGTGTCTACAGAGCCTCTAACTCACAAAACCCAAGAAACCCTCCTAAACCTTCACAAAATCAAGGGTTTTAAAGAAACATACAACTCCAGACCTCTCTCAACACTTCCAAATCCCCAAACACCTCAAAATACTTTTGCACGGACTCATCAAACCCTCACATAACCCTTACAGACACTAATTCTTAAAAACCTCTCTTTGGTTCCTCACTTCCATGTTGGAAAACCCTTGTTCAGTCTTAGAACAGGGACAAAAACACCACATAATTATGACTCCTTATTCCAAAATGAGTTGACACACTTATTATAACATTTTTTCGATCAATCCACTAAGATACAATAGCAAAAAATAGGTGGATTGATTGTTACATCACAAATTTCCCCTCAAACCCTTGATTCAACAACACTGGGACAATCACTGTTTGTGTTGGTTCTCTCTACAAACAAAGAGTTAAGACACCAAATAAAAAATTAATGAATTAGAAAACATATAGACACATCCTCTAAAATTATTAGACCATGAAGAACCTGTATGTGCCTGTACAACACTCAAAAAGATCACAAAATTGTGGTGTTTATTGTGTAAAATTATTACAAAACTTCTTCCACTCTCTCATTCAAGCCTTGGTAAGGATTTTTACATAATTTTCCAACAACCATATTCTCCCCAATGCCCATAACCAACCTTGGGATTATTTGGTCCCTTAATTACATTTGTTTGTGTTAAAGTTGCTTTGTCAGCATTTTACAACTTATATGATTTCTAATTGACTTCTAAGACACAAAACACCCTTTATTTGCATTATGTTTGATCTCTCAAAGCTTATTAGACAAAATAAACATAAAGATACTAACATTTCCCTATTGATGTATTCAAATAAAAAAAATTTGATGATGTGGTGTTGGTGCTCCTGCACCAAACTCAAAACCTGGTCCAAGCCTAATTTCTCCCAACCTTTCCAAAACACTTGACCATTTAAAGGTGGATTAAGATACCCTTTTCAGGGTTACACAACATATGCCAAAGCCAATAGTAACTCTTTTGGACCAACATGAACTTTCAATACACCTCCCTCGCTCTAGGCTTCACAATTAGGCCTAATTTCCAAAGGAACCCCCTCACAAACTCACCTCCAAACCAAGGAAACTTGAAATAGTATTAGGGATGCTCACCAAACTCAGGATTCTCCCATTTTAAGAGGCCCAAGAACTTTTTCTATTCCTCTACTCACAAACCATCCTAAACCTTCACAAAAAGAAGGGTTTTAAAGAAACTCATAACTCCAGACCTCCCTCAATTCTTACAAAGGTGAAAACACCCCACAATACCCTTGCTCTAACTTAAATGACATTCACAATCCCATTCCTTTCAGTATTTCTTAGATTCAGTACTTGAGTTCCTTACTTTCATGGTGGAAACACCCTTGAACAACATTAGAACTTCACACCCCACTGGGTTTATTCATTCCCTCGGCCTCCAAAGTATTCATACACCAAACTAATAATGGTACAAGCCAATCCACTAAGCAATAGGGTCAGAACAGTAGGTGGATTGGCTAATCTGTCATGGTGTTGCCCTCAAAACCCCTAACACAGAAAACAAAGCAGAAACCAAGTTTATTGATCCCACACACACCAACGGTGGATTTAAACCTTCAGAACAAATGCAAAGAGAGTAAAAACATATGCAATAAAGTATCCAAAGCCTCAAGTCATGATAGACTTGTATGGGCCTGTGCAAGGCAAAGAAATTTCATGAAACAAAGAAAACCAGTGATCAGCGTTTTCAAGTATATTTTGTTATTAGAAATTGAACAAAATCTCAGGGTATTACAGCAATATATCTTAATACCACCTTCCAACTACCCCTTGAGACAATCAACCACCATAACCACCCTTTGTTAGACTTCTAAGATGGCAATTTTCCAATTTTGCTCTTAATTACCATTCATTCACAACTTGATTTTGCAAATACCACCTAACTGACCTATTAAGCCTTTTAAATACAATTGCAAGGTATTTACATAGCATATAGAAATATAGAGAGAAAATACAATAAATATTTTAACTAATGAATTGTAAAAAATGGACTTTTGTAGTTTATATTCATGTCATCGATTACATTGCATTGCACATCTTTCAAAGTCAAAGCATTACTTCACTTTGCATAACTAATAAGTAGATGCTGATAGATGCCGAAAATTTAATTACAATATAGTTTGAACAAATTCAACCAAAGAAGTTATGCAATTTCTTCACATTGCATAACTAATAACTAGGAGTAGCTACCAATTGCATTTTCTTATCATGGCATTCTATGAGACCAAATTTCTTTGAGATATTTTTTCAAATAGTTCCCTGCCTTATCTATGTTACCACATTTTTCATACATGTCTACCAAAGCATCTTCTCAAACAATTCACTACCTTGTTGCTATGGCTAAAAGCCTAAAACAAGTGATTTTGAACAAGCTATGGATGCTTCAAAAAATATATCAAAAGCATAATAGTAAGCAATAGCATAGAGAAGGCAGTGAACTGTTTGAAAAAATGCATCAAAAATATTGCTTTGAAATGATAAATTTAGTTGTGCTTTCACTCTTCTTTAACATTGTATATCTGCTCCTTTTTATAACAAGAGATAAAAACTATCTTATTTGAAATTGAAAGGCATTTCCATAGCATAGAGATATAGAGAGAAAATAAAATAAAGAGTTTAACTAATGAAATGTAGAAAATAGATTTTTGTAGTTTTTATTCATGCATTGCACATCTTTCAAACTCAAAGCATCACTTCACATTGCATAACGAATAACTAGATGCTGATAGATGACAAAATTTCAATTACAATATAGCTTTTGACAAAGTCAACCTAAGCAGTTATGCAATTACTTCACATTGCATAACTAATAACTAGGAGCAGCTGCCAATTGCTTTAGCTTGTCATGGCATTCCATGAGACCACATTTCTTTGAGGCATTTTTTCAAATAGTTCATTCCCTGGGCTATGGTACGACATTTTTCATATACGTCTACCAAAACATTTTATCAAATAGTTCATTGCCTTCTTGCTATGGCTAAAAGCCTAAAATAGATGCTTTCGAACAAGCTATGGATGCTTGGAAAAAATCTAGGAAAGCATAATAGTAAGCAATAGCATAGACAAGCCATTGAACTTTTTCAAAAAATGCCTCAAAGAAAAGTGGTCTCATGGTGATGGAATGCCATGACAAGCCATAGACAAGGCAGTGAATTGTTTGATAATATGCCTCAACTACTTGCATTTGACAACTTTTTCCTCGAGTGAAAATTTGCCACCATAGGAAAAAGCCTCTGAGATAGTGAAAACCGAGCAAGGTTATTTTAGAGGGGCCCAACATGATCCCATAGGATCAAACGAGAAGTTTCTAAGCATCACGATGTCCGAGTAAGAGCATGTTGAAGTTCACAGCCATTTTGCACTTTGGACCCTTAAGGCATTGATCCGGTTGAACGTAGCTCGGAGCGATTCCGCATGTTTAGGTGCAAAAGAGGACCATGCCTAGCGTAAAAATACCTATTCAGATGTGTTGGAACAGTCTATTTGGTCACACGAGCTGCAGAATGAAAGTTGTACCACTTTGCAACTTTCAACTACTTGCATTTGACAACTTTTTCCCCGAGTGAAAATTCGCCAGCACAGAAACATTCCTTCGAGATAGCGAAAATTGAGAGAGGTTATTGTAGATGGTCCCAACGTGATCTTGTAGGTTTAGACAAGAAGTTTCTAAGCATCATAGTGTCCGATTAATAGCATGCTGAATTTCACAGCCATTTTGCACTTTGGACCCTTAACGGATCGATTCGGTTGAACGTAGCTCGGAGCGATTTCGCATGTTTAGGTGTGAAAGAGGACCATGCCTAGCATAAAAATACCTATTCGGATGCATTGGAACAGTCTGTTTGATCACATGAGCTACAGAATGAAAGTTGCACCACTTTGCAACTTTCAACTACTTGCATTTGACAACTTTTTCCCCGAGTGAAAATTCGCCAGCATAGGAAAATGACTTCAAGATAGAAAAAACTGAGAGAGGTTATTGTAGATGGGACCAACATGATCTTTTAGTATTAGATGAGAAGTTTCTAAGCATCACAGTGTCCGAGTAATAGCATGTTGAATTTTGCAGTCATTTTGCACTTTGGACCCTTAAGGGATCGATCCAGTTGAATGTAGCTCGGAGCGATTCCACGTGTTTAGGTGTGAAAGAGGACCATGCCTAGCATAAACATACCTATTCAGTTGCATTGGAACATTCCATTTGGTCACACAAGCTGCAGAACGAAAGTTGCACCACTTTGTAACTTTCAACTACTTGCATTTGACAACTTTTTCCCTGAGTGAAAATTTGCTAGCATAGGAAAATACCTTCAAGATAGAAAAAACTGAGAGAGGTTATTGTAGATGGGCCCAACATGATCTTTTAGGATTAGACGAGAATTTTCTAAGAATCATGGTGTCCGAGTAATAGCACGCTGAATTTCGCAGCCATTTTGCACTTTGGACCCTTAAGGGATCGATCTAGTTGAACATAGCTCAGAGTGATTCCGCGTGTTTAGGTGTGAAAGAGGACCATTCCTAGCGTAAACGTACCCACCTAGACACGTTGGAAGAGTTTTTTTGGTCACACGAGTTGCAGAATGAAAGTTGCACCACTTTGCAACTTTCAACTACTTGCATTTGACAACTTTTTCCTTGAGTGAAAATTCGCCACCATATGAAAAAGCCTCCAAGATAGCGAAAAGCAAGAAAGGTTATTGTAGAGGGGCCCAACATGAACTCGTAGGTTCAGACAAAGATTTTGTAATCACCACGATTTACGAGTAATACCCTGTCAAATATTGTTCCCCTTTTGCGCTTTTCACCATTAAGGGATCGAGTCAGTTGAACCATAGTAGTTGTTTTGTTGAATGTCATACCCTAAGGTATGTTAGATATGACCTAGGTTGCATCAATTTCTTTGAGGCATACGCTGCCCCTACCTTGTCACTTCATCAAAGGATAATAGATTTAAAGGAAGGTTATTCATTAAGACAAGCATCGTGAATGTATGAACATAAGGGAACTATGAAGGGTCACTGTACATGGCAATGTGCAAAAGAAAAGGACAGATTAGAAATGAGTAGTGATCAGTAGTTAAGTACAGTGAGTGTATGATTATAAAGTGCTTGAAAATCAAATTCAATCACCATAGTCAATGTCCTATGACTGTCAAGTCTATGTCAGTCAGTGTCTAAAAACTCCTAGAGCTATGGTTGTGTATGTAGCAATAGGTCCTTATGAATGTGGAGTCTTCAAAAAAATAGTAAGTCAATGAAAAATATTACAATAGTGATGGAAGAACATCTTGAAAATCCTCCCATTTGTCAATACTTGTAGCAATACATGCAGGGAAATAATCCTCCCATTTCCAGCACAAATCATGAAATATATTGTACTTGAGAAAAGGACAAAAGGAGTTGCTGCCCAGTTTATTTTTTCTATTCCACCTCAGTTGGCCCAACTATTTGCATTCCAAAATGGTTCAAAACATGTACATCACCTACTCCCTACGAAACAAATGGGTAGTAGCCTCTCTATGGTTTTGTAGTATCATAGGAATTTGGTCCACAAAAAACTTGCAAAAGCCTCTTAATCTTAGACATAGACTCACATAAAAATCATTAAAAGAGCAATAACTAAATCATGTCAATCATACAGCTGACGAGACCTACTATCACCTTTATGCATGCTAGATAAGGAGGTTGATTGAAGGTCCTACAATGGTGATGTGCCCCTTCGCTAATTTATCATCTCTCGATGACCCGATGTATAAATTTCAAATATATCACTGAGAGGCTTAACATAAAACGTGTAGCATATAACAATTCGATAAATCTAGGAGATGGAAAAAAAAGAGAAGATTGACAACTAGAAAATGCACTAGCAACCAATGTTTCTCATACCACTGAACACTTGCACCAGCAACAGATGTTCTTTTCTTATATACTTTGACAAACTTTAGTATTACCTACTGTCACAATCAGAAAAGGATCAATGACAGTCGTAAATGCATATGACATCAAACAGTAATCGTGAAAAAGCCTTATTGCAAGGTGTTGGTCCAAAAGAGTGATCAATAACATGGCTTTACAAATTTAATGTGCATACTTACAAATCAATCTAGGGAACCATCTGGGTCTGCTCTAGTCTTTATTGTGTTGAGTATTGACTCATGGTTAGACTCACACACTTTCCACAAGTTCTTGTTCATAGGTTTACCCTTATATTTGATCAAATGAACGCTGTTGGATGACAAGGTTCGAATACTGATGAATTTCTCGATGCGTGTCGATGTCCTCAAACAACCAAACTGCAACATTCTTAACTGGATACCTTTGAAGCCATGTTCCAGTAACAACCACCGAACCTGTAGGATATTCTATGTTTTCTCTGTCTATAACTGGGGACTCCAATTTCTTTTTGGCCTCGATACAATGGCATAGGTAATAATTTATACCCTCTTCATTGTCTTCATCTGCAATTACCGCATAAATGTGCCCTGCATTGATATGTTCATCTTGTTAGATTTATTTACTGAGCAACATAATAAAACTTGTAAGTAAGATATATTACCTAGTTCTAGTAGGTCCGATACATGATCAAAGTCAATGGATGATTTCATCTCCATGATTTGTAGAGCCATCGAGAGCTGATAAGTGTCAAGTGGGGTTAGACTTCTTACAAACCATTCATCAACCCACTCTGTTGACTCGCAATCATTCCATGATTGAAGTGTACATGCATAACAAAAGCATGCCATCTTCCTTGTATGGATAGTCCATGTACCTACATTGGAGCTTCTAAAAGAGTGTAGCTCACTCGATCTTGTTAGTGTACAACAATCCTCATATTTTGCAATGTTAGTATCATCTACTAAATGAAAAAATCTATGAACTAAAGAATTGCCTTCACTACCTAGACCCATTGAGCCATTGCACCACTGGACAATTGATCTTGCATCTGTCAACTTTACACTATTTGTGTACTTTAACTCTTCTCGTGCTAGAGCTCTTTTGATACATGCTCCCCCTTTCCATGCCCGGCCTCTGAGAAGTTCCACATATGTTGAACACCACTAATCCTATGCATCCTACTCAACTAATAAAACATTATGGCTTTCTTGAATTGTGATGTACAATTATCTGACCATATGATATGTTGACTAAATGGTATGCCCCTACTAGCCAGATTGGCATAGAACATATGAAAGGAACCTTGAAAAAACTCTATAGAATGTGTGCGATCATCACTGATGTAAAAGTGATACTCCCTCAATACTTTCCTATTTTCCTTTGTACTATCATTTGCATGAATGAATGCTATATGTACAAATATAGAAACCTGCATAGAGTTGTAGTACTGTGATTGCACCTCATTCTGTGGTTGTAGTGTGTAGTTCTCAACGAAGTCGAAAACTAAAACGATATGACGAAGTGGAAATGTGTCCTTGCATAACTTGAACTATGAGTCCAACCATTGTGCTTTGTGTGTATGCATTGCATAATCATAAACCACCCGATCACGAAAAATGCCCATAAACTGATACACTGGAATCTTATCACTGACCAATTCACACTTCTTTGCTTCTTTCCCATCTTTTAGACTTTATGCCACTGTCGTATATTTGCCAAATTCCACAATTTTGTCTCCAATTGTGTGTGTACTAGTCATGTGTTGGAAAGTTGGAAAATGTTGCATGCCACCACAATGATCACATGTGTCATCCAAACATGATTTTTTGTAAAAAAATTGACCATCCTATCTTTCACATAAAATGGAAGACAAAAATTTCCTTGACGATTTAGGTGGAGGCATTATGTTACATTCCTGCAAAACATTGTCAGTATGGATATCTACACATATACGTCGATAAACATCATAATGGTTAGAAAACTCAATATGAACCCTAAAAAAACAAGTAGTGCGTGTGTGATTTATTTTGACATAAAAAGGCTTTATCATTTCAAAATACCTTTGACATATTTTAATTTCAGGAAACTTTTGTACAAAATCAGCAAAAAATTGGGTTTGAGTGGTATTCAAATAATGCATTGGATGTGGCTCATGGTTTATACTACCAATTATCCTTCTTACAACATCTCTTTGATTAGGAGAGGTCCTTGTGTTATCCTTCCAATAATTCACAATTAAAGATCTCAACCCTTGAGCAATTCTTGTGTCTTTCCGTGGCACTCTACCTGAAAATGCCCATAACTCATTGCTATTTGGATCCTCCACTCTTTCATGCCTTCCTTTGGCTCTCATTAGAGATTATCTACTTATTTTCAAAGACTTACTTGCCTTTGTAAGGTTCACCTTGTTCCTTGTTTGACTGCTTAACAGTGTTGTTGTCATCACACGTCGTGTGGCACAACTATCCTTCATGCGTGAGGTCGAACCCACGCTCTCATATGCACTCATCAAGTTCCTTACAATGGAATTTTCACTTGAGTCATTCAAAACTCTTAGCCCAAGAGCCTTCATGGTGGGCCTAAATTTGAGTTGCCTCATCATTTCAACAAATAGTTCACATCTTCCACCCTCACTTAGCTTTTTAAAAAATAAACTCCATATCCTTTCTACATATCTTTGACATGTGCGTTTTGGAATCTTATTAGGCATCCATTTCAAAACATTGGAATCAATATCAATCAAAAATGTAGGTTTTCTATGCAAAACTCTAGGAGGAGTTCTCAAATGTAATTTTTTGTCAATATTGGGAAGGTCAACAACATCGGGGATAGATCGTGTACCTTCAATTGGAGGTGCAATTGATGACATACCTTGAGATTGACATGTAAACGATGTTGTACCTCCAACTTGAGATGTCGTTTGTGGAGTTCCTTCAAATAGAGATGTGTTTTCTGATGTACTTTCAAAACATAATGTTTTTGATGGTGTGTCTTCAATTGGAGATGTGACTTCCGATGTACCTGGAAAACCACATGTTGTTTTCAATGTGTCTTCAACTGGAGATGTGCATTGAGCTTCACCTATGGTTGATGATGTGCCCCCAACTTTTTTATTCATTCCTGTCCTTCCACAAAATTTCCTCATCCGTGCCCTTTGTTTTTCCAATTTGACATCTCTCTTAGATTGCATATAAGTTTGTGGTTGTATGGGCTGCAATTCGTTTGCTTCACAAGCTACATTTTTTTATTCTCTTCTGGTGTTAGAGGCTTTGGTTGTTTCCTTGGCATGACCTTGAATGCTACATGTGCACAAACACACATAGAACAAAAGTAAGTAATGCATTTTACAAAAAAATTGATGCAGAGAGGGGTGGAAACCATTCAATACAGCAAATCAATGAGAATCACAAACCTAGGGTATAAATTGCTGCCACCTAAATGAAAACTAAAGACTCTTGTGTTTATTTTTCTCAAAACCAAATTTTTGATTGTCAACAAAGTCATGAAGAATATGGATTCAAAAAAGGGTTTGTGATGCTATATCTTATCATTATTCACTATTTCTTTGGCAATGAGGTTTTCCAAATTAGTTGGAAAAAGAATGAAATACAGTGAATTCCACTAGCCATCCTGGAAATGGACTACTATAAGCAATGCAAATAGAATTCATAAGTAAATTTATGTTAAGTAAATGTCATGTTTTTTATTTTATTTTTTCTTCAAACTCATAAAAATTGAACTTTTTTATGCAAATCCCATCTAATTCAATGTTGAATTCTAAGTCCAATTGTTATTATTAATAAAATCATTAAGGAAATTTAGTTTATATTGTCAAAAACAAACAAATATACTAAAGACAAACATTTCAATTTACCAAAATGAATATATTACCTCAGATAATGTAAAATGATGTAGAAACTTCAAAATATCTTCTTCTACGTTGTCTACCATGCAAATTGGTGGTAAAAAGGTGATGGATCAAGCATAGATTGGTACAATATGAAGTCAACTGCAAAAAAAAAGGCATTTTTGACTCAGATAAAGCGCTGAACTAGACAAACACAAGAGAATGTGGGCCTGACTCATGGGGTCAACCCTTATTTTTACCGTTTCAAGGTAAAGCCCATTTGGCGAGTGCCAAATATGTTCCTTTGAAAAGGAGAGACTTCAAAGAGAGGGAGTCAAAGTGGGAGAGAGGGGGTAGGAAGGAGAGACCTAAGAAAGTAGGGTGGGAGGTAAGTGAGGCCTGATAGAGAGGGATTGTGACATAAGTGAGGCTTAATCCCTCAACCCTTAAACCCTAATCCATAGAGACAGAGAGAGGGAGGGAGAGGGAGTGGGAGGGAGACACCCGAGAGAGAAGGAGAGGGAGACAAAGTGGTAGAGAGGGGGTGGGAAAGGGATACCTAAGAGAGTAGGAGAGAGAGGGAGTGAGAGATAGAGGGATGGGAGAGATACAAGGAGTGAGAGAGAGAGAGACTTGAGAGATAGAGAGGGGGTGGGAGGGAGAGGGAGTACTGGGGGGAGAGGGAGTACTCAAGATAGAGGGATTCAAGAGAGATGGAGGGGGTGGGGGGAGATACATGAGATAGAGGGAGAGAGAGAGTGGGAGGGAGATGGGAGAGAGATAGATGGATTGAGTCAGTGAGAGAGAGACCTGAGAGAGGGAGAGGGGGTGGTATGGAGAGACTTGAAAGAGAGAGAGACAGAGGGAGGGAGTGGGAGAGAGACAGAGGGAGGGAGGGTTAAGGGTAGAGGGTAGAGGGTTTAATGGTTTAGGGTTTAAGGGTTAAGGGTTTAGGTTTTAGGGTAGAGGGGAGAGAGATAGAGGGAGTGAGTGAGTGTGTGAGAAAGAGAGACCTAAGATAGAGAGAGGGAGTGAGTGAGTGAGTGAGAGACCTAAGATTCCCTCTCTAGTTCTCTCTACCTAGTTGTCCCTCTATACCTATTTCTCTCTCCTTACCTCTCTACTCTCTATCTCACCACTCTCTCCATCTCATTCTCCCTCCTTCCCTCTCTCCCTCTTATCCATTCCTCTCATTCCCTCTCTGCCTACCACTCACTCCACTACGTACCACTCTCTCCATCACCCATATTTCTCTCTTACTCTCTCCTTCCCTCTCTACTCTATATCTCTCCCCCCTTCCCTATCTAATCTATTTCTCTCTCTCCCCCTTCCTCTGTCCCCTCATTTTCTCTCCTCTCACTCTCTCTCCCTCTCACACACACTCACCTCAATCTCCTCCTTTCCTCTCCCACCATCCCTCCACTCTCTACATCTCCTTCCCTCTATATTTATCTTTATCTCCCCTCCCCCTCTCTTTACCCACTTCTCCCTCCATGACTATATCTCAACCATGTCTCCTCTCTCTCTCTCTCACACACACACACACACACACCTCTATCTCCTCCCTAATTGTCCCTCCCTCCCCTCTCTAATTATCTCTATCTCTCCTCTCTCTACATTTCCTACCCTCTCTACCTATATTTATCTCCCCTATCCCTTTTTTTACCTACCTCTCCCTTCATCACTCCGTATCTCACCTATGTTACCCTACCTAACTAGGGTTAAGGTATTAGGGGTCAAGGGTTGATAATTGAGGGTTGAGGGTTTAATTTATAGGGTAGATGGTAGAGGGTTGAGGGTTGAGGGTTGAGGGTTGAGGGTTGAGGGTTGAGGGTTGAAGGTAGAGGGTAGAGGGTAGAGGGTAGAGGGTAGAGGGTAAAGGGTATAGGGTAGAGGGTAGAGGCTTTAAGGGTCAAGGGATTAAGGGTTGAGGGTTGAGGGATTAGGGTATAGATTTTACTTGGGTTTAAGGGTTTAAGGTTTGAGGGTATAGGGTTGATGGTAGAGGGTATTGGGTTTAAAGTAGAGGGTATCGGGCTGAGGGTTAAGAGAGACTTGAGAGAGGGAGAGGGGGTAGCAAGGAGAGAATTGAGAGAGAGAGGGAGGGAGAGGGAGTGGGAGAGAGATATAGAGTAGAGGGTAGAGGGTAGAGGGTTTTAAGTGTTTAGGGTTTAGGGTTAAGGGTAGAGAGAGAGAGAGGCAGAGATGGAAAGAAGGTAGAGATATTGAGAGAGAGGAGGCAAGGAGGGAGAGAAAAATAGGTATAGAGGGACAAATAGGTAGAGCCTTAAACCCTAATCCCTCAACCCCCATACCCTCTTAATCCCTCAACCCTCAACCATTCAACCCTAGTCCCTTGACCCCTATACCCTCTTAATCCCTCAGGTTTTCAAGTTGCCATAAGGAGTATTCAGATTTTTAGGTCCCAGTGCAGTTGCAGGCACATTCAGCAACATATGACAGTGAGCATGCCTATGAATGTTTTTTTGAATATCCCTCAGGTTTTTAGGTTGCCATAAGGAGTATTCAGATTTCATATGATATTAAGAATAATGAAATATAGACTGATGAGATAAATATGAATCAGATTGAATACAATGATTTCCTGAAGGTTTTCAATGACAGCGCATATTGTAGGGTAGGTGGAATGGATAGTTTCCAAAGAAATTTGATGAGCTTTATTTAGAACAAAGTTTATGACAGAGGAAAGTGCAGGTTTTTCTTTTTGAGGTGGCTTGGGGCCATCCCTAATGGTTTAATTTTTTAAACCAAAGCAGGCATAGAGGATTAAGGATTCCCATTGCATGGACAATTCTTAGCAATGCCTCTTTAAAAAATTATCTTCCATGCACAGGAGTTTAGGGTTTTCCACTTCTCCATTTGCTCCATTTTCATATTATTCATCTGTTCATTCCCTCCATCTGTCGTCGCCTTCATTTTTCACGGCTTTGCTTGGTCTGCTCTACTAAAGATACTCTGGATTCTTGCAGTGGTTTGCAAAATCACTCATCATTTTCCATAAATTTCCATCAAAACCCTGAGGTATTTTATTTGTTCACGCCTTATATTTTCACTATCTTTCCCATAAAAGTCATTATCTGCCCTCACATATTCCCCCCTTTTAATTCCATCTAGACAATAAATGAAAGTATAGGGTATAAATGAATAAAAATTTAATATTTTGATGAAAAATATTAAATTTAAATGGGAAAACCTTAGGGTTTTTTTATGAATTTTTTGAACTAGAGAGAGAGATAGAGGGAGGGAGGGTTAAGGGTAGAGGGTAGAGGGTTTAGGGTTTAAGGGTTAAGGGTTTAGGGTTAAGGGTTAAGGGTGTTAGAACTGAAATTTTCCACAAGAATTCCTAGGATTTTCCTATTATTTTAAATGAAAATCCATCAAAACCTTAAGATATTTTATTTATTCATGCCTTACATTTTCACTATCTTTTCCATAAAATTCATTAACCTCCTTCTACACTTTGCCCCCATTTATTTTCTTATATTTCATTACCTTCTCATAAAAAAATTAGCTTTACCGCCATTCAAAATGGCCAAAAAATAACTTGTAACCCTTACCACCCCTTTCATTTTCACTCTATAAGTCTTTACAGCTTTACCGCAACCTCCCACTAAGGGGCTTGTGGTATAGCGGTATCAGTTTGAAATGGGCATGAAGTGTTTAACGCACTACTGCGCACGGTCAATTCATTGACCGCGGTAGTGCGGTAAACCGTTAGCAAACAACGAAGGCAGTGGCGAGCGGTTAAAGAAGGTAGTCAAGGTCCCACCATGGTACCGTTGATGATCAAACCACAGACCGTGGTGGATGGTAAGTCTTCAATGATGTGGTAGTCAGGACATCTTACTGCGGTACCGCAGAGGGTTATCTTAAAGACCGCGGTGACCGTGGTAAATAGGAGGAAATGGCTAGTGGTCACCCCATAGTACCGTAACCGTGAAAACGAAGACCGCGGTGTCTGCGATAAACTATTGGGAGAAGAAGCTAATGGTTACCGCAGTACTGCTGATAGAAAATGCAAAGATCGCGGTAGCGCGGTAAGCAACGATGGAGACCGCGACGGTTAGCATGCGGCTGGGCACCACCATACCATGGGTAGAAAAGTCAAAGCCCGTGGTAGAGCGGTAAACACAAGGGAAGCCTCAGGAAAAGAAATGTTAAGGGAGGTATAAGTAATAAAGTGAAAAATTAAAAGTTGAACTATAGTCTAAATATTTGATTTGCCGATAAAGGCAATATAATCAAATATTTTTGCCATAAAATACAAATGGTCATAACCAGAAAATGAAGGGGCGTGACTCTTTGATTATAATGTATAAATGATTTGAAAATCTATTGTAAAAAAAAAAAAAAATTAGGATAGGATAGATTGTTGTAAGTACTATATTTTCAGAATGATGACTTTCGAGGAGGCTATGTTGCATGTATGAATTTCAAGGAAGATAATGAAAAACTGTTAATTTGGTGATTTCATCCTGGCATCAATTGTTTGTTGAATTCTTGTGATTATCTGATTGTCTCCAATCTAATGTTTCTTGATTGTTTAAATTGAAGTATTAAGTATATATTTGATTTATTAGTACACGTTTGTTGTTTCTATGTGATTTGGTTCATTGGATTCTTTAAAGAAGAATTAAAACTCCCTTCAATCAATTACAGTAATTTGGGAATGTCATTTGGATCAGTAAGAAGAATCAGATAGTTATATTTGATATTCTACCTCAGATAAGGTTTATCAAGTACATTCTTGCATGTTGATACCAGTTGTAAACTCATAATTATATGTCAAACAATTAGAGAACCCACTAGATAGAAACCATTCATTAAAGGCTTTCATTTGACTCCGTTTTACCCAACAAGGGATAAGGTTTTAGGGTTTAGGGTTTAGGGTTTAGGGTTAAGGGTAGAGGGGAGAGAGATTAAGGGAGTGAGTGAGTGAGTGAGTGAGAAACCTAGGAGAGAGAGAGGGGGTAGTCCAAGGAGAGTCTTGAGAGAGAGGGGGGATAAGGGAGAGTCTATATATCTCCCCTCCCTCTCTCTCTCAAGTCTCTCCCTCCTACCCCCTCTCCCTCTCTTAATTCTCTCTCTCTCTCAGTCACTCCCTCTATCTCTATCCCCTCTATCCTTAACCCTAAACCCTTAACCCTTAAACATTGAACCCTCTACCCTCTACCCTCTACCCTTAACCATCCCACCCTCTTTCTTTCTCCCAAGTCTCTCTCCTACCACCTCTCCCTCTCTTAGGTCTCTCTCACTCACTCACTCACTCCCTCTATATTTCTCCCCTCTACCCTTAACCCTTAATAATTTATCCTTGACCCTTAAAACCTAAACCATTCAACCCTTTTACCCTCTACCCTCTACCCTTAACCCTAAACCCTAAACCCTTAACCCTTAAACCCTAAACCCTCTACCCTATACCCTTAACCCTCCCTCCCTCTATCTCTCTCCAACACCCTACATTCCTCTTTCTCTCTCAACCCTCTCCCTCCTACCCCCTCTCCCCCTATCCCTCTCTTAGGTCTCTTTCTTAGTCACTCCCTCTATCTCTCTCTCCTCTACCCTTAAGCCTAAACCTTAAACACTTAAAACTTAAACCCTTTTACCCTCTACCCTCTGCCCTTAACCATGCCTCCCTCTCTCTCTCAAGTATCTCCCTCCTAGCCCCTCTCCCTCTTTCAGGTAGAGGGTAGAGGGGAGAGACAAAGGAAGTGACTAAGAGAGAGATACTTGAGAGAGGGAGAGGGTTGAGAGAGAGAGATGGAGGGAGTGGGTGAGAGATAGAGGGAGGGAGGGTAGAAGGTTTAAGGTTTTAGGGTTTAAGGGTTTAGGATTTAGGGTTAAGGGTAGAGGGGAGAGAGAGATGGAGTGAGTGAGAGAGAGACCTAAGAGAGGGAGAGGGGGTAAGAGGGAGAGTCTTGAGAGAGAGAGGGAGGGAGGGAGTGGGAGAGAGATAGAGGGTGGAGAGTAGATGTTTTAAGGGTATAGGGCTAAGGGTAGATGGAAGAGACATAAGAGTGAGTGAGTGAGAGAGAGACTTGAGAGAGCAAGAGGGTGTAGGAGGGAGATGGTTGAGAGAGAGAGAGGGTAGAGGGTTTAAGGGTTAAGGGTTTAGGGTTAAGGGTGGAGGGGGGAGAGATAGAGGGAGTGACTTAGAAAGAGAGACTTGGGAGAGGGAGATGGGGTAGGAGGGAGAGAATTGAGAGAGAGAGGGTAGAGGGTTTAAGGGTTAAAGGGTTTAAGGGTTAAGGGTTAAGGGTTTAGGGTTAAGGGTATACTGGGGAGAGATAAAGGGATTTAGTGAGAGAGAGAGAGGGAGGGAGTTAGAGAGAGATAGAGGATATAGGGTTAAGGGTAGATGGTAGATTATTAAGGGTAGATGGGAGAGAGATAGGAATGAGTGAGTGAGTGAGTGAGAGACCTGAGAGAGGGAGAGGGGGTAGGAGGGAGAGAATTGAGAGAGACATAGGGAGGGAGGGAGGGAGGGAGGGAGTGAGAGAGAGATAAAGGGTAGAGCGTTTAAAGGTTTAGATTTTAAGGGTTAAGGGTAGAGGGGAGAGAGATAGATGGAGTGAGTGAGAGAGAGAGAGAGACTCGAGAGAGGGAGAGGGATATGAGGGAGAGTCTTGAGAGAGAGGGATCAAGTAGGAGAGAGATATAG
>CM021102.1:685669259-685687866 GCA_007115665.2 Sequoiadendron giganteum | reverse complement strand
AGATGAGGAATGATATATATGTAGGTAGAGAGTTGAGATAGAGTAGAGAGGTAAGGAGAGAGGGGAAGGGAGGGAGAACTTAGAGAGAGAATAAGTAAGGTGGATATATCTATTGAGAGAGGGAAGGATGGAGAGAGGGAGAGAGAGAGAATGAGGTATAGAGGGATAGGTAGGTAGAGAGAAGTAGAGATGTAAGGAGAGTTGGAGGGAGAGGTAGGGATGGAGAGAGAGAGGTAGGTAGAGAGAGTAAAGGGAGATATAGAGAAGTGGAGAGGGAAGGAGAGACGGATGGAGAGGTAGGGATCGAGGGAGAGATAAGGATTTAGAGAGAGGTGAGAGAGTGAAACAGAGAGAGAGAGGTAGGTAAGGAGAGGGAGGGGAGATAAAGGGAAGTAGAGAATGGAGGAGAGAGGGAAGAAGAGGTAGGGAGGGAGAGATAGGTGAGATAGAGAGAGAGGAGGGAGGGAGGGATATTTAAGGAGAGGGGTGAGATAGAGAGAAAGAAAGTAAAGAGGGAAGGGGGAGAGAGAGAGGTGATAGAGAGAATTATAGGCGTAATGAGAAAGGTAGATAGATTGAGAGAGGGAAAGAGAGAGGGAGAGAAAACGAGGTATATAGGGGTAGGCTAGACAAAGAGATGTAGAGTGAATTTTGGTGGAAGAGAGAGAGGAGGGAGGGATAGGTAAAGATGGATAGTTGAGATAGATAGAAGGAGAGAGAGATAGGTAGAGAGAGGGAAAAGAGATATAGAAAGAGGGGAAGGGAGAGAGGAGAGATAGAAAGAGGGGGAGGGAGGGAGAGATAGAGAGAGTAGAGAGGGAGGAGAGAGATATAGAGAGGTGATAGAGAGAATTAGAGAGGGAAAGAAGGTGGAGATATTGAGAGAGAGGAGGCAAGGAGGGAGAGAGAAAAAGGTATAGAGGGACAACTAGGTAGAGAGAAGTAGATATGAAAGGAGAGGTATAGGGAGAGGTAGGGATGGAGAGAGAGGTGAGAAAAAAATAGAGAGAGGTCTAGGTAGATAGAGGGAGGAGGAGATAAAGAGAAAAATAGAGGGAAGGAGAGAGGGAGGAAGAGGTAGGGATGGAGAGATAGAGGTGAGAGAGATAAGAGAGAGGAGGGGTGAGATAGAGAGAAAGAGAGTAGAGAGGGAAGGGGAAAGAGAGAAGTGAGATAGGTGATAGAGATGTGTTATGGAGCTTAAAATTAGAGAGATAAGGAGGAAGGAAGGGGGAGAGAGAGAGATGTATAGAGGGATAGGTTAGATAGAGAGTAGAGAGCAAAGGTGGGTGAAAGGAAGAGAGATGGAGAGAGAGAGGGGGAGAAAGAGAGGTGAGATAAAGAGAAGTAGAAAGGGAAGGAGAGAGAGAGGGAGATAGAGAAAATTAGAGAGGGAGGGAGGGAATGAGAGAGAAGTGAGATAGAGAGAACTAGAGAGGGAAGGAGAGAGAGAATGACAAGCTAGAGAGTAGAGAGGGGAGGTGAGAGCGAGGGAAGCAAAGAGAGAGAGAAAGAGAGGAGAGGGAGGGAGGGAGGGAGGGATAGGTAGGTGTAGAGAGTAGAGAGAGATATATAGAGATTAAAGGAGAGGGATGAGAGATAGAAAAATGTAGAGAGGGAAGGAGATAGAGATGGACATGTAGAGACATAGTTCTTGAGCTCAAGCAAGATATTGTTAGATAAAGGGATGGAGATAGTGAGAGAGAGAGAGGTCTAGAGAATAAGAGATGAAAATGAGTGAGATAGATGAAATTCGACCTCCTGAGTACTAAAATTTGACCTCCTGATTACTGAAATTTGACATGCTGATTACTGAAATTTGACTAAGTCTGAAAGTTTTCAAATCTTCCAAAAACTAGAATTTGCATTATAACTCTTAGAGATCTGAAACCACTAAAGCGAAAATCTAGTTTTGTGCAAAGCATGCCATTTGTTGCTCGCCAAATTTGGCGCTCATCAAAAGGCCTACTTTAGACTTGTTAATTAACAGGATTTGCTAAATTTTCTCATATTTTTGACCGTGCTCCCCATCTCATTTGCACATCTTTCAATGCAATTTTATAAAAAAACCATGATAGTGTTAACCTCTATCTCAGCTATCTAAATATATAATTCTTTTTTCATTTTGATTTAGTTAAGGTTTTGATCCATGGATTCTATTGTAAATGCCTTCGTTTTTGGTCAAAAACCAACATGTGCTAGGTTTAGGATAGATTTTTACACGTTCATCGAAAAATGAAACAAATTACGTTTTTTCAAACTAGACTCCATTCTACACATGATTAAAAAAAAAAATCAATTTTCGATTAGTTTGCAAAAAAATTGGGGGGGAGCATGCTCAAATTTTAGCTTTTCAGAATGTGTCCACTTTGAAAATTCATAAAATATTATATATTCATTAAAAAAATTATCTGAAAGAAGGAGGATAAACTACACGGTGTTAGCTAATTTCTCACTATTGGGATTTTTGAAATTCTAAAACAAAGTTAACCAAAAAGGGGGGAGCCCTCAGGCGCTATGCTATTTTTTTTGATAAAAACAGGACCTGTTTTGGCCCCCCCATTTTTGAGACCCTTAATCTTCATTAATTTCAAAAAACAATAGTAGCTTAGAAACTAGACTCGGAGCACTTCAACTTTTGTTCTTGCCGCATCTTGAAATTTTGAGCGTAACTATCTTCATTTTCTCGTGCAAATCAGATTTTCCTGATTTCAGAAAAAATGTGGCATCTTAAGAGCCAAAATTATGTCACAGATTGGTGCACTTACCCATTACAAATGTGTTACAATTACAGAATCTCACCTCATAAACATAAGAGGGATAAAATAACTTATACAAATTGAAATATTACAATGCATGAATTAAACACAAGAACCGTGAGCTGTCCAACTGGATGTCTCACCACCAAGTACTAAAAATAAATGGGGACCCAATAGTGTATGGTGCATGTTCCACCCAACCAAGTGATACCCGAAGGCCCAACCCCCATGCTAGGAGATAGTAACAATGTAACATGGACAAAGATCAACAACCTCTAACCAAAGGCTGACTCATACTGACATAATCAAATAAATGCGCAACACAAGTACAACTCAGGTATAACTTTCACATCACTGACATAGGTCACATTGCTTCCAGACATAACATAGATCAAGTATGTTCAGAGAACCATACACATAAAACAAATAACAACTATTGTCCTCAATAGAGTGTCATCACATAGTTAGTCATGAGATCTCCTCTGGGCATTCTTCATAGGCTCTGGATTTCTTGGTGACCTCAACCGAACCCCAACCCTCATGCTCACTCATGCGGAATGAAATACCTCTTGTAAGGACAAGATAGATGACCATGCCATCTCAGGCCTTCCCACTCATCCCAAGTCTAAACGAGCCCTTGTGTCTATGAGTGAGGCTAAATTATTAGATGATTAGTGTGAAATTCATCCTAATCATCTAATTACATTAATTTAGTTATCACTTAATTAAACTACTTCCAAAGGTTACCCAGTCTTACCTCTTTGGGCTCCAGCCCCTAATGGAAGCCACTCTTCTAGATACTTGACAACACACAAACAAACTAATCACCAAGGGAATCACAAGTGCATACAACCTAGGTATCATAACCACTCCAACTCAAGGAGGAAACAAATAATAGAACTCACTCCAAACATCTTGGAGGCAAGAAGCACATAGTCCACTCCTTTCATAGGAGGCACAAAACAACCTTGTTCATGGAAACCAGGTAAATTACTGAAAAGACACCATGCACTACCCAAGGAAAAACAACTGGTTGACATAAAGAATCGACAACCCTCATCCTCTAAAATCCTCTGAAAGACTTACAATTTTGGACTAACACTTAATCCCATATCCCAAAATACAACTTGACGACATAGCTACAAAAAGAATTCAAGTCATAATTCAAATCTAATATTTGGATTTCTTAAATCCATCCTCAATCAATAGATAACATTGACAAAATCAAAGACACAATAACTAGGTTAACTCAAATTATCATATAACCCTTTTCCATTTCCATTATAGGAATTCTTAAACAATTTAAACTTACATCCCTTTAGGAAATACAGAGAAAGTAAAACATTTAAAGCAATAATGAGGAAATTACTATTTTTGGATATTCTAAATCCATATCTCTTTCATATTCCATTCACAATAATATAATTGCCCTAATAAGTTAAAATAAATAATTGCCTCATCAATATAATCAATTCCTAAATTTACTTTTAAAAACAACATAAATCCATGCAAGTAAACCCTTTCCATTTTCTAACCAAATCCTATATCTCTTTCAATTTTCTATTTAAAACATGTAATATCTTCAATTTAAAATATCCTTTTCCATATCTATTTGACCATGCATTCAAATCTTATCTTTTAAAATCTCCATGCAAAACTAACTTACATGTGCCTAAATAAAAATAAATAAAATATTGCATATACTCCCAATAGAAACTACTCATGTAATATATACATTAAATATATATATATCAATATATTTAATTATATCTATATATATATTAAAATATCTACTATCTGTTACAAAATATCCATTCGATGTTTTTAAAATAAATAAATCTCTATTATTAATATTCCATAAAATACAAAAAAGATAAATATAATAAAAACAACTTTTTAATTTATTAGAGAGGGGTCGGTTGTAGCCAAACCCCCGCCCCACTTCCCATATTGGTGGCCTCCCTAATGGGGGTTGTGCTGCCTCAAGGCAGCGCTTCCTCCACTTAGTGGAGGGTGTTGTTCTTGAGACAACTGCACCCTCCATTGAGTTGGGGGTAGTGGGGTGTGCACAACATCCCCACATAAACTCATGCAACAATAAAAACAGCAAATGAAATTTCGCTTAAATTTTTTTATCCAAAATTTCAATCTTCCTCACAAAATTCCGTCAGTCGTACGGCGACAATAGTTGAAATAAAAACAAATTTATTTTTTAAGAGATTAAACTTGTATATATATATATATATATATTACATATATATATATATATATATATATATATATATAACTGAATTTACCATAATAAATAAATTGGGGAAATTTTGTGGAAACGTTCACCTGTAGGTGAAATTATGCAATTTGTCTAGAGAACAACCAAAATTCACAAAGGTTCAAAACTAAATCTTTTAATCAATTTTTCCCAAATTCAAAGACAATAAAAGAACAAGAAAATAAGAAGATCTAAATTAATTTCCAGAAACTTTCAACAAGCAAATCCTCTAGGTTTCTCCACCGTAATTTCTACAGAGGTTTAATAAATAAAAGATTTTCTACAGTGAATTAAATCTTCTAAAACAAATATAAATGTGTTGTTCAACCTCTAAGTTTGATTTAATAGAGAAACAAACAATTTCCTCAAATAAACTAAATTCAACAGAGGTTTCCTAATTTCCCTGAAGAAATTTCATGGGAACAATGAAAGCTTTTAATTTTATTTATTTATTTTCTTTCGTCTAACAAAAAATTTCTTTTCCTAAATAGATTTAACAAACAAATCTTTAATCACTACTATTTTAAAAGCAACCAAGAACAATACAAAAACACAGAAGAAAACTTGAGTCAAGAAGCTTCAAGAAATGGAAATTTGATGCAGAGCCTCCTCCAAATTTGCCACAACTTTTATCCAACAATCCAGTGATTCCAACCAAGAAAGCAACCAACAAACACAACAAGATTTACCCGAACAATTCCAATGCAATTCTACAGCCTAGAATTCCCCCAAAACAATCCTCTATATATTTTTCCAAAAAAAAATATTTTCACACTTGTGAAGAAGCTTTTTTCCTCTTCAAAATTCTCTTTGTGAATCAATTTGCAACAAACTCTTCTAATTAATTAAACTTGCATATGCTGGCATAACTGAAAATATCTTCTAACAACCAAAATTAATTTCCATTTAATTTTCCAATATAATTTAGTAACTTCTAATTCAAATTTAATTCCCAAATTAAATTTAATTACTTCCAATTCAAATTTAATTCCCACTAACTGAAATAAAATTCCAAAATTAATTTTAATTCTTTTCTTTCTTTTAATTTTATTAACATCACATTTAATTAATTAATTTGATTGTTTAATAACTAAATTCATCCCCATGGATTAAATTTAATTAATTAATTTAAATATAAACTTCTATCCACAATTTCAATTTTAAATTAAATAACCATCAACATAATTTAATGCAATAATTCAAAATATCTATTTCCAAATCAAGAATCCCTTCAGAATTAAATAACATTAAAACATGACAAACAACGACTCAACACACACACAACTGACAACACACTGTGGCTAGGGTGTAGAATTGACACAAGTTACCTAGCTACTATCTCCCATTCAACTTAACCATTCGATTGACACGCTCAAACCTGTGAAACCAGGTGGAGTTGATGTCATGTACCTGCAAACCTGAAAACATAGTAACCAACATCATATAATATAAACAACATAAAATACACACCGTGAAGAGGAAATCATAGAATCATAGGGCGCTCACAAGTGAGTGACAGGAACCCATCCCCTTCACCAATACACTCATCAAAACTCACATATCCATCTTATTCAATAATCTCAGATAAAACACATGTTATATCTACTACATCATTACTCCAATTAAAGCATGTAAAATAAAACATTAGATAAACCACATCACATCAAATAGTTCGTCGCTCTATAAATAGTGATCAAATAACACACACACAAGATATAGATCTTGACTTGAATGATATCTTGAATCATGAAACCTTACATCACAATTATTAGCTGAAAAACAAACATGATGCATGATGACTTTGACATGATGCTTGATACTTGAATAATGCTCCAAATCACTTGATAATCAGCCCTAGAATTCTCTTGTAAACACTTGAATGCTCTTGAAAACTCCAATTTTCTATTAGGAATGTTCTCATGAAAGTCTCTGGTGAAAATGAGTGAAATAACCTTATATTTATACTTGTTTATGCCGAATTTCCTGAAATTGCAACACTACAAGCCGACATCAGATCTAGGAGGATAAAATCCCACCAATAATTTGAACTAAATTTAATTTTGGTCCACATGAGACTCATATACCAAAAGTGGTGTATGAGTCCCATTAGGCATTAATTATGGGACATATTTTCAAACTTGCTTAGATTCATGTGAAATTAGGATTAGGGCCCAAAAACCTAGGTGGGACCCGTATACCCAAGGTGGCGTATGAGTCCTAGATCACTAAATCCATGCCACATAACCTAAAAACATCTGAATTATGATTGGATGTTGATTTATTTCAGGATTACCCTTGAAAAAATGTATTAATTAAGGCTTGTAGATGCAAAATAAGGCCAATTAAAGCATAAAGAATCCAAATTAGTAATGAAAACCCTAGAAAAGTGTGAAAGTGTGGGACAACACTTTACAACACCTAAAATAAGGTACAATTAAGTCCGTTTAATTCACAAGAACCCAAGACCTAATGTGAGTGTGCTAAACACGAATTATAACACTATGTCAAGGCATCATCAAGCTCAATTTTATAAGGAGGGCCCAAACAAGTGTGAAAATTTCATGGATGAAATTTTTTAACAGTATATTTAGCCCCCACTTTAGTGAGAGGAGGAACTTGCTTCAAACTCACACTAAATTAGATAAACTCGCATCAAGAGGGATTCAATCATACCATTACTAGTAGGATAGGACAAAAATGACCAAGTGGGTTGCGCAAGCGCCCAAGATCAAGATCCTATAGAATAATAACATAGGCACAAGAGAACACACATGAAAAATGGCATAAGGAGAAACAACAAGAGACAAGCATACACTACCAAAGACAAGGAGAAAAGAAAAAGTAAAACAAAGGCGTGGATCAAGCTTCAATCATGATGTGGATCAAATCTAGGCTATTTTTCCTAAAATGAACGCTCACTCTAAGGTAACATAACTTCAATTTTTCCGTTGGGTTAGTATCCAAAGAGGTGATACACATACACGCATGACTGGTATGTGCTCACACACACACACGAGTAGCTATGGGGAATTCATGCCTTCAGTCACCTTCCGATCCAACCATGCCAAAGTAAAACCTCCTGATAACTTTGATAAGGTGCCACGCAACAAGTATCATCGAGATTCATGAGGCAAGCAAAGCTTCGTATGCTTGAAACTCATGAACAAATAAGATGTCTCCATAGGCATGCAAACTGTATTATGCAAGGTGGTCATATAACCAAAATTTTATAAATGAAAAATAGGGAACATTCAAAGGAGTATTGGTTAATTCATGTAAGTTCTTTAACTTAGGGAACATTGTGCCGAATGTCTCCAAGAGAGGACCAATCAAATAATAGAAGATTCACAACTTAGGGGATGCAGTGTGTCGCATCAAGCCACTAAGAGGAATAAAATATTCTAAGAGATATCACGCTCTTAAGGGACATCACACCCAATGTCACCAAAAAGATAAAGAATCCTCACATGAAGTAAGAAGACTACACCATGAAAAATGAAATGTAAAATAATAATTCCAATGTATTCCCCCACTACAAAGAAATTGCTAAGCACCATACTATGAGAAATTACTTTAAAGTAGAAAATGATAAATGCTAACAATAAAGATGACAAGAGAGATAACTTGGAAAGCCCTATGCCAAGTCATATGTTGCCAAATAAAGCTACGCCATGAAAAAAAAAAGGGGTTCCCCTAAAAATAAAATTCCAAACACATGAGGGATCCATAGATTTTGGGTTAGTATGTTCTTGCTATAATGTTTTTAGAGAGCTTGAAACTGTTATCATTCCCTAAATACTCATAGAACTAGTAGAATGACACAAAGAAATTGAAAACAAAGAAAAACCTTTTGGGTCAACATGGAGGAGACATGATTGTATTGATGCCTTGCATAATCCCCAAAAGAAAAAAACAAGACAAACAAAAAAGATTAAAAAATCCTTTTGGGTCAACATGGAAGAGACATGAATGTCTCGACACATTGTGTCATCCCCAAAAGGAAAACACAAGACAAAGAAAATATAAATAAAAAAATTTTTGATCAACATGGAAGAGACGTGAATGTCTCCACACCTTGCATCATCCTCAAAAGGAAAACACAAGACAAGATAAAAGGAAAAGATAAAATATTTATGACATAGAGAAGAATGTGCGTACAAATAGAGGAATTCCACAAAGAGAGAGAGAGAGAGAGAGAGAGAACATGAAACATAACAACACAGGGGATCACATTATGCACATGCAATCACATGAATGAAAAATAAATAATGCAAAAGACAAGTAAGGCACATGTGATTCAACTGATTAGCAAGTCATTTTCATCCCAATCATGTTCATTGTATATGAAAGGTAGAGAACTAGCCAAAGGGACAATAGCAAGTGCCGGACTAGGGTCATTTCCAAGTTCAACACTCTTCCTAGTCAAATTGCCATGTAACCTCATAGAAGAGGAAAGCAATGTATTCAATTCATTGTACACCTCTTCATCAATTTTAGCAACCTTAACATCATCATCCAAGTTAATCACAACAGGAGGTCAAATGATAATATCTAAAGAAGGGTTGAGCTCGTTTTTCGATCGCACGAGAGCATCTTTTTGTTGTTGCAGGGGAGACTCATTTTGTATTTCTTCAATAAAGTTTGGATTTTGATTTTCCTTTTTTGTTTCTTCATTTAACCTTCGAGCAAGAGCGCAATGCCTATGCCTACGCTCTCTAGCATGTCTATTTATTTTAGTTTTATTTTTAAGTTACGTTTGTGTAGGAGTGAGGTGATCAACCATACATTTCTTTTCTTCCCTAAGGGGAGGAATGGAAGGAACCATGGAAGGTTGTTCAACCACTTCCTCTTTAACTTTGTAAAATTGTTTTATTTTAGGAGGCATGACAAGATTGTTTTTGTTATCCCTTGGTATTTTGTAGGAAATAGGAAAAGGATTTGTCTTAGGTTGGACTTGGTTGTTTGGAATGTCTTTAGGCTCAATAATGTTTTCATCAAGTATGGTAGCTTCGGTCATGGGTTGAGGTTTGTTCTGAAGGGATAATTTCGCTATGCATGTTTCCTTAAACTTTTGGTAGGATTTGAAAAATAATTCTTCTCGAGGTTTGATAGGTTCCATAGGCTCAAGCCAAAATAAATATAATGAAAAGTTTCCACGGAAAGACAAAGGGTTAAAGCCACTATGATTCACAATGAAAATTTCATTGTCAAAGGGAAACTTCAAGCATTTATGCATGATTGACAAGACAACTTCCATGGAGCATAGCCATAGATAAACAAAATTCACATAGAATTGATCTGACATTGATATGATGGAGAATGAGACATCTAATGTTTTACATCCTATGTACAAAGATAAGGTGATTATTTTCATTGTAGGGCCAGTGAAACCATTATGCGTCTTGATCCATGATTTCAGTTTATCATATGTTTCTTGGTAGAGCTCCTACGCGAGTAAGAATTATTTGGTGATCAAATTCTCTCCATAGACGGGATCTATTAATATCCCATTAGTGGGCTTAACATAGATTTTTTCAGATATATAAAGAGGACCATCGAGTGAGTGTTTAAGTATATCTTTGGATGAGAAAGAAATTTCAAGAGGATTTTTAGGTCGGCCCTTACGATTCTGATTTTTGACCAATACAACCAAACCATCAATAGGATTTTTTTCTTGTTGATCAGTATCCATAGGACGTTGTTGAAAATTTGTATCTATGTTTTCATCATCCCTGTCAAAATTCATCACATCATTCTTTGTAGTCTCGCTAGCTTTAACAAATGAAATGTTATGTTTAGGCATGGGGTTGGTAAAGATTTGTAAATTTTGGTTAGGAGGGGCAATTTACTTAATTCCTTGATCATTAACACCTCCAACGGAAAGATGATCAAAATCAATGAGGCCTTGCACAAGATGTTTAAGATGCTTACAATGTTTTGTGTCATGTCCAATTTATTGGTGATAATGGAAATAAGAATTTGATCTAAATTTTAGAGGTAAAGGTTTATTAGGATTAGGATTTTTAATGGGAGGTAAGGTAATCATCTTCTATTCTAAGAGTTGTGACATTGTGTTATGAAGGGTATCAGGCAAGGGAGTGAATTTCCTTTCCGAGTCTCCATAGCTAAAGGGTATCGTCGTTTTAACAGAAGCTACTTGGTTATCAACATGTTTATTTGTTTGTTGAGGGGGATTAAGTTGAAGGAATCCTTTTATTTTTTCTAAAAGTTTCATAATTATTCCGGTTTGTAGACTCAGACTTCTCAGTTCCGCTCGAGGTGGATTTTGCATCTCGACTACTAACCAAGTTTTGATAATTATAGAGGGCAGTACATAAGTGCATGAAGGAGGGGAACTTCATCATCGTAAGCTTATCTTGTATCTTACTTTGAAAATTCTCTATGAACATATTTTCAAGGTAAGGATCAGGGACCTTTACATCAATTTGGGAATAAAGCGATTGATAGCACAAAATAAATTTTGTAATCTTTTCTTCTTCTTTTTGCTTACATCTCATCAAATCGACCAAGGTCATTTTAGGAGTCAAATGCACTTGAAAATGGTTGATAAATGCCTCAAAAATTTCATTGAATGAATGAATTGAGTTGTTTGGTAATGAGGAAAACCATTCTAAGGAAGTATCTTTCAGGAATCTCAACAAAAGCTTAGCCAATATTTTATCATCAAGAATAAAGTCACTACATAAGGCGGTGTAAGCAAACACATTGTTAGAAGGATCTCCTTTCCCCCCATATTTCTTGAATCTAGGAACCTCTACACCTTTGGTGTTGGTGTTCACAATATCTCTAAGGACAAGGGACTTCTTATGACATAATATGTAGGTGGGCCAGTTTGATTTTGGTTTATAGTGGATACTTGGTTTTTAAGGGATGAAATGATTTGCAAGAGTTGATTTATAAGAGGGTTATTGTTTGTATTTTGAGATAGAGGTGAATAAGGTGGAGGAGAGTATGTGTTTGAGGGGCAAGCGAATGGAATTCTTATAGGTGGTAAGGTGGTAGGAGATATGACGTGTGATGCCACAAAGGTACTAGGGATGCTAGTGGAAATACCCAAGGAAGGAATCACATTACTAGTAGGTTGTATTGTTGTTGTAACCCGAGGGTTGGTATAGGTTGGAATAGAGGTAATTGTTGTGGGGGAGGAATTTAAATTCCTCCTTGGATTATGAAATTTTTTGAGGTTAAAGGACAACTAGTGGTTGAGGTAATAGTTTTTCCAAAGATCTGAACTATGTTATGCACAAGGTCAACTTTGTCTTCAATTTCAAGCATTAAATGAATACTATCTATAATAGTGATAGCAGTAGTTTAAATTTTCTCAATACTTATTTGATTTGGTAGGTTTTCTAAGTCTTCATGAATTTGGATTATGTTTTCTTGTGGGATACTTGTAGTTCCATTGTTTCAAAATGCATCACACTACTTCAAGGAAAGGAATTGTTATGGGTATGGTCCATACCTAGTAAAATATGTCAATACTAGAAGTGAAAGAGCTAGACAACCCAAGATCTATGATGATTTTTCTATCGTGGGATGGCACGAGTCTTGAACTTCATCTCACTATAGTATTAGCAATAGGACACCAAGTAGAAAAGCTCATGCAAGGCATACTAAATACAATTTAAGCTAAATGCAATGAAATGAATATAACAAAAACTCTGTAAACTGAATCATAAAGTTATCAATAGAAAATATAAGCTCAAAAAGAGAGTTTTAAATTCTAGAAAATGCAGTTTAAAATTTGCACTTGGACGAAATCGCCTAGAGGGGCGTATGAGTCCCAATGAGGGTTTTTCTTCAATATTTTTTTTAAAAAATAAGTGATTTTTATGCTTTTTGGTTTGGATGATCTATAGACAAAATGAAAATGCATAAATCGGATCATTTTCAATAATGTAAGATGCGAAAATGCAACCTATATGCACTTTCACTATTCCAACAATTAGAAACCCTAGATTCCAATTAACTAATGTGAACCCTAATGCAATGTTAATGCAAGCAAGATCTAGGATGATGATGCACTCCAAATTATAATTAAGATGTTCTAAATACAGGTTCACCAAAATGAAAGGTGTAAAAATTTTATTGCTTATGGTTTAGGACATAGACCAACAATCTTCCTCACTTTTCATTCAAGGAAAACCCTAGAGATCTCAATCTTAGGTATCCAAAGGGGAAAGAGATTTTGCAATAGTGTTGTCCTAGGGTTTTATTATAAACTAAAGAGGGGTTCACCACCAAGCTAGGGCTTGAAAAGACTAATGAAATGAAAAACTTAAAGCTAAAACCTAATGTGATGCAATACTTCACTAAATGACCTAAAAATGCATGTAAATCAAATTAGAAAGTTGGGAGTTAAGAGGTGTGCACCTGGAAATCTGTAGAGGCCTGAATGAAGTCCTAAAATCTTGAAAACATTGAATTTAATGTTGACTAGGACTCATACACCATACTGAGCAATTTATTCCTAGATTAAGGTTTCTGGGCAAGAACAAAAATCTAACAAAGATATGTCTAAAACTCTAAAAATCTGCAACTTTTCCTATGCTGAGACTCATACACCAAAAGTGACATCAATTTAGTTAGGTTTTTCTAGAATTTCAAAGTTTGACTCTACTATTCAATGTCTTCTCTATCCTTTCCACCTGATTTTTAGATCTAGAACTCTGATTAGCAACTTGTAGATGTCTTCCAATGATCTTTGATGCAAGGTGGCAACTTTGAACACTTAACAACTTTCTTCAATGTGTCTTCAACCTACATCTACAAATCACACACTAAAGAAAGGGAAAAATATTGGTTTGTTAGTGGAAATGGGTTTACCTTCATCAAATCTTGTTTTGGTAATCAAACCTTGTAATGCAATGAAATAAGATGAAGGAATAATGAATAAACAAAATGCAATGTTACAACTCAACAAACCCTAGCAATAAATTGTTGCAAACATGTATGAAGTGGCTCCAATGGATGTAGATCTTGACTCTTGCTTGAATGTGATAGATATTGACTTGAATCCTAGCTTGGATCATGAAACCCTACATCACAATTGTTAGCTCAAAAATAAACATGATGCATGATGACTTTGACATGATTCTTGATACTTGAATAATGCTCCAAAACACTTGATAATTAGCTCTTGAATGCTCTTGTAAACACTTCAATGCTCTTGTGAACTCCAATTTTCTATTAGGAATGCTTTCATGAAAGTATTTGGTGAAAATGAGTGAAATAACCTTGTATTTATACTTGTTTATGCAAATTTCTTGAAATTACTACACTATAAGATGACATCAGATCTAGGAGGGTGAAATCCTGCCAAGAATTTGAATTAAATTTAATGTTGGGCCACATGGGACTCATACGCTAGAAGTGGTGTATGAGTCCCATTAGGCATTAATTTTGGCACATTTTCAAAATTACTTAGATTCATGTGAAATCAAGATCGGGGCCCAAAAACCTAGGTGGGACCCATATGCCCAAGGTACCATATGAGTCCCAGATCACTAAATCTAGGCCATACAACCTAAACACATTTGAATTATAATTGGGTTTTAATTTATGTCGAGATTATCCTCGAAAAAATGAATTAATTAAGGCTTGTGGGTGCAAAATAAGGCCAATTAGCACATACAGAAGCCTAATTAATAATAAAAACCCTAGATAAGTGTGAAAGTGTGGTTCAACACTTTACAACACCTAAAATAAGGTACAAATAATTTCATTTAGTTCACAAGGGCCCAATACCTAATGTGAGTGTGTTAAACACATTGCAACACTAATTCAAGGCATCATCAAGCTCAATTTTATAAGGAGGGCCCAAACAAGTGTGAAAATTTCATGGACGACATTTTTTGACACTAAAGCAAGTTAAGAAAGCACTCATGAACAATCCACAAAATGTAAGGTACGAAGGATTTCACTTTGAACCTAATGGATTACTAAGATTTAAAAGGAGATTTTATGTACCTAATTCAGAAGAGTTAAGGAACCTAGTGTGGAAAGAAGTTCATAATGCACCATACTTTAGACACCTTGGTGTGACAAAGATGTTGGCGTATGTGAAGTCGTTATATTTCTAGAAGGGAATGAAGGGGGATGTTGCAAGATGCTTAGAGTTTCAAAAGGTAACGACAAAACATCATCACCCTGCAAGTCTTTTGTATCCACATGATGTTCATGAAAGTAAGTGGTAAGTCATTAGCATAGACTTTGTGCAAGGTTTACCTATGTCAAGTAATAAGCACAATGCCATTCTAGTGGTGATGGATAAGCTAAATAAGGTGGCACATTTTATTCCACATAATTTAACTGATGGATTTCCTATCATAACTCTTAAATTTATTCAAGAGGTGTTTAGATTGCATGGAATTCTTGAGAAGATCATTTTGAATAGGGATTCTTGTTTAACATCTAGGTTTTGGAAAATCCTTTTTTCCTCACTTGGAACTTAGTTGAACATAATTTTAGCATATCATCTGCAGACAGACGAAAAAACTAAAAGGGTTAACCAAGTGCTTTAAGATCTACAATGGATGTATTCCATGTATCAACAATACAAATGGGAAGATTACCTTTCATTGGTTGAATTTTCATATGTAACAATTCCTATCATTCTACAATCAAGATGGCTCCATTTGAAGAATTATATGGAAAAAAATGTCAAACTCCTATAAGCTGGGATAATCTAGAGGATAAGATAATTCTTGGGCCAGAGATGTTATCAAAAATGGAGGAGCGAGTAGGAATTATTAAGCAGGGACTAGTAGAAACCAATCATATGCAAAAAATCTATACATATTCTAAGTGAGTACTGAGAAGATTTGCAGTAGGGGAGAATTAGTTGTTATGGGTTAAACCTCATAGGAGTTCCACCAAGCTTGCGAAGTCATCCAAACTAGCTCTGTACTATCTAGGTCCTTTTGAGGTTCTTGAGGAAGTAAACCTTGTCACTTATCGAATTGCATTGCCACCTTCTTTTGTTAGGATGCACAATGTGTTTCATATATCATACCTTAAAATGTATATACCATGAGATAACCATGTTATTAATTTGCTTTAATACCAAATAAAAAATCTAAAAACAGTGTTATCTCTGAACCAGTTGGCTAAATAAAGATGATAGCAGAGAAAAAATAACAACAACACATAAAAATAGTGATAAATAAAATCACTTACAACTCTCAATAATACCACATCTAGAATTACACGAAATTACTTAGCATATATTATTCTAATGACTTTAGAAAACAATTTTATTGAAGCTTATTAAAAAATAGTGCTAAGGCTGAATAGAAATAGAGTTTGGAACCATGAAGAAAGAAACTAAACTAGCATCATTCACAACATGCATTGTTTGTGGAGTGTGATGAAAGAAGATGAACGAGGATAACAAACCCAGTTAACATAAATCTAAACTTAAACAAAAAGAAAACTATGATTAAACTGATTGTTGAAACATGCAAATCTCTGCACGACAGTGGATTTGATTAACATGGGGGTGTGCATGGCAGTTAAGGTGAGTCTGCATGCATCATTTGTCAACAAATACAAAGTCCACATGCATTCAGTAGTTATTAAAAGATGGCATAAATAATATATCGAATTCTTTATATTTTTTGGTACTGACTATTGGAGATTAAACAACACTTCATTCCTTGTTCGCTATCATGTAATCGTACGAACACTGGAATTGCATTGTTTAAAATATCAATAACTATACACATTTTTTTCTTACCCAATTTAAATGTCCAAAAATTGTGTTCGCTACAGATCAATTAGAACATATAACAAGACAACTACGTACTTATAGGGATATTTATGGAGCCAAAACGAACAATAAAAGAATTGCTTAAATACTGAAAATCACCCCATACGATGACTCTGTACCAATTGGAATACCAACTAGACATTCATGTTATAGAGATACTTCAAGTAAACAAACCAAGAGATCTCAACTAGACGCAGTTAATGAAGATATAGTCAATCTAGAATTGTGTTGCATGAGTTATAGCTCATGTGCATCCAAGTGATCATTTCGGATGACTTTAAACAAAGAGATGTGTAAGCGTTACATTTAGTATGGAGGAGCACGGGAGGACTATAAAGCTTTCACTATCTCAATCTATGTAAATCAATTCCATTGTGAGAAGTGAGAAGACAATGGCAATGTGTGTTGGGTCGCTTGTTGGATTGCTCGTCATATTATCATGTTGCTTTTGCAAGGTGAAAGAAACACCTGCCTACTTTGTGTTTGGAGATTCAATGGTGGACAATGGTAACAACAATTACATCACCACCACTGCCAGAGCGAACAGTTATCCTTACGGAATAGATTATCCTAATAGAAGACCCACCGACCAATTCTCAAATGGACTCAATATAGCAGACTTTATAAGTACGTGTTAATTTATTAATAAGTTGAATGATATGGTGAAGTTGTTAAGTAACATTTGAGCTATTCATTAAGAATTAAATTTTGTAACTTTTCCACTACTTCATCTTGTTAGTCATAATTTTGAATTATGAATGAGTTTGATCAGATAAAACGATGAGGAAACAGTTACATAGAATTACTGTATGAATTGCAAGCATGAAGCTGGGGGTAGAATCTATGCTACCATATTTGAGTCCTTCACTTAATGGGGATGCATTGCTTATGGGTGTTGGGATTTCTCCCAACTCTCGCAGTTTCTTCTATCTCTCACCGCCTTCTCACACCTTCACTTTCAATAGCTCGTGGTACCGCAGTGTTGACTGCAATACCCCGACCTCTCATTGCCTTGTCCGTGACAGTGCGGTGTTACTGTGGCCTCCTTTCCAAGATCCTACAGTGCCATGGTGACTACCGCCTCACCACGACCACTCTCCTCCTAGACCATAGTAATACGAGTTAACCATTGGCAGTGTCTACTGTCACACCGCGGCTCTCTTCTTGACTGCCTGCAGTGGCACGGTGTGTCTACCACTACACCGCGTCCATCTGTCTTGCAGACCACGGTAACACAAGCCAACCATTGGAGCTCATTTACTGTGGTCACCATGGCCTCTCTAGATACCCTCGTGGTGGAGCAGTGTCCATCATGATACTGTGCCAGTCTTCTCGCTCTTCGACGGTAGCGCAGGTTGATGTTTCTAGCGGCAGCATTGTTAGTGGAATCCTTGCTGGCAGACAACTATGATAAAAGGACGTATATTTAAGTCAAAAGGACTTGTTTTTGAATGTGATTGGAATTTACATCTTGGCATATATTTAATTTCCTTTAATATTGTATTAAGTATTGTGGCTGTAAAATTTAATAGTTTTTGGTAAGTTTGTAATTATAAAATGGTGATAGTTGTTTAATTTTTTAGATTGCTCTGAAGAAGAGAATTTTTGGTTGTTCTATGTCAAGAATTTTATGAATATAATATAACAGTTTTTATGTGTTTTAGTGTTTTTCTCTGTCTCTTTTCCTTCACGTGGTATCAGAGAAAGAGGAAGAGGTTTCAACAGAGGTGGAAGAAACAACCCGTCAAGTTCAAGTGGAAGAGGCGACAACCAAAACCCATCTCAAAA
>CM021102.1:685430090-685669159 GCA_007115665.2 Sequoiadendron giganteum | reverse complement strand
AACATAGAGATTCTTTCCCCGCAAGGAAATCCACAAGAGCAAAAGCCCCATTAGAAATTGTTCATTCAGACTTGTGTGGTCCAATGTAGACACCTTCAATAGGTGGTAGTTATTATTTTCTGACTTTTATAGATGATTATTCAAAGAAGACATGGGTCTATTTCTTGAAACAAAAAAGTGAAGTGTTTGATTTCTTTTGTTAGTTCAAGTCTCTTCCTGAAAAATAGAGTGGTCATTTTATCAAAGTGTTGAGAACTGATAGAGGATGAGAATATGTCTCAAGAGAGTTTTTAAATTTGTAAAAAAGATCATGGTATACACAAGCAGTTCACAACCAGATATACATCTCAACAGAATAAGGTAGCTAAGAGAAAAAACATAACCATAATGGAGATGGCTAGGAGCATGCTAAAAGCCAAGCATTTGATAAATGAATTTTGGGATGAAGTTGTATCTTGTGTAGCATACATAATAAACAGATGCCCAGCAAAAAGTGTCATGAACATCATTCCTGAAGAAGCCTGGACTGGTAAAAAGCACAGTGTATCTCACATGAGAATTTTTGGATGTGTCTCATATGCACTTGTACCTGATGAATTGAGAAGAAAAATTGACAATAAAAGAGAGAAATGCATTTTTGTTGGTTATAGTGATGAATCCAAAGCATATAAACTATTCAATCCAATAAAAAGAAGGTCATAATCAGCAGAGATGTTCAATTTGTTGAAGATGAAGCATGAGATGGAAGTAGAGAGAGCACTATTAATGTAACAAGCAATATCCCACAAGAAGAGAATGAAATTTATGTACCAGTAAATGTTCCTAATGTTGTACCAAGTCAAGATCAAGCAAGTGGTCAACAATTGACACCAGCAAGCAATGTAAGAGAAGCAACAAGAGGACTGTAGACACCAACTACAGTAAAAAATTCTTGCGCAGGACCCTTCAAGTCCACATTCTGTAGATTCAAGTGATCTTTCAAATCCAACGTTGGCAAGCAGAGGAGATAGAAAATCAGAAGTATGAGTGATATCTATAATCAAAATGAAGGAGAGAATGATTCACAACAGTTCACACATTTTTCATTTTATTCACAAGCCGAAGATCCAATTCATTATGAAGATGCAATCAAAGAGGATAAGTGGATAACAACAATGGATGATGAAATTGATTCAATTGAAAATAATCAGACATGGGAATTGTAGAGTCCTCCAAAAGGCAAAGATGTGATAGGTGTTAAATGGATTTATGAAAAAAAATTTGAATGCAAATGGAGAAGTGTAGAAGCAAAAAGCAAGATTGGTTGTAAAAGGTTATGCACAACAACCTGGAATTGACTATACAGAAAATTTTGCACCTGTAGCTCACCTTGACACAGTCAGAATGATATTGGCCATAGCAGCACAAAATAAATGGTTAGTTCACCAAATGGATGTGAAATCAACATTTCTTAATGGCTATCTTGAAGAGGATGTATATATTGAACAACCACCTGGATATGAGATATTGGGACAAGAAGACAAAGTTTACAAGTTGAAGAAGGTGCTATATGGTCTGAAACAAGACCCAAGAGCTTGGTATAGCAGGATAGATAGTTATTTCACACAGAATGGTTTTACCAGATGCAACAGTGAACCAACTTTGTATACTAAGATGAATGAAAATGGTGAAATTTAAATTATTTGTCTTTATGTAGATGACTTAATCTTGACTGGAAATCTGTCAGTTGATTTGTTCAAAAGAGAAATGATGAAGGAGTTTGAGATGATAGACTTAGGTCTGATGAAATATTTTTTGGGCATTGAAGTAAATCAAAATCAAAATGGAATTTTTATTTCCCAGGAAAAATATGCAAATGATGTTTTAAAACGATTTAATATGGTGAATTGTAAGTTAGCACCTACTCCAATGGTAACTGGTCTAAAGCTTAGCAAGGAAGATAAAGGTTCAGATGTGAACTTGACCCTGTACAAACAACTAGTTGGGAGTTTGATGTATCTAACTGCCACAAGGCTTGACATAATGTTTGCAGTTAGTTTGATCTCTAGATTTATGGAAACACCATAGGAGACTCACTTGATGGTTGGAAAAATAATCCTCAGATATATTAGTGGAACCAAAAACTATGGCATTCAATACTCCAGATCAGATGAATTCAAGCTAACTGGTTATACAAACAATGACTGTGCTAGGAGTATTGATGACAGAAAGAGCACGTCTAGATATGTCTTTCACTTTAACAGTGGAGTTGTCTCATGGGCATCTAAATAGTAGCCAATTGTTACATTATCTTCAGCTGAAGCTAAATATGTTGCAGCTTCGACCGCATCTTGCCAGGCTATGTGGATGAGGATAATACTAAAAGAGATTCAACATGAACAATCAGAAGCCACAAAAATTTTATGTGATAACAACTCAGCCATTGCACTTTCAAAGAATCTTGTGTTCCAAAAAAGAAGCAAACACATTGATACGCACGTTCATTTTATCAGAGAATTAATTAGCAGTCAGGAGATCATCTTAGATTTTTGTAGATCAGAGGAACAATAGGCGAACATCCTTACAAAGGTGCTAGGCAAAGATTCTTTTATCTTTCAAAGAGGGCGTCTGGGCATCCAAATCAGCGAAAGTTGTGATAAAGGGAGAGTGTTGGGATTTCTTCCAACTCTCATGGTTTCTTCTGTCTCTCACCGCCTTCCGGCACCTTCACTTTCAACAACTCGTGATACTGCAGTGTTGATCGCAATATTGTGGCCTCTCATTGCCTTGTTTGTGGTAGCATGGTGTTACCACGATACCGCGACCTCCTTTCCAAGCTCTTGCGGTGCCACGGTGACTACCGCCTCACCACGGCCACTCTCCTCCCAAACTGCAATAACATAGGTTAACCATTGGCGGTGTCTATCGTCACACCATGGCTCACTTCTTGACTGCCCACGGTGGCATGGTGTGTCTACTGCCACACCATGGCCATCAGTCTTGCAGATTGTGGTAACGTGAGCCAACCATTGGAGCTCTATTACCGTGGTCACCGCAACCTCTCTAGATACCCTCACGGTGGAGCGGTGTCCACCGCAGTACCACGCCAATCTTCTCTCTCTTCGACAGTAGCGCGGGTTGATGTTTCTAGTGCCGACGTTCTTAGTGGAATCCTTGTTGGCGGACAACTATGATAAAAGGATGTATATTTAAGTCAAAAGTACTTATCTTTCAATGCGATTGGACTTTACATAGTATTGTGGTCGTAAACTTTAATATTTTTTGGTATGTTTGTAATTATAAAATGGTGATAGATGTTTAATTTTTTAGATTGCTCTAAAGAAGAAAATTTTTGGTTGTTCCGTGTCAATAATTTTATGAATATAATATAACTATTTTTCTATGTTTTAGTGTTTTTCTCTATCTCTTTTCCTTCAACGGTTGCTAATTTCGCTTCTACAGGCATTGGGATTCTAAACGACACTGGAGTGTAATTCGTATGAATATTTTTTATTATATTCTAGTGAATCATATTTATTTTACTTCTACCAAAGACAATGAATCAACATAACTTTTGTTTGCAAGAAAATATCATCAAGATGCCACAACAGCTCCAGCACTTTGTTCAATACAAAAATAGGTGGCGCAGATTCTTGGAGCTGCTGAAACTAAGAGACTTGTTGCAGAGGGTCTTATGTTTATTACTCTTTGAGGAAATGATTACGTCAATAACTACTTCCTCACTCCTGTTTCACTAAGATCCATTCAGTATAGATTACCGGATTACACTCAATTAATAGTCTCAGAATATGAGAAAATTCTCAGGGTAAATTTATTTTTCTTGTATAAGGCTATGACTATTATTACAGTTCTCGAGAAAATTTCTAGAAGCTTATAACTGTGCTAATCTTAGTAAAAATATCGACATCCATTTTGCAAGTCAACAGGCTTATGAACTGTCACAGTAGCTTTTTGTTTGGCCTAAAATTGAAATTACAACTCACCCTTTTGAATTAAATTGAAATTACAATCCACCCATTTAGCCATCCATGATAAAATTGTAGAGATTTTTGGATTGAAACTATATGTTTTAACATTAATGGTTTGAATCATGCTCTAATCTTGATCCACCCACTCTTTAAGTTCTCCTTTTATGCCACCTATCAATATGTTTCCAGATTTTACAGTTTTGTAATTTATTTGCTTGTTATTATCTTTGAAAGCATTGATAACATGTCTTGCACTTTTTTTATGTAGCAAATGTATGACTTGGGAGGAAGAAGGGTGTTGGTAACATCGGCAGGGCCGCTGGGGTGTGCTCCTATAGTAAAGGCCAATAGATCTAGCAATGGCGAATGTGTTGCAGATCTTCAGCAAGTTGCTTTGCTTTTTAACTCACGGTTGAGATCTATTGTAGATAGACTCAACAATGAGGCTTCTGCTCAGGTTTTCACCTTCTCTGGCAACTACTCAATGAACATGGGTTTCTTCAGTAACCCTGCAGCATACGGTAAACTCAATCTTATTGCTCTTTTCCTTTAACCTCCTAGCTTTTTTCTTAATAGGTATTGTTCAAAATATTTTATGAGATTTTTTTAGTAATGTATGGTCTCAAGATTTTTTTGGGTTTATTTATGATAAATTATTGAAGAAATATAAACAAAATTTCTACAACACATATTTTATTCATTAAAGAGATTACAATTTTATAATAGGAGAGGAATTCAACAACTCCCTATAAATTTTGAATCTAACATGACAACTAACTCAGACTTATTGACACCTAACTAAAACTAATTGACAAAACTAAAATTCTTATTCACAGCACAAAAGTAAACTCCAACACATCCACACTTACAGTTATTCATTAATCTCTAACAATTTCATGGAAATATATGTATCATAGATTTGTGGGTAAAGAAAAGCGGTGTAACTCCAACTCCTCCTCTACCTATAATTTAACTTAAAGATGTAAGCACCTGCACAAATCCATACTGTTAATAAATTGAGAGAATTATCATCTAAAATATTACCTGCTATATTGGAATTAATTTCTACCACCTACAACCACCTACCTCATTAAGTGCAAAATCTAGATAATTAAATGCAAGAAGAGTCTAGAAAGATGATTGTCGATGATAGAAGAGTCTAAGAAGAAACATGAAACAAAAATTCTAGAGATTTTGATATTCTTCTATGACCTCTATTTAAGGAGGCAGATGTAATGGATTTGTGTGCGGTGGAGTGTTGGAACTGATCAAGTATGAAGATGAAGATTTTATGAATTTGTAATATTTTATATTGATTATGAATGAAATACAAGTTTATGGCATTTTATGAGTTTGTGTTTCCATGTGTTCTATATTGATCCATATCCATCCACCCCAGTAGATTAGTATTAGAGTAGGTTGTTGGGAGAGTCGAGAATATTGTGATGTGCATAGAGTTGAAGGTGTGAATATATTGTTGTGCATAAGTCAAAAGATAGGATCATTGTCCAGATTAGAGCCGATTATACAAAATTGTTGGAGTTTCACTCCACTCCCGCCTTCGTTTCCTGCCTTAACCATGCCCTCGCGCCCTCAATATCTACTGCCCACTCTCTCTCCTATTTGCAGCTTCATGGTCATGCACTCCTCAGTTTACCGCTTTACCGCGGTCATGTCTCTCACCGACGGTGGTTTCATGGTGGCAGCCTTCAAATCTTAGCTCGCTATTGCGGTCTAACCGCATGTTTCCTGTGGCAATGCGGTTAACTGCCAGTCAGTCATTACCTCCCTCCCGTGGTCTACAATCTAACTATGTGCGGTACCGCGATGACCGTCATTGCTTTCCTTCTTTGTCTGTTGGTGTTATTACCACTCTACCACGGTCTATCCGCTAACCGTCGACGGTATTGCGGTGCCCTTACTTCGTTGTTTTTTTATCGTGTCTGGGTGGTTATCGCATTCACTGCTGTCTATTTCTTAACCACCACAGTACTAGGATGGGCCTTTTTCTTTGTTGTACGCTTGGCTACCGCATCCACCACGGTCTCTTCGAAAACTGCTTCGGTAGCGCAGTGCTTGACGAGGGTTGACCTTTTTGGCTACGTTGTTTTGTTTGGTGTATGTTGGCGGATAGATAGGATAAAGGATGTATATTTATTTTGATAGGACTTTTGTTTTATATGGTGGGATGAATGCTTGCTGGCATTTTTATTGCCATTTATTTTTTACTGGACTATTTTCATATATAGTTGTTTGGTTGTATTTTTTGAATTACAAAAGTTTTATAAAAGAGAAAAATTGCTCCGAAGTAGCAAGAAATTATATATGGTTGTTCTATGTTGATTATATATATCTGTGTTAAAATATTCTTGTGTATGTTTTTATTATCTCTATCATTTCCTTCACGTGGTATCAGAGCATAAGGTTATTCTGTATAAGAGTCTGCAAATCATGGCAGCAAGCACAAGCTTGAGTAATCCCCAAATTCCATAGTTGAATGGAAAGAATTATGACTACTGGTCAATAACAATGAGAGCATTGTTCTGTTCAAAAGATTTATGGGAGTATGTAGAGAATGGGTTTCCAGAACCGGCAGATGCAATAGCATATAATGCCTTGACACAAGCAGAGAAAGATTTGTTGAAGGATAACAAGAAGAAGGATTCAAAGGCTCACTTCTTCATTCTACAAGGTGTACATGAAAGTATCTTTCCCAGAATTTCAGCCACTACCAAGTCCAAGCAAGCATGGGACATTTTACAAATAGCATATCAAGGAATGGACAAAGTCAAAACTGCAAAGTTGCAAATACTGAGAAGAGAGTTTGAGACTCTATTTATGAAAGAAAATGAGTCTGTAGATTCATATTTTACACAAATAATGGGACTGGTGAACCAGATGAGAACACATGGACAGACACTAGAAGATGTCAAAGTTAAAGAAAAGATTTTAAGAAGCTTACCCACAAGATTTGAGTCAATTGCATTCATAATAGAAGAGACAAAGGATCTTAGACAATATTCAGTTGATGAGCTATATGCTTCTATAATTTCTCATGAGCACAGACTCAACAGAACAACAAATATGTCATTGGAGCATGCATTCAAGTCACAATCTTCAATTAACCAAGGAAGAGGCAGAGGTAGAACGAATTTCAGAGCAAGAGGAAGAGGGTTAAATAGAGGTGGAAGAAATAACCAGTCAAGTTCAAGTGGAAGAGGCAGCAGCCAAAACCCATCTCAAAACTTTCCTCAAGGACAAAGGTATGATAAATCTCAGGTCCAATGTCACTATTGTAAAAAATTTGACCATTACATGAATGAGTGTAGAAAGAAATAGTATGAAATGAGTAGACAAAATGCAAACTTTTCTAGAGAAATTCAAGATCATAGGCCTGATAAGAGCACAATGATTTTAGCCTGTAATGTAGCTCAAGCTAGTGAGAAAGAAGTATGGTTTTTAGATTTAGGTTGTAGTAATCATATGACAAGGAATTTAGAGTTGTTTACAAGCTTAGATGAGAATATTAAGTCAGATGTCACCCTGGGTAATGAAAAAAAAGTGTCAGTTAAAGGAAAAGGGAATGCTAATATTCTAACCAAGCAGGGGGAGCAAAAATATATTTCTGATCTTTATTTTGTGCCTGGTCTCAAACACAACTTGATGACTGTAGGACAGTTAATTCAAAACGGTTATAGAGTGTCTTTCAAGAATGGGTTATGCACTATTTTAGACAAATACCCAAGTGAGCAGTTGATTGCAAAAAATCATATGACAAACAATAGAATGTTTCCTTTGAGAATACAGCTAGCTTTGATTACAAACTATGCACAAGCACAAGAGATTTCAACTATTATTCAAACTGTCTTTTAGGCAGAGGTAAGGATGAGAACTGGCTTTGGCATTTAAGATTCGGTCATTTAAATTTTGGAGGTTTGAATTTGCTTCATAGGAAGAACATGGTAAAGGGAATTCCATTAATTCAAAAACCAGAGAGAGTTTGTGAAGGTTGTATACTTGGAAAGCAACATAGAGAATCTTTCCCAGCAGGGAAATCCACTAGAGCAAAAGCCCCATTGGAAATAGTTCATTCAGATTTATGTGGACCAATGCAGACACCTTCATTAGATGGTAGTTTTTATTTTCTGACTTTTATAGATGCTTATTCAAGGAAGACATGGGTGTATTTTCTGAAACAGAAAAGTGAAGTGTTTAATTGCTTTCGTCAATTTAAATCTTTAGCTGAAAAATAGAGTGGTTGTTTTATCAAAGTGCTGAGAACAAATAGAGGAGGTGAATACATATCAAGATAATTTTTAAATTTTTGCAAAGAGCATGGAATACACAAACAGTTCACAACAAGATACACACCTCAACAAAAAGGTGTATCTAAGAGAAAAAATAGAACCATAATGGAGATGGCTAGAAGCATGTTAAAATCCAAGCATTTAACAAATGAATTTTGGGCCGAAGCTATATCTTGTGCAACATATATCATGAATAGATGCCCTACAAAAAGTGTGATGAATATTATCCCTGAAGAAGCATGGACAGGTAAAAAGCACAGTGTGTCTCACATGAGAGTTTTTGGTTGTGTTTCATATGCACATGTTCCTGAACAGTTGAGAAGGAAACTTGACAACAAAAGAGAAAAATACATTTTTGTTGGATATAGTGAAGAATCCAAAGCATACAAACTATTTAATCCAGCAACCAAAAAAGTAATAATCAGCAGGGATGTCCAATTTGTTGAAGATGAAGCATGGGATGGAAGCAAAGAAAATACAGTCAATGTTACCGTCAATATCCCTCAAGATGAGAATGAAAATACAGTTAAAACTAATGTACCTGTTGTTCCTATTCAACCTCAAGCAAGTGGTCAACATCTGACACCAGCAAGTAATACAAGAGTAGCAACAAGAGGACTGCAGATGCCAACCACAACAAGAATTTCTGGCACGGTACCTTCAAGTCCATATTCTGTAGATTCAAGTGACTTATCAAATCCAACCTTGGCTAGTATGAGAAGACAAAAAATCAGAAGCATGTCTGACATTTATAACAAAAATGAAGGTGAGAACAATTCTCAGCAGTTTACACTTTTTGCATTTTACTCACAAGCTGAAGATCCAATTCATTATGAAGATGCAATCAAGGAAGAAAAATGGTTAACAGCAATGGATGATGAGATAGATTCAATAGAAAATAATTAGACATGGGAATTGCAGAGTCTTCCAAAAGACAAAGATGTCATAGGAGTTAAATGGATTTATAAGACAAAATTGAATGCAAATGGAGAAGTGCAAAAGCACAAAGCAAGATTGGTGGTAAAAGGTTATGCTCAACAACCTGGAATAGATTACAATGAAAATTTTGCACCAGTTGCACGTCTAGACATAGTCAGAATGATGTTGGCCTTAGTAGCACAAAACAGTTGGTTAGTTCACCAAATGGATGTTAAATCAGAATTTCTAAATGGCTATCTAGAAGAGGAAGTTTACGTTGAACAACCACCAAGATATGAGATATCAGGACAAGAGGACAAATTCTATAAATTGAAGAAGGAACTGTATGGTTTGAAACAAGCCCCAAGAGCATGGTATAGCGGAATTGACAATTATTTCACAAATAATGGATTTACTAGATGTGACAGTGAACCAACACTGTATACTAAAATGAATGATGAAGGTAAAATTCTGATCATATGCCTGTATGTTGATGATTTTATCTTAACTGGAAATCTATCAATTGAAATGTTCAAAGGAAAAATGATGAAAGAGTTTGAGATGGCTGGAAAGTGAATTCTAAGATACATCAATAGAACGAAGAACTATGGCATTCAATATTCTAATACAGATGATTTCAAATTAGCAGGGTTTATTGACAGTGACTGTGTTGGAAGTATTGATGACAGAAAAAGTACCTCTGGCTATGCTTTTCACTTTGGTAGTGGAATAGTCGCATGGCCTTCAAATAAACATCCAATCATTACATTATCTTCAGCTGAAGCTGAGTATGTTGTAGCCACAAGTGCATCATGTCAAGCAGTGTGGATGAGATGAGTTTTGAAGGAAATTCAAAATGAACAGAAAGGGGCTACAACAATTTTCTGTGATAACAACTCTGCCATAGCTTTGTCAAAAAATCTGGTCTTCCACAAGCAAAGCAAGCATATAGACACAAGGTTTCATTTTATTTGGGAGCTGATCACAAAAGGCGAAATCATTCTGGAGTATTGCAAGACTGATGACCAACAGGCAGACAATTTTACCAAGCCACTGGGCCGAGATGAGTTTATATGCCAAAGAGCCAGACTGGGCATCACTAATCGCGCGAGTTCCATTCAAGGGGGAGTGTTGGAGTTTCACTCCACTCCCACCTTCATTTCCTGACTTAACCGTGCCCCCGCACCCTCAATCTCTATTGCTCACATTTTGACGACGACTACCGGGCTACCGCACCCACTCTCTCTCTTGTTCGCGGCTTCACGGTCATGCACTCCTCAGTTTACCGCTTTACTGTTGTCATGTCTCTCACCGACAGCGGTTTCACAGTGGCAGCCTTCAATGCTTACCTCGCTATCGCGGTCTAACCGCATGTTGTCTGCAGAAATGCGGTTAACCGCCAGTCATTCATTACCTCCCTCCCGCAGTCTACAGTCTAATTGTGTGTGGTACCGTGGTGACCGTCATATCTTTCCTTCTTCGTCCATTGGTGCTATTACCGCTCTACTACGGTCTGTCTGATAACCGTCGGCGATATCGCGGTGCCCTTGCTTCATTGTTTTGTGATCGCGTCTGGGCGATTACCGCATTCACCATGGTCTATTTCTTAACCGGCACGGTACTGCGGTGGGCCTTTTTCTTTGTTGTGCGCTTGGCTACCGCATCCACCATGGTCTCTTCCAAAACTGCTTCAGTAGCGTGGTGCTTGACGAGGGTTGACCTTTTTGGCCACGTTGTTTTGTTTGGTGTATGCTAGCAGACAGATAGGATAAAGGATGTATATTTATTTTGATAGGACTTTTGTTTTATATGGTGGGACGAATGCTTGTTGGCATTTTTATTGCCATTTATTTTTGACTGGACTATTTTCGTATATAGTTGTATGGTTGTATTTTTTGAATTACAAAAGTTTTATAAAAGAGAAAAATTGCTCGGAAGTAGCAAGAAATTATATATGGCTGTTCTATATTGATTATATATATCTGTGTTAAATTCTTCTTGTGTATGTTTTTATTATCTCTGTCATTTCCTTCAAGAAGCTGGCATAAATCAAGTTGTGGAAGATTCTAATTTCCCAAGAGGTCGCTACAAATGGAGAAATTAAAGTGGACTGTTGTAGAAGCCAAAGTAGGCACTAGTGAAATGTTGTAGCATTTGAAGACAACATAAAGAAATAAATAAAGTTGTTTGAATTTTCAATCGAAGGCAGTATAAGGAGACTTAGTTGTAGCTCTTTGCCACCAAAGGAGGAGTCGTCAGATCTATTGAAAGTCTTTGTTAAATCATTGCAAACCGCCATTCAACCCCAAGGAAAAATAAGGTAAGTTGCTGCATTGTAAACAAATTGAAGCTTTTGTTGAAATTATAAAGCACCAATCAAGGTTGTCATTGGAAAGGAGGAGATTTTTTTTCAAATCCATAATTAGGGTTTATTGTTTGATTGTGGAGGTGATTTGGAGAAGCTGTATACAAGAGATCTATTTAAATTCATAGGAAAATTTGAACAAAATCGATCAGCAGATCTAAAGGAAAAAGAAGTTGTAGAATATAAAATCTGCCAGAAAAGAGAGCCACAGATCTAGAAATATTTAGAAGATAGCTGAAATTAGATTTATTTTCTTTCATATTGAATGTTTTTATCTAAAGCTTGCAGATAAGTCATACAAGCATTTTGCAGAATAAGGAAGAATAAAGTCATGCAGATCTTTCACAATCAAATGAAAAGGTGAGTTTAATTTATTTTAATGGGAAAGCAAGGTAAAAGAGTGTTTGGAAGAAAATGCAAATTTAGTTTCTGAAGTAGATTTTTTTAAATGAAGAATTAATGAAAGAGAGAAAAAAATGGTTTGCAATAATGAATGAAAGGTCGGTAGAAAAATGTACGCTTTTAAATGAAATTGAAGAGAAAAATGAAGAAATCAGACATTATGAGAAAAAAGTAAACAGATTTCAAGAGGCAAATTTGAAGATGTTCAATGAGATTAAGAAAATGAATGATGAATTAAAACAAAGAGGGAAGTTGATTGATGATTTAAAGGAGAAGTTAAAGATGTTTGATGAAGTTAAGAAAAAGAATGATGATTTGGAAGATAAAATAAAGAAATTAGAAGAAGGTAATAGTTTATACAAAAAGGAAATATCAAGATTGAATGAACAAAATCAATGTTTGAAGGAAAAGCAATCGGCATGTGATGTTTCATGTGGTAAAAAATATTTGTGTTTATCATTTGATAAATGTGATTTTGCTGAAGTTATTTGTGATAGTGATAAACATGAGTCTAGGGTAAAAGCACAAAGCTGTGTCACACTTTATAAAGGAACCGACCAATGTTGATCCAACTTTTAAACTTGAATCACTAAAAAGTAGCATATATGTTTTGAATTTTTAAATGATGTAAACTAGTAAAATATGTATTTTTTAGTATATTTTATGTTTGTATTTTTTATAATAAATTAAAAAATTATTTTAAACTAGTTTTTCATAAATTAACACTATAATTTGGTTGCTGATAAAATGTTGAAAAATGAAGTTGCACGGGACGTCAAACTTTTTATAGTAAATTTTATTTTTTTTCTTTCAATTTTTTTGTGTGTATTTATAACTTGAAACTTTAGTGCATGGATATATTTTTTTCCAATGTTGATAAATATATATATTTGTATATAAGTATTAAAATGTGCATGAATAAAAAACAACTGTTTCCATCGGACGTCAACATTCATATTAAATATTTATTTAAAATGGGAAAAAAATTATACCATCTTGAAATAGATTCTTTAATCTAGTGCATCATATTTTTTTCAATTTTTTTTAATAAGTTTTAGTATGTTTCCTTGGCATGGTAATCAACCTAATATTTTTTGTTGATAACCTACTTTTAGTATAAATAAAAATAATAATAATAATAATTAAACTATTAAAATAAATATATATTTGAAAACTACACTTATGGATCTATAAAAGGGTATTTTTACATTTAAAAAAAAATGTTATTTACATGAGGAGGAGTTATTAAAACTTCAAGTTTTTCAATTTTTTTTTTTTTTTTGGTAAATTGGACTCGAAGTGGTGCTCCATATATTTTTAGCCAACAATTTTAGTTGAATAAATTGTGGAAGTATCTAACTTAGCTAGAATGAATCTTACTAGGTCATATGGTTTACCAAAATTGATTTTTAGTTAGAAATACTTAAATTCAATTGTGCTGATATGTTGGTTGAAAGTGTGACACAACTTTGTGCTTTTACCCTCTAATGATCTTGTTTGTGACATTTTTGATTCTACAGAAGTTAAAGAAAATCTTGGTCTAAAACTTATGAAAAAAATGGGTTATAAAGGTGAAGGTTTGGGAAAGAATGAACAAGAAATAAAAGATCCAATTGAACCAACAATGACATAAAGGTATAAAGGTCTTGGGTATGGCATAGGTAGAGGAAATAATGATACAGATGTTCCAAATACAAACAAATCATATCAAGGAAGGAAGAATATGCAATGTTTGCATTGTAATAGGAAAGGTTGTACGAAGGATAGATGTTGGGACTTACACCCTTGTATTGTGTGTGGTTTGAAAAATCATTGTGAAAAGAAATGTTGGAATAATGCATCAAAGAAAGATTCTATGATAGGTTGTGTGAAAATGGATTGTGGATGGGCTTATGGATCGAGTTGGCAGAAAATTACAAGTATGATTAAAAAAAAGTCTAAGTAAAAATATTCAAGTGTGAGAAATGATAGTAATCTAGCAAGGTTTGAATGTTCAAGAAGAATAACAAATGATTTGATTAAAACAAAATCTTTACCTAGCAAGACATCTTTAGAAAGTGAGTTTGTAGGAAGTTCTAGTTCTCTATTTTGAAGAGTTGAAATCCAAAGATTCAAGAAACTGTCGTAGTAGTTGGATGAAAACATGAGACAGAGGCATCATCAGATTTGAAGATGGTTTGAAGATATCAAGCAAGGAAAAGAATTTGTACATTCAACATACTTGGTTATGGACATCATCAAGAGATAAAAGAAGACATCAATTAATGGCAAATGAAGAACACCAGAATTGGAGAATGCCGCAACATTCATAATAAGACAGGAGAATGACATTAGAATTGAGAGCTCTTTGAAGCTATGGAAGAAAATAATTTGAGGAAGTTCGTAGATGTCGAAAAATAATTTGCAAAGAATAATGTTTCATTGACACAATTAGTGATTGTTAATGGGTACCTAACAAGGCTTCAAGTGAGGACCCATCTATACTAGATCATGGCATGTATATATTCAAATCAATTGGTTTGTGGTAGAAATTAAGGGGGAGAAATGTTGGAATTAATTTCTACCACCTACCTCATTAAGTAAAGAGTCTAGAGAATTCAATGCAAGAAGAGTCTAGAAAGATGATTGTCGGTGATAGAAGAGTCTAGGAAGAAACATGAAACGAAACTTCTAGAGATTTCTATATTCTTCTATGACCTCTATTTAAGGAGGCATATGTAATGGATTTGTGTGTGGTGGAGTGTTGGAGTTGATCAAGTGTGAAGATGAAGAGTTTATGAATTTGTAATATTTTATATTGATTATGAATGAAATACAAGTTTATGGCATTTTATGAGTTTATGTTTCTATGTATTCTATATTGATCCATATCCATCCACCCCATCATGATATTCTAAATCTCATGGTGCTTATAATTGTAGGATTTGTGGATACGACGAATGCATGTTGCGGGAAAGGAATATACAATGGAGTAGGCCTCTGCACTACAGCTTCAAGTCTTTGTACAAAAAAAGATGAATATTCATTATGGGACAATTACCACCCCTCTAAGAAGTCCAACAGAATCATCAGTGATGAATTTTTTGAGGGCTCATCTTTTGTTATGAGCCCTCTTTAACCTCAGACAGATGATGAAACTTGACGAATGATCAATAATGCATGGACAACTTCTCATTCATTTTTAACTCTACCGAATTGTGCTCAAAGGCTTTTGTCTGCATTATTTACTAGTGACTTTAATGAATAAAATTTTTGTAACAAAATATTTTGAGCAACTATTGTTGAATGTGACAATGCTCATCCTATAGAAATCTAAAAGAAAATGGTGTTCATTATTTTGTACCAACCGAAGTTCAATATATGTTCTTCAATGTTATCCATTCAACGTGTGCCAAATTATTCATCCAAACTTTATAAAAAAATGAAGAAAAGCATTCAAATATTGCAATAATGGACTTTAAATAGTTCTATTAAATTATATATGTAGCTAATTTAGTCTATATTTAACAAATATGAAAGGACAAGCAAATATGATGTATATATGTAAACACCCAGCATGATGTCTGTTATTTAAAATTTTGGAGGTTCTAAATAATAAATAATGTGTCAACTATTTAAACTCTCTTAATAAGGGAGATGGTTATATGGTGGTTTTATTTAAAAAGGGATTATGTGAGTCATAATAATTTTATTTTATTTCTTAAATTTGTAATTTATCATTAATTATTAATTGGTATGAGTTTTCCACAGTTCATAAGTAAGAATATTATGTGTTTCTAGTTTTAAGACCCCTCCGTTTTGCTCTTTTGACCGAACAGTGTCCTGTTTGGTTATGCGGTGTCTTCTGTTAGTGCTTGGACCTTGGTACTCAATTAATTTGATCGTTGTCTGTTATCGATGTGATTGAGATATTTTGATGGATGGTATTTTATTCAGATGTTATTATTATGACATGCTTTAGATTAGCATTGTGAATAATTGAATTAATGATGCTTTATGTTGTGGATTAAACTATTGATGTTAAATTCATTAGTTAGTAGTATTGTATGGGTGAAGGGGATGGGATTGCATCACTCGCTTGCGAGTGCCCTGCGATTTCGTTATTCCCTCTTCAGAGTATGTTTTCTATGATGCAGATATACATGTGTGATACTCTATTGTTCGCAGGTTGATAGGTACAAGACACTGACTCCACCTGGTTTCATAGGTTTGAGCATGTCCATTGCCAACGGTATTTGATTGGGAGACAGTAGCTAGGTTTCTCGTGTCAAGCCATCACCCTAGTCTTGAGTGTGTCGTCAGTTTTTGTCTGGTTCTGTTGATTAAATGTTGTTTAATTGCCTGGATTTTATTAAATTGCAAGTTAGGAAAGTTAAATGAATGGCATATGCATTAAGTTGTGAATTAAATGAATCTGGTTATATAGTGAAAATTTTTATTTTATTTATTGATTAATTTAATGTAATTAATAAAATAATTAAATCTTGGAATTAGATTTATTTTATTAATTAATTGAATTAATTATGTGGAAATAAAGTTGATTACGCATTTTGGTAATTATAGTTTTTCTTGAATTGAAATTATGTTGGAAAATTGAAAAAGGATTAAATTTCATTTTTGAAAAATTAAGAAATGTGAAAATTGGAAAAATAGAGATAATTGAGATATTTTCTTTTTTGGGAAAAAAATGGAGGGGGATGAAAAATGAGAAAAATGGAGAAGGGAAGGAATTTCTGGTATTGGATTTGCATGGAGGAACTGGGTTTTGGAGAGAAATCATGGCACCCTTTTTGGATCTGTTCAAACTTCTGGAAACCAGGTTCCTTGTTTTGTTTAATTTTGATTTTGAAGAAAAGCTTAAAGTTTGTTATTCTATTTGCAAAACCCATGTTGAATTTTTATCAAAGTTTAATCTTTGTTTCATTTGGTTGTTCTTCAAATAGAAAATTTGTGTCCTTAGTTGTAATTGATCATTTTAATTACTATTTGCTCAATTAATTCTGTGAGTTCTTGTGAGAAACATAAAATATATTAATATATATGTATAAATATATACAAATGTGTATATACATGCTTATTCATACATATTTTAATTGTGTTTTATTATGGGCTTATGTTGTTAATGGGTTAACTAGAAAAACCCCTCCTTTTAAAAAATTGTTTTTTGGATTTTTTTGAAATCCACAGGAAAACAATTTATAAAAATAAATAAAATTTAAAAAACTAAATAAAAAGGAAGTGGCAGAGGGTTTGGGGGGACTGTGGGAGGCGCTGCCCCCACCGCCGCCCCCATACAGGGGATAGTTGTGGAGGCCAAGCCTCCACGCAGCCCCCACCTCCCTTGCTTTCGCCGGTCGCGCCTTGCCTTGGGCTCAGCTGTGTGTAACACAGTCGGCGCCCTTAGGGGAGCCGACTGTGTTACCCACAGTTGGCCCAGGGTATGGGTTTGGCTGTGGCTGAACATGGCCGTCGCCATCCCTCTCAACCAAAAAACATGGCCAAAGCATGAGGTGCCCTAAAACGTGGCACAAGAATCAATAGAAAACGCGTGCCTTATTTCATTTGGGGTTTTAACAAAAATAAATAAAAATATTATATTTTAATATTATATTTTATAATATTAAAATATTGTTAAATAATATTTTAAATATTATATTTTATAATATTAGAATATTATATATATCAAGATGATTTAATTAGTAGCATGGGTAATTTAATAGAGAAAATTTTATATCAAAATGTTATAGTCAAATTATGAAATTTTATTTCAGAATAATTTATTTGAAAAGGCTAACATTGGTGTTAAGAGTAACATATTTTTATATGGTGATTAATTAGTTTTAAAATGATTTATTTTACAAAAGAGTTGTAGATGTTTTCAAAAAATAATTTATTTTAAATTGAAGGAGCAAAAGTTATTTTATTATTTTTATTTGCAAACAATTGAGGGTAAAATACTTGATTTTGGAATAATAGCTGAATTAACAGAATTAAGATGATATGGTTTGGAAAAGAATAAATTGTGTTAACATAATTTGTTAATAGACGAATTATTAGATTTTTAAATATTATGTTTGTTAAAGTAAATATCTGATGTTTGAAATAATAGAATTCAAAGGGCCAAGTACTTGATTTTAAAGTTATATGCATTAGCTGTGGAATTAACTATTTTTAAAATGATTTATTTTGAAGGGGATAAACAGATGATGTGAAAGTAGTATGTTCGAAATGGAAAAGTAAATAATTATTTTAATAATTATAATTAATTGAGGAATTAAATGTTAGTTTAAAGTTCTCCTTATGTCGAAAAGGGACATTAGTAAATCTGATTTATTGTGGCAACAATCTATTGAATTTTATTAAATGAAGTGGATTTAGGAAATCCAAATAAGATGAAATTATGATTAAATTTCTTGTTTAAATATAATCCCTTATGTTATCTCTTTGGGGAAACTTAATTAGAAAGGGTGGTTAGGTCTACCTGTCAGGGTTTTAAAGATGTGGGTTGTCAACCTACTTGGAATGGTTGAAGTAAATGTTGTTTTTATTATTATTGAAAAGGCAATTAAGGAATTAAATACCTTGATTAATTTTTTTTCCTTTTCTTGAAAGAGACATTAATTAATTAGTGTAATTGCGACATTAAACTTCTGAGTTATTTTAAGGAAGTGGATTTAAGGTATCCAAAGTTAGTTTATTCCTCGCAAATGCTTATGCGATTGATTCCTCTATGTTCACGTTTGAGGTAGTGGGTTAAGTGTCGTTAATAGTAAGTCTTCCAGTGGACCCTAGAGTTTGGGAGTTGTTGTTTGTGAGGTCAAACGGTTGACATTTCCTTGATTAGTGCTTGAGGTTGTGACAATGTTCTTACCTGGTTTCCACAAATGGGGATGTTTGGTACCTCCTGTGAAAGGAGTGGCATTGTTATTATTGTTACCTCCAGAGTTGGAGTGGGTTCTCTTTATGTGGCCTCCTAGTGTTGGAGTGATCGTCTTATCTGTTGTTTGCACTTGGGCTTTCCTTGGTGTTAGTTTGTTTGGTTGGTCGTCAAGTAGAAGAATGACTTCCGTTAGGGGCTAGAATCGTGAGAGGTAAACTAGGTAACCTTTGGAAGGAGTTTATTCAAGTGATAACCAACATTGTAATATATGTCAGTGATGTTATGGTGTACTTGTAGTTGGTAGGTGATTGTTGTTTGTATGGTTTTCTTAACATACCTAATCTGTTGTTTCTGGAAGCAATGTAACCCTGTTAGAGTTGTATTTGGTGTACTTGTGATGTAATTGAGTTGTACGTGCACTGATCTTGAGTTGTACTTGTGTGATTCGTGTGTTAGTTTGAATCAGTTTGGTTTTGCCTGTGTCTAGAGGTAGTTGGTCTTGTCATGGTACCTTGTTACTATCTCCTAGCATAGGGGGGTGGGCCTTTGGGTTCCACTTGGTTGGGTGGTGTGCACCTTACTCCGTTGGGCTTCCTTCTTGTTCGTGTTGACGAGGTTTCCAGTTGGAGAGCTCGTGGGGTCCAGTTACCTTGTATGCTTTATCCATTCAGTTAATCTTGTAATTTATTTTACCCCTCTTTGTATTCAAGGTGGAAGATGTAATATGTAATCATGTCTTTGGATTTACCTCATTCGGGGAATGAGTGTTGTAATCTTATTGTTAAAAGAGATCTCGTAGTATCTTTAATTTTCTTTGATGAATTTATCTTGTATGGAATGTATGTGTTCTTAACTTCATAAGTATTTAAATGTTGTGATTTCATTTCTTTAATGTTGTTCGTGGGTAATTAAGTAATCTCAGTCTCGTAACCTTAGAGGTTGTTGCAATAATTAGTGAACTTGCATATTAATTATATTTATTAAAAAAAAAATTAGTTCGCTTGTGTAGTTAATTGCAACTTCCTCTAGGGTTGTGTGGCAGGGCGTTACACTAGTATTAGTTGGTATTAATTATTTTTGAAAGGATGATCAATATTTAAGAATAAAATATTTATTGAAAGGAGTAGACAAAATTAAATAAAGAGAGGTAACTATAAATTCACTTTTGTTAAATTAGTGATATGACATAAAATAGCATCATATGTGAATATGTGAAATGGAATTTGTTTAGTTTTAATATAGATAAGAAAAAAAACATATTCATTGTGATAAATTCATATCTTTCTATTAATAGTTGTGTTCATTTTATATAACAAGATATAACTCCTCCAAGACTATTATACATGTCAACCATCCCATCAAAAAGACAAATATTTTTCCAATTAACAACCTTTCTACAACAACTTGTAGTATCCCCATGCCCAACTACTAGTCCATTTAATACTTACAATTCCATCAACAATATGAAATAGGTTATAAGATTGATGACTAAGAAAAAACCAAATAATTCAGTATTAAAATCCATCCATTATCTAAAATATAGTAAATTCAAATCCACCCATTCAAATCCATCTACTAATTCTACAATCTTGAATGTAAAGTAAAGTTAAATTCATCCATTAATTCTACAATTTTAAATGCATCAATATTCTAACTTCCTTATATTATTCAATAAAATGTAACTACATTTAGTACCATCCAATAAAATGCAACCACACATATCAAGGTGACATTGTTCCATTTTTAGGCTTAAGTGGGATGGTTAAAATCAACAATTTTTAGATTTTTTTTTTTTTGTCAATTATAGAGAAAAAAGATCAAGATTTTAACGATGATGTAAACTAATTAGTTGTACTATTTTCTATGTAGATTCAAGTTATAATTTTTTAATTAAAAAATTAAAGAATTATTTATATCATTTTACTTTTATTTTTTAATAGATTTTTATTTATATATAATTTAGTAATATATTCTATAGTGCATAACTTTCTTTGCAAATGGGTTGGTTGTAACTATTTTAACACTTTTTATATAGCCACTTGGTTTGAATGAGCTGTCCAATGTATAGATTTTCCATATATGTTAAAGCTACTTTGTGAGAGAATGCTTGTCAATGACTATTGTAACGCCCCGCCACACAACCCTATAGGAAGTTGCAATTAACTACTCAAATGGACTAATTTTTTTTTGTTTAAGTAAAATTAATAAGCAAGATCACTACACATTGCAACAACCTCTAAGGTTACAAGACTGAGATTATGTATTAAAACCCACGAACAACATTACAACATTCACATGAAACCACAACATTTAATTACTAAGATACACATACATTCCATTCAAGATAAATTACAGCATAAAAGTAAAAGATACCATAAGATCCCAAAGTACAAAAACCTACTAAGGAGATTACAACTCTCATTCCCCGAATGAGGTAAATCCAATAAGCATTATTACAAATTACAATCTTCCACCTTGATAACAAATGAGAAGGTAATTAATTACAAGAGCAACGAAAATGAAAATAAGCATAGAAAGTAACTGGATCCCATGAGCTCTCCAACTACAAATCTAGTCAACACGAACAAGAAGAAAGCCCAACGGAGTAAGGTGCATACCACCCAACCAAGTGGAACCCAAAGGCCCACCCCCCATGCGAGGAGATAGTAATAAGGAATCCTAGCCAAGACCAACTACCTCTAGACACAGGCTAGAATATAACTGAATCAAATTGACACAACCAACCACAAGTACACCAAAACATTACTGACATGGATTACATTGCTTTAGTTATCACTCAAATAAACTACCTCCGAAGGTTACCCAGTTTACCTCTCACAGCTCTAGCCCCTAATGAAAGCCACTCTTCTACTTGACAACACACATACAAACTAACACCAAGGGAAGCCCAAGTGATTACAAACAGATAAGATGATCACTCCAACACTAGGAGGAAACATAAAGCAAAGCCCTCTCCAAACACTGGAGGTAACAAACATAACAAAGCCACTCCTTACAAGGAGTCAAAAACTGCATAATCCACTCCTTCCATAGGAGGTACAAAACATCCCCATTCGTGGAAACTGGGTTAAACATTGGCATAACCTCAAGCACTAACCCAGGGAATTACCAAATGGTCGACATTACAAAATGACAACCCCCAACCTCAAGGGTCCTCTAGAAGACTTACATATTACTGTGTAATACCCCTCTGTTTTGCTTCTCGTTCAATTTGCTTTATGCTATATTTGGTTGCAGTTACTTTGATACTGGATACATTTTGTTATGATGTTTTGATCGCTACTATTGAGCGACAACTATTATTGTGTGATGTGTTGATCTAATTATTGTTTCACATGCATTATGCATTATATGCTGGATATATTCTATGATGTTGTTTACTTGGTTGTAGGATTGTAGGTACATGACATCAACTCCACCTGGTTTCACAGGTTCGAGCGTGTCGATCCAACGGTTAAGTTGAACGGGAGATAGTAGCTAGGTAACATGTGTCAAGTTTAAACCCTAGCCTTAGTGTGTCGTCAGTCATGTGTGTCGAGTCATTGTCTGTCTTGCTTTAATGTTATTTAATTCTGAAGGATTTTTGATTGGGAAATAAATATTTAGAATAATTGCATCTAAATCATGTTGATGATTATTGAATTTAAATAATGCAATGTGGATAAAAGTTTATATTTAAATTAATTAATTATATTTAATTTATTTAATTAATTAAATTTAATCCAAGGGGGTTGAATTTAGTTATTAAATAATTAAATTAATTAATTAAACGTGATGCAAGAGAATGAAAGGAAATAAAAGAATTAAAATTAATTTTGGAGTTTAATTTCAACTTGTGGGAATTAAATTAGAAATTGTAATTAAATGTTTATTTGGGAAATGAGTTTTAACTTTGGAAATTAATTTATTATTTGAAATTGCATTTTAAATTGAAAGTGGGTTTCTCGAAAATTGAAATTGAAATTAATATCTAATTTGCATGCAATGTGAATTAGGGTTGTAAAAATTGAAATTGAAATTGAAATTAATATCTAAATTGCATGTAATGTGAATTAGGGTTGTATTAGGTATTTTGACTTATAAAGAATGCATGTTTTAATTTTAGGGAAAAAAAATTTAGAAAAATTCATTTTTTACAGCAGAGAAGAAAATTTGGAAAAATTTGCACAAAGAAGGGTTTGAAGAAAGTTTTGATTGTAGAATTGATTGGAGAAAAGATTGTTTGCATTTGTTGGGTTTTGGATTGGATTCGTTGGAGGATTGAAGAAAATTCAGGAAATCTTTGGAGGAGGCTTGCATCAGAAATTAATCTTTTCTTGTAGCTTCTTGATCCAGGTTTTCCTCTTTGTGTTTTATTGTTCTTGTCTGTTTTTAAAATAGTAGTGATTAAAGATTTGTTTGTTAAATCTGTTTTAGAAAATAAATTTCTTATTAGAAGAAAAGAATTAAATAAATTTATAGCTTTTGCTTCGTGAAAATTCTTGAGTGAAAATTGTGAAAACCTCAGTTGAATTTAAATTATTTGAGGAAATCAATTATTTTGTTATTGGAATCAAACATAGAGATTAAAAAATACGTTTAGAATGTTTTTAGAAAATGAAACCCTCTATAGAAAATCAAATTTATTTTGAAACCCTCTGTAGAAATTAGATGGAGAAACCTTGAGGTTTTAGAAACTTCTGATTTTTATTTTAGATCCTTTTGTGTTATGGTATTTTATTGTTTTAAGAATTCAAGAAAATGGATTAAAGGAATTGGTGTTGAAACTATGAGGAATTGTGATGTTCTTTGAAAAATTTGCATAATTTTACTTCTAAATGAATGTTTCAGAAAAATTTCTTCAATTTATTTAATAATGGAAATTCTGGTTAAATATATATATATATCATATACTTACATATATATATATTTTAATTAATATATATATATATACATATGTAAATATATGTGATATATATATAATTATATTTTACTGTTTTAAATTTTATTTTTATTCCTCATTGCCGTCTGTACGGCATTCTTATCCCTTGGTAAATCGTTGAATTTTCATTTTGCTTGGTTAGCCGCTCATTTTATTTTACTTAGGGTTTCTTTATATACATTGGGGGAGGCTTGGGAGGCGTTGCCTCCACCGCCGCCCCCATGAGGGGATGACTATGGAGGAAGGGCCTCCGCAGCCCCCTCCCCTCTCCCTATATTGTTGCTGCCTTGTGGGAGGCGTTGTTGCCATTGGCAACGCCCTCCACACAGTGTGTGGATGGAGTGTTGCCCTTGGTAGCACTGTCCCCCCCTCTTTGCATTTGGCCGCCCAAAGTTTTGGGGTTCGGCTATGCATCGCATAGCCGCATCCCCAAACCTTTGGGATTTTTCGTTTGTTTTTATTTTTATTTTTTTTATTTTTTTTTATATACTATATTTAGGCAGAATTTGATTTATGTAAAGGTTTTTAATGTATATTTTGTTTTAAATACTTTTTATACATAGATTTGGTTATAAGGATTAAATAATGTTAGAATTAATTTTATATAATGTATAATTATTGTATATATATATATATATATAATGATTATGAATTTGGACATTTTAATGTAGATTTTGGATTTGGGTGAATGAATTAATCTAAGTTGGAATTATTTAAATAGGTTAATTAAAATAATTAGTCTATTATTTTGAGAATAGACATTTATCTAAAGATATTTATTTTAAATTGATTGTATCTCAAAATTATCATGTTCTATGTTGGTTTGGAAAATGGAAAGGATGTTATAAAACATATTAGTTTTATTTAAAGGTAAAAAACATAAGCATTTAGAAAATTAAAAATCGAATATTGATATATTTTAGAATAACGTATTTGGTTAGTAAAGAATATCAATATATATATTTGATGTAATTATTGCATGAGTATTGTTAATTGGGAGTAAGTTTAATATTTATTTTTAGTTTTATTGGGCGCATGTAATTTAGTTTTGCATGAAGAACTTAGAGGATAAGAATTGTTTGTATGGTCAAATAGATAAGGGAAAAGATATTTTGTAATTTGTATGTTTCAAATAGAAAATCGAAAGAGATTTAGAATGTGGTTAGAAAATTGAAAAGAATTATTGTAGAAGATTTATGTTAAGTTTTAAAAGAAAACAATGGTTTCGACTTAAATTATTTGAACTAGTCTATCATTTATTATAAATTAAAGGCACTTATTTAGTTATTTCAATTAATTTTGAAAGGGCAATAGTTATCATGTTTTATTTCCATAGAGCAAATTAATTGTTGTGATTGGAATATTAAAGAATCTATATAATTAAGTTTATTAATATATATGTTTGGTATATATATGATATGGAGCATATATATATATATATATTAAGTGTAAATTCATTATTGTATTTCATTTTAATAAGATGCATGCATTATATTATTGAATAGAGATTTAAAATGGATTGATTAGTGTATATGGAAAATGGATAGAGAAACAATATTTTAATATATTAAAGTGATTGCATATTCTAAATAGAAAATTGAATGAGATGTAAGATTTGGTTAGGAAATGGAAAGAGTTTACTTGCATAGATTTGTGTCGATTTAAAAGTAAATTAAGAAGTTGTTTATATTGATGAGGCAAATAGTTATTTTAGTTATTATATTTCAATTAGAGCAATTAATTTATTGTGAATGAAATATGAAAGAGATATGGATTTAGTATATCCAAAAATAGTAATGTTCTAGTGATTGCCTTAAATGTTTTGGTTTCTCTGTAATTCGTAAAGGGATGTAAGTTTAAATTGTTTAAGATTTCTTAGAAATATGGGTATATGATTATTTGAGTTAACTCTGTAAGTGTGTCTTTGACCTTGTTCACGTTACCTATTGAATGAATATGGATTTAGGAAATCCAAATAATAGATTTGATTAATGACTTGAATGCTTTTGTTGCTATGTCGTCAAGTTGCATTGTGGGTTTTGGGATTTAGTGTTGGTCCTAAATTATAAGTCTTCCAAAAGAACTTAGAGGATAAGGGTTGTTGAATCTTTATGCCATCCAATTGTTTCCCTTGGGTAGTGCATACCGTCTTTTCAGTTTTACCCGGTTTCCATGAACAGGGATGTTTTGGTACCTCCTGTGAAAGGAGTGGTCTATGTGTTATGTTGCCTCCAAGATGTTTGCAGTGAGTTCTTTTATTGGTTTCCTCCTCGAGTTGGAGTGGTTTGATGTCTAGTTGGTATGCACTGATATTTTCCTTGGTGGATTGTTTGGGTGTGTGTTGTCGAATAGAAGAGTGGCTTTTGTTAGGGGTCGGAGCCCAAAGTGGTAAACTGGGTAACCTTCAGAAGTGAGTTAATCAAGAGATAACTAAATTAATGTACTTATATGATTAGGATGCATTCACATTAATCAAGATAATAAATCCTCACTCATGGACACAAGGGCTCGTTTAGACTTGGGATGAGTGAGAAGGCCTGGAATGGCATAGTCATTTATCTTGTCAGTACGAGAGGTATTTGATGCCGCATGAGATAGTGTGAGTGTCAGGATTCGGTTGAGGCCACCAAGATTACCGGAGCCTATGAAGGATGCCCAGTGGAGATCTCATGACTACTATGTGATGACACTCTATCTAGGACAACAGTTGGTTTTGTTTTATGTGTATGGTTCTCTGAACATACTTGACTAATATTATGTCTGGAAGCAATGTGACCTATGTCAGTGATGTTGGAGTTGTACTTGATTTGTACTTGCATGGTGATTGAGTTGTACTTGTTATTTCATTTGTTTGGTTATATTAGTATGAGTCAGTATGAGTCTGCCTTTGGTTAGTGGTTGTATATCTTTGTCCATGTTACATTGTTACTATCTCCTAGCATGGGGGGTGGGCCTTCGAGTACCACTTGGTTGGGTGGAAGATGCACCAAAACCGTTGGGTCCCCATTGATCTTCAGTACTTGGTGGCGGGACATCCAGATGGACGGCTCGAGTTCTTGTGTTATTCTTGCTTTGTAATATTTCAATTTGTATAAGTTATTTTATCCCTCTTATGTTTATGAGGTGGAATTTTGTAATTGTAACCTTATGTACTATTGCCTCATTCTGGGAATGAGTGATGTAACTTTTGGATTAAGTTAATGATTATGAGATTGTATCTTGGTTGATTACCTTATTATGTTATGTGGTATTCTTATGATGTATGATGTATATTTCATAAAGTTTATAATGCTATGGTTATATGTAATTTGTTTGTGTGGGTTTAAGTAATCCTAACCTTGTAGCCTTAGAGGTTGTTGTTAATTAGTAAGTGAATGTGTATGTTAAATGCACTTTATAAAAAAAAAAATTGGTTCGCTTATGATGTTAATTGCAACTTCCTTTAAGGTTACTTGGTGGGGCATTACATACTGACTCTCACTTAACTCATTTCCCCAAACATGAACACAGAGGAAATAATCATGAAAGCGATTGCTAGGAAATAACAAATTTGGATATGCTAAATCCATTTCCCTTTAATATTCATTTCACAGTAAAGAAAACAATTGCCTTAACAAAACAATTAAATAAAGTAATTCATTGCATTTCTAATTTACTGAGAAGGGGAAAACTAATTTTAATAAATAACTCAAATCCAGGATTACTTTTACAACCAACATAAATCCACTGCCTTTAATAAAATTCAATAGTTTATTGCCTCAATTAAAATAACTCGATATTATCTCTTTTAGACTCAGGATAAAATTTAAACCAAATATTTAATCCTTAATTGCTTGTAAATACTAATAAAGCAGTTACTTCTTCGATTCAAAACATATCATTTTAAAGTCAATTAATATCGCTAGTAAACACATTTCTCTTAAATCCAATATTTTCCCTTTTCATATATATTATTTTATAATAACATTGATAATTTGACTAAGAGTTCAATAATTTAAATTTCTCAATTTAAATCTTGCCATTTTAAAATCAATAGATTAATACATATATTTGAATATTTAAATCATCATTTAAAGATTTGTATATCTATTTAAATATTTGAATCATTATTTAAACATTTAAATTTTCTCAATTACCTTTAAATATACCCTTATTAGCATATTATTTAAAATCAGATATATCATTCCATCAAATATAATATTTTAAAATAAAATAGATAATTTGATTAAGAACACAATATTATAAGCTCCTCAATTATATTTATAACCTTGCCATTTTAAAATAAATATCCTCAACTATATATATATATATATATACAAAATATATATATATATCTAAAAGTTAAACAATTAATTTCATATTAATATATATAATTATTTTTTTATTATAGAATATAATATAAAATATTATTTATAAATATTTTAATATTATAAAATATAATAGTTAAATATTAATTATATATTTTTAACTATATATAAATATAAATATTATATATATATATATATATATATATATATATATATATTAAATATACCATATATATATAATATTTATATATATATTTTTATTTTTTCATTGAAAACCGAGTCGAATTGAGGGCGAGCGAATGAAAGTTCGTTGTTTTATGTTTTTTTTTATAAAACATAAAAAATTTATATGCTTTGGGGATGGGTCGACTGTGGCCGAACCCCCAACCTCATAAGAGGGGGGCTGCACTACCTCATGAGGCAGTGCTCCCTCCACTAAGTGCAGGGCGCTGCCTCATAAGATAGCCACACCTCCCTTGAGGGGCGATGCTAGATACAATCCCCCCCCAAAATTTCCTGTTATACATTTTATTTTATTTTAAATTAAATGTGAACCCTGTGTTTTCCTGTTTCACTGTACAACGATTTTCACCAGCATAAAATAAATTTCAAATAATTTATATATATATATATATATATATATATATATATATATTTGTGTATATATTAACCATATATGTATACATATATATGTATATATAAAATATATATATATATATATATAATTTCAACATAATGGTTTAATTGGAGAAGTTTTTTCCAAATATTTATCTATAGGTAAAATTATAAAATTTCCAGAAAATACCCAATTTTAACAAAGATTTTAACAATTAAACTTTCAAATAGATTTCTCAAATCCAAACATAGAGAAAGGAAAAGACAAGCTATAGGAATCTAATATGGATTTTATCTTGCAATCAAATAAGGTTTAAATCCATAATTTCCAAACAACAAATCAAATTGTGAATCCTTTTCAAAACGAACCAAATTTACTAAGAAGAAAACCTGGTTCAAAAAGCTTGAGAGATTGGCAAAATGGTGCAAGCCTTCTCCTCAGATCCAAGCTCCTTCCTAGAAATACAACTGAGCTTCACCAGAAAACACCAAATCCAAAACCCACAACCAACAATTTCCTCTCCCCTTCTCCATTTTTCCAATTTTTTTCATCCTCCCAAAAATTTTATCCAAAAATCCAAATAATAGCCAAAAAAAAGAAAAATATCTATTCAACCACCATAATCAATTTTTGAAAACAGAAAACAGAAAATATCTCAAAATATCTCTATTTTCAACTTTGCATTTAAAATTTTCCAAAAATGAAATTTAAATCCCTTTTCTTTAATTTACAATTTCAAACAATAAATCCATAAATTTCAAAATGAATAACTCAATCTATTTCAACACAATTAATTTAATTAATTAATAAAATAAATCTAATCCAAGATTAAATTATTTTTTTAATTAAAATTAAATTAATCAATAAATTAAATAACATTTCTAACATTATAACCAGATTCATTTAATCAACAACTTAACTACATAGGCCATTATTTAACTTTTTCTAACTTGCAATTTAATAAAATTTAGGAAAATTAAACAATATTTAAGTCAACAGAACCAGACTAAAACCGACAACACACTATGACTAGGGTGATTACTTGGCATGGAAAACCAAGCTACTATCTCCCAATCGAATACCGTTGGGCAATGGACATGCTCAAACCTGTGAAACCAGGTGGAGTCAATGCCCTATACCTGTCAACCTATGAACAAATAGTATGTCGCACATGTATATTTGCATCATATAAAACACACCGTAAAGAGGAAATCACAGAATCACAGGGCGATCGCAAGCGAGTGATGCAATCTCGTCCCCTTCACCAATACAGTATTACCAACTGACGAATCTAACATCAATAATATAATCCAAACATAAAACATCATTAATTCAAATATTCACAATGCTAATCCTAAAGCATGCCATAATGATAACCTCTGAATAAAATACCATTACATCAAAATATCTCAATCACATCGCTTACAGACAACGATCAAATAGTAACTAAGTACCAAAGTCAAGGTACTAACAAAAATGCAACATACAGAAAAAAAACATTGTTCGATCCAAAGAGCCAAACGAAGGGGTGTTACATCCTACCCCCCTAGGGTAAGGCTTACTCCTGGAAGCCTACAAAAACCCCTAGTGCAAACTCCATAAGATCACACAAGGCTAAGGGTTCCAAACCGAACCACTCCAAACCTCAACATAAAAACAACAGCAACCCGAACCAAATACAAGTCAACCAAGTACACTGCCAATCCATATAGACCAACATGGTGAAACAACCACCAACCAAGTCTCCAAAAACATATAACCATGGATTAACATACATAATATACACATGTACCAATACACATCACCGAGAAATCATCACAAGGCTACACAAGGGTCCATCTGGACACGGGTAAGCAGCATGCTAATCCATGATAGAAGAATCCATGAACCAAGAACCAATATCCATCTCACATAAACCAAAAGTCAAGAGCCAATATCCATCTCACATAAATCAACATCACAACTAGTGGCTTGATGGTGTTAGGTCACACATTAAGTGAAACCATCCAAACAAGACCACTGTGACCTGTCTCTTGTTGTGTAAGGTGATTAGCCTCCAAGAGATAGTCATCACACAAAGGTGAGTAGTGGGTTTTAGCTGCATAACAACCTCCCATACCCCCATCCTCTACGTTTCCTACGTCTACTTCCTCGTACACACTCACCAAGTTCGTCTCATACATCCTTGGAGAGGAATTCACAATATAACATATAGCCAACATTGAAAACAACAATTATAACTAACTTAGCCACCAAGTTCATAAAGAAGAGAAAATTAAAGTTCAATTTCAACAATAAGGCAATAATGTGCATAATTTCAACACTGAATCACATATATAACCACTAGGGTTATACGAAAATAAGATCACAAGTTGTGGCTAAACCTTCAAAATCAAATATAACAAAGTGTCAGCCCTCACAATAAATTGAAAAAACATCAATAACCAAAAGAAAGTTCACAATCTTTAAAATTGCACTGTACAACACTGTGTGACTAGATACTAGCCACCAAATGAGGAAGGAGGAAACAACATCTAACTATCGTGATAGTCCCTCAGGTGGTGCGGAGTGAAAACAACAACCACATGGCATAGGGTGTACTCCTCGGCTACACCCTGTATTACGTCAACACACAGCATGGACATACGCCAGTCCGAATAGGAACGTACTGGTCATATGCCGCATGGTAGAGTGTCTGTGGCTTCATGGAAGTAGGCACGCGCAAAACACTCCCCACATAGCGATACCTCATGGAGAAGGCAAACGTAGGTACTCACTAAAGCCAGAGGTATACATGTCTAGGACCTACCCATATGCTATTTGACCAACATGGTCAAGGCAACCATGAGTATCCCTCTACAAGTTTTGAGGCCCCATAACGCTCATCGCACAAGTAGGCTAACAAAGAAAATCTCATAATGCGCCTTCACATGACTACGCATGTGGCATCGTGTAACATAGCATCATCACCATCACTATGTCGTAACATGAGTGGGGGTAAGGCATCGTATCTCGTACATCATGTCGGAACACATGTAAGGTAGGGTATATATACATGATGCAATACGATAATATCACTAAGGGGCTACCGAGTCTCCCCTCTCATACAGACGAGGTTTACTCGCTATGCCAGGTCAACGCCTCCACAAACGTCCAAGCATAGCTAACATAACTATGTTGTTGTACTCAAATCTATGGGGATTAGGTTAACACTTATGGATCAAGTATACTGATCCATCATAAGAGAAACTAGTGGGTATGATTCCTCAGGATTGGTTGAGCTAAGACGCTCTACATCGCAATATGCGTATGCTATACTCTCCACCCAAGGAACTTGTGGCTGCTACTATCCCTTTATAGATTGAGGATCTAGATAACCAAAAGAAGAAGAACTACTCTTGGTTACTCTTATATATAAGTTTCAACCACACATGGGTTGGCCCTCGATCAGGTAACAAACATGCACACACACATAATGGTATGGTAAATCCCACACCAAAGTGTAACTTTTCCTCAAGGATGGGTACCAAGTATCACCATCGCATGGATACACAAAGCAAGTACAGGGTATTCACAACTCTCAAACAAGATACAATTACTGGTTTCTTACATTTACAAGGGTACAACTACATACACAATCCCATAGGAACATCCCATACCATAACCCATGGGATACGTAACAAAAATTTCCAATCATAACCTTTTATCAGGTTACTTTCATGCTACTCTTTTCCACAGAGTACATCATCCTAAGGTAAAAGCCATGAACACGTGATCACTTAACAATTCCTCTAACAGATTCACAGCGACAACCTAGTGGGCTCAAATTTTCCAAGAGAACCCAGTGTATGAACCTTAGGCTCTGATACCATGTGTAACGCCCTGCCATGCAACCCTAGAGGAAGTTGCAATTAACTACTCAAACAAACTAATTTTTTTTTGTTTAAGTAAAATTAATAAGCAAGATCACTACAAACTGCAACAACCTCTAAGATTACAAGACTAAGATTACATATTAACCCATGAACAACATTCCAACATTGACATGAAACCATAACATTTAATTACTAAGAAACACATACATTCCATTAAAGATAAATTACAGCATAAAAGTAAAAGATACCATAAGATCCCAAAGTACAAAAACCTACTAAGGAGATTACAACTCTCATTCCCCGAATGAGGTAAATCCAATAAGCATTATTACAAATTATAATCTTCCACCTCGATAACAAATGAGGGGGTAATTAATTACAAGAGCAACGAAAATGAAAATAAGCTTAGAAAGTAACTGGATCCCACGAGCTCTCCAACTAGAAATCTTGTCAACACGAACAAGAAGAAAGCCCAACAGAGTAAGGTGGAGGCCACCCAACCAAGTGGAACCCAAAGGCCCACCCCTCATGTTAGGAGATAGTAACAAGGAATCCTAGCCAAGACCAACTACCTCTAGACATAGGCTAGAACATAACTGAATCAAATTGACACAACCAACCACAAGTACACCAAAACATTACTGACATGGATTACATTGCTTTAGTTATCACTCAAATAAACTACCTCTGAAGGTTACCCAATTTACCTCTCACGGCTCTGGCCCCTAATGAAAGCCACTCTTCTACTTGACAACACACATACAAAATAACACCAAGGGAAGCCCAAGTGCATACAAATAGATAAGATGATCACTCCAACACTAGGAGGAAACATAAGGCAAAGCCCTTTCCAAACATTGGAGGTAACAAACATATCAAAGCCACTCCTTACAAGGAGTCACAAACTGCATAATCCACTCCTTCCACAGGAGGTACAAAACATCCCTGTTCGTGGAAACCGGGTTAAACATTGGCATAACCTCAAGCACTAACCCAGGGAATTACCAAATGGTCGACATTACAAAACAACAACCCCCAACCTCAAGGGTCCTCTAGAAGACTTACATATTACTGACTCTCACTTAACTCATTTCCCCAAACATGAACACAGAAGAAATAATCAAGAAATCAATTGCTAGGAAATAACAAATTTGGATATGCTAAATCCATTTCCCTTTAATATTCATTTCACAGTAAAGAAAACAATTGCCTTAACAAAACAATTAAATAAAGTAATTCATTGCCTTTCTAATTTACTGAGAAGGGGAAAAATAATTTTAATAAATAACTCAAATCTAGGATTACTTTTATGACCAACATAAATCCACTACCTTTAATAAAATTCAATAGTTTATTGCCTCAATTAAAATAACTCGATATTATCTCTTTTAGACTCAGGATAAAATTTAAACCAAATATTTAATCCTTAACTGCTTGTAAATAATAATAAAGCGGTTACTTCTTTGATTCAAAACATATCATTTTAAAGTCAATTAATCTCGCTATTAAACACATTTCTCTTAAATCCAATATTTTCCCTTTTCATATATATTCTTTAATAATAACATTGATAATTTGACTAAGAGTTCAATAATTTAAATTTCTCAATTTAAATCTTGCCATTTTAAAATCAACAGATTAATACATATATTTGAATATTTAAATCATCATTTAAAGATTTGTATATCTATTTAAATATTTGAATCATTATTTAAACATTTAAATTTTCTCAATTACCTTTAAATATACCCTTATTAGCATATTATTTAAAATCAAATATACCGTTCCATCAAATATAAAATTTTAAAATAAAATAGATAATTTGATTAAGAACACAATATTATAAGTTCCTCAGTTACATTTATAACATTTCCATTTTAAAATAAATATCCTCGACTATATATATATATATATATATCTAAAAGTTGAACAATTAATTTCATATTAATATATATTAATATTTTAATATTATAGAATATAATATAAAATATTATTTATAAATATTTTAATATTATAAAATATAATAGTTAAATATTAATTATATATTTTTAACTATATATAAATATCAATATTATATATATATATATATATATATATATATATATATATATATATATATATATATATATATATATATATATATATATATATATATATATATATATATATATTAAATATACCATATATATATTATTATTTTTGCATTGAAAACCGAGTCGGATTGAGGGCGGGCGAATGAAAGTTAGTTGTGTTATGTTTTTTTTTATAAAACATAAAGTTTTTATATGCTTTGGGGGCGGGTCGGTTGTGGCCGAACCCCCAACCTCATAAGAGGGGGGTTGTGCTACCTCATGAGGCAACGCTCCCTCCACTAAGTGGAGGGCACTGCCTCATAAGGCAACCGCACTTCCCTTGAGGGGCGATGGCGGATATAATCCTCCCCCCCAAATTTCATGTTATACATTTTTTTTTTTTTAATGCGAACCCTGTGTTTTCCTGTTTCTCTATATGGCGATTTTCACTAGCATAAAATAAATATCAAATAATTTATATATATATATTTTACATATATGTTTGTGTATATATTAACCATATATGTATACATATATATGTATATATATATATATATATATAAATAATTTCAACATAATGGTTTAATTGGAGAAGTTTTTTCCGAATATTCATCTACAGGTAAAATTATAAAATTTCCAAAAAATACCCAATTTTCACAGAGATTTTAACAATTAAACTTTCAAATAGATTTCTCAAATCCAAACATAGAGAAAGGAAATGACAAGCTACAGGACTCTAACATGGATTTTATCTTGCAATCAAATAAGGTTTAAATCCATAATTTCCAAACAGCAAATCAAATTGTGAATCCTTTTCAAAACGAACCAAATTTACTAAGAAGAAAACCTGGTTCAAAAAGCTTGAGAGATTGGAAAAATGGTGCAATCCTTCTTCTCAGATCCAAGCTACTTCCAGAAATCCAACTGAGCTTCACCAGAAAACACCAAATCCAAAACCCACAACCAACATTTTCCTCTCCCCTTCTCCATTTTTCCAATTTTTTTCATCCTCCCAAAAATTTTATCCAAAAATCCAAATAATAGCCAAAAAAAAGAAAAATATCTATTCAACCACCATAATCAATTTTTGAAAACAGAAAACAGAAAAATATCTCAAAATATCTCTATTTTCAACTTTGCATTTAAAATTTTCCAAAAATGAAATTGAAATCCCTTTTCTTTAATTTTCAATTTCAAACAATAAAATCCATAAATTTCAAAATGAATAACTTAATTTATTTCAACACAATTAATTTAATTAATTAATAAAATAAATCTAATCCAAGATTAAATTATTTTATTAATTAAATTTAAATTAATCGATAAATTAAATAACATTTCTAACATTATAACCAGATTCATTTAATCAACAACTTAACTACATAGGCCATTATTTAAATTTTTCTAACTTGTAATTTAATAAAATTCAAGCAAATTAAACAATATTTAAGTCAATAGAACCAGACTAAAACTAACAACACACTATGACCAGGGTGATGACTTGGCATGGAAAACCTAGCTACTATCTCCCAATCAAATACCATTGGGCAATGGACACGCTCAAACCTGTAAAACCAGGTGGAGTCAATGTCATGTACCTGTCAACCTACGAACAAAGAGTATGTCGCACATGTATATTTGCATCATATAAAACACACTGTGAAGAGTAAATCGTGGAATCGCAAGGCACTCACAAGAAAGTTATGCAATCTCGTCCCCTTCACCAATACAATATTACCAACTGACGAATCTAACATCAATAATATAATCCAAACATAAAACATCATTAATTCAAATATTCACAATGCTAATCCTAAAGCATGCCATAATGATAACCTCTGAATAAAATACCATCACATCAAAATATCTCAATCACATCTCTTATAGACAACGATCAAATAGTAACTGAGTACCAAAGTCAAGGTACTAACAGAAATGCAACATACAGAAAAAGAACACTGTTTGATCCAAAGAGCCAAACGAAGGGGTATTACAACTATAAAGTATGTTATATTTCTATACCTAAATGTATGTAGATACACATTGAAAGAACAATAGGTGGGTGAATATTTTCATGCATCAACTCATACGCATGTCATCAGTAAGTGAACATGCTATGATATTATAAATGAGTTCTTATTGTAATTGACACCATATTATTCCATGTAAATAATAACCTACAAGGAACGCAAAGACTCTTATTTATATTCTTTGATGATGAAATAAACTCTCTTAAATAAAAATATTTGTTTAATGGGACAATGGTGATATTTGTTGTAAACCCACATAATGAGTGACTTAGTTGTGGTAATGGAATTTAAGTGTTATTTGGTGAAAATAGTTTGAATAAAAAAGGTGTACTTAACTATGAATATTGGTATCTAAATCATAGTACTTGAGTACATCTTAAGGATTATTTTGTAAATGGGTACCTAATGGCATAAATATGGACCTATCTCATGAAAAAATCAATACATATGTTGAAAAAATAGAGGATTGCATTGAGTAAGAATGCTTATTCAAGGGTATATTTTAATATGCACCCTTTCTATCTTATAAAATTACCCAAACTTGATTAAATTAGGGAAACAACTAATTGAGAAGAAATGATGATGGGTTCAAAAATAACTAAATTGAGTAGAACCCCAAAATTTTCAAATAAAATGGCATGTAAAGCCATAAATTTAGGCTTGAAGAGGTTAGAATATGATAACATTAGGAAAATAAACAATTTGAGTATAGTCATTAGCAACAAAAATAAAAAATGCAAAAGTTTATTTGGCTTATTCTAAGGGGGGAGAATGTCACATCCACATGAAAAGAAAAGAGATGGGTTTAGGATGGATGACTAAAATAGAACTAATGAGGAAAACCCCCCTCTCCTACAATAGGATACTACCATTTTAAATCAAGGAATTGTGATGAGTAGTGAGGAGGTGTAATTAAAATGGCATGGAATTTTCCCCTTTTCCTACTAGTTTCACATGGCAAGGTAGAGAAGGAGGTTTCCTAAAAAAATTAAGGTATACAAATAACATAAAAAATAATATGAGATTCCTATCACCATGATTGCAATGGATATGACATAAACAAATTGTGTGCAAGGATTTAGGGGTATCAAAATTGCTATCAAGGAGGTCCTTTACCACATTAATGTTACCATACATTAAAAAGAGTTGGAATACCTTAATGAGCTTCTAGTTAGTCTTCAATAGATAAGCGTTATCCTAGAGAACCATATATGGGCTTTGATCTCTAGTTAGTTTACCTTTCATGAGAAACTTATTTCTTTGGTTGTGATCAATACTTTACTAAAAAAGGTAGATATGATTCTACAAAAAGTGCATAAAAGGAATACTAACATGTGATTTGTTTTCTTGTTATAAAAATAGTAAAATAATTAGTCATTTTATTTCAATAATCAAGGAAAAATAAGACAATGTATCATTGATTGTCATTACCACTTGAATTCTTTAGTCACTTTGGCATCTTCTATGTTCCAAAAGGGAAATTGTGACATCATTAAACTTAGTTATGTCTACAATGGAACGGAATCCATGAAATTTATAAGGAAGTTTCTTATTTTGGGACAAGATATGGCCTTTACAAGACTTGAGGAGTGAGTACCAAATGAGTCTTAAATAGACATGGTGGGTATGTGAGAGTTAGGGAATAATCATCTCCTAAAAATACTCTTCAACAACCATTGTGTCCAAAATTTCCTTAGTAATGGTTTATTTCTTTGGCTTACTATTTCACATGCTTCATTTTAATAGGATTTAGAAATGTTCTTAGTAACTAGATAGCCTCCAAAATAAATGAGGATTTTAACCAATCATGGAATGAAGGAAATTTTTAAATTATGGTTAATTGATTCCACTTCTTGGTAGTATAAATTATTTCAACTTCTAGTAGGAATTTTTTTAAATGGTCCAACATAGTTAGAGTGCTCGAGATTCTTGGTAAAAAATTATCATCCTTTTATATTTACATGAAAATAAAATCTAAGTCTAGCTTATAACCACTAGTAACATGCATTGTACATACTTTAATTCCTTTAAGATATTTGGTCAATTCGTTCAAAGGCCTTATTTATGCTTTCATTGTTTGCATACTTTTCTAATAGAGGTAACATATTTGTGTAGCATCATAAATTGTCGCCATTGATAATATCACACTAGGTTTAGCTTAGGCCCTCATATGCTTGGACCCAATTGAGTGTTTAATTTTCCTCTTTCATAATAGTCTTTGAACAATCAAAGTTGGGTTGGGAATAATAAGCTAATATTTATTAATTGATGTTTAAGGCCCCAAAAAAGGTATAGAATGGGGCACCCAATGCCCCTATCTTGTGTGTTTTGGCCCCAATTCAAATATGTCAATGTTGACATTTCAACTTTAGAAATCCAAAGTCATTTGTCACCTATCAGTAATTAATTTGAGAGAAATTAAAGAACTACATGTAAATGTAGTGTAGTAAAATGAATACCCTTGCATTTTCACACTTGTTTGGGCCCACCTTGCTTTATTTATCCTTATTTATGTCTTAATTGATCCTATTTTGCATCCACGAGCCTAATAAATTATATCTTTTTATGGCTAATCTTGATAAACATCAAAGGATAAGTGATCATTTAAGGATTTTGGTTGTGTGTCCCTAATTTTTAGACTTGTACTAAGATGCCACCTAGGGCATCTTTGTCCCCCAAATTTCTTGGGACCTTGATTTTAAAGGAACCTTAAAAGTGCCCCTTTTTGGAGTCTATGCCCTGAGTTTCAAGCCTCAAGACTAAGATGACACCTAGAGCGTCTTAGTTCCCCTCAAGTTATTTTTACGTTTTAATTTTAAATCTTGATAGGATTTAGCCTCCTTTAATTAATTATTTCATATGTCAGCTTGGTGTGGTGTAATTTTGTGACATTAAGCATGAATAAGTATAAATACAAGGTTCTTTCACTCTTTTTCACATCTACCCCAAAAAATAACTGCGGGACTAAGACAATAGTAAGGGTGTCTTTGTCCTCCCTAGCATATTTTAATAGCATTTTTGCATTTCCAGAATCCTTCACATTTCAAGAATTCCCAGGTACGTACATCCTAACTTTTTGTTACTTAATTTTGTCATTTGCACTCATTATTTGGCTTGCATTACTAGGTTTTATGAGTTCAATTGTAAGTTGTCTTTTCCAAGATTTTGCTTGGTGCTAAACAGTGCAAAGCCTAAGGAATCTTCCTAGGTCTCCCTTGTTGAGAATTGGCTCACCTTTGTGTTGAGAATTGGCTCACCTTGAATGAACCATTCTCCCTATAAGGAAAAATCATGGATTAGGGATTCCTTTCTTCTTTTGTGAGTCCCTTTTCCTCCAAATCATTTTTCCCAATGATTCGATAAATAAAAGTATTTTTCGTCATTTGAGATCCTAAAAAGAATTAGTAATTTTGGGGAGAAGTATTAGCACTTGAATTGAGTAATTGAGCAGCCAAGAGAAAAATTGGCAAAATTATAGTAGCATTATTCCAGTCAAGCATCATGTTAGCAATGCATCATGTTTTCATGTGAGTTTGTTTATGTTTCATGTCTTTTTTTTGTGAGTACTAACACTTGTAGGGATTCAAATCAAGCATCAATTTCTCCTCGAAGGTGATGAGCATAATGAATTTAGTCCTTCAAGGAATTAAATTCTGTGTGGTGAGTTGCAATAATTATCAATTTATCACTTTTTTATCAATTAGGCTTTGCTCAATAAAGGGTAAGATTTCTTATACACCGTCATAATGAGTGTGGAGATAGAAATACAAAAATGGGGTTTGACTTAGGCAAGCCCCTATACCACACAACCCTTTCCCATCTTTCTTGTGTGTAGCTTGTAGATCTAAAGTGAGTTTGGAAATAATTAAAAAAATAATTGTCCATTCAGGAATTCAAGCCTTGCAAGTCAACAAATTAGGGAAAGTGGATTTTATAAGTGATAAACGAAGTTATGACATTGAGTCCAGAGAAGATCTTATAAACAAAGGCCAACTAAGACATAAATTATGATTCTAAGTATTTTCTTTTCAATTCTAGGGTGCCCAACACCCTTGTCCAACCATCTCAAACTCAAATTTATATACCAAGTTCCTCTATGTCTGCTCTCTACTCTTGTGAACTCTGTTTATGTCTTACAGTTTTTAATTTTCCAAAAATCATCTTAGTTGCTACATTTTCATAATTAAACTTGTATACACCTAAAAATGGTCTACATAATCTAATTAATTAAATATGATTTATTTGATTAATTAACCTTTTATTCTTCTACATTAAATAAATAGAAATATTTATTTATATAGTCCACTTTTAATTCTTCTATCTTTATCATATTATTTATTCTTAATTAAATAAACAAATTTAATACTTTGTTTCTATTTAATTATCATTATTATTTTATTATATTAAATACCACACTTCTTCCATATTTATTTAATAAACATAGACTTCTAAAGTTTGTTTTATTAAATTAAATATTTTCTCTTTTCCTAAATTGAATAAATCCAAATATTCAATTCTACAGCTAATCATATCTACCTACCAAATTAGATATGATATGTCTAATTTAATGCACCTCAACCTTCACAGGAAAATTTGGAGACAAATTGAAGACAAATTTGTAGGCAACTCCTTCATCTTCTTCCAATCTCCATAATCTTCTCATACTTCTTCATCCTTCACCATTGAATCCTCAAGATTGAATCCAGACCTTTGTCTTGCTGCCCCTTTACAAATTTGTTGCCAGGAATCTATAAATACAACCTCTCTCTATAGGAAAAGGATCCCAAATTTTATCCAATCTTACTCTGTAGAAATAGCATTAAAACAATCAAGCATTTGAGCAATAGAAAATAGAAAATTATTTGAGAGTAAAAATCATAATCATGGATTTTCATTTAGCTGCATCTTAGTTTATAGTAGTTTCTTTTATCATTTTCATGTCAATTTAGATTACAGTATCATCACCATATCATTTAGCAATCATCATATAGGATTATATTCCTGCATTTAGCAGCATCTCATTCTCTATATTGGCATTTTAACAGTAATAATTCTTACCAAATCTGAGAGCCCTATGATTTAATAAATCTTTGGATATAAAGAGCAATATGACACTTTCAAGAGTTTTATTGTGTTGATTAGATTAATACTTGTTAATTCTCTTGATATAATGTCTTATTAAGAAGTTTTTAGTTATTTTACTTATTTACTTATTCCACACTTACATTTTGGCGCCCACCGTGGGGCCCAAACCCCATATTTTAACATTATAGTCCGAAAAGTGTCATTACAGGCTTCTCATGTGTTTATGTTAGTGTGATTGGGAGATTTTATGGTGCATCCGACAGATAATCTGGTGCGTTCAATGCCTATTCCAGCGCATTCGATGATTTTTTCAGTGCATCAAACTTTCTATCTCACCACCTAGGAAGTTTTCTTTCGGCACATATACCTACTGTTTTAGCGTGTTCATAAAATTCTTTAGCGCATAGAATTATTTTGGCACATCAATTATTTGTTATAGCGCATCTAACCACTATTGTCATCCATCTAATTACTTTTTGCAAAATTTTAAAATTTTGAAGTCTAATCACTATTTCCTGTGTTCCAGCTATGAAATACACTTGTCAAAGATAGTTGTTGGAAAACATATGCCGGTCAAACAAAAAAATTACTAATAATGTTTGCAGGGGTTTAATTTCATTTATTCGCTTTTCCTTTGGTTAAAATAGTGCATCTAGATTAATTAAGAAAATAGTTTGAACCCCATGTTTTATGTGTCTCGAAAGCAATAGGCCTATGCTCTCCCCTTAACTGGGTGATTAGAATGCTAGACTTGATATTTACACTTTATTAAATATTTTAGAAGGCTTTTCATAGTGGGAAAAGTACTCACCCTATGGGAACGACCTAAGTGGGAACAACCAAAGCCAAGTTTTCCAACCCACTCTAATCAAAAGTGAATTTGGTAAACCCATAATTCAACAGAAGTGTGCAAAATAACCATCCCCAAAATATTTCTTATAAAGATTGCTAGGTCTCCTGAGGGATTTTATCAATTGTCACTCTGAACGTATACCCTATCTATGAACTTTAGTGTAGAATCCAACTATGTTAGTTTCTGAACACTTTTTATATCATAGTGCAAGGGCAAGGAAGAATCTGCCCCCAAGGCACTCACCATATAACTATTAGAGACCCTTGCCAAAATTGAAGGATTCGACTTTGGTTAAGACTCGGGAAAGGAAAAAAAATGGGCACCCTCTAGGGGGTGACAAGGCTGTGTGAGCTAACATAGTTACAAGTAGTGGGATGTGATATTCTGAGTGACCTAATTGAGATAGAAAAGTGCTTGAATTGTTTATTTTTGTGTCAAAACTATGGAAATGAAAGAATCAGACCCGATTCTAGAACACTCACTACATGTTTAATGTATAGAATCTAAAACAAAATATTTACAATCTAGTTGTATTGTATGAAGTTATTTTCGAAGGTATCATCCCAATAGATTATCAAAATCTTAGATTTACTAGGATAACACTTATCCATTGTCTTCTCTAGTTAGAAAATTACACCCTCGACTTAATCATCTTACTGAGAAAAATTAGAACAAACAGACAAAACTATGAACATCCTAACAACTTCCAATTTAGCGCATACACCATATCTTTTAGTGTGTACACAGTCTATTTTAGCACATTGACCACCTGTTATAGCACACCCATAGTTTGTTTTAGCATGTACAACCATTGTTTCAATGCATTTGTCATATCTTATAGCGCATCTGCACAGTCTATCATCATAATTTACCAGTATATTAGCGCATTTGTAGTCTATCTTAGTGCATATACCCTGTTTGATAGCGCATTCCCTATTTCTTGTGGTGCATCTATAGTCTATTTTAGTGCATTGACTATCTGTTATAGCGCATCCATAGAACAAGAAAACAAAGATCTATTTGGAACAAGTATCAGACTGATAACATCAAAACCAAGATCTTAGTCAAAGAAAAAACATTTCCTAAGTCCAAACAATCTCTTAAACTTGGAAAGATAGGACTTACAAGTCAAAATTTATCAAATTAAACCAAGATCTTGCAACCTTAAAGTGTTTAAACCATCAAACACTAATTCTAGATTATTACTTCAAGTTTCTTTATCAAGATTTTTTCATCCCCCAATCAAGAAACAAAACAAAATAATTGGATTTTTAGCTTGGTCTCATCAATAGAATTTATCATTCTATTTGACTTAAGTTAATACCTTGACACTCATCCAAACAAAAAGATAAAACTTTAGTGAGAAGACCAAACACTTGTATGCCAATTTTGACAAGGTTACAAAGACAAAAACTTAGAGAAAAGGAAATTGAAACATCAAACACCATGGCTGAAGAAAATCCTTGGAGGAGACTCCACCAAAATGACACCAATGAAATAACCCAAGAGGACATCCAAATTTCCATAAATTTATGGAGAAATTCTTAGAACAAGATATGGAAAAATACCTTTTGATGTTAGCCGAACTAGGTGCAAAACTTCCAAAAGACTTTGATATCAACTGATTAAAAGAAACACCTAGAGCAACTAAAACTGAAACACAAAACACACAAGACACAAATCAAGTGGTTGCCCTAACACATCAAATGAAAAAATTGCAACAACAACTTCAAGATATGCAAAAGGGAAACACTAAAAGGTACTCATTACAAGACATTTATCCTTATCCTTTTGATCCAAGTGTGGACATGATACCATTTCCTAGACATTGTGAATTCCTAAAATACGACAAGTGCAATGGTAAAACAGATCCAAATGACCATGTGAGGGAATTCAAAACCATGAGCTTATAATTTTCACAAGAGGAAACTTATCTAATGAGGTTATTTCCAAGGATTTTAGGAGGTCAATGTATGGAATGGTTCTCTAAAAAAAAATTAGGGATTCAAACTTTTGAGGAACTAGTCAACAGGTTTATCTCATAATTTTCCTATAATATTCAACATGAGGTAACAATAAAAGACCTTTACAACATGAAACAAAAGAAAGGTGAAGCATTCCTCTCATTTCTACAATGATGGTGAAGGTTGTTTTCTAGATATCCTCATTCTATACTTGAAGAAGAACAAATGAAACTATTCATTGACAACTTAACTGATGACATGAGCTATAGGATTTGGTCAAAAGAGGGGTGATAAAACATTACAATGAAGGATCAAATAATACAAATTCATCAAATCACTATGGCAACAATGATAAACCTAAGTTTTGGAAAAAGAATAGAAGTACTGGAAACAATGATGCTACAAATGATACAAAAATTGTGAAACCAATATTTAATTTAATGGTGACTACCGCAAAGACCAATCAAAATAATGACCAAAACATCAATCAAAGTGTCAATCAAAACAAAAATCTGAAAAATGGATAATCTAAACCAAAATTATATCAAATATTATCAAACCGATGCTGATTCACACCATTGGGACAAACACTAGAATCAACAATGAGAGAGCTTATTGCAAATGGAATTATCACCTTACCTGAAGCAAGAAATTGGGAACCAAAGATAAAACCATCTTGGTGGAATGACGCAGACTATTGTAACTTTCACAAAAACAAAGGACACAAGACAAATGACTGTATGCAGTTAAAACATCTAGTCCAAGATTTGATTGATAGTAAAAAGGTATTCGTAGAAGGACATCAAACCAACAATGATCATACTGCATTTAAGGATCCTTTACCAAATTTTGGAAAGAGAGAATCTTCTTCTACAAATGGTAAAGGTAAAAATGTCAACTACATATATGATGGCACAATCTTTTGTATTTCTGTGGTGGAGAATGATTTTTCCACTGACAATCAAGTTGATAATGTTGGAACCAATGAAATCATGCCATTAGATCTGATCCCAAACATAGACACTTCCAACAATCAGATAAATTACATAAAAATCAAGGAAAAGCAAGACTACCAACCGATCAATGTGACAACAAGAGGGAAATCCAAGGTAATATTGAAAGGAGTTGCATCTAAAACCAATACTCCCCCTTAAAATAAATACAACGTAATCAATCAACTACAAAAAATACCAGCACAAATATCGATATTAGAACTCCTTAAAATCTCACCATCCCATAAGGAGGTTTTGGAACAAGCTCTTGTGGCAACCATAGTACCCAATAATTTGGATGTCTATCAATTTCAAGCTATGGTGGGACATTTAACTAAACCTCATTATCTATCATTCTCTGAATAGTATGATGTATCACTTAATCATCCACACAATGCAGCACTAGATATAGAAGTTTTAATCCACAAACATCGTGTTAAACATGTCCTAATAGATGGTGGAGCTAGTTTAAACATTTCCACTTTAAAATTTATCCATGCACTAGGTTATTTTGATAATTCTATAGATGACAGAAGGAAAATAACAATAAAATCCTATGACAAAGAAGAGAGATCCTCCAAAGGATTGATTGTAATGCCTATTCAAGTAGGACCAATTGTGAAGAATATAGCTTTCCAAGTGCTAGAGAAAGAGCTAATATATAATATACTCTTGGTATGCCCATGGATTCATCAAATGCAAGCGGTTCCATCAACTTATCATCAGTTTTTAAAATTTCTATTTAATGGACAAGAAGTGACTATATCAGCTGACTACAAGAATCCCAAATATTGTAACACACTTAAAATACCTCAAGACACTTTTTTGCCCCATAATAGAGAAGCAAGAACTTCTACTTCATCAAATGGTGAAAAGAAACTAAACATTGTATCTAAATGGGTTGAGAAAAATGGGAAATCAAAGGACACAAGTGTTGTTGATTGAACCACTTTATCAAACAAAGAGGGTCACCTGAATACTCTATCACAACAATTTCAAGGAAAGGCCTAGTTAACTGACAAAGGCATGGGAGAATATTGCATTGGGAAATCACTATGTCTCACAATTGTTGGCATCTCCAAAATCATATGGGAAGCCATTAACAACAACACACCAATCATCACAACCTACCACAATTCTAGATGAAATATTTGTAAAAGCGAGTACTCTAGAAGATAGATTAGAATAAAAAGCCATGCTCAATTGACTCTACAAAGATGAAGAAGCATCAACATCAAGAAATATCAGCTTAAAGACACATCAGTATGGAAAAGGAAAAGCTATCTTAGATAAAATGGGGTACGAAGGACAAGGACCTGTTGGAAAAAGAAAGGAAGGCATCATAGAACCCATTCAACCTCTCACACTTCAATCAAAGGAAAAAATAGGATTGGGTTATACAGAGGAAGCAAAAAAAGAAATGACTCATAAACCTATTGAGAGAATCCTTCAAATGAGATATAGTTCTGAAGTAGATTCCAATGAGTATGAATGGGATCTTTTATCTTAAGTATCATACATAGACATATAAATTGATGTCATAAAAGAGTATGCACCCACACATGAGGAGGGAAAAATCTCGAGGACTATACCACTTGTATTTGAATCACAAAATATTGATGACTCAAGTGAGGATGGACAGACATTGAGTGGGCTAGATGAATTGCAGGAAAGTAATATCATATACCTCGACATCCCTATTGAAAACCCTGACAACATAACTATTGGAACCCTCACTATCATTGATCTTAGTCTATTTGATGACTTTTTACCATTAGTGCATCCTGAACTTATCGATTGGGAACCAAGTGAACCTATCAATGTGCCCATCTTTGCGAATGATGATGCCATCGTAAATTTCCTTTATTGTGATGAACCTAACACAAGTTATAATCATAAATCTCATAACGACACATTCAATCGGGAGGGTGTCAAATCTTCTAGTTGCAAAATTTAAAATAGGAATAATGGATCTAATGGTGAAAACCATTTAATGGCAGCTTTAGATCTCGAAAAGGTAAAAATAAAGAATGCATCTGACAGTGAAAACCTATCAAAGGCACTGAAAGATGGGAGATTTGACACCCTTCCAGAGCATTATCATGAAATATAATTAGTAATGGTGGAGCCTACACAGTCTATTAATATTGGCACAGAAGAAAAATAAAAGACTTTACATCTGGTAGCATCTATGACTGAACAAGAAAATCCAGAATTCATCAAGTTCTTTGAGGATAGAAGCTTTAATTTTTCTTCGTGATACTCTGATATGCCAAGTTTAGATCCAAATATTTTAATGCATCATTTATCTCTACCATCTGGTATAAAACCTATGAAACAAAAACTAAGAAAAATGCATTCACATATCACCTTGATGATAAGGGTTGAGCTAAAAAAGTTGTTAGATGCGAGATTCATCAGGTCTATTGATTATATTGAATGGATTTATAATATTGTACCTGTTTCTAAACGAGACAATAGTTTTAGAATATGTACTGACTTCAGGGATCTCAACAAGGCATGTCTAAAGGATGATTTTCAATTACCAAACATTGACATCATCATGGACTTAACAATAGGACATGCCATGTTATCAATAATGGATGGTTTCTCAGGCTACAACCAAATAAAAATAGCACCAGACGATCAGGAGAAAACAACATTCACATGTCCATGGGGAACATTTTTCTGGAATGTCATGCCCTTTAGATTGAAAAATGCAGGGGCCACATATTAACAAGCAATGGCCACCATCTTCCATGACATGATGCATACCTTTATGGAGGATTACGTAGATGATATCTTAGCAAAGACATATTCTAGAGAAGGGCATCTAGAGATCCTAGACAAAATCTTTACAAGGCTAGAGAAGTTCAAGGTCTAATTAAATCCTAAGAAATGCATCTTTGGTGTTACATCAGCTAAACTCCTAGGATACATAGTTTCAGAGAAGGGTATCTAAGTGGATCCCACCAAGGTTAAGGAAATAATGGAAATGTCACCACCAAAGAATATCAATCAACTAAGATATCTAGAAGGTAGGCTACAATCAATCAGGAGGTTTATCTCCCAATTAGCAGACAAAAGTCATCCATTTAATCACTTGTTACATAAGAATGTCTCTTTCAAATATGATCAAGGGTGTGAAACAACTTTCAATCAAATTAAAAAATATATGATGTCGCCACCCATACTCATGCCACCTACAGAAGAGAGACCATTGTTACTATACATTGCAACAACAAACATTTCTTTAGGAGCACTATTATTATAGGAAGATCCTGAGGGAAAAGAATAAGCAGTTTACTATATCAGCAGGACTTTAAATGGCTATGAAATAAATTAAACCTTCATTGAGAAAGCTTGTTTAGCGGTGATATTTGCTACCTAGCAGTTATGGCATTACATGCTAACTCACATAGGTAGGCTCATAACAAAAATTTATCTATTAAAATATCTACTCAACAAGACTGCTTTAATAGGAAGAATAGCCAAATGGGTCATGATGTTAAGTGAATTTGATATCCAGTATGCGGATAGGAGAGCCATCAAAGGTCAAGTGATTGTTGACTAGTTAGCTGAAGCTCCATTAACCGATGATCATCCTATGACAATTTATTTTCCCTATGCAGACATTCTAAATGTGACAACACAACAATGGAGGATTTATTTTGATGGGTCATACACATAACGAGGGTCTAGTGTGGGAATTTTTTTTGTTACACCTCAAGGACACACTATCCCAAGGTCCTATAGACTCATGTTTCCATGTAAAAATAATGTAGTTGAGTATGAAGTAGTAATCATTGGCATTAAGGTAGCAATTGAATGGAAGATCATAGAGCTACAAGTATATGGAGATCACAACTAGTCATTTATCAAGTGAATGATGAATATCAGATGAAAGATGAGAATTTGATGTCATATAAGAAGTTGATTGATGATCTCAAACATTACTTTGTGGATATCAAGTTTGAATAGATTTTGGGGGCAAAAAATAAAGCTACAGATGCTATGACGACAATTGCTTGTCTCTTCGTGGTCGTTATCAATTTATGGTAGAACAAGTGTCTAATCCAGCCTATGATAGTCCTGAATCTCAAACCATATGCCATTTAGATGACATTGAATCATCAATCTATAGAAATACCTATGCTTATATAAAAGATAATATCCTTCCTACCAATATTTCCAAAAACCAGAAATGCAACTTCATCCGCCAAGCCACACGACATATACCTTAATTATCGACATACTTTACCATCAAGGTCTAGATGGTACTCTTCTCTAGTGCCTAGAACCTAACAAATTTGAAATAACCATACGTGAGGTCCATGAAGGTATTTGTGGAACTCATTCAAGTGGACTAACTCTAGCCAAGAAACTCCTCTATTTGGGATATTACTGACCAAATATGGAGAAGGAGTCTTATCATTTTGTTAATAAGTGCTAGAAGTACCAGATACATGGTAACCTAATCCATGCACCACCACAAGAACTACAACCATTTACTTCAACATGGCCTTTTTGTCAGTCGGGACTGGACCTGGTAGGGAAAATTAGTCCGTCTTCATCCAATGGACACAAGTTCATAATCATAGCAAAAAAATACTTTACAAAGTGGATAAAAGCATTTCCTCTAACAACAATAACTAGAAAGAAGATTTCTTCTTTCATACTGAATTACCTCATATGTCGATATGCATACCTTAGTCCATTGTCACTGACAATGGTAGACCTTTTAAAAGCCAAGATGTCCAAGAACTGTGTGAAATTTTTCACATCCAACATCATTTTTCAACACTGTACTATCCTTAGGGAAATGGCCAAGAAGAGGCCTCCAACAAAACAATTCTAAAAATTCTAAAGAAAATGGTCAATGATGTTGGACATGATTGGCATAGTCAACTAAACCTTCCTCTATGGGCATACCGAACTAGCATCAGAACACCTATAGGAGCTACACCATATGCCTTGGTATATGGATCATAGGCCATACTACCCATTGAGGTTGAGATTCCATCACTCTGTGTGTCACTGAAGGGAATTATTTCAGATGAGGATTATAGAGTGTCTAGAATTCAAGAACTGAAATTTTTGGATGAACGTCATCAACAAGTTTTCAATAATTTAAAATTATACCAATAGATAATATCTAGGAGCTACAATCATAAGATAAAGCCTAGAGCCTTTCAAGTGGGTGAATTTGTCCTAAAGGAAAACCCTAGAAATCAATAGGATAGACAAAAGAAAGGGAAATTTGAACCTAACTTGATAGGTCCTTTTGTTGTCATATTAGTCTATGGATCTAGAGCCTATCAACTATCATCACCTAAAGGGGATATGTTTGACAAACCCATCAACAACATCCATCTTAGAAAGTTCTACACATGAATCACCTAGTGCACAGTTCAAGTCCTAGGGAAATAGTTGCCTTGATGAAAACTTGGCAAATAGGGGTCTTGGTGATAGAAAAAATACAAAAAGAAATAATAAATAATACAAAAAAAAATGAAAAAGAAAAAATACAAAAAAAATGAAAAATGGGAAAAATACAAAAAAAATTCATAAAGTCTAAAAAAGTGCAATAAAACATGTGGTGAAAACCTCGAAACAAGCACTACTTGTGATTTAAACCAGCAGTTCCATCTATTAGAGGCATGTCATGGTCATTCACTTTCGCTATCATTTCCATTTAATATCATATCATTGCAAACGTGGTCGTGTCTCACCCTAGTGTGGGGGAAAAAGCATGAACTCACTAGGGGCAATAAACTTGATCTTAATAAAATAGACAAACAATAGTATGGAAAATAGAGTAAACACAATAATCACAATAGAGCACAACGTTGAACATGCATCGAACATCAGAGCACTTCAAGAAATTAATCATCCATATCAAATAGTTGAAATCAAAATCAAATCAAGACAAACTTTAGGGGGGTGATATTCTTTTGAATTATGATTTTGTCACTATATGCTTGAATGTTCAACATGTTGTATTTTGATTATTGTTAGCATTTCTTTGGAGCAACTCGATGATGTATTGAACTAGAGAAGCTAGGAAGGAGAATAATATTTTCTTTTTTTGTTGTATGTGAATTAATCATTTATTGTGTAAATTTGTTGTGAGATGTGCTCTACAAAGTATCACTAATGACATTCTAAATTTACAGAGTATAATGATTCAATTTGTGTCTGTTTACGCAAGAAATGCTCAAGACATCTCAGTTTAATTATACATATATTCTTGTGTTCACTTGCAAAGTCAAAAATCATGAAAGTAGTGCTCAAGTCATCATGGTCTAACTCATACCATTGATGCTTGTACTCACTTTCAACATTTTAAAGGCTCAATGATGATAAAAAGCATGATAAAAGGATTGTTGAAGTGACAATGCTTGCATATAGATTTTCATAATTACATTAGATTGCATTTACAATAGTTTTGTATTGCAAAGTATTTTGTTCCAAAGATGGGTAACCAATTCATAAATGATGTTAATTTTCCTTATTAACAAATTGAGTATACTTGACATTAACAAAAAACTCATCATTATCATATAGTTGTATAATCATTTCCAATGCGTCCATTTGAGAACATTATTATAGCATTTCATTATTCATACATTCTATCATATACTTTACATCATATCATGTTTTTCATCATCACGTCATTAAAATTACATGAGAAAAACTTATCAAAAATAAATCTCTATATTAGTTGCATATTCATTCATCCATTTATCATATCATAAAGCCTTATATTAAAAGAAACATTATTATTATCATCATTCATTCATCCATTTCTTATATCATATATATGCATTACTCATCTATCATGAAAACATCACATCCATAATCATGCATATGGTTACATTATCATGTATTTTGGATATACACATCATCGTACATCTATCGATCCATGTAAATAACTACGTATATCATGCATCCATGCATCATTATTATTCATATAATCACATTTTAACATCATACATAGAGCATCATAAATCATAGCATATCACATGATCACTAAATGCATCCATAACATGTCATATAGATCATCACATAGCATATAGAAAAAAAAATTAAATGCATTCATCATGAAACAATTCAGAACACATATAGATCAATCAATCCACCCCATATCATATAGATCTCAAAATAATAATGTCAAGTATACAATTATGTCTGAAAATAAAAGAGATACAACATCAATAATGGTTGTGAATCAAAAAAATAGAGTATACATCCTGTCTCATATACCATGGAGTCATATCATGCAGCTATGTGGTGCTACCTCCAAATGGTGCAGGCATCTCTAAACCAGTCCCTCTACCACTAGACGTACCAGGGTCTCTCAAATCTCTCGGAAGAGGTTGAGTCACACCCTTGCTATCAATCCTAGAATGGGTCCTACCTGATCGAGACTGAGTGTAACTAACTCTCTACTCAGAGGGAACTACATTGTGGTATCGGCCTCTATAGAACTCTGCCTCTCTGCCCACATGGAGAACCTCTCTCATATTATCACCCCCGGTAGTCCCATCTGCTAATCTCTATAGCCTCTCAGTGGTAGTTTGTGCCTACTCGGCAATCTACCTAGCTACATCTCGCTTTGTTGTCGAAGTGGCAATTTGTACCTGTGCAGCTGCCAACTGTTCCTGTACCTACGTAAGAGCCTGTGCATGAGCCTAAGCCTGAGCCTGCATCTGATTCTGAGTCTGAACTAATAAATCCTGTGCCAATACCAACTACCCTTCTAAATTTTTTACCTGCACATGTAGACTCACAATCTGAGTTTGTTGATGCTAAGATCGTACCCCAATACACACACGCTGCTCAGAGGGAGCTACCAATGACTACCTCTTATGAGGCACCATGAACTCTCACACATCTACACCTCCACTCACCTCATCACCACTATCATAATCACTAGTATCATCTCCCTCCTCATCACTATCATCTCCCTCATCACCACCACCTCCTCCATCATAACCATCATCATCATCCCCCTCCTCATCATCACTATCCCCCTCCTCCAAAGGTAACGACATTGGCTCATCTGGAATAGTAATCCATGGAAAAGGATGGAGAGCCAAATACTCTGCATAATCTGTTGTGAAATGTGCCTTAGTAATATCCGGACAAATATCCCAAGCTAAAGGCTGAAGAGCTTGGTACTCCTGAAAGACAATATCATATGAGAGACAGGTTCCCCAATCTGCATCATCTATCTGACAGCGACCGTAATGAGCAACACCTTGGGGCATGCCCTGTACGATACCAAACTACCTGAGAACCCTCCTGAATAGAAATATCTCCAATACCCAATGAGTCTGACCAATCAATAGCATCAACTGAGAAAGATATGGCACCTAAATATCATCACCAGCGCAATGCTCATAGTCTAGACAAGGCCGCCATGTGATAGCCTCAACATCATCCAATACTCTCCTCCAATGCTCTAACTTACCCACTCTAGGTTAAGTAAGATGACCTGCATAAATATGCACATAAGGCCTCATGGTTGGTCGTTGTCTCACCATTACTAGATGTGTAACAATTATGTCTTCCCACACCCACACCTGTAATAAAGTAACCCCTGCCGACAAACTATGACCTTAGAGGTAAACAACTAAATGTAAATCATGATAAAGATGGGCAAGCATGCACATGCCCCATTAACATGTGGTACCATGAACAATCATACTCTCCAATGCATGACCCCAACCAACAAAAAGTCCCTTTCACCTACGATCAAGACAAAGGAACCCTCCAATAAATCTAGTAAGTACTGAAGGCAAGGTAGCATAAGCATCCACCATATCATGCTATGGAATCTCATGCCCACAAATATGATCATCCTAAAATAATCTGCAGAGAGCATCAGTCCCACCCTGCTCTATCGAATCATATAGAACAAGGTTACTGACAACAGGAATCCTCAAAATCTGCCATACATCCTCAGGAGTGATGGTCATCTCACCAGTAGGAACGTGGAAGGTATTATGCTCACTATGCCATCTCTCTGCTAAAGTTGTCAGGAGACCCTGATTAATCCTAATCTGGGGCATATATAAGAGAGAGGACAAACCACAAAGAGTAATCATCATTTTTTCAAGCTGCACTAACTACGGTATCAAATCAAAAGTCCTAGGAAACCTCTCTCGAACCTGTAGGTTCGTCAAAACCTCCTACCATCACAAAATGTTGGAAGTCAATAATCTTTGTCAATTCATCAAGTATAAATCAGCCTATCAAATATCAATAGCTCTGGTGAGACTTTGATCAAATCTCATGAGCAACCATCAAATCAACCTCACCTATCATGACGTTAATCATTAATCTTATAAATTTTATCTCGCCTATCATGAGGTCAATTAATCAAATCAACCTCACCTATCATGAGGTTAATTGTTGTCAACCAATCATCAAACCTCACCTAACATGAGGTTGAACACCATCTATCTACTAAAATCATCAATCATATCAAAACAATGGTTGACACGATCAAAAATTGTAAAAAATCAAGGAAAAAATTAACAAAATGCATCATATTGACGTCTATGCACTAAAACAATGATTTGATGTGCTACAATATTTAATGCGCTATTTGAATATCTCAATGCACTAAAATAGGCAGTCGAAGCACTAAAATATTCAATGCATTATTTCATTTGACCTACACACCAAAACAAGCAGCCAATGTGCCATATCAGCCTATGTGCCATTTTATCCTATCAACATGCTACAAAATCTATCATAGGTGCTAAACCATTCTATGCGCTACTTTAGCCTACAAACACGCTCAATTATCTCATTCAAGCGCTAAAATTATCTATGCACTAATCTAGCCTATCGACATGCTAAAATGATTAACCTATGTGGTATTCTACTCGATGTGCTAAACCAATAGTCCTATGTGCCACTTCGGGCTTCTAATGTGCTAAAATAATTTAAAAACTTAAAAGCTGAATTACAAGCTCATGAATTTTGAAATGTACAAAAAACATGGAGGTACACGGGTACGTACCAGAGATCTGTAGGCCGTCGGTCGGTTATGTCGACGAACGCACTCGAAACAGTGAGTATGGTAAGGAATTGGCATTTTGCTCCAAAGCTCAAAATCACTCTCTCTCAAATTTTCAAAACTCAATTACACAAATGAATTCAAATTAACCCCTTTTTAGCTTTTTAAAGAGTGATTAAAGGGATTTTAATGGGATTTTTTTTTTTTTCATTACTGGAGGATTATATCATACTTCATCACAGGGGCATTTTCACTATTATTTGTTGGGAGATAAATTATTTCATCATCAAATCTTTATCAAATCATCAGAAAATCATACAAAATTTAAAAAAATTATCCTTTTTTTTAAATTCCAAAAAAAATCAAAATAAAAAATTCATTAATTTATCTCTCCAGGGGGCATATATCCATCATCGCAGCAAAATCAACATTTGGGGCATATCTGAGAAATTTTCATCGACACTAGTAGTAGTAGCGAAATTTTCTTTGAAGCAATGCATAAATACGTCACTTCAAAGAGGGGCAAAATGTATACACCTAAAAATGGTCTGGATAATCTAATTAATTAAATACAATTTACTTGATTAATTAACCTTTTATTCTTCTACTATTAAATAAATAGAAATATTTATTTATATAGTCCACTTTTAATTCTTCTATCTTTATCATATTATTTCTTCTTAATCAAATAAACAAATTTAATACTTTATTTCTATTTAATTATCATTATTATTTTCTTCTATTAAATACCACACTTCTTCCATATTTATTTAATAAACATAGACTTCTAAAGTTTGTTTTATTAAATTAAATATTTTCTCTTTTCCTAAATTGAATAAATCCAAATATTGAATTCTATAGCTAATCATATTTACCTACCAAATTAGATATCATATGTCTAATTTAATGCATCTCAACCTTCACGGGAAAATTTGGAGACAAATTTGCAGGCAATTCCTTCATCTTCTTCTATTGATTCTTCCTATCATCTGGCTGAATATTTTTATGGGGGGAGCAATCTTCATAATCTTTTCACTTCTTCATGCTTCACCATTGAATCCAGACCTTTGTCTTGTTGCCCCTTTACAAATCTGTTGTTGGGAATCTATAAATACAACCTCTCTCTAAAGGAAAAGGATCCAAAATTTTGTGCAATCTTAATCTGCAGAAATAGCATTAAAACAATCAAGCATTTGAGCAATAGCAAATAGAAAAACATTTTAGAGTAACAATCATAATCATGAATTTTCATTTAATTGCATCTTAGTTTATAGTAGTTTCTTTTATCATTTTCATGTCAATTTAGATTACAGTATCATCACCATATCAATTAGCAATCATCATATAGGACTAGATTCCTACATTTAGCAACATCCCATTCTCTAGATTTGCATTTTAACAGTCACAATACTTACCAAATTTGAGAGCCCTGTGATTTAATAAATCTTTAGATATAGAGAGCAATATGACACTTTCAGGAGTTTTATTGTGTTGATTAGATTAATGCTTGTTAATTCTCTTGATATAATGTCTTATTAAGAAGTGTTTAGTTATTTTACTTATTTACTTATTCCACACTTACAAACCTAAATACATCTTTGCATTATCAAATTAAATCAATTAACTAACACATCCAACACCAAAGGCTTAAATCCCTAATCCATCATTCTAGCTCTTCCATTAAGGTTAGTAGCCAAGTGGGTGTTTGAGATCAATTTTAGTCCTTTCCCTTGTGATATTGGAAGTATGATTTAGACCCTAGATCCCTTTTTCCAACATCACTATTTGGTAATCAGTAGAATAATTATTTTACCTTTTGAGCCTTCAAGGATGACATTTCTCCATCCTCAAGCATGGAAGACTAGATGCTTTGATAAAGGTGAAATTATCATCCATTTAACTAAAGAATAAGGTTGATTGTAGGAGGTATAGTGAATCATGTTAATATCTAAGTGCATATATTATCACGAATATTATGATGGAATATAGACATGTATCATTGTAGCTAGAAGTTTGAGGTAACACCCTAAGACATCCTATAGGGTTTTATGAATGGTTATATTATTTTATAAAACTTGGTAATAGGCCAATATATTATTAGTTGATATTATTGGTGTGAATAAGGTCTTGTGCCTAACCAATTAATATTAGGGGACTTATTCACATGTTAAGTTTACTAAGGTCCTCGGTCTCTTTCTAGAACTTTTTTTGGTCTAGATAAGATCTTATCATATCTTAGTTTTTTTACTTTTATTTAATTTTAGTTACCTAGGTCATTTAATATTTTTCAAGTTAGTTGTCTCATAATATAGGATTAACACATGTTGCAATATTCTCTAATCATATCTCTCACCTTTCCTTTATAAGCAAGGCCTCTGATGTACATATTCAATCAAACTTGCATTCATAATCAAGAAAACTATTATTGCCATTTTCTCTCTTGCGGAAAATACTTTGGTCTTTCAATTGTTCCTAGGGTGTTGGGAGTTCACCATTAACTCTTACATATATTGATTAATATTTTTCTGTGTAACACCCGACCATGCGAACCCCAAAGGACAACAAAATACCACATAATTTTTTGTTTTTTTTAAAGAACATTGCATAAGATGATCATGAACATACATTATATAAGATGATCATAGCATACATTACATAACGAAACCTAACTAGTCACATGGGGTTACATGGTTTAATTACACGTAACCTTCTGAACCAATAACATCGTTAAATCTAATGCTAATTAGATAACATAATGATAACATACAACCATCCATGATCATTAAAGATGAAAAAGATACATACATCATTTTATTACATCTCAATTCATAGTTCAATATTACAATTATTGAGCACATTTCCATAGATACAACACATCATGGATACAATAATACATTACATAAAGCTTCCCTTATATCAATGGAAAGAGTACATCAAGTACAAGAATAATACATCAATGAAGATTAAGGAACAAAGTGTAGAACAGTCTTCAACCAAGTGAAGCTCTGTAAACTCTGCATCCACTTCTGCATCACGAACACAACCTGGGAACCCAATGGGGTGCATAGCATGCTCCACCCAACCATGTGGATCTGAAGGTCCACCCTCTGTGCTGGGAGTTGACAAGAAATACCCATGACCAAGACAGACAAGAAGAACGACCCCAAGACCAAACCACAAGAGCAACCAAAACATAACAAACAAAAATCTCAATGACTACTCATAAGGTGACTGCTTCTAGAGGCATACAAACGGAAAGGCAAGAGATACTATGGCAGAGTGTCATCGCAAGGTCCTATCATGATTTATCTTGACTACCTCTCAATAGGCGTCGTCCCCCATCTATGGTTATCTTGGTTGCCTCTCACTAGGCATCAGTCCCATAGGGTGACACGTACGGGACCCCTAGCCTCTCATGACGATGAGGTAGTGATCTTGCCAACCATGGCCTTCTCATCCCACCCTTATTCTATGAAATCACTAACGGCGTGGATGAGGTAACTTACTTATCTTTAGTTAATGTGTTCCTACCCAAACCCACTAACTAATCTTATTAGGTTTTCACTTATTTAACCAAATCTTCCATGGGTTATGCAGGCTTCCCCTTTTTGCGTCAGCCCCCATGAAGAGCCACTCTCCCTAATAGCCCTAATACAAAACTTACAACAAAAAGGGGTGTACAAAACGTAAAACACCAAAAAGTACTAGTCTGAGTACAAATGCGAGGCATGGTCCATCTTGCCAAATAGCCATAACAAGAGGTAAAACAATGAAATAAGGTAACACCCACAAGAGTTCAAAACTAATAATTAAATCAAACGTTTCAAAGTCAAATCAAAGAAATCCAGCATAAACTCATTACCCAATGCCTCAAGAAGCCTATAACACCAACTATCATATACTCCCAACTGAAGGGTACGCAAATACTTTGGGTTCCCAAAGATAGTCAAATCATGGCTTGGCATATAAATGCATCAAAACGGAAAAAAATACAATGGAGAATACAATCAATCATGAGAACGTAAAAATCAAACTTTAATCTCCCAACACAATTCCATGTAACGAAACATAAAAGCATATTTGATACTCCACTTGTTTCTACATTCCTATCCAATTTGACAAATAGAACTCAATAAGGACATGAAAGGATTATTTATTTAATAACAATAATCTAACTTCAATGTTCAATTATTTAATTATAAAACTCAATTAAATCAAATCCACCTAGTAACTTTTAGATTATTAAATAATCAAGAGTCACAAATTTTATTTTATTTACACATCTATATTGAAATCATTTAAATAAATAACAAACTATGAAAACCTATGGTATGTAAACCAACATATTTCTCTTAGCTTATGATTCCTAGAATATACATTTGTTTACTTCAAATTAAATAAATTTAATTAAAATATAACATATACATTTGTTTACTTCAAAATAAATAAATTTAATTAAAATATAACATATTTATTTGTTTACTTCAAAATAAATAAATTTAATTAAAATATAACATATACATTTGTTTACTTCAAAATAAATAAATTTAATTAAAATATAACATATACTTTTGTTTACTTCAAAATAAATAAATTTAATTAAAATATAACATATACATTTGTTCAATCGTCCACTATAAAAATTATTGTAGAAAACAAATAACTACCTCGGCAAATAACTAAACACCCATTTACTTAAACACAATTACAATCAAACTTCACTTAAGTAAAAAATTTAAAAATTAATAATTAACTATATTTTATTCCAAGAAAATTTATAAAATCAACCCACTAAATGAAAATCACTAATTTCAATCTTGGAATTTTCTAATTCATAAAAAAAAACATTAAATTAAGGAATGATGTTTTTAGTTCATCATAGTGGAGATCTTTCAATTAATCCAGAAACTATATAAAAAAATATATATAATAATTATTCTATATTTTAACACAACCAACTCCTTTTAATTAAAGTCATGTTAATATATAACTATATAATTATTATGCTAAATATATATATATATATATATATGTATGTATTTATGTATGTATGTATGTATGTATGTAAATACAATTTTTCACTTATATCGGAGGCACACATGATTTATATATATATATATATATTTATTTATTTATATGAATATGCATGATGTATTCAAACATAATAATAATAATAATAACATCAAACATAATAATATATGCCTAAAATTATTATTATTTTTTTTCATTGAAATAATACACACATATATTTATATGCAGCAAAAAATAAAAGGAATAAGGGATGGCTCAGGTGGAAATCAATTCATTTTATAATGAAATTTCAGTGCACAACACAATTTTTTTTTTTGACAATTCCCATATGTCATTTTTCACCCAATTCCAAAATTAAATTTAGGAAAACTCAATAGTTTTTCGAAAAAAAAACAAGACAAGTGGCTAACTTTCCAAAAGATTTACGATTTTCGAGAGTACACCCAACAAATATAATTTTTTCCTATTTTACCACCTCAAGGGTAATCTTTCCATTTAGAAAAATTAGAAACCTAACTCCACTTTTTACTTTAATAAATCATATTGCTACTGAAATAATTTTCACCCTTTATTTTTATATTTTACCCGTTAACAATATGCCATACTATTTAAATTAAATAAATCACTATGGTTATAGTCAATCTTTTAATTATATTATTTTTTTGAATTTTATCATTTCAAATGTAATATTTAACACAATATTCTTTTTTTTTTAAATTCCAAAACCACTAAAATCTCCATTTTGAAAATATTTAATATCAACAATTAAAAATACAATATTCATTTAAATCTACAAACATTTTAAATTTATAAACAAATTTAATATTTTTAATTAAATCCTTTACATTTTCACAAATCACTTTAATAATTAAAGTTAATGTTCTAATTAAATTAATTTCAACAATAATAATAACCATCATTAAATTAAATTAACTAATTTATAATAACGATAACGTATCAAAACCAAGCAACTAACATGTATTAAAACTAACACTTAAAACGAACGACATGAAACAAAAAAATACCATAACAAAATGGGGTACTGATGGACAACATTGTCAAACAACGATGGGATGACAGACACGGACGGGGATACTTTCTTGTCAAACACATATGTCCACATAGCATAAGCAATAGTAGCAGTGCCATAGATAACCAAATCCAATAAGTAGAAATGTCAACCAACCAAACAACATGGTGAAATAGTCACCAACATAGTCTAAAGTATGCATCAACATAAATAGTATCAACCACACATAGAAAAGTATCATAAGAGTAACAGTAACACGAGAGGCACTACATCCTCCCCCCTAGAACTAGGCTTACTCCTGGAAGCCAGAAACCAAAAAGGGATAAGACTCTCTAATGTGGGATGCATCCTCCCATGTCACTGATGACTCATCATTAGGGTCCCATTCGACCCGCACCTGATCAATTTCTTTGCCCCTGATAACAAATCTCTTGTGTTGAAGAATGATGATGGGCTCGATAGACAGTTGTTCATCCTCGACCTGCAACACATTCCAATCAAGCATGTGAGAAACATATGGATAATAGGGCCTAAGTATAGAAACATGAAAGAAATCATGTATGCGCGATAGACTGGGCGGCAATTCCAAGCAATAAGCAACAGGGCCAATTCTCTCCAACACCTCAAACTGTCCCACAAAATGAGGCATGAGTTTAGAGCTCTTTCCATAACAAAATGGACTCTTTCATGGGTGCACTCATAGGAAAACCTGATCTCCAATAGAAAACTGACAGTCGGCCATATGTGCATCTACATACTTCTTTTGCCTATCCTGAGCTGCTACTAAGTTCTCTCTAATGTGAGTGACCTATTGCTCCATATCCTAAAGCATTTCAGGTACAAATAGAACTCTTCCCTCAAGACAGTCCCAACTCAATGGAGTCTGACATGGATGGCCATACAATGCCTAAAAGGGATCCATGCCAATCGAACTATGGTATCCATTATTGTAAGCAAACTACACTAGATGCAAATAGTCCTCCCAATGCGACTGTTGATCCATCACGTACATATGGAGCATTTCCTCAAGAACCTAGTTGACCCTATCGACCTGACCATCTGTTTCGGGATGGTAAGCAAAGTTGAAGTTTATTTGGGTCCCTAAGACATGCTGCAAGGATTTTCATAATGTAGAAGTGAACACCGGATCTCTGTTAGAAATAATCCTTCACAAAATTCTATGCAGTCGAACAATATCCCCCATGAATACTCTGGCTATAGAGGAAGCAGTATAGTATGATAGGATAGGAGAGAAATGTGCCACCTTGGTCAACCTATCGACAGTCACACCATGATAGCATTGTGTTGACTAGAATACATAGGAAAACCCACAATAAAGTCCACCGATATGATATCCCACTTCCATTCAAGAATGAGATGAGGTTGTAAAAGACCTGCAGGATGTTGGTGTTCTGCCTTAACTCTCTAACATTCCAAACATCTCACCACAAATTTTGCAATATCTCTCTTCATTCCAACCCAAAATTATAGTGAACAAAGGTTTGCATACATTTTCTTGACTCCTGGATGAGCAGAATAAGGAGCTCAATGTGCCTCTATCATGATTAGGGTATGAAGACCCTCTGTAGGAGGTACATACATACGACCTAAATACTACAATAGGCCATCAGATTCTAGAGAATAACAAGCAAACTTTCCCTCCAAAGCCCTATCTCACTCGATTTTTTCCTTCACTTCCTGATACCAGCTATCTGTGGGAAGAGCTACAAGGATTTGGCTCTTCAAATCCACACCAAGAATTACTAAAAATATTTCATGTCTCTGTCGACTCAGAGCATCCGCCACTACGTTTTCCTTGCCCTAGATGTATTTAACCTCAAAATCATATTTGCAAAGAAACTGCATCCATCTCCTCTGCCTGGAATTTAGGTTTGGTTGCGTAAAGATATACTGCAGGTTGTAATGATCACTATGTAGCTCAAATCGATGCCCCAATAAAAAGTGTCTCCATCTCATAAGGCCATGAACAATAGTGGCTAAATCCAAATCGTGTGTAGGGTAATTCAGCTCATGATCCTTGAGCTTGAGGGACTCAAATGCAATCACATGACCTTCTTGCATCAAAATGACTCCTAAGCCTTCCAAGGAAGCATCTGTACACACCACAAATTCCCTAGTAGGATCAAGAATTGCTAGGATCAGTGCACTGGTCAAATTTTCCCTAAGGGTCTCGAAAGCTAACTAGCACTGTTCTGACCAAAAAAATAATTCCCTTTCCTCTAAAGGGTAGTAATGGGATGTGCAATCCTTGAAAAGCACTGCACAAACCACTGATAGTAGCCCACTAAACCCATAAAACTGCAAATATCAAGAACATTTGTGGGTGCAATTCAATCAATGATGGCTTGAATCTTTGAAGGATCCACGACAATACCTTCTCCAGAGATGGCATGACTTAAGTATTTCACTTCAACCTTCTAGAACTCACACTTCACCATATTAGCATTCAACTGATTACCTCTCAAGCACTAAAACACTTGTCTTAGATGTTCCTCATGCTCCCCTATAGATTTTGAGTAAATCAGGATATTATCGAGGAACACTAGAACAAATCTATCCAAATAGGTTTGGAAACTCCATTCATAAGGCTCATGAAGACTGATGGTGTATTTGTTAACCTGAAAACATAATACTGAATTCATAATTCCCATAACGAGTGCAAAATTTTGTTTTGTGAATATCAGCTTTGGCTATCCGCAATTGATGGTATTCTAACTTAAGATCAATCTTTGAGAATACCTAAGCCCCCTTTATCTAAACAAATAGTTTGTCAATTCTCGGCAAAGGGTACCGGTTCTTCACTATCACCATGTTTAGTTTGCTATAATCAATGCACAAACAAAGGGAACCGTCCTTCTCCACAAATATCACAGGTGCTCCCTGTTGAGAAACACTAGGACGAATGAACCCTTTTGCCAATTGTGTCACCAAAAAGTGAGGACTTTGTCACTTTTCACTCATTTAGAACTTTTCCTATGGACTTTGGACCATTTTCAGCCTATTTTCACCCATTTCCAAACCTTGTGCAAAAGTGTTGTAAGGTGTTGCAAAGATTTTTCACACTCTCCTAGGTTTTTCATCACCAAATCAATACATTATTATGCCAAAATGACCCCTTAATCCTCATACAAATCCTATCTTAGTGTGTTTTATTGAGACAATCACGAAGAAAATAAATAATAATATTTTAATCCTCGAAAAACAATAAAAAATGCCCAGGTGGACTAGGTCACCACCTTGGGTGACCTATTCCCATGTGGCTTAATTTTCATTTTAAACTTAATATATTTCGGGATTTAGGTCTCTAAAACCCTAAGGTCGGTCAATATGAAGTTATTTCAGGAAAATTAGGGCATAACTTGTATAAATAAGCTCCAAAACCCTAATTCCTCATTATGCACCACTCATTTTTCCTCTCACACACAACTCTCCATCTCTCACCCACTTCTTCTTCTCAAGGAAGCTAGGGTTTGATCCTTCCATGTCAACAAGACATCATTTATGAATTATTCAAGGGTTGAACCATTTTTGCAACACAAGATTATTCATCATGGCAAGGTAAAAACTCTCTCTCACTCCTTCCTTTCATGCTTTCTCATATTATTTCATCTCTTTGGTTTAATTACTCAAAAGGGGCTTGACCAAGGCAAGCCCCCATACTCTAACAATCAACAAGTCTCTCTCTTTGTGTGATTTGTAGGTCTTGTAGGAAGATTTGGCAAAGGACCAAGGTGGAATATCATCCTAAAAATCATCCAAGCTCATTAGGGTTGAAGAAACCCTAGTTACAGCTTGGAAGATACCTACGGGTCAAGTTCTGTATTTTTGAGACCAGACACTTGGAGAAGTAGAAAACACTGACCAAAGGCTCTAGATTCCATTTCCTAATTTACTAAAATTCAGGAGAGGACAAGGTTGCCACTTTGGGTGACCTAGTCCCACTGAACCTATCTTTTAGGGATTTTAGCAAATTTGGATACCCTTTTTGACATAAACCTGTTCCGACAAAGTTTCCCGACAAGAGGACTAGGTCGCCCAACTTGGCGAGAATGTCCCTGTGAAGATTCCAAACATTTTCTAGAGGATTTTGGGGCCAGTCATCTGCAACTTCCAATGCCCAAGTGCACAAGCCTCTATCTTTCCTGTTTCCTTTCTATTTGTAAGCATTTAGGTTATTTTCTTTACATTTGCTTCATGTTTCATAGTTAACTAGATTCATTCTTTTACAACACTACACACACATTCACAACCTTCATCAATAAACCTATCCTTCCTTTCAATTCAATCACCGAGAACATATCATAAAAGTGGAAAACGTGTCATTCCTACACTAAGTGCTTCTAGGGTGAAAAACCCTAGAAGCCTATTTGGGGAATCCTCTTTCCCTTGTTAGCGTAGTTTTTGGTGGTTCATTTTGGTGAACCTAAAATTTTGATACCTTGATTTTCTAATTTGGACCTCTTCCCCCTCCTAGGATTGCATTTCATTGCATCAGCCATTGTTCAAGTTGCATTCTAGGGTTTTCAAATTTGCATTAGAGAAAATAGCATGCTAGGTTGCATTTTTACATCTAAATTAGTGAAATTCTGCATTTTCATTTTAGGTCTACACTGTACAACACATAAACCTCTTGCATCAGTCTAGAACTCCTACAACATTTCAAAAAAATTATCAGGAGGACTAGGTCACCCTTTTGGGCGGCCTAGTCCTTTTAGGGTTCTAAAACTACACTTTATAGAGCTTAAAACCCAATTTTTGAGCTTTTGTTTGGTGCCCAAACCTAACTGTATCAATAGGTTGTGTTTCTGTAGCATGTATTTTATTAAAATTATCTTAAATTAGCTCCTTTTATGTATTGCTTAGTTTTAATTTTGTATATATTAGATTTCTTTTTCAGATTGTTACATAGTGTAATCAGAAAATTACCGTGTTTTCCATATGAAATCTTGAATTTCAAAATTTTAGTTTAAACAATTGCATTACATTCTCTTCCCTCTCTCTTCAATACAATGTTTTCTTTTCATATATGTGTCTTTGATTTGGTTTCAAATGGATTGTATAAATGTAATATTCCTTCTTACGAGTTCAATGTAGATTATAATAATGAACTCATTAGAGAACATGTTCATAACCAACCAATAGACACAATTCTTAACATTCCATTACCCCTTGATGAGGACATTTGTGTTGACAATCATAACAATCATACTTGTACTTCTCCCTATACCTCTCCTATTAGTGATGAAGGTATCTTGGTGCAAGAAGCTACAAGTTTTGAGGGTCTTGATTGTCCCTTTCCTCATCCCCCTTTTCCAAACCTTAAACAACAATCAATTCTTAACACTACCTTACATAGTATCTCTAACCATGACCCTCACACTTGCTCATCTCCTAACATCCCTCCTCGATGTAAAGAGGATAGTTTGGTGTTAGAATATAACCCTAGTACAAGTCATGAAACTATTGACCCTCCCTTCCCTAATGCTTCACCCATTTGGGGTAATCTATTTGACAATCATGGTGGATCTTCTCTTCATGCATCCCTCCCTTGTGATGAAGCATGTGATGAACCTCTTCAATGCTCTCCTACTAGGGTAGATGGTATGGAAGAAGAGAATGAGACCCTAGACAATCAAATAGACTCCCCTCTTACCCATCCAACTCCTCCCTCTCCCATCATCGATCATTCCCCTACTAGTGATGAATTTATTTTAGAAGAACCCCTTCTTCAATGTCAAGCACATGAAGCTTGTAGTTCTTCTAAACTCTCTCTTCCTAGGAAGAATATCATGATACAAACCAAGGATAACATTGAATCTCCTTCCCAAGGGGATGTTAATATTATTCAACCTCTACTCATCCTTTCTCTGCTTTCTAAGCCTGAATTCATTCTCTCCCCACCTAAGCCTAATGTGTTAGAGCAATTGATTCATGATACCATTGCTCAAACACATTACACCCGAAACAACCCACATTCTCAATCATCAACCTCAACACCCTTACCTTCATCCCCTCCCACTCTTCCTACTACACCTCGCTTCAATTCCTTCCTTAGGGAGTATGGCGTTTTTTATCAACTAAGGAATACTCCCGCAAAAAATATCTTTATGGGACCTTATCCAAGTCTCCCCTCACTATCACCACCTGATGCAAGATGCCTTACAACAAATTCTTCTCCCTTCCAATGCACAAACAACTTACATTGCAGCTATGATCCAAGGCTTAAATGCTGACATTGTTTTCCACCAAAATGAGCTCCCTCCTTTGGATGTGCAACAACAAGCTAAAACCTTCATGATCATATATCAATTCAAAAGCATAGGTATCAATAGAACCCTTGATGGGGTTGGTGCCCTAGCTCGATTGGCTAAATCTTTCCTATTGCAGGAGGTTGGTCATGAGTTATAGTCTCCCCCCACCTCCGTGGTACTGGAGGGCGTGTTGCGCCAGCACCGCCGGTCACGTTAAAAAGTTTACCAGGCGCACTGCAATCTATAGGGGTTTGTGCTACCCGATTCCTGCAGTCTAATAAAAAAAATAAAAAAAAATAGATCCCTTGATGATAATGGCTCTGTTGTCAATGTGTGTAGTGTCAATCTAGTAGATAGACTCCATATCAATAGATCGATCATCCAACCTTCCTCCTTGTCTATCTGTGGATTTGACAGTGTAGGAAAAAAATTTCTTGGTGTGATCACTTTGCCTCTTACATTTGGAATGGTCACATTAGACACATCAATCCATGTTATGCCTAATGTTGTTTCATCTAACCTCATTTTGGGCAGGCCATGGATTCATGCAATGAATGTTGTGCCTTCCACCCTTCATCAAAAGATGAAGTACATTTACAACAACAAAGTGTACACACTTGACGCTAATCCTAAACCATACAGTGTCTTACAACTTGAAAAAAACAAATCCACACCCTTCACCACTTCTACACCAGCCAAACCAGTGGAACCCAATCAACCCAAATCCTTAGATGATTTTTTGGGTTCCTTAGACTTGACTCCTCCCTCAAGGGAGCATCAAAGTCCACAACCAAAGACTCTCCAATGGGAAACGCAGTCTTGTTAACACAAGACTCAGTTGATCCTTCAATAGAATCCACCTCAACTCCTATAGCCAACAATGCAAACAATGACCCCGCACCCGATCCAAAGAAGTTGAAAAAGATCTATGGAAAAGGTTATGAGATCATGAAGCAACTTTGCTATAACAGACAAGGTTGTGGAGCTAACAAAAAAGGTATTTGCAACCCTATCGAGTCTCATATGCAAACATCCACCCATGGTCTTGGATTTTTCCATTTCATTGAAATAGTCAAGCCTTCCTCTCACACCAATCCTTTCTCTAATCACCCTTCCAACCCAGCCTTCCAAAGTGATCCTTTGAGACCAAAAAGGGACTCTTTTCTTAACACCAATGTCATCCCACACCCTCCTCTAGATTCAGATATTACACACTCCTCTAAGAGAGTGTATAGTATCTCCTAATCTATAGAGCCTTGTGTAGGTATGCCATTCTATACTAAGCAATACCCTCCCTTGTCCCACACCAAAGGATCCCCTTCTGCCCTTGATCAAGAGTGCATCTTGTTAAGACTCCTCCAAGATCACTTAATATCCCTTCCTCCTCCCACTCAAAAAAAATTTACCACAAACATTCCTTGTGTTCTTACTGCCGAGTTCAGGGCCACTCCACTAATGAGTGTAAGGCCTCGAGTTCCAAAATCAAATATCTTATGGAGCTTGGTGCTCTTCCTCCTATGGGGGCACCTCATTCCTCTAATTGATACTAATTTTACCTCACACTTGCATTCCCTCAATCCCTTTGGCTCACTCTTGTTCTGCACTAAGTGGGGGCAAGAGGTTAGTTAGCCTTTCTCCCTAGTATGTCACTTGTCATTCTTATGACTTCTCATTAACCTTTGATGAATATATAAGAGAAAGCTTGGGATGTGGAAAATTTGTCTTAAGCTGATGACATACTTCCCCCCTCTTCATGATGCAGCTTTTCAGAACCATATGACTAGGCATAGGGTTTTCCGAACAAGCTCTCATGCCCCTTTCTTCTTCTTCTCTACTTTAAAGCAATTTTTCACATTAAAGTGATTCACAATTCCTTTAAAGTGGGGCAATACATCACCACTCACATTCCATTGTGTGATCTTCTTTTTCTTGTGATTCCTTCTCTTGAAAACATTACACATAATGTTATTCAGGATTGAGACATCCGCATTTTTCCTCTTTTTCATACAAGATGAGCCCTTGCCTCTATTGCATACAATATGAGTACAATTACACTTTTCCTCTCTTGACAATATTATGCATAATGTTTCTTAAGATGAGACATCACATGAACAAAGTAGAATCCCTTTGAACACAATCATTACAAACATCACTCTCTTTTTTCGTGCCTTATCAAAGTTATCACGAGGTATAACTTTGGTATGGTTTAAGTGGGAAGCCCAACAAGTGGTATGACTTTCCCCATAGCCACCTTTGTGAGTACATACCAACCGTGTGTATGTTTCTCACCTTTTGGGACCTCTCACCTCATGGAAAACCTCATGTTCCTGTGGCCCAAGAGTGAGCATGTATCTTTCCATTCTCTTCACACTAAACCTTGTCATTGCATGATCATGCATCTTATCTTGTTGTAATGCATTCACCCTTGAATTTATTTTGCATTGATGTTGACTTGACTTGGAATCTAGAACCCTTGGGCGCTTGACCACCTCCTTCTTCTTCTTTCCCATTCTTCACCATTTCAATCATGTGACTGCTTTAGTGTGAGTTTGAAGCAAGTTCATCCTCTCACTAAAGTGGGGGCTAAATGTGTCACCAAAAAGTGAGGCCTTTGTCACTTTTCACTCATTTGGACATTTTCCTATGGACTTTGGACCATCTTCAGCCTATTTTCACCCATTTCCAAATCTTGTGCAAAAGTGTTGTAAGGTGTTGCAAAACATTTTCACACTCTCCGAGGTTTGTCATCACCAAATCAATACATTATTATGCAAAAATGACCCCTTAATCCTCATACAAATCGTATCTTACTGTGTTTTATTGAGACAATCCTGAAGAACATAAATAATAATATTTTAATCCTTGAAAAACAATAAAAAATTCCCAAGTGGACTAGGTCGCCACCTTGGGTGACCTAGTCCCATGTGGCTTAATTTTCATTTTAAACTTCATATATTTCAGGATTTAGGTCTCTAAAACCCTAAGGTCGGTGAGTATGAAGTTATTTTGGGAAAATTAGGGCATAACTTGTATAAATAAGCTCCAAAACCCTAATTCCTCATTATGCACCACTCGTTTTTCCTCTCACATACAACTCTCCATCTCTCACCCACTTCTTCTTCTCAAGAAAGCTAGGGTTTGATCCTTCCAAGTCAACAAGACATCATTTCTGAAGCATTCAAGGGCTTAACCATTTCTACAACACAAGATCATTCATCATGGCAAGGTAACAACTCTCTCTTTCTCTTTCATTTCATGCTTTCTTATCTTATTTCTTCATTTGATTTAACTATCTACAAAGGGGTTTGACCAAGGAAAACCCCTATAATCTAACAATCAACAAGTTTCTCTCTTTGTGTGATTTGCATGTTTTATAGGTAGATTTGGCAAGCAATCAAGGTGGAAGATTATCCAACAAGTTTTCCAAGCTCTCTAGGGTTGAAGAAACCATAGTTGAAGCTTGGAAGACTTCCGTGGACCAAAATCTTCACTTCTAGGATCGAATACCTAAAGGAGCAGGAAACACAAACCAAAGGCCTCATATCCCATATTTTGGTTCATAGAAATTTAGAAAAGGACTAGGTCACCACTTTGGGTGACCTAGTCCCACTGAAGCTTTTTTCTAGAGATTTTGGTAGATCTGGATACCCTTTTGGCTGAAACAAGCTCTAAAGCAGTTTTCGGGAATTTACCAAAAAAAGGAATAGATCATCCCACTTGGCACAAGTGTCCCTTTCAGCCTCAACATCAAATCCAACAACATTTCCAGACGCTACAAGGCTCTAGGTGCACCCCTCTTCGATCCCATCCATTTCTGTAACAGTTAGTGTATGTTATTAAGTCATTTTGTATATAGTTGCATATCATCATGTGTATTCAAACATAGTTTCATTTCCTAGTTTTTACATTCATAGTTAGCTTCTATTTTTAGTTTCCAAAACTTAGATAGCCACACATTACACACACCTCACAACCCCCTTTCTCCTTTGAATGAATACCCAAAAACACAAAACCACTACGTGAAAGAGAGCCCATTCACCCAAAAAGATAGCTTCTAGGGTGAAAAACCCTAGAAGCTCATTGGAGAATCCTCTTACCCTCTTTGTGTCTATGTTTTTGGTGGTTCACCAATAATTCCTCCAACTACAATTGGAGCTCCTAAATTTCATGAGTTGTCATCCAATATGGAACCTAAGATATAGGCTCAGCTCCAAGTACAAGATCAATTCTAAAGTTGATGTCATGCTTTGGTGGCATCCCCAAAATTTCACTTGAAAAAACATCTGCAAAATCCTTAATGAGTGGATAGTCATCCAATGACACCTCTTGATTTTCTCCCAAAACCAAGTTGTTGATAGACACAACAAACAACTGACAACCCTGATGGAAACACCTTTTCAATTGCATAGAAAAAATCATTTGTAATGAGATGGGTCTTTGTATGCCAACAATCTCTACTTCATTACCTAAATCATCCACACATCACACAGCCTTTCGGCGATAATTTATTATAGCTTGGTGAGCATTCAACCAATCCATACCCAAAACGACATCATAGAAACCAAGAGGTAGGATTCGAAGGTCCGCCAAAGTCACCAATGACCCAATTTTCAAACCACAACCCTAAACAAGTGATTCAACTGCTACCTTTTCCCTGGAGGCCAATTCGACCTACCACTTAACACCTTTCCTTACTACCATCAGTCTATAGTGCTCTACTACTAAAGGAGAAATAAATGAATATGATGTACCAGAATAAAAAAATAATAGTAATAATATTCCCTTGCAACACACCTGATGTCTCAACCATGGTGCCCTGATGGTCAACTTGATGGTTCTCAACCATCGCAAAAACTCAATGAGATATGCATGCATCACCCACCGTCAGCTCAGAAGCGGCTGGCCTCTAACTAAAACCTATAGTCTTCTTCTATGGACATTGTCTAGCAATATGTCCATGTTGTCCATAGGAGAAATGACCTATACCCCAACCAAAACCTCTACTAATCGATGGTGCATTAGATTGTTGAAAACTACCCTGACTGGGTGTTGATTGCAAACTCTGTGTAGGCTGCTCAAAATGGTCCTATCGAGATTGATGCCAATTCTGACTCCTTTTGGTTTGAGACCTGCCACCCTGTTGAGATTGAGAGTTTTTGTGCTTAGGATATGACTACTGCTACTACTGACCGCCCTTAGAGGGCGCATGATGACTCTTGAAAGATCCTGTAGCTTGAGGTTGCCCACCTCAAGAACCAAACCCGGATACAGGTGCACTACCAATCTACACACCTATGTGACCTCCCCAAGCCATGGCCAAGTTTTCCTCTACCAGACAAGCCTTTTCAATAGCTACCTCCATCATCTTTGGCTCGAAGACCCGTACTCCGCCACTAATTCGGGCATTTGATCCCCTAACAAAATGTTGTACTAGCATTGCCTCATCATTACCAATTCCTGCATACTATTTCATCTCATAGAATCGGTGCTCGTACTTCTCAACGGACATTTTAATTTGTCTCAACTCATGGAACTCATCTGCCCGACACTATCTCCAATGGTCTAAAATAAAATAGACCCTAGATCTCTCCATAAATAACTCTCGTCATAACACTAATGTCCAGGTATAATTTTTGCTCTTCTAGATGCCACCAAGTGGATGCAAAGCCTCAGGTGCATGATGGTGGACCTAGCCTTAGTATTGCTACCATATGGGTTCATAGCAAAGCACCGGTCTAGATTGATTAGCCATGTTTCTACCTCCATTCCTCCACCAATACCATCAAATGTGGGAGGAAGATCTCTCAACAAGTCTCTCATGTGTCCCACCACTATGGCATCTTGCTCTACTATTAATTATTTTCACCTCAGTGACCTCTCTATTTCTCTCTCTACCCATTGCTCCTCCTCTTGCCTAAGGCCTAAATGGCCAAGAATCTCCTCAAGAAGGTGTCACAACTACCCTCCTTCTTGACTCGACCATTTTGGGTTTTGTCCTCCACCTCCTAGATTATTTTGGGAACTCTAACATTCCTCACGTTCTAAATCATGGGAGCTTATTGAAGACAAACTTTAGCAGTTGGCTCCACAGCCACCACCTCGGCCTCTTCAACAACCACCACCTCTACCTTGAGGCATGTTCGTGTGAAAAATTAGAGAGGGAACATGTGAGATAAAGAGTTAAGCACAAAGTTTAACCTAATGTGCACAACTAACCTAGAGTACCAAGAGTTGTAAACCTTCTCTCCAATACAAAGTTGTAACGCCCTGCAGTGCGAACCCCAAAGGATAATAAAATACCGGACAATTTTTTTACTTTTAATTTTATTTTTTGAAATAATAAAATTGCACAAGATGATCATGAACATACATTATATAAGATGATCATAATGTACATTACATGATAACAAAACCTAACTAGTTCGATAGGGTTACATGGTTGCATTACACGTAACCTTCCCAACCAATAACATCGTTAAAGCTAATGCTAAGTAGACAATATAATGATAACATACAACCATCCATGATCATTAAAGATGAAAAAGATACATACATCATTTTATTACATCTCAATTCATAGTTCAATATTAAAATTTTGGAGAACATTTCCACAGATACAACACATCATGGATACAATAATACATTACATAAATCTTCCCTTATATCAACGGGAAGAGTACATCAATGAAGATTAAGTTGCAAAGCATAGAACAGTCTTCAACCAAGTGAAGCTCTGAAAACTCTACATCTGCTTTCGCATCATGAACACAACCTGGCAACCCAATGGGGTGCATAGGACATTCCACCTGACCACGTGGACTTGAAGTTCTACCCCCCATGCTAGGAGTTGACAAGAAAGACCCATGACCAAGACAGATGAGCAGAATGACCCCAAGACCAAACCACAAGAGCAACCAAAACATAACAAACAACAATCTCAAAGACTATTTATAAGGTGACTCCTTCTAGATGCATACAAAGGGAAAGGCAAGGGATACTATGGGAGAGTTTCATCGCAAGGTCCTATCATGAGTTATCTTGACTGCCTCTCAACAAGCATCGACCCCCATCTATGGTTATCTTGGCTGCCTCTCAATAGGCATCGGCCCCATAGGGTGACACGTGTGGGACCACTAGCCTCTCATGAGGATGAGGTAGAAATCTTGCCAACCACGACCTTCTCATCCCACCCTTAGTCTACAAAATCACTAATGACATGGATGAGGCAACTTACTTATCTTTAGTTAATGTGTTCCTACCCAAACCCACTAATTAATTTTATTAAGTTTTCACTTATTTAACCAACTCTTAGATGGGTTATCCAGGCTGACCCTTTTTGCGTCGGCCCCCATGAAGAACCACTCTCCCTAATAGCCCTAATACAAAACTTACAACAAAAAGGGGTGTACCAAACATAAAACACAAAAAATTACCAGTCTGAATACAAATGTGAGGCATGGTCCATCTCACCAAATAGCCATAACAAGAGGCAAAACAACAAAATAAGGTAACACCCACAAGAGTTCAAAACTAATAATTAAATCAAATGTTTCAAATTCAAATCAAAGAAATCCAACACAATCTCGTTACCCAATGCCTTAGGAAGACTATAACACCAACTATCATATACTCCCAACTAAAGGGTACGCAAATACTTTGTGTTCCCAAAGATACTCAGATCATGGCTTGGCATATAAATTCGTCAAAACGTATACTTTTGTTTACTTCAAAATAAATAAATTTAATTAAAATATAGCATATACTTTTGGTTACTTCAAAATAAATAAATTTATTTAAAATATAACATATACATTTGTTTACTTCAAAATAAATAAATTTAATTAAAATATAACATATACTTTTGTTTACTTCAAAATAAATAAATTTAATTAAAATATAACATATACATTTGTTTACTAAACACCCATTTACTTAAACGTAATTACAATCAAACTTCACTTAAGTAAAAAATTTAAAGAATAATAATTAACTATATTGTATTCCAAGAAAATCTATAAAATCAACCTACTAAATGAAAGTCACTAATTTCAATCTTTGCATTTTCTAATTCATAAATAAATAAAAATTTAAGGAATGACATTTTTAGTTCATCACACTGGAGATCTTTCAATTAATCTAGAAACTATATAAACTTTTTCTATAATAATTATTATATGTTTTAACACAACCAACTAGTTTTAATTAAAGTCATGTTAATGTATAACTATATAATTATTATGCAAGTTTGTAAATATATATATATATATATATATATATAGATATGTATGTAATTGAAACTATTTTCTTGTCATCATTGTTAACAAAAAAAATGAATGTGGTGATTTCTTGAAATTGCAAATTAAAATTTTAATAAAATATAATTTTCCACTTATATCGCAGGAAAACATGATTTATATATATTTTTATATGAATATGCATGATGCATTTAGTTGAGGAAATGCTGATAAATATATATTACATATGTTTATTGTTGTATTCATACAATTAAAAATATAAACATAAATTTAAATATACATATATATATATATATATATATATATATATATATATATATATATATATATATATATACACACACACACACACACACATTAAATTAGAAAAATTAGAAACCTAACTCAACTATTTACTTTAATAAATCATATTGCTACTGAAATAAGTTTAACTCTTTATTTTTATATTTTGCTCATTAAAAATATGCCATACTATTTAAATTAAATAAACCACTAGGTTAGGATAAATCTTTTAATTATATTATTTTTTTGAATTTTATCATTTCAAATATAATATTTAACACAATATTTATTTATTTTTAAATTTGCCAAAAACACTAAAATCTCTATTTTGAAAATATTTAATATCGACAATTAAAAATACAATATTCAGTTAAATCTACAAACATTTAAAATTTACAAACTAATTTAATATTTAATTAAATCCTTGACATTTTCACAAATCACTTTAATAATTAAATTTAATGCTTTAATTAAATTAATTTCAAAAATAATAATAATCATCATTAAATTAAATTAACTATTTAACAATAATGATAGCAGATCAAAACCAAGCAATTAACACATTAAAACTAACACTTAAAATGAATGACATGAAACAAAAAAATACCATAACAAAATGGAGTATTGATGAACAACATCGTCAAAAAACGACGAGATGACGGACACGAACGGGGATAATTTCTTGTCAACTCCCTAAACCATGTCATATCCATTGGGTATGTTGGGCACGCTCAGATCCGACAGTGTGGGTGGAGTCGGTGCCCGGTACCTACAGTCTTGCATAAAATCAAGTGTTGAAACAACATATATATTCAATGTCAAACACACCATGAGAGAGTTGTAGTGTAGCAGGGTGATCATGGATGAGCGATACAACACCATCCCTCTCACACAAACCTCAAACACTAACCATATTCTAAACAATGTCATCAATAAACCATAAGTAGACAACTACATAAGCATAACATCAGACACATATGTCCACATATCATAAGCAATAGTAGTAGTGTCATAGACAACAAAATAAAATAAGCAAGAATGTCAACCAACCAAACAACATGGTGAAACAGTCACCAACATAATCTCAAGTATGCATCAACATAAACAGTATCCAAATAGTATCAACCACACACAGAAAAGTATCATAAGAGTAACAGTAACACGAGAGGGACTACATCGTGTTACTCTCATCTAGTTGAGGGTTATGTTAATACTATGTAAAGTTTTAAAAGTTGATTATATCTTTACATTTAAAGAATCTTTGCTTGGTGGTTTACCAAAAATTTATATGATTTTCTAATTTGTGCTATTTTAATTAATAAATATTAAGAATTCTTATTTTTTCAAGACTTAAGTGATGTTCAAGTAAGGACCAATTAAATAATACTTATCTTCTGAGCAATATTTTCCTCTTAATTTTTTGAGCATGAACTGGAGAGGTGGTTAGTTCCAACTAAACTAAATTATAAAAGTCTAGCCAACAAGGAGCACCACACCCATGAGAAGAGGAGAAAGGTGGTTTTGAGGGCCAACATCGACTATGGGAAGAATTATCCTGTATGAGAAGAAATAGAAGTGTAAAAGAGTGTAAACATAGATGTTATGCCATTACTTGTCAACTCACTGAAAAGAGTAAAACCTTACATAATGACCAACCACCTATCCAAACCAACTTTGAAGAAGTACCTCCCACCCATATATCCTCATCTTCACCTAACTCCACCCTGCCACCCTTGCCAAACCAGTAAATTGAACCTTACCTATCCCAACCTAAGAAATGAATGAAAGAAGAACATATAAACAATGTTTCTCGCAATCATGACACTAATAATCAACCCATTGTGATACATTTAGATAGTGAAGAAGAAAAACAAGAACATAAAGAAGATAATAATGAACTAGCTCTTATATTTCAAAAATCAATAAATTTAAATGGGATCAGCCATGATGATCCTCTTGATGAGAGTGATTCACCATGTGTTGAACCTAGTGCAACTCCTTATACATCACTTGTTGTAGTCCCTTCAGTATATTGTCTACCTTCTATTTATGATGAGGAATATTGGGATGTAGATAATTTTCTTTAGATCGGCTCACATGTGTAGTACCCCTTATTTGTGTATATTTATGTATTTTCTTGCACATGATGTGATCTCCCATGATGTGTTGCTTGGAATGTCTTTGTGTTTGTTAGTTTTCTTTGGATGACCCTCATTGTTCTTATCGGCACAAGGATACAAAGAAAATGAATCTATTATCACATTCGTCTATTTGTACCTCCACTCTTTTGTATTTCATGAACTTTGTTGTCTTTTGTTTTCCTTTAAGGGGTGATGCAAGGCATTGGGGAATTTAGGTCTCTTCCATGTTGACCCAAAAGTTTTGTATGTTATCTTGATGTGTCATACTTTTATTTTTTCATAGTTCCATGAGTATCTGGGAAATCATGTTGATTTCAAGCATGATCATATTACATATTATTTAAATGGTCTATAATGACCCTAGATCTACGGATCCCTTATGCGGCATATTTTTTCTTGTTACGTGGATTTTTCTTGGGGAAACCCTTGTCATGAGTCAGTATTGTTGAAAACATATCATTAGCATAGGGTTTTCCAATAATCTCTCATGACCTTTTCATGTTGCATATATCATCTTACTCTACCTTAAAGGAAATTGCTCAGAGTTAGTGTTTACAATTACTTTATGGTGGAGGCATGCATTCCATTATGTGCTTCACTTCATTCACATGTGTTGGACTTAGTGATGCAATGGCTTGGAATTTTGATCATTTTTTAGTACCTTATCAGAATTATTGGGACTATAATTTTTGGTATGATTGACATGAGGACACACCTAGTGAATATCAAACTTCACCAGCCCTTGGGTTTTTCTCCTTTACTACTCTTAGAAATCTCACCTAGTGAATATTGGACTTCACTAGCTTGTGGTGCTTTGGTTCATGGTTCACTATAGAAAATATCATACTTTGTTAGCCTATGACTCATGAATGCCTTGGATATGGATCCAAGTAATATTTTTGTAGATATTAGTATTTTTTTATTGTCATACACCTTTTTTGCATGTTTACATTGTTTTACATAGTGTTTGCATTGTATTGGTGTTATGTTTTGTTTTTCATTTCATGTTTATGTTTTGTATCATGTTATATTGTATGTCTTCATCATGCATGCTTCATGTGTTTCATGTTGCATTACATCTACATGTGTGTTCCTTTGTCCTTATATTGTATTACTATAGGATTTTGAATTTGGGAGCTAGCGCATCCCTTATAGTCAATATCGTCCTACTTCTTCAATCTTTGAATAATTGAACCCCTCTTTGCTTTTTCATAATTTAGTGTCAGTTTAATCATACGTTCATACTCTCACTTTAAAGTGGGGGCTTAATTTAGCATTAGAAATTTCCACCTTTGACAATTTCACACTAGGGTTAGCTCTCCCTATGTGTTTGGACCTAATTATACATTTAATTACCTATTTCATAAATATCAGAAAATCCAAGAATGATAAACAAATAATAATAATTTAGTATTTCCCTCAACACTTAAGGCCCTAAACAAGATGGACCTAGTCTAGGGCACCCAATGCCCCTGACCAATCCATTTTGAATATGTCATTGTCAGTATTTTATTATTCGAATTTCCAATTTCATTAGTCAACTATCGAAATTTGATTTTCAAGAAATTATAACAATTGCATATAAAAATAAAGTATTTTCACCATTTTAATCCTAGCAATTTTGGAAAACGCAATTAAGATTATTATTGAGCAATCAAGAGTAGTCAAGACTAGAATTATCAATATTATTGCAATATTCATTTTAGTCAAACATCTTGTCAATCATTCATTATGTTTTTATGTATGTTTATTCATGTTTCATGCTCATTTATTTTATGAGTACTAACACTTGTAGGACTTCAATCAAGCAATCAAATTCTCCTTGAAGGTGATGATTACAGGAATTCAATCCATCAAGGAACACATATCTGAGTGGTGAGTTGCAGCATTAGTCAATCCATTACTTTTTTATCATTTAGCCTTTGCCCGACTGAGGGTAAGATCTCTATATACATCATCATACCTATTGTGGAGGTAGAAATACCAAAATGGGGTTTGACGTAGCAAAGCCCCTACATGGTAGAACCCTTCTCCCTCTTTCATGTGTACAATTTTTAAAATCTAAAGAAAATAAAGGAAGATTGAAGACTAATTTCTCATTCAGGCATTCAATCCCTAGAAGTTGTCAAGCCATGAAAACTAGATTTTTCAATAACAAATGAAGTTTCAAATGACAATGACCCCAAAAGAACCGAGCCTATAAATCAGAGACTTCAAGCTTGTGAAATTGAATCTTAAAAAGAACGAGTCCATTATAGGGCACACCACACCCCTGACCAGCCAATTCAACATCAAATTTACATGTCAGGTTCCTCTGTGGACCTACCATTTGTGTTTTTGAGCTTTTGTTTTTGTCTTTCGATTTTACATTTCTCAAAAATCATCTTAGTTTACTGCATTTTCATAGTTTACCTAGAAACATCATTGCATCCTAAAAAACAATCAATTAATAGTTAATCCAATCATCCAACATCATCCCCCAACATTAAATTAAAAGCCTAATCCACCATTTTGGCTCTTCCATTGAGTTTTGTAGCCAAGTGAGTGTTGAGATCATTTTTAATCCATCCCACACTGATAAGGAGAAGTGTGATTTAGATATTACATCCCTTTTCCCAATCAAACAAATACCAACCAAGTGTAGTAGGGATATGGAGTAATTGGGAGGGGACTAGTGCCTATTAAGATTATTTTTTCTTTTTTTAGTTTAGCAATGGGGAGAGGACTAGTGCCTATTAAGATTATTTTTTATTTTTCTAGTTTCTAAGTTGGTGGGATGCAATTTTTAGATTTGCATTATGGATTGTTTTCTATCTAGTATGATTTTTTTATATGTTATGTTGGTTATTTGTTTAGAGCCAAACTTAATCTCATTCCTTACTTATGAATTTTCAAGAACTCAGTTATTAGCAAGATTGCGGATTGGCCAACGAATGAGTAAAAGTTGCAAGACTCTTACTCCTACACTTTGGGTTTTGTTAGACCCGGGAGGGTAATCCTACAATGTAAACTTAGGAATTCACACAACTACACTTGAACACATTGCTAATAACAAATGCTTCTCATAAAATCACTCAATAACACAATACATCAAATAAGTTGGCAACTCATTTATTAATGTCTTATATTACGAGAATGAGAAGACAAAACTTAATACAAAAAAAATATAGTGGTATCCATTCGAAATTATATAGAATTAGAGTGATTAGTTGTTGAATCAACCAGTAAACTGAACCATGAACAATTTGCACGGACCAGTGCCCTTATCCAAATACGAAGTCATTATCAACTTATGTAACCCTATAACAACTTAAACAATAGCACATACAGTTCTAAGAAGCTCTACATTACAACATTCCTTTATAACATTCATGGTCATTACTACTTATAATTATCCTAGCACCCAATTCTTAAAAGTTATTAATCTCACCCAAGAACTTATATTAATTCATTGAACTAATAAGCAGGAATGAAATTATACATCTATTGGGAAACAACAGAGACAAACAAAAGAATCCTTGATTTCTTTCATTCATAACTTATAAAATGAGCACAAGGAGAGATAATAACCATAAAATTGGTATTACTCTGTATTGTATTTGATATACTGTTATCAAAATTACATACATGACAATAAACTTTGAACTTAAGATAAAACACAAAACATGTTATGTATTGCTATCACAGTTTTCTATGTAACTCAATTTTCAACCCACCACTACTTTTGGCCCTAAATTCTTTCTTATATATATGAAAGAGAAAACAAGCCTCAAACCAAGAAGCACACTTTTCAAAGCCTCATTGGACTGCTATAACAAATACTCCTTATTCAGTTACTCGAATCTTGAGGTGGCGAGAATAAAAATGAGGCGAAATCAACCCCAATCATTGTAGAGATTAGGTCCCACCTCAAAAAGACATCATTTTTTCATTGTAATAGCTTGAAAATATTCCCCACATGCTCAAAAAAAATTCCCATGGGAAAAACCAATCAGAAAAACTTACGAAGCAAGGAAACTAGATAAAGAAACAATGTTGACTAATCCATATCAGCACTTTTTCCACCAATCTTCATGTTGAGGGGAAAATAATTTATTTTTCAATAATTTGTCAAAAGCCTAATCTATACTATTTTCAAGCTATATATTGTTTTATTCCCCTTATCTGTTATTTATCACATCAAATATCATCCCCTTACAAACTTACTCAATATATTTTTCCAACCAAGTAGTATACTCTTCCTCAGTGGGCCACTTCACATCCAAAAAACTTTGTACCTTTTCATTGTGTTGAGTGTACCTAGAATCAATTAATGCTCTGGCCTCTTTAGCAAATATATCCATTCTTGTTTCAATCTCTATCAGCATATTAATATTTGGATTTAGCAAAGTATAGTCAACCGCAGTCAAAAGAATTTTAGTTGGTGTCAGCAGATCTCCCAATTCCTCTCTCCATTTCTCAAACTAATATAACTCGCCTTTGTGATCAAATATTGTAGGAATACCACACTTCACCACATCATCAAATATTTTTAGCTTATTTTGGAGCTGCATACCTAGTTTTCCATGGAAGGTGGTTATTTCATTAATTAGATCAATATTTTGCAAAATCTCAGGGATGTTAGTAGGTGCCTCAAGATCCTCCTTCATTCTAGTCATCATTTCTCTTAAATCACCCATGTTAGTACTCTAGTTACTCCATTCATTCTTGAAAGATTCTTGTACTTGAAGATACTTTGTGTTTGCTTCATGAATATTCTTATAGGTAGCCTAGACATCGTCAGCTTTTTTGACAAACTTGGTCACCCTATACTTTAATACATCCTCAAAGATCTCATTTGTCACCTTCACAGTTTCAAACTTAGCCTTCTTTAAATTTTCCTTTTCAATATTGAGCTGATCATTCAAATCTTTAATTCTCAAGGCTAAGGTTTCCCTATCCTGTGCAAACAAGTCTAAGGAAGAAGAGGGTGGTAGGTATATTGTCCTTATTCATTGAGTAGCCTAAATAGTGGCCCTCATCTTATTTATCTCATCCAAGGCCTTATTGTATTTATTCTCTAAAGAATCATACTTTTTTTGAGAAATTTGTGCAATGTCCACACTAAGCATTGCAGCATGAGCACTTAATTTAGCTGCTTGGATAGGAGTTATATCTGCAGCTCTTTTCACCACCAAGGAACCAATAACCTCTTCAATCGGCCTATCGACCTCATGTTTTCCAGTATTAGGTGTCATAGACCAAATTACAAGAGTATGCAACCTTGGACTATATCCAGATCCAAAGGCCTTATCCTCAAACTTTTGTTCAGATATTGAAGCCTGAGGGTCTCTTCTCACTACATCATATGCTATAGTAGCGGTGATAGTGCATCCTGGTAACAACATGATTCCACTATTTGAGACAATTTTCATAGCCTCGGTGGGAGTAATAGTTGAAATTTTAGCTTTGATATTTTCTTCCTTTGCTCTCTCATCTTCTTCTGAATGAGAAGGTTCAGCACTAGCTCAAGCTAGTTCAAGTCTTTCCTTTATCTCTTTACTCCATTATTGAATCATAAATTCTTGAAATTCCTTGGATTGCAAAAATTCATCATCTGCAAGGAATTCATCACATTCCTTGATCCTAGGATCATCATCACTTTCCTTATCATGCTGCCATTTGACAAATCTATCAAGGGGAATGTCTAAACTAAGGGTTTCCTCAATATTAGAAGTAGGGAATTTCTTCTCCACCTCCTCATTTCCTGGCACATGTTCTGCCATTTGTTCCTCCCTAACTTCTTGGACATCTGTATGCTTCTCTCGGATATCCATAGCTTGTGTTTGTTGTTCTAGGAGAGCCTATGCTTTATCAACAACCTCCTTCACCTTCACCTTAAAATCGTCACTTTTATCTAGTCCCTTAGCTTAGTAAAAGTTCTTTCAAAAGGTCAACAATTACATCATATGGACTTACATTAAAAGCATTCCTCCTTATGATACTTTCTTCAATGTCCATTATGGATGTCCACTCCCTCTTTCTAGTTATCACAGCCTCATCACTTGGAAAATTACTTAACACATCATCTATGTATAAGAACTCGTGGCGTATCACTAATAAGTTTTTATCTCTCCTTTTTCCACCAACAAATCCTTTCAGAGCAAAAATCCTAACCTCACTAAAAGGCATTTTGAGGTTATTCACCATGATTCCAAACTTTTCATACCCCTCAGGGGTAGTAGCTTTGAAGTAAGAAAAATTGCATTAGGAATTCACCACAGTACCCTTCCTGGGATTCTTGAATATCTTGTTATCCATAACATCAATCTATCACATGAGCTCCATAAAGGGCAATCTGTTAGAGACACATAGGGGTAAACAATGTGGTGCCACCTTAGCCCCATAGGCTTTGATCAAAGTATATTCTGAATGAAGAAAACAATCTGCCCAATTATGTGTTGCTTTAGATCTTGGTATATCTTTTGGGTGCATGATACTTTTGATTACTGAGAAAGCCTATGAATAGGTGCTACACCCAACACTTTTAGGATACCATACTTTATGATATTAGAATACATGATATAATTGGAATGGGGACAATCCTGATCCCAAATGTGTTTCCACATTTGTAGTGGAAAAATATTATTTTCATTGTCTCTTAATCTCAATTTCAACTTTCTTTTCCAGGTAATGCACCAAGATGGTTCCCAAAAAGGGGACTTAAGTGGACAGCTTTTTTCTGAAATCAAGAAATACTGACCTTGGATGTGAAATTGATGATAGTTACACTCAAAATTTTGAGATGGAACAAAAACAAGGATCGAAGTGCTCCGAGTCTACTTTCTAAACTACTAATTTATTTTTAAAATGGTTGAGATTAAGGGGTTCAAAAGAGGGATGTACATATATTGATGTTGTTTTTGTCAAAAGAACATAACATAGCAACTCTTGTACGACCCTCGCATGGTGAACATTTTTTTAGTATTTTTAAAATCACAATGGTCAGAAGTTAGCTAATAGTATTTAGTTGATGCACAATTTTTCTGATAATTTTTTAAAGACTATTTGATTTTTTACTAATTTTCAAAGTGGACACTTCCTGAAAAATAGGATTTTGGTCGTCCTACACCTACAAATTTTGGAAACTAATTGATTTTTTTTATTTTATGTTTTAAATTTGTAGAATGGAGTCTAGTTTCTAAAAATGTAATTTATTTGAAAATTCGATGAACAGTTAATTTATAACAAAAAAAATACCAAACACTGTTTTTTGGCAAAAAAGAGACATACAAACAAAAGAAATTATCGATGAAAGGCTTAATATTGTCAGAAAGTGAAAAAAATTACATCATTGGATAGCTAAGAGAGAACCCAACATTACCTATGTATTTGATTTTTTCAATATTGAACCACATGCAATCCTGACGGTGAGCACAAACTCGATTATATGAAATATGGTGGATTTTTTTTAAAACACATCTCTGGTCGTTGGGAATGCCCTCCAAACCTTTGGGTTAGTATTCCAAGGCAAATACCAATCCTAAGGCTTGGGAATTCCCAAAGCAAGATATAACATGTCAACTAGGACATAATGTAAGCGCGTTATGTCCTCCTTTATGTTAAATGCTAATCTATTGAGTTTATGTTGATATATTTGTATGTTTGTATGTAAATGAATGCTTGTATGTCATGTATGTATGCATGTATGCATTCTTGTATGTATCTACATATGCCTATATGTATCAATGCATGTATATTATATGTATGCCTATATGTATGTAAGATTGTATCTACACATGTATGTATGTATGCTTATATGGATGTAGGATTGTATGTACATATTTATTATTCTTGTATGTATGTATGTATGTATGTATTTACGTATGTATTTAGAGGGAGGGAGAATTTAGAGAGAGAGAGAGAGAGTCTGGAGAGATGGAGAGGGGGTGGAAGTGAGTTTAAGAGAGAGGGAGTGGGAGAGAAGGGGTTGGAGTGAGAGGGACTTAGCTAGGTAGGGTGGGAGGGGTAAAGGGAGAGAGAGAGGTGTGGGGAGAGAGGGGAGAGAAACATAGGGTGGTAGGGATTGATTGAATGAGAGGTAAGTAGAAAGAGGGAGAGGGTGGATAGAGACAATTAGGGAGGGATGGAGGGAGGGAGGGAGAGGTGAGATGTATAGATAGAGAGAAAGTGATAGGGGCTGAGGGTATAGGGTGGAGGACATATAGGGTTGATGGTTTCTAGGGTATTAGGGTTTAAGGTTTGAGGGTTGAGGGAATAGGGTCGATGGTAGAGGGTATAGGGTAGAAGGTTTAGGGGTTTAGGATTGAAGGGTTTAGGGTTAAGGGTATGTGCAGGATCATCATGGCAAAAACAAGCCCTTAAGTGGCGATAAAATTTAGAAAAATCAAAGTTAGGCAACTTGATGTAAAAAATTGAATAAGTTATCTACATTATTTCAAAAATATGTAACAATAGAATCTGTAGAAAATTGAATGTAGTTTCTAAACTACTAGGTTTATTTAAAAAAATATATATCTATTTAGTGACAATTTGAAATTTCAATGCAGTAGTACTTAAATTTTAGGGAAAAACTAAGAAGTAGGTGTCTGTCTCACCACCCGAACCACAATAAAATAATAATATTTTTTTATAATATTTTAGATATAAGTAGAGGACTCATGTCCCGATGCGATGCATATTTTTCTGTAATTTGTTTCCAAGTAAATAATTTATTATGATTTTTTTATTACAACCTTTAAAAAATATAAAAGCTTGTATGTCTAACCACCTTAACTTGGTCAAAACTTCATGAAATTAAATTTTATTTTTTTTAATCCTATAGTATGAAAAGCATAGAATGTGACACCTATTTTGGATTAAAAAAATGTGATACCATTTGAAAGCTATAGATTTTTTTCAATCAGCCTATCAATTAGGACTTTATTCGTAATTCAAATAGAAAATAAATAATAATTATTTATTAAATTCAAAGTAAAGAATAATTTATATTGGTGGAAAGTTGAGAATATCGTTTAAAAACCCTTTTCATTTCATCAATTTTATACAAAAAAAACGTCGTCAGCCACATGGGCCATCATATCACTTACATATCGCCACTTTTTGGCCCATCATGATCCTGCACATACCCTTAAGGGTTTACTTGGTTGAGGGTAAAGGGTTTAGGTTATAGGTTTGAGGTTATATGGTTGAAGGATTAGGTTCAGGGTCCAATGTAAAGGGTAGAGGGTATAGGGGTTGAGGGTTTAGGGTTTAAGGATTTAGGGTTGAGGGATTAAGGGTTGAGGGTTGAGAATTGAGGGTTGAGGGTTTAATGTATAGGGTAGAGGGTAGAGGGTAGACGGTTTAAGGGTTTAGGGTTTAAGGGTTGAGGGATGAGGATCGAGGGTTTGAGGTTGAGGGTTAAGGGTTAAGGGTAGAGGGTATAGGGTCGAGGGATTAGGGTTGATGGTCCAAAGTATAGGGTAGAGGTTATAAGGGTTGACGGATTAAGGTTTGAGGGTTTATGGATTAGGGTAGAGATTTTTCTTTGATTTAAGGGTGTAAGGGTTGAGGGATTAGGGTTTAGGGTAGAGGGTAGAGGGTAGAGGGTAGAGGTTAGAGGGTAGAGAATAGAGGGTAGAGGGTAGAGGGTTTAAGAATTTAGGGTATAAGGGTTGAGGGTTTAGGGTTTAGGGTTGAGTATTTAAGGGTTGAGGGATTAAGGGTCAAAAGGGTTGACGGATTAGGGTAGAGAGTTTACTAAGTGGGTTTAAGGGTTTAAGGGTTGGGGTATTAGGGTAGAGGGTAGAGGGTAGAGGATTGAGGGTAGAGGGTAGGGGGTTTAAGGGTTAGGGTTTAAGGGTTGAGGGATTAAGAGGTTATAGGGAAGAGGGTATAGGTGTTGAGGAAATAGGGTTTAAGGTTTGAGGGATTAAGAGGGTATATGGGTTGATGGATTAGGGTTTAAGGGTTGAGGGTTGCAGGTTGAGGGATTCAGAGGGTATAGGGGTTAAGGGATTAGGGTTTAAGGGTTGATGGTTGAGGGATTAAGAGGGTATAGGAGTTGAGGGATTAGGGTTTAAGAATTGAGGGTTGAGGGATTAAGAGGCTATAGGGGTTGAGGGTTGAGGTTGAGGGATTAAGAGGCTATAGGGGTTGAGGGATTAGGGTTTAAGGGTTGAGGGTTGAAGGATTAAGAGGGCTGAGGGTTGAGGGATTAGGGTTTAAGGGTTGATGGTTGAGGGTTGAGGGTTGAGGAATTAAGATGGTATAGGGGTTGAGGGATTAGGGTTTAAGTATTGAGGATTGAGGGTTGAGGGATTAAGATGGTATAGGGGTTGAGGGTTGAGGGATTAAGAGGGTATAGGAGTTGAGGGATTAGGTTTGAGGGTTGAGGGATTAAGAGGGTTGAGAGTTGAGTGATTAGGGTTTAAGGGTTGAAGGTTGAGGGATTAAGAGGGTATAGGGGTTGAGGGATTAGGGTTTAAGGGTTTAGGGTTGAGGTTTGAGGGTTGAGGGATTAAGAGGGTATAGTGGTTGAGGGATTATGGTTTAAGGATTGAGGGTTGATGGATTAAGAGGGTATAGGGGTTGAGAGATTAGGGTTTAAGGGTTGAGGGTTGAGGGATTAAGAGGGTATAGGGCTTGAGGGATTAGGGTTTAAGGGTTGAGGGTTGAGGGATTAAGAGGGTATAGGGGTTGAGGGAATAGGGTTTAAGGGTTGAGGGTTGAGGTTTCAGGGATTAAGAGGGTATAGGGGTTGAGGGATTAGGGTTTAAGGATTGAGGGTTGAGGGTTGAGGGATTAAGAGGGTTGAGGGTTTATGGTTGAGGGATTAAGAGGGTATATGGGTTGAGAGATTAGGGTTTAATGGTTGAGGGTTGCGGGTTGATGGATTAAGAGGCTATAGGGGTTGAGGGATTAGGGTTTAAGGGTTGAGGGTTGAGGGATTAAGAGGCTATAGGGGTTGAGGGATTATGGTTGAAGGGTTGAGGGTTGAGGGTTGAGGGATTAAGAGGCTATAGGGGTTGAGGGAATAGATTTGAAGGGTTGATGGTTGAGGGTTGAGGGATTAAGAGGGTATAGGGGTTAAGGGATAAGGGTTTAAGGGTTCAGGGTTCAAGGTTTAGGGTTCAGGGATTAAGAGGCTATAGGGGTTGAGGTATTAGGGTTTCAAGGTTTAAGGGTTGAGGGTTGAGGGTTGAGGGATTAAGAGGGTTGAGCTTTGAGGTTTGATGGATTAAGAGGCTATAAGGGTTGAGGGATTAGGGTTTAAGGCTTGAGGCTTGAGGGTTTAGGGATTAAGAGGCTATAGGGGTTGAGGGATTAGGGTTTAAGGGTTGAGGGTTGAGGGATTAAGAGGGTATAGGGGTATCCATCTCTCCCACTATCTCCATCTACCATCTATCTCTTAACCATTTAAACCCTTAACCATTAAACCTTTAACTCTTAACCCTCTACCCTTTATCTCTCTCCCAGTTCATCTCTCCCTCCCTCTATATCTCCATCTCTCCCACTATCTCTTTATCCCCCTCTCCCTCTCCCTCCCTCTCTCCCTCTCTCTCCCTATTTCTCTCCCATTATATATTTCTCCCACTCTCCCCCTCTCTCCCTCCCACTCTATCTTTCTCCCACTCACCCCTTCTCCCACTCTCCCACTCTCTCCCACTCTCTCTTTCCCCCACTCTCCCCCTCTCTCCCTCCCTCTCTATCTCCATCTCTCCCACTATATCTTTATCCCCCTCTCCCTCTCCCTCTCTCTCTTTCTCTCCCACTCTCTGTCTCTCCCCTATTTCTCTCCCCATCTATATACTCTTTCTCCCACTCTCTCTCCCACTCTATCTTTCTCCCACTCTTCCCTTCTCCCACTCTCCCACTTCTATTTCTCCCACTCTCCCCTCTCTCTCCCTCCTCTCTCTATCTCCCACTCTCCCCCTCTCTCCCTCCCACTCTCTCTTTCTCCCACTCTCCCCTCTCTCCCACTCCCATCTCTCCCACTCTATATTTCTCCCACTCTCACTCCCTCCCCTCTTCTATCTCCCACTCTCTCCCACTCTCTCTCTCCCACTCTCTTTCTCCCCCTCTCTCTCTTTCTCCCACTCTCCCTCTCTCCCTCCCACTCTCTCTCCTCTCTCTCTCTCTCTCTCTCTCTCTCTCTCTCTCTCTCTCTCTCTCTCTCTCTCTCTCTCTCTCTCTCTCTCTCTCTCATACACACACACTCACTTCTATCTCCTCTACTATAAGGGTACAAGGGAGAGATATAGAATTAGGATAGAGGGCATAGACAAAGAGGGAGAAAAGAAATATATTAAAAAAAACATATTTCATATAACGCGTGCACATTTTGAAGAAGTAGAGATGTTATCATTTTTGAAAGAAATAACATGCTTGCATTATAAAGTGAGTTTGTTTTATCTTCCACTAAAAATGGTAAAAAAAACTCAATATACTTGTGAAGTGTGAAAGCATGTTTTTCACATTCCACCACCTTTTCCATAATCTTTCTACCACCTTTGCATGAAATAGAAGACTTTCCATTTTGAAAGACATATAATATCAATTGAAGTTTGAATTCTATTGAAAAATGATATACAATTTAAGTTTGGAGGGGAACAAGCTTTTGAAAAATTCAAATTATTCTGGAGTTTGAAGAAAGAAGAAGCTAAGGCTACATAATTGGGTTGAACTCCTCCATTTGAAAGTCTGGTCTTTTAGGTATGTGAAGTCTTTACACATTTTATCTCATTCTATTATGGCTTGCTTTCATTTTTGTTATTTTGCATATTCCATGTTGATCATTGTTTGTTTGTCATTATAACCTTACGTTGTCAATGCACATTTTAAATTACACAATTATATACACTTGCCAATTACCATTTTAAAACTGATGCAGAGCATCTACTAGGATCCACAAATCATCAAGGCTACTTCTGACCCTAACTTAAATTGAAGAAGATCAAACAACAAACTTAGTCATCTTTTCATAAAATCCCTTCAATTTCATTTGATTTCATATTTCCACAAAATATTAGAACTTGGCTTCAACTCTTTTTCAGACTCAAAAATAGATTAACCATCATAAAATTGATTGTAACATAGCATAAACCTGATTAGAAACTCAGAACCATTCAATTCGTTCATGATTCACTAATTCAAGAACTCAATCTTGTAACTTACATGGCAAAATAGCAACAAATCATGGAAGGCAACTACCAACCTTTATCCAGACATCCAAGACACTATAATTAGCATGGTATTGATTGAAATAATTCAAATACACATTCCAAATATCTCACCAAAATTCATCATTTGAGCATGCTTCCCCTAGCAGTATTCCAAACCCGTGGTGCAGGGACACCTATAACCATGTTTGAAAATCTACTTTGGTGACAATTTGTCTTAAGATCTTTTGGTGAGTTCAAGAGTTTTTAGATGCTTTATCATAGATTTTATTGAAAATAAGGTCTAAATAGAACAATATTTCATGTATTTAGGGATTTTGTGAGTTTGGTGATCAAATGTGCAAGTTTGAATAAGAAAGAAACTTGCATTTACACTGTTTTTCTAAAGATCTCGCTCCTTTTTGTGTGTTTGCAGACCTTGTACGACCTGTACAGGCTTATTAATGGTGTTCAATTGATATTAATCCATAAAGGAATGTTCCTACTTTCATTTGGCTCCCTTTGAAGAGGTTTCCATTGAACTTTGTGCTTGGAATTCATAAATTCCTAGAAATTGGGTTCTTGGGCAATCAAGGGTTTGAGGGCAATTTAATGTCTTAGATGGCATCCCACCTATTGTGCTCTTTGTGACTCAATGGGGTGACCATGTAGGATGTACTTATCATTTTCTTAGGATTAGAGAAGAACAAGTTTAAAGTTTCCTCATGAATGATGTTGGTTTAAGGGGAAATACCCTATTTTCTCATAGAAAACAATGGTGTAGACCTAAGAAAGAGGGGTGTAGAATTTCCAGAGGGAAGATGATGGTTCCTTAAGGTTGGGGGGACCTATACAGAGGTTTTTGGGAAGTTGGTTTGAATAGGGAAGTTGTGGAAGGTAACGTTTCAATAAGAAGGCCTAAAATCCCTTATTTCCTAGTTTCTAGAGAGGGTTTGGAAATTTATTGATGGAATGAGTACTTGGGGTCCTCAAACCTTGATAATTGTTAGTTTTGAGACCTAATACAAGACTTTTTTTTTTCATGGAGGCCTGGTGGTGGGTTCTTGAGGGGGTCCCTTTGTAAAATTGGCTAATTTGGTCCTTAAAACAATGAAATTTGTCATTTTGAGGAAAGTGTCTTAAAAGAGTAATATGTGGATTTTTTATATGTCTCATACCACTGAAATGGATATCTAGATAAATCATTTGTTTGATAGGTTTTTTGGGAGGTTTGTGAGAAAAAACACTAAAACTAGTTTGTGAAGCCTACAAGGCAATTTTGGGTCAAAAGTGGCTTTTAGAAGAGTTTGTTTGATCTTCTTTTTGTAGGTGGTTGAATGTCAAGATTCTGACATCTTGAGGGTGTTGAAACTCTTTTCCTACATCAAATTTTAATTTTGATTCATAATGAAGAGTCATGGTTTATAGGTAACCATGTTGTCATGTTGAGTCAATTGAAGGTTGATGTCTTGGTTGGCATATTTGAGAGAAGTTGTGTCAATTTGTATCTTGGGTTCCCACCACTCTGCATCAACCTAGTTCTAGGCACACAACATACATCGGAACCAGGGGTGACTTCTTTGGACTATGTTTGACTTCCAATAAGTCTACCTAGCAAAAGGCTTCCCAATTACCCCAAATTTGCAAAGGAAGTACCTTTTAAAGGTGAGGTTTCCACTCGAAAACCAAGAATAGTCAATGTTCATGATACCAAACCACCAATTTAATGATTAATCTCCCCACATAAGGTCATTCCACTCAAAAACCTGTACGGATCCATACACAGAGAAAGAACACAAGAAAACACAAGAAAATAACAAAAATAAAAGAATTCCTTTATTTTATTTTATTCAAATCTTGAAGAGAAGCCTCCATTCAAGAATTTACATGGTATTAATCTCGTTTCCCTTCAAATTCAACTCCCCCAATGTATCTAACTAATTTTGTAACTTCTTAACTAACTTATCTATTGACAACTTTGCCAAAAATGCAATTTTTTCCAAATGTCAAGCCAAATCTCCCCCCTAAACACCTAGAATGACTCAAAAGAAATAAATACATATTAAGAGTGGTATCATAGACCTTATTTAACATAGATCATTATCTTAGACTCAAACAACAAGAACCTTTCTTTTACCCATCTTCACATGCACCAAAAACCAGCTCCTTTTTACCCAAGAAACTAGTGGTTTATTGAAAAACACTCATCCAACCCTCACACAATCTTATGAATAATTCAAACAGCTCTCAAATAGTCTACACAAATTCAATTCAACAAGAAACCACGCTGCCCCAATGCAAAAAACACTTTAGCATATCAAAACCACTCGAAATCTCATGGAAAACTCAAAATTCCACTCTAGGGCTTCATGCCCAACACCCTTTTAGACCTCCCTTGCACACAAACAACATTCTCTCACCTATTTATTGATGATATTCCTTCAAATATTCTAAATCATTCTTTTCATCGATGTTTTGCTAAAGCCTAGACAACAACTTCTTGAATTGGCAATTTTCATTCAATGGTGCTCATGCACCTTATATGCTTCCACAGTTTGTATACATTTATATGACATAAGTTTAAATTTTGTATGCTTGTCCATGCTTCCAATTGAGTCTATCTTGCAATCATGGTATGCCACGTTACCACTTTTCTTTAAGGCATTCTGGATTGAAAAAAATCATGTCACCTTTGTCTATGCTAGGTCAACTCTTGTATAGGATGATTGTAAGTATTCTTTAAATGAAGCCTTGAATGACATATATTTTTCAATTAACTTGAATGGATAAAAAATTTACGAACTAATATTCGTCTCATTACCATGGTATAGATAAAATTATCTGCCATGTCGAAGAAAAAGACAAAGAGGAAACTAATAGATGAAGAGAAGGAAACCTTCAAGGAAAAGGAGAGAATTCGGGTGGCGGCATATTGTGAAAAGAAGAAATTAAAAATGATTGAAGTAAAAAATCCAATTGAAGAGGAACCTCAACCATCAAAAAGAGAAAAGTAAATGGCAACACAAAAGGCATGAATGTGAAAGCGTCATCCTAAGATAGGTTCGGATACCGTAGTTGGAGACACACCCTCTATGGTAAGTGAATATGAAGGGACACCATTAAGCACAAGAGAATATGGAGGGGCTCCATCTACCACAAGTGAATATCGAAGGACACCATCTACTGCAAGTGAATATGGAGGGACACCATCTACCACAAGTGAATATTGTTGGACACCATCCAACACATCTCAAGTATAGAGTACATCATCACTTGGATTTGATGAAGAAGGTATGCCATCATCCCCACGTGAACCTCAAGGTATGTCTTCTTATCTACCCTCGATCGAAGGTACGCAATCTAGCCCACCTCAATTAAATATTGATGAAATTCCTAATCTTGAGATGTATGTACCTAGGATAACACCACTTAGAATTTTGCATAGAAAGCCAAAGTATTTGATTAATATTGATGATGAGATTTTGCAGAACATGGAAGGTAAGATTTCAACACGCACTTGTAGAAGATATGCTGATAAGATTTCGGAACGATTCTTTGAAAGGATAAATGAGACCACAAGATGACAACTATTTTTTAAAATGATGCAGGGTGTAAAGTATAGGAACATCATGAAGACTCTTGGGTTGAGAACATCAAATGCATCCAGTGAAGACACTATTGTGAATAATCTAATGGACTCTTATGAGAGTGTGGGTAAGACCTCATGCTCAAATGATAGTAATTTCACTTGATGTGTCATTACATTGACTTTGGTAAGTTTTCAAACAAAGAGAGATCATCTCATTAGAAATATGAGTGAAAAAATGATAATTAGTAGAAAAAATTTATCAAGAGACATTCAAAGGTGGCAAATAATTGAGGGAACTGATTCAAATGAATTATGGGAATTCTCGGGGAGACTGTCACGAAAAGATAAAGAAGTTTTTGAAGCATTGATAACACTAATTAAAGAGTATTGGAAGAATAACACAAGGCCATCTCTGAATCAAAGGGATGCGGTAAGAAGGATAATCAGTAGTCGAAATCGTGAGCCATATCCAAAGCATTTTTTGGATATGACTCAAACCCAATTTTTTCGTAAATTCGAAAATGATTATCCTCAAATTAGTATTTCTCAAATATTTTTTGAAATTCTTAAACCTCTTTATGTCAAGATAAATCACACACGCACTACTTGTTGTTGTAGACTTCATATTGAATTCTCTAACCATTATGATGTATATCATTATGTATGTTTAGATTTGCATACTAATGATGTTTTGCAGGATTGTGGCATAGAAGCCCCACCAAAATATTCAAGAGATTTCTTATCAAAAAAATTATGTGAAATAGAGGATGGCGAGATATTCTACAGGACAACATGCTTGGATGGTTCATGCGAGCGTTGCAGTGGCTTCCAGTGTATGCCAGTATGTCAACATATGGAAAGCACATATGAGATGGGACAGAAACTAGTAGAGTTTGGGAAGTATAAAATAGTGGCATATCCTACAAAAGATGGGTCTCAAGCAAAAAAGGTGTGATTTGGTTATTCAGAAGATTTTAATGTACCAGTTTATGTCCATGTTTCATGAAAATATATTGTGTGAGTATGCAATGCATACCCATAGAGCTCGATGGTTGGACACGCAATTCAAGCTATTCAAAGACACCTTTCCAATTGGAAGCATAGTATCAGTGGTTGACTTTGTGGAGAACTACACTCTACAGCCACAGCGTGCGGTGCAGTCACAGTATTACAACTCCACACAGGTTTTGATATTTATGCACATAGCATTCATTCATGCATCTAATAGTATAGATGACCAAAGGAAGGTATTGAGGGAGTACCACTTTTACATTAGTGATGATCACACACATTCTCCAGAGTTCATGCAAGGTTGCTTCTAGATGTTCTACAATGGTTTGGCTCAGAGGGGCATAGAATACGATCGACATATAATATGGTCAGATAATGATGCATCATAGTTCAAGAACTCGTGCATGTTCTACTAGCTATGCAGGATGCATGTCATTATAGGTTTTCAACATATGTGGAATTTTTGTGAGGCTAGACATGGAAAGGGGGAGCATGATGGTGTAGGAGCATGCGTGAAAATAGCATTAGCACGAGAAGAGTTAAAGTATAAATACAATGCAAAGTTGATACATGGAAAATGAATCATCGAGTGGTGTAATGCATCAATGGGTTCAGATAATGAAGTTATGTCTTCAATTCATAGATTTTTTTGGTTGATGGACGATACTAACATTGCACCATATGAAGATTGTTGTGCACTAAGAAGATCAACTGAGGTACACTCTTTCCTTAGCTCAAATGCAAGTTCATGGAGTATCGATACATGAAAGATGGCATGCTTTTGTTCTTCATGTACAATGCAAGCCTGCAATGATTGTGAGTCAGGGGAGTGGGTTGACAAATGGTTGACAAGTTATCTTAGCCCACTTCATGTGTATCACCCTCCGATGGCATTGGAACTGACATAGATGGAATCATAGGTTCACTTTGACCACGTATCAGATCTAGTTCAACCAGGTGATATATCTACTTGCTTAGTTGTTGAAATTCCATATCATTATATTACTTTGTATTGTATTCATAATGTTGAGTAATTTCAAGAGATTTGTTGCACATATCAATGCAGGGCATGTTTATGTAGTTATTGCAAATGAAGATAATGAAGAGGGAACAGACTATTACTTGTGTTGTTGTGTTGAGCCTGCCAAAAATAAATTGGAGGCCCCAGTTATAGATGGAGAAAACATTGAATACCCTACAGGGTCAGTTGTGGTTACTGGAACGTGGCTTAGAAAGTACCCACATTCGAGTGTTGAACATTGGTTGTTTTAGGACTTTGACATGAATTGTAAGATTCTTCATTACTTGAACCTTGTCGTGGAATCCAATTTTTTTTTGACCAAATATGGGGGTAGACCTTTTAACAAGACCTTGTGGAAGGTCCATGAGTCTGACCATGAGGCAATACTTGACACAATAAAGAGTAGAGCAGACCCGGATGGTTCCTTGGATTAATTTGTAAGTATATGCACATTGGTTCTTATTAATTTATACTTGTATACACATTAATTTGTTTGATGCCAATGCTATCATCTTCTTTTACTTTGCCTATTTGTACATAACATGCTAAATAGTGATTGGTGTCCCCTTGCAAGAGAATGCAGATATATGAGCCATCCAAGAGAATGTCAGCTAGAAAAGAAATGCAACATCCTTATTTTGATGATCTTGACAAATCTGAATCATGATTTTAAGCCATTAGAAAAGTATGTGCAAATCTTGGTGAGGGAATTTCAAGTTACTCATTTGAAGTTAACCTTATCATGAGTAGCTATAATGTAGACATTATAAGAGCATCTGGAATTTCAACTTACTCTATTCATGAGAGGTGTTTTGTGCAATAGGTATGTTGCTATTCCTAGTGAATATGTATGACTAGGAGTGACTAAGTTGTGAGACCTACATGCCTATCTATAAGTTCCTTCCATCTATTTTTATCTCATTTCCATTTTGGATGCTCTTTCTTTTTCTCTTTTACTTTGCGTATTTGTAAGTAAACTACTAAAAATTGATTGATCTCTTATTGCAAAAAATGTTGATTTATGAGCCATCAAAGAAAATATCAGCCAAAAAAGCAATGCAACATCCTTATTTTGATGATCTTGACAAATCTCAATTCTAATTTCAATCCATCATAAAAGAGTGTGTGAAGCTTAGCAAGGGAATCTCAAGTTACTCAATTGAAGTTAACCTCATAATGAGCACCTATGATGTAGACATTTAAAGAGAATATCGAATGTATGAGTGACATTGTAAAAGATCTATGAGAACGAATTACCTAAGGCATTGTAATTTGATTTACTTACATAATGATATTTACTCAAATACTATAATTTTGGAGTTCATGTTTGGTGCAGTAGCACCTTGTTCTGTAAATGCCTTCAATAGGAAAATTTGCCAAATTTGAATTTTGAAATGTAAACAATGTGAAAAAGGTCATGTAAAGGTCATATGTAATATATTCAAAGTCTCAAAGAGGTCATTAGGTGATTAGAGAAGTGATATAAAGCATGTAAGGTCGAGAAAAATAAAGAGCTTTTGTATTCTTGAATATTTACAATTAGTAAAGTCCTTATTTTTGTGATTTTATGAGTTTTTCCAATTGTTCATTAACTTGTACGGCCTATACAGTAGTTTAAGGACTTGAATCTTATTGTTTAAGGTAGAATAGTGAAGTATATTTCATTTGAATCTACGTAGGAGAGTATCCATTGAGTTTATCATTAGTTTGAACTGATTTTTCTCAACATGGTTTGTAAATCAATAATGACCACCCCACCGAATTTGATAGTTTAGATCAGTGTCCAATAATTTAGTATTAGGATTTTTTAGGTGTGTGTGTTTATTTGTGCAGGGGAATTCAAGAAACAAAGGTGGAATTGCTTCTAAAGGGTTTTATGATAAATTTTCAACTGAAAAGTGTGGCTCCAAGTGGTGTTTTGAGGAAAACTTCTCAAATGACTTCACAAAAAAATGACTAATCTAGATAGCTATTATTGAGTTACAACACATACTTCAAAATTAATAGTGAATCTCTTGGAACATGTGCATCAAAAATGACATTCTTTGTTGTCCTCATTAGGCTAACTAGGCCTAATTTACAAAGGAACATACCTTTAAACATTCAACAACCCCATTAACTTGTTGGGGAAGCAATTATCATGTATCCAAACCTTCATATCCGTATTCTTTTTTAGGACAAACTCACTCCACCATGCCAAACCAAAACCCTTATTTTATGCCAGTATAAGGAGGGTTTATTGAAAGGAATGGTTCCACACCTTACTAGAACACGCCACCACCTCAAACCTTCTTAGAATCACCTGCTCAAACTCAAAAGACAATCACCCAACCTCTACATGCAATATTTTATCAAACCCTAGGGTGAAACCTCATTTTTCATGCCTTTTTCCATCAAAATCTACATGGGCAGCAACACAAACCCCATAAAACTTATTCTCTTTCACTTATAAACTTCTCATTTGATCCTATAGAATTGCGTTGGGTTTTTCAATGAAAACCTCTCTCAGTTTTGGCTATCTCAGAGTGGTTTTCCTGTGGCAACAGATTTTCACTTGATGGAAAAAGAGTCAAATCCAAGCACTGCAAAGTTGCAAAGTGGTGCAAATTTCTTTTTGCAGCTCGTGTGACCAATTGGATTGTTCCAACACATCCAAATAGGTATATTTACACTAGGCATGGTCCTCTTTCACACCCAAACACGCGAAATCGCTTTGAGGTACGTTCAATCGGATCGATCCCTTAATAGTCCAAAGTGATAAATGGCTGCAAACCTTATCCTATTTTTACTCAAATACCATGATTCTTAGAAAATTCTCGTCTAATCCTACAGGATAATGTTGAGCCCCTCTACAAAAACCTCTCTCATTTTTTTCTATCTCGGAGTGGTTTTTCTATGGCGGTGGATTATCACTTAATGGAAAAAGTGTCAAATGCAAGCAGTGCAAAGTTGTAAAGTGGTGCAACTTTCACTCTGCAACTCGTGTGACCAAGCGGACTATTTCAATGCATCTGAATTGGTATTTTTACACTAGGCATGGTCGTATTTTGCACCCAAACATGTGGAATCACTCCAAGGTACGTTCAATCGGATCGATCCCTTATGGGTCAAAAGTCCTAAATGGCTGCAAACTTCAACATGCTATTACTCGGATACCATGATTCTTAGAAACTTATCATCTAATACTACAAGATTTTTTTTGGCCCCTCTACAAAAACCTCTCTCAGTTTTGGCTATCTCAGAGTGGTTTTCCTGTGGCGGAGGATTTTCACTTGATGGAAAAAGCGTCAAATGCAAGCAATGCAAAGTTGCAAAATGGTGCAACTTTTGCTCTGCAACTCATGTGACCAAGTGGACTATTCCAACACATCTGAATAGGTAGTTTTATGCTAGGCATGGTCCTCTTTCAGACCCAAACATGCAAAATCTCTTTGAGCTACATTCCACCGAATCGATCCCTTAAGGGTCCAAAGTGCAAAATGGCTGCAAACTTTAGTATGCTATTACTCAGATACTATGATTCTAAGAAACTTCTCATCTAATCCTAGAGGATTGTGTTAGTACCCTCTACAAAAACCTCTCTTGGTTTTGGTTATCTTCGAGTGGTTTTCCCTTGGTGGCAGATTTTCACTTGATGGAAAAAGTGGCAAATTAAAGTTGTGCAAAGTTCCAAAGTGGTGCAACTTTCGCTCTGCAACTTGTGTTACCAAGCATACTATTCCAGCACATATGAATAGGTATATTTACACTCGAAATGGTCCTCTTTTGCATCGAAACAGGCGAAATCGCTCTAAGCTACGTTCCACCGGATCGATCCCTTAAGGGTCCAAAGTGCAAAATGGCTGCAAACTTCAGAATGTTATTACCCAGATACCGTGATGCTTAGAAATTTATCGTCTTATAATATAGGATCGCGTTGGGCCCCTCTACAAAAACCTCTCTCGGTTTTGGCTATCTCGGAGTGGTTTTCCCATGGCGGCAGATTTTCACTTGATGGAAAAAGTGTTAAATTCAAGTTGTGCAAAGTTGCAAAGTGGTGCAACTTTCACTCCGTAACTCATATGACCAAATGAACTCTTCCAACGCATCTGAATAGGTATTTTTACACTAGGCATTGTCCTCTTTCGCACCCAAACACGTGGAATCACTCTGAGGTACGTTCAACCAGATCGATCCCTTAAGGGTCCAAAGTGCAAATTGGCTGCAAACTTCAACATGTTATTATTTGGATACCGTGATGCTTAGAAACTCCTCGTGTAATCCTACAAGATTTAATTGGGCTCCTCTATAGAAACCTCTCTCGTTTTTGGCTATCTTGGAGTGGTTTTTCCATGGCGGCGGATTTTCACTTGATGGAAAAAGCGTCAAATGAAAGCAGTGCAAAGTTGCAAAGTGGTGCAACTTTTATTCTGCAACTCATGTGACCAAGCAGATTGTTCCAATGCATCTGAATAGGTATTTTTACACTAGGCATGGTCCTCTTTTGCACCCAAACATGTGGAATCACTTTAAGGTACATTCAACTAGATCGATCCCTTAAGGGTCCAAAGTGCTAAATGGAACAAAACTTCATCATGTTATTACTAGGATATACTAATGCTTAGAAACTTATCGTCTAATCCTATTGGATCATGTTGGGCCCCTCTACAAAAACCTCTCTCATTTTTGGCTATCTCGAAGTGGTTTTCCCGTGACAACGGATTTTCAATTAATGGAAAAAGTGTCAAATGGAAGCAGTGTAAAGTTGCAAAGTGGTGCAACTTTCGTTTTGCAATTTGTGTGACCAAACTAACTGCTCCAATGCATCCCAATAGGTAGTTTTACGCTAGGCATGGTCCTCTTTTGCACCCAAACACGTGGAATTGATCTGAGTTGCATTCAACCGGCTTGATCCCTTATGATGGCATACAAAACAATGGAAAAGAGAAACATACAAATGATGGTTAAGAAGTCTGATTATTCCACACAAAAAGCGTATGATCATTGGTGCAAATCATCTTGTTCCTCCATTTGATGAAGGTCTAGTTTAGTGGTTTTAGTGATTATTTGATGGTGAATAGGTTGGTCAATAGGTTGTTGTGGGTATTTTGAGAATAATTTATCTTGAAGAAGGTTAATTAAGACCATTAGGTATATTTTAGGATGAATTTTGGGTTTAATGATAAAAAATGTGAAAATTTCAATCTTGCACTAGAAGTTGTCTTTTTAGCCTTTGAAGGAAAATTTATCAATTTCTATATGAGTGTGAAAGAATGGAGTTTTGTTGAAGTAATAAGGCCATTTCTAAGCCATTTGTGTGGGTTTAAAGGTCATTAGTTGTATTCATTAGGTTGGAGGAGTCTAAAGTTGCAAATTTGTAAGTTGTTTAAAGCAACAAATTTGAAATGCAATGGTTACTTGTTTTGAAAGTTGGTTTTTAGTTAGTTGAGGGCATGGGTCAGTTAGAGAAGAGTGTAAAAGACTATGTAAATCCTTGAGAGGCTCGAATGGAGGTTTTTGTTGAACTTTTGGAGAAGATCTAATAATAATTATTCACACTGTTCTCTATTTTTTAGATTTTTGATACAAACTTGTTGATCACGTACTTGGTACGGCCTGTATTTTTCTTGTACAGTCCCAAGGCTGACATGGATTGAAAGAGGGCTGATTTGGCTTTCTTTTGGTGGTGGTTTGGTGCAAAACCATAAAGGAATGGGAGATTTCTTGTCATTGATTCAAGTGAATGTTGGAGTCTTAGTGGGCATATTTGAGAGAAGCTATGTCAAATCACAACTTGGTTGAGCCACTCTGCATCACCGATGGTGCTTTGCAATTCGAAGAGTGATTGAGAGTGTGTTTCTTTGTTAAATAGACCTATTTGTGGGTCTAGGACAACATTTAGTCCATTTCTTATTTTTATTATAAATTATAACTTGCTTTCTCTCGAGTCCATTTCATATACAAGAAATAATATTGTAAAAGCTGATATATAAATATTTCGATGGTGACGCATCAAGAACATATTGGAATCTTTTTATGAATCATTTCATGGAATTCATACCAATTGAAAATGTGTTTTTTTCTTTTAGATAAAGTTGTTTAGCATCAATCAATTAATATTCAAGAAAAACCATGAAGGACAACAATGATCAATGCTAGGGCTAACCAATTAATAATTATACATGTGAATAATTCAAGCATGTACATGTCAATAAGGGAAGCACAAGTACTCAAAAAAACGTAATCCTTAAGAAGTAGACACACGAATACATAGTATACACAAATTAATACAAAGTATATGTACAAATACAAGGTATACACATGAAAACATGTAAGCCACAAAGTATACATTTGAACAAACGTAAGTCACAAAGTATACATTTAAGTTGTAAAGTATACACTTGAATACACGTAACTCATATCTATTGAACCATCAATTTAGAATGCAAATATGGACACCATCGATAAAAGATATTTGTATTAACCAAATAGCCATATAGGCATACATCAATATATGTCAATATAAGTATGAAATATATGTACAAAATAGCCATATAGGCTTACCAGAATGCCATATTGGCATACAATGTCAAATATGTCCAATACAAAATATGTACAAAATTGCCATGTAGGCATACAACAAAGGGCTCTGGAATCAAAAGTCATTGCTCTCCATGCTCTTGAAATAAAATCTTTCCCTTTGATTTTCGATCAGATGGTGATAGGTCTGTCACTTGTTTCTATTCCACTCGAGGAGTGCTCCTCCTACTCCTCCTAGGGTTTCGTTCATGGTGAAGTTTTAACTATTACAATAAAAAGTAGAGACATGATTATATAGAAATTACATTATAAAAAATGATATATTTGACAAAATAATCACTTATAGCCATCTCATGATCTCTCTCCAGGAGGGATATATTTTCATGCCCATGCTCAGGCGTGCTCAAGCCCTATATAAACCATACAAATAGAAGTTAAACTACGTGAATCAATAATGGTTTGATTTTTCACTAACATCTATAACAACGAATGTAAATTGAAATTTACTAATTTGCCTGATTCCTCCCCTGTCAGAGCCATCGAGGATTGTATAGTAGATGACACACCAATCTCCATTTCCCTCATCACATTCAGAGGTGTTTCGGCTTCCAACATTTGAAAGTAAAACAATAAATTATTCAACGTAATCAACGATGTGCATATAAACTACACAAATCTATTAAGTAAAATTCATTAGTTAAACTCTTTATCCTATTACCTCCATGTAGGTTTGAGTAAATCCACCACCACTAGGAAATGTTCCATCGAAACCTCCAATATTAGTCCGTTCAACATCCAAAATCGCATATTAAATCACCATTTGTAAAATAATGCTATTAACATGTAATAAATTTATAATTATTTACTAGTTACATACCCCAACGATAGGTGTACTATAGAAATAAGTAGGTGGGGGACCAATGTATCCAGTCTCAACATTGTGACCTTGCAATTTTATTAAAATCATAAAACATTTTTAGTTAATCTTGCATTTCAAAATCAAAATTTAATAAATTAAATTCAATGAACATGCACTAACTTTTACCTGACTATCAATGCCATATGCCTCATGCAAAATGCCAGTTTCCCTCTCCATCTCCAGAGTTGTAGACAGATCCTACGTAGCATCCTCTTGAGTGTCAGTAGGGTCATATGAACAAGTAGCCCCGCAAGATTGACACACATGTCTTTGAAGGCCACCACTCGAAGACTCCCCTAGATGGCAATGTAGAATAGGGCTAGTATGATAGATGGCACTCTGGGTCAATGTGTTGATCACCTGCAATGTCTCTACATCAACACTTTCCTTCATGACGGAAGGCATAACAATGTGCTCACGAGGTGGCCTAGCGAGAGCTCGTCTACCTTGCCACGTAGGATCCGACTGTGCACCAGGTCTATCCTAAGCTGACTCCCCACCTCTCTAGAAATCCCTCGTATCAAAATAATTTAGTATTTTGTTCAATATGAACTTACTGTATAGTATCCTAAGGAAATATTGTGGGACCTTGCAATTTTTGCACGGTGGGTAATCGAAGACCATATACCACCAATCATAAAACTAGTCCCTAATCTGTTGGTGGTGGCACCAATGGATAGGAAACCTCTTTGCATTGAGGGTAAGATTTTGATTTGTGTGTGGGTTGGTGAATAATGAGCATAAATCACCTTTTGTAATTATTAAATCCTTTACATCTGTGTATGATAGTTTATTTGCATAATAATCCCTAGCAGCCTGCCTTCTATCTTGCCATCCAATTATTTGTTTGCTAATTGAATCTACATTTTTCAACATATCTTTCAATGAATTTTCTAGGGTCATTCTTTCTGTGGTTGAACCATTTGGATCACTCAACCTACTGATCGAATCCTTAATTTTATTTTTGTTGTTCTCAATTTCACTCCTTAAATTTTGTTGAGTGCCAGGAGGGTGTTGAGTGATTGGTGGAGGAGTTTGTTGTTGTGATTGATTTTGATCTCAAGGATTTGGTTGTTCTTCCTATTGAGGATCTTGAAGGTTTGCAGGTTGATTTGCATCTCCTAAAAATTCAAATAAATATATATCGAATTCAACCTAAAACTAACTAATTCAAAACAAAAAGCACAAAATCCTTACCTCTCACACCTCCTCATCATGGACCCATCATTGCGAAGAAATAGCATTTTTTTGTGAATAATTTTGTTGAATGGCTCCTCCTAGAATGTGAGCACGAAATATGGGGGTTTTGGTCACGGCTAGAAGAAGAAAATAGTCAAAATAAGAATGACAACATTTCTCTTCTTTTTTTCTTTTGACAAGCAATAACGTGCTCACGTTATGACTTTTCAAAAGTTTTTTTGAATGTGTCCATGAAATGGCTACCCATTTCCATGCACCCACCCTTCCAATCATAATCACCCTCAAATAAGAGCATATGCATTAGCAAACAATAATGAGGGAAATGTAAAGGGAGCATCTCCTTCTTCAGATTGAGGAAATGCTCATTCATTTATTCTGAAACATAATTGGCATAATCATAACCAATGTTCTGATTATGACCCTATATATCTGTCACCATTACGAATAGGTCAGGGACTATCCTTACCTCAAAATTTTGGGCCAACACTTGATTCAGGTAGTAATATTTTTTCTTCAAATAATCCACAAACTCCTCACACTCAAAAGGCTCAATGTCCTTAGGAATAAATCTATCCTTTCTCCTTTTATGTTGAACAAGTAGTCTATCTTTGTATGCAAATCTATTACGCTCATATTCAGCATATAGCTCGACATGCCTAAAATTCACAGTATTATTAGGGTTTAACCCAAATACCTCCATAATCTTGTCCTTTGTCACTTCTAGGATCACATCACCATTTTCATTCCTAATTTTTTTGTCAATGGGATGATAGTGCCTAGCCAGATCCATCATCAAGTCTGTTTCTACAAAAACATTTGGTACCACCAGCTTTCCAAGGTTCAGCCCACATTAGTACATGCAGGCTTATTAGAATACTGCATGTTAAAAGCATACCAGAATAGTTGCCACCCACTCTAAGGCTGGGGTTTTTCACAAATTTCACCAACACTATCAATCAAATGGGTGGTCATGACAACTTGACCTATAGGTATCTTGCCAATTCATGACCCTCCTTTTATATCTCCAGAGGCCTCCTGCATGAACCTTTATGTTTCCTTCTTTGCACTTCTAGTCCTAAGAGACGTTGCAAGAGTACTTGGTGTAGGGTTAGCTACTACAAGTGATTTTGGTTTAACCTCAGATGAAACATACTGATTTTTAAGTCATTTCACCATTTTTTTTTTTGGTTTCCACTTTGGACTAATACTAGATTCACTAGGCTCTAGTTCACTCATGTTTGAAATGCAGAATAACTAGGGTTTATGATTTCTTGCAATCGATAAGACCCTCCCAAGTATGAAAACATATGACACTACTTGCAAAATAGGACTATTATCCCAAATTTTTACCCAGCGCTTATCACCAATTTGAAGCTACCACTAATGGACAAGCGAATAATATTCCCAATTCCCTATCAACTTTCTAAAAAAAATCACTTCAATAATCTGTCTAGGAGGAGATATATAGTTTGGTTACCCGAGTGAATGATTTACACACTTGTTTCTATAGTAGTTCACTGGAGCTTCTCGCACAAATTCTTCAACTTTTGGTACTCCTTTCCACTTCCAAGCAACTCCAAATGCACAATTAACTAGGTATCTACCTTCTTTTATGGCCAAGAGATGAGCACGCTACCATTAATGTGTGATAGTAAGTTCATGTAAGCGAACTAACATTTAACCATTCATGTTCAAACCCTGTTTGTTTATATTCTTTGTTTTAAAACCACATAAATGATTCTCCACTCACCATGCTACTTTCTTTCTTGCTTTATATGATGTCCTCAAGATTCTACCACATTGCCCTTTCATTCAATGGTCATCACTTATTGCTGACATATGTCCTCCTTCACTAGCTCCATCAGTGATGCAAGCATCCACGCAATGAATCCTTAGCCCTTGGATCAATGACCGATCCTCAATCATGTTCATCATCCCATCACACATCGCTAATGTAACTTCACACTTTGAATCTCATTAGCGATAGGAGATACAGTTAAGAAGCCAAGTTAAGACACATACACCTACATGAGAATCAACGATACAAAAGACATCACACATAAGATCTATTCAAATCAGTGAAAGAAACTTGAACAGAAAAATCCATCGTTCATCGCTAATCCTCCTCATACATTTTACAAGCAATTAGCAATTTGAGAGATCCCCGCGATAACATTGAGTACTCATATCATGTATCACTAATGCAGAACTCATCACTTAAAACCTATCCATGATACGTGAAGCTCGGGAGATCCATAATATCGCTCATCGCTATTTTGAAATTTACCTTTTCAAAACCATTCACGATGAGAAACATAGAGAAGAACATAATATCGGAGGTTGTCACTTATCACCATTACAAATTTAAAGCTCAAAAGCTATTAGTGATAAATGATAAATCAATGATACAAGGAGACAAAAAGATCATCGCTCATCGTTCATTGAGATTAGGAGCTCCAAAAGCTATTTGCAATGAGCGATAAAAGGAAATATCACTCATCGCCTATCACTAGTTCAAAACATACACTCCAGAAGAAATTCACCATACGTGATAAAGAGAGATGGCTTATGGAACTTAAGTGAAAACTTTCCAACATGTGCTCATAAGTTTTTTTAATGAAGGGGACCCTCTAGGATGGCATGAGAGAAGGGCTCAAAAGATTCTAAGTCATGAAATGCAAAATATGTAAAGGCCAAAAAGGCCCTTTACATAACCTTATAAAATAAAAGAAACTAAGACCTAGGCATGGAGGATCGGTTACCCTACGATGGTGAATGGCATAAGATGTTTTAATGTGACCGGCAATGGGCAACAGGAAGTCAACAGCGGAATAGAACATTGCAAGCATTCAGCACCAAGGGTTTCTTAAGGATAAATTATAAGTTAATACAATGACCCTTCAACAATGATGACAAGAAAAACCCTAAACCCTCTAATACCAACCCAATATTCAAAATATCACAAGATTTTGAGATGGAACACCAAAATTTTGTAAGTTCCATCATGTTATAGATTTCTCTAAATTTTTGGTTTTAGTTATTATTGCAACTCTAGGTTTTTGTATAGTATATGTAGCTCCATATTAAAGACTAATAATTTTTTACTTTTATTTCAAGGGAGGGGGCACCTATAGAACCCCATTAATTTATCTAAAAAATTCTCACAACCCACTACAAGAAAGTAACTTCCAAAATAGAACTTAACTCCCCACATAAGCATCTTTGATTTTCACCACGTATATTGTCATATTTAACTACCAAGCACCCTCTCATGAAGCACTAATTACAATCACATGTCATATAATATAGATGATGCTCTTAAAATTCTACTATCTAACTTTCTCATCAATGTCTCATTACATCAATATTTTAGGTCTAGATAAAAAATAATAAAATAAATATTTATGTCATGCTCTCAATCAGGTGTCCTATTTTAGCACTCCATGATGCTTGGACATACATAATTTAAATTTAATTTTTTGTAACTAATTAATTTACAATATACCTTAAGATATGCAAGGTGAATAGCACACAAATCCTAACAATTTCAAAAGTATGTAAATAAAAAATCATATCTTAAAGCCATAATAGAAGGACAAACCCTAATGCAAAACCTTAGGTCATGTAAGAATTTTCAAGTTTTCCAAAAAATGTAATAGATAAAATTAAATCATCATGAATATCTAGTCTTCTACTTAAATAAAATAATAAGCACATAATTAACCTAGATATGAGTGTTGTGAGAGATAATTGAAGTAAAGGTACAAAATGTGTGGATAAGGTATACTTAGCTCTAAATTTGATGATATAAAGGATGTTGATGTTGTTGTTGACCACCACAAATATAATGTGATTTGTAGGGTCAATTCGATTGAAAATATTTCAAAAATTATGTTTTCCTTCACCTCCTAGATATTTGAATGTTTCAAAGTGGTATCTAGATGCACCATTAAGGAGCTTGCCAATTAGATAGCTAAATGGGTTTTCCTATGTCAAACCCCTTAGTAGACCAAATTGATAGTATTGAGAAAAATCAAAGATAATATTCATATATCTATATCCAAATGATCTATAAATAGATTTGATTCCTTTATACCTTTGGAGTTGAAGTGCGCTCTAAGTATTTTCACGTTATTTATTATGATTTAAATGCAAAATGAATGTATTCAAATACCATGGCATAACATAATATTACATGAAATGTTTGCTATTTTGGGTCATAATGGTTGGTAGAAGGGGATGGGAAAGTTAAAAATAATAATTTGGAGATCATTCTCATGCTCATTGGGATTGACTTGGGGTAATATCAAGTCACTCAAAAATGAACCATAGAGATAAGATGGTGAATTTAAGGAAGGAGTGAATGTGTGAAAATTAATGCTAATAAGAATGAATATACAATAAATACATAAGAATTAATGCTGAAAGGATAAAATAAAGATAGATAGGAATCAAGTTGTACACCAAACCTAACACAAAAGTATGTCATTTATTAATATATTAATTACTTAAGACTTTCACATTAAAATGAGCACAAGACTAAATAGAAAAAGGAAATAATTATACTAATTTTGTTAATAAAATAAGATAGTGATAACGCCACCTCAAAAAAATAGTTCTTATGCGCTTTCCATTTGAAAGAAAAGGAATGTTGCCAACTTTGACTTATAACCTTTTGACAATAAAATTATCAACTAAGCAATCAACCATTATGCATACAAATATTAAATGTAAACATCAAACTTTTTATTTCAACGACAGTTGAAAACATGGCCTGCATATAAACTCTCTGGTCAACATTAGCTACAAATTTGTCTTGTATTGAAAAATCACATTAACTTTTCGTATGTTCACATACAGAAGGATCACATTTAGTGTTTCCTTTTATCTGCTGGAGTGCTCGAGAGCTAAATTTGACAATCATTGTCAAATAAATATTTGTTGCCATTACCATTCACATAACAGAATGATTTATTAAAAAAAAAACATTTCACCCATTGTTGTCAAAACGCTACGGTCAATACCTAATACAAGTAAAAGTTCGATTATTGTGCTTCAGAGACACGCATTCCATAGTTATTAAAAGAGAACGGAAACTGGAACAACGCTTTACCTATTCCCTGATCGCTATCATGTGATGGTGCATATAGTCGTGCAAGCCCTGAAACTGGCTTGGCCATCTTCAGACTTATTTAACATATCAATGGACTCTGTACATTGCGCATTAAATTGTTACCCTGTTGAAGTAAAATCACTGTGTTCACTGCACACCAATTGAAACAGATGAATAAGACAGCTAGGTGGGTCCTTATAGGGATATTTATGGTGCCAAAGTGATCAATAAGAGTTGCCTGAAGTTGCTCAAACAAATATCGTGACAGTCAGAACACCCAATGATTTGTACAATTCATGATAGAGACATTTAACGAATCAATCATAGCCCTAAACTGCAGGCAATGAATGAAGACGTATTTAATCGAGAATTACGTTGTAAAAATTAATAGCTTAATAGTTCATGTGCATGTCGTGATATTGTTGGCTCACTTTAAAGAAAGAGACATGAAAGCGCGGTAAATTTATAGCAGAATAGAATAGTATGGAGGAGCCCGGGAGGACTATAAAGCTTACACTAGGATTGCTCGTGAGGGAGTGAGAAAATCAGCCGTCATTTCATGCCCTTCTCAATCTGTGTAAATCAATTCCATTGTGAGAAGTGAGAAGAAAATCGCAATGTGTGTTGCGTCGCTTGTTGGATTGCTCGTAATACTATCATGTTGCTTTTATGATGGAAAAGCAGCGCCAGCATGCTTCGTGTTTGGAGATTCACTGGCGGACGCTGGCAACAACAATTACCTTGCCACCACTGCCAGATCTAACTTCTATCCTTACGGAATAGATTATCCTACGGGTAGACCCACCGGCCGATTCTCGAATGGACTCAATATAGCAGATTTTATAAGTACGTATTAACTTATTAATAAGTTGAAGTCCAGTATAAGTACGTATTAACTTATTAATAAGTACGTATAGCAGATTCAGGCTATGAATTGTAATCAGGTGATCAATGAAAACTTATGAGCACACGAGCTTTCTTTTTTAACTGTTCTGTATCTTTTTGTTAATATGGGGTTTTTCCTCTTCACCCCTCGCTGACTTTTGTAATCTCTTTTTATTATTTTTTAATAAATTCGTGGTTCTGTCATCTTTATTTTTATTTTATTTTAAAGTTGAAGTCCAAAATTTTATACTGCAGTTTATATTTTCATCATTTAGAAAAAAAAATTAATATTTAGTCGATAGATTACATATAGTGTGAGATTTGAATCTGAAAAAGTTTAAACAAGTTTTACCTTATGATATTGCTATCAGGATTCCTGTGTAGGTTTCGAGTCGAACTCATTGACCCATGATTCATGAGTAGTGGTTCACAAGAACCCATCCACCACAACTCATGAATCATGGGCCAATGAGTCTGACTCGAAAACTACACAGTTGAATCCTGATAGCAATATCATAATTTGACACACTGTGAAAGAAACCTCCTATTTATCAAGTTTTACCTTCCATTTAATGATAAAGCAGCTGTCATTATTAACATACATGTAGTTTTCAAATCCTTGAATTTAATCACTGTAGGTTGAATTTACTACCTTGTGACTTGCAGGCATGAAGCTGGGGGCAGAATCTGTGCTGCCATATTTAAGTCCTTTACTTAATGGAGATGCATTGCTCAGGGGTGCTAATTTTGCTTCTGCAGGCGTTGGGATTTTAAATGACACTGGACTGCAATTCGTATGAATATGTTTAATTATATTCTAATCCAATTTTATTTTACTTGTACGAGGGAGAATGAATCAGGAAAACCTTTGTTTGCAGGCAAATATCATCAGGATGCCACATCAGCTCCAGTATTTTGTTCAATATAAAAACAGGGTGTCTCAGGTCATTGGAGTTGCTCAAACTGACAGACTTGTTGCAGAGGGTCTTATGTCGATTACCCTTGGGGGAAATGATTACGTCAATAACTACTACTTCACTCCGAGCTCACTGAGATCCATTCAGTATAGATTACCGGAATACACACAGTTTATAGTCTCCGAATATGAGAAAATTCTCAGGGTAAATTTATTTTTCTTTTATAAGGCTAGGCTGTGACTGTGATTACAATTCTCGAGAGAATGAAAAAAAGTTTATATAAGTATCCAAAAGATAAGAAAAAACGTTCATCTACAAAAAAAAATTCTACTGAAAAAAATTTCTAGAAACTTGTAACTTTACTAATCTTAGTAATAAGATTTATACCTTGCTTCGATATCCATTTTGCATGTCAACAGGCTTACGAACTGTCCCACGTTAAGATTGAAATTACAATTCACCCATTTTGAACTAAAATTGAAATTGCAACCAACCCACTCTTTTAGTTATTCTTTTTATCCTATCAAACTATATTTGCAAATTTTACAGTTTTGCAACTTATTTGCTTGGTATCTTTGAAAGCATCGATAAAATGTCTTGTAATTTTTAATGCAGCAATTGTACAACTTGGGAGGAAGAAGGGTGATGGTAATATCAACAGGGCCATTGGGGTGTGCTCCTGCAGTAAAGGCCACCAGGTCTCGCAATGGCGAATGTGTTGCAGAACTTCAGCAAGCTGCTTCGCTTTTTAACTCGCAGGTTAGATCTGTTGTAAATCAACTCAACAGCGAGATTTCTGGTCAGGTTTTCACCTTTGCCGACAGCTACTCAATGAACATGGGCTTGTTCAGTAATCCTGCAGCATACGGTAAGCACCTGCATGAAACCATGCTGTTAATATATTTAGAGCATTATCATCTAAAATACCTGCTATTCTAAATCTCATGGTGTTTGTATTCATAGGAATTGTGGATACAACGAATGCATGTTGCGGAGAAGGAAGATACAATGCGGCAGGCTGCTTTACGGTTTCGACACTTTGTAAAAACAGAGATGAATATTTGTTCTGGGACAATTACCACCCCACTGAGAAGGCCAACCGGATCATTGTCGACGAGTTTTTTGATGGGTCATCTTCTGTCATGAGCCCTCTTAACCTCAGACAGATGATGAAACTAAATGACGGACTCATTCTCACATGTCAGACCGCGCAGATCAATAATCCATGAACCATTTTCAAATTAGTTTCAACTCTAATGAATTGTGCTCGTTATTTATTAGTGATTTTATTGAGCAAAAGTTATGTAGCAAAATATTTGATGCAACTATGGCAGAATGTGACAATGCTCATCCTACAGAGGTCTAACAGAAAATGGTATTCATTATTCTGTACCATCCGAAGTTTGATATGTGTTCTTGTTTGTTATCAATTCAGCATGTTCCAAGCTATTAATCCAGAATTAATATAAAAAACGAAGAAAAGCTTTCAAATATTCCAATAAGAGTAGTTCAATAGTTGCATTAAATTATATGTGTTGTGCTAATTAGCCGATACGTTACATATAGTGTGAGATTTGAGTCTGTCACATCTACAAATCATTATTGAGTCATCATAAAATAAGTTTCACCTGTCGTTTAGTGGTAAACTAGTTGTAGCCTCCAAAATATCAGATAAAACCCTTCAAAATATCACTTATCACATAAAAGCCAGATAAATATTGATTTGACAACTAGATGGGAACATTCAATTTCCATTTCGAGTGTTTTTTTCAATTTGATGGCAACAATCTTTTTCATTTGTATTGCTTTATGTTTTAAATCTGTACTCAAATATTTCATAATCAAATAAATACTTAATTTCTTTAAGAAAAAAATCTAGATTTGTCTAAGTTTATGTCATTCGATTATTTACCACTTATTATTAATTGTCTAATCCAGCCACATACAACTAGAATTTGCAGTGCATCCATGCACAAACACATACTCGCTAACATATTAACATACATATGGTTTTCTATTCGCATAATCCTTGAACCTCCTTTAGATGCAAGTGCTAGTTTAGTCTAGTTTTAACTAATTTCTAAGAACGGGCAAATATGGTGTATATATGTAAACAACTACCATATTGTTTGTTATTTAAGATTCTGGAGGTTCTAAATAATATAAAGTGTGTCAACTATTTAAACTCTTTTAATATGGGAGAGGGTCGTATGTTGGTGTAGGTTTTTATACTTTTAAAGAAAAATTATTTAAAAAGTGATAATGTGAGTCATATTTATTGTAAAAATAAAATATTTCAAAAAAAAATTATATAATTTTTTAATTTATTTTATTCCTTATAATTTATAATGTATTGGATTAATGAAAGGATGATCAGTGTTTGAGAGTAAAACATCTATTAAAAAAGAGTATATTTGAGTGAAATTAAACAAAAGGAAGTCAAATAAACATTCACTTTTGTTAAATTAATGATATGGCATAAACTAGTTTCATAGGTAAATGTTTGAAATGACAATTGGTTGGTTTTAGTATAGATATGAAAAAAATCATACTAATTGTGACTAATACATATCTTCCTATTAATAGTCACGGATATTTTACATAACAGGATATTTCTTACAAGATAATACTATACATGTCAACTATCCCATCCAAAAGATAGACATTATTCCAAATATCAACCTTGCTATAACAACTTGTAGCATCCCCATGCCCAATTGCTAGTCCAATTAATACATGCAATTCCTACAACAATACAAAATAGATTATAAAACTAATGACTAACAAAAAACCAAACAATACAATCAGCTATATTCAAATCCATCCATTATGCAATATGTAAGTAAATTCAAATCCACCCATTCAAATCCATTTACTAATTCTACAATCTTTAATGCAAAGTAAATTTCAATTCATCCATTAATTCAAATCTATCCACCAATTCTATAATATTAAATGCATCGAGATCCTAACTTCCTCATTTAGCCAACAAAAATTAATTATAATTAACATCTGCCAATCAAATTCAACCACACACATCAAGACATATCAACACAACAATGTCTCACTTTTGGGCTTAAATGCAACACTTAAAATGAACATTTTTTTAGAATTTTTTAATTTATATTAATTATTAAAAAATTTATCAAGAATTTAAGGATGATGTAAATTAATGAGATGTGTTATTTTCTAGGAGGATTCAAGTTGTATTTTTTAAAGAATTATTTTTATATTTTTATTTATTTTATATTTAATATATTTTGTAACATGCAACTTTCACTACAAACTAGTAGGTTGTAACTACTTTAACACTTGTTGATAAACCCACAAGTTTGAATGAGTCATTTAATGTATAGCTCTCCCATATAGGTTAAAGTTACATTGTCAAGGAATTCTTATCAATGCTGATAAAGTATGTTAGATTTCTATACCTAAATAAATGTAGATATATATTAAAGGAATAATAGGTGGGTGAAGAAAATTTGAAATATGCAGAGCACGGGCAGATGGAGCTGGGTGAGAATCTCCTGGTTCTTGTCCCCTGGTGTGAGTTGATTTAGGCACTTCTAACGGGTAGAGTGTGTCTCCCAATGGCAATAATGGGCCTCTTGGGTCACCTCCTATCTCCTCTGATCAGCTAAAGGTACCCCCACCACTTAACGTGAAAGATATTTTTCCCAAAAATACTTGTGCGGCCAAGGATGGGGTACAGATTCTACATTTGGATGAGGGTACCACAATAAAAATCAAGCACCCTTCCATTGATTGTTCGTTTGAAAAAATGGAAAATTGTCTTATTGAAAGGTTTGTGAGTAGGCGGCCTAACATTGAGTCTATTCCTAAGTGGGATTCTTCACATTGGGTTGTTAAAGGTTCCTTTTCCACTTCAGCTCTCCTAAAAGGCCTGTTCTATTTCAGCTTCACCCCTCACGAGAACTACTTATCTACCCTAATCGAGGGGCCTTGGTTCTTTAGTAAACAGATTCGCGCTCTGTGTAAGTGGAGAATAGGCTTTGATCTTTTTGCTCACTTGGTGGTTGCGCTCCCAACCTAATTTTGACTCCCAAGCCTTCCCCTAGAGTTTTGGGATGAGGAGATTATTGTGAGAGTGGCCAACTCCTTTGAAAAAAAATTCTCTCTAGATTATGTCACAAAGGAATGAACCAGGCTAGTGTTTTCTCATTTCTACGTCAGCATTGAACCGAATAAGGTGCTCCCAACCTTGGTTACTCTTGAATCCAGGCTTGGTAAGTGGTCTCAAGCCATTGAATATGAAAAATCTACTCTATTTTTTCAACTTTGTTCTTATGTTGGCCATTTGTGCAATGCTTGATCTAAAGGTCTATTGAAGGTTTCATACCCTATGGTAAAGGACAAGTTGGAGGCCTCTCATTCTCCTAGGCTAGAGGCTGGTTGTTCCACTCCCAAATCGGTATCGATGTTGGCCTCATCGATTGTTCCTAAGCTCCATGTCTTGTCCCTTGCCCGAACCAGTGAGTTTGTTCTCCATGTCTTGTTGATCCTCTCCCATCGTTGGTGTCTAAGCACCTTGAGCCTTCTCCTTCTACCCTAATTCCCACTTCCTCACTTTTCTCCCGGTCTCTTTCGATGGACCAATATTTCCCCATGGATTCTCCCCTACTGGATGCTAGAGTAGTGGTGCCCTCTTTTCAACTAACCTTGAACCCCATGACGAATGTTGTTGTTGTAATGAAGTCAGTCGATGCCCTAGTGATGATCCCTAAAGATGTTGTTCCTTTTCTTATCCCTTGTGTGGTTCCTCTTACACCCATTGTTACGAGTTTGGATGGTCTGCCCAACTCACCCAAGTTGGCTAGCCCAAGGAAGTCGGCTGATGTTGGGACCAACTCTAAGGTCAAGAGGAATTCAGTTAAAACCACCAAATGGAATAATATGGTGAGAGATATTGCTAAGGAAAATTAGACAACTTTGGAGTAGATTGGCTCCAGACGTAGTAAGAAATACTAATCCTCTCTTGGAATATCCAAGGGCTCAATAGCTTCATAAGAAGCATATTGTTAGATATTTTATTAAAGAGTTCAGGCCTCATATTCTCCTTTTACAAGAAACTAAAATGACTGTTGTTGAGTTTGATAAATCTAGCAATTTTATTTGGCCCAATGCACCCCATTTGGTGGTTGACGTAGTTAGGTCCTCTAGTGGGTTGGATATAATGTGGAAACCTTTCCTCAAAGGTTCCCTAATTTCTAAGAACAAAAAAATTCTGAATTTTTTCTTTTCTCAATGTTTTGGTCTTCATGATTAAGTTTTATCTAATATCTATGTACCCAATAATGTGGTTCTAAGGAGGAATACTTTGATCAACCTCCTGGGATGTAGGAGTACCTTTTTTCATAGTAAATGGATGGTGATGGGAGACTTCAATACCTGGGATATTTCCCTCCAAGAAGTTGGGTGGTATTATGGATTTGTCGAATAGTATGTTGGACCTTAAAAAACCTTCTTGTATGATGGTTTCCTATCTGATCTGGACCTTGAGGGAAGTTCTTTCACTTGGTCTAATAAATGGGTTGGAGACAATCTTATTCAAGTAAGGCTCAATTTAGATGTCTAGTGTCCTCCAACTAGGATATGGCCTCCCTCTCCTTGTCTTCCCTAGTAAGGATTAGCTCATATCATACCCTATTTCTTCTACGATGGAATACCCATCCTCCTAAGGCTAAGAGCCCCTTCTAGTTTGATCTTATGTGGACATATCACTTGTAATTCAGAGACCTTCTCTCTACATGGTGGAAGGTTAGGGGTTGTGGTTCTGCTATGTGTAATTTAGCATTCAAAATTTAAGCCCTCAAATTCAATCTGAAAGAATGGAGTGAGAATTGCTTTGGTAACATTTTTGAAAAATAAATCTCTTAAATATAAACCTAGACAGGTCCAAAAGGATATGGAAGCAAGTCCTCAGGTATATTTGATTGATAAGGAAAATACTTTGTTAAGTAATATTCATAATATTATTGAGAAGGAAGAGATTTACTAGAAATAGTGGGCTAGGAATCAATGGCTCTATGAGGGGATAAAAATACCAAGTTCTTTCATATGATGGCTTCTAGACATAGGAAGAGAATACCATTTCTGACTTGGTTTATGAAGATGGTTCTATGCTATCTTTTGAGGAATATTTGGCTTGCATCGATGTTTCTTTCTTTAATAACCTCCTCAATTTTTCCAAAACCGATTCTATGCAGGAAAACCTCCTTGATATTATTCCCTAGAAAGATGTGCTTCAATTGATGAGATCTAGGAGGTTGTCTCCTCCCTTATCCCTTTTAGGGCCCCTAGTCTTGATGAATTCCCACCTTTCTTCTTCCATAAGTTCTAGGATATCATTGGGTAGGATGTTAGCTCTGTTGTTATTGAGTTTCTCTCTACTGGTAATATCCTCAAGGAATTCAATAAAACCTTCATTTTTCTCATTCCAAAGCATTTTGGGGCCAATAGATTGTTTGATTTTTTCCTCATCGGTATTTACCATGAAATCTATAAAATTTGCTCCAAGATTTTGGTCAATTGTATTAAACCCTTTATGGACAAATTGATCCATCCTGCTCAAAAGGTTTTGTTCAAGGGTAAAAAATTATGAATGCTATTATGTTGGTCCATGAAACCCTCCACTCGATGGGAAAAAGAAAAAAAAAAGTATGGATCTTAAGCTGGATATATCCAAAGCCTATGACAAAGTATCCTAGAAATTTCTATTTGAAGCTCTTCACGGGTTCGAGTTCTTTGGTAAATTCTTGAAACTCATTCAAGGGTGTGTTACCTCAGACCATAGGTTTTATGTGATTATCAATGGTACTCTCTAGGGGTTTTTCTCAGCATCTGGTGGTATTTTTCAACATGACCCCTTGTCCCTATATCTTTTCATTCGAATGGCTAAAGTTCTTGGTCGTAATTTTGAACATAAAGTTTTTAATGGCACCTTGGAAATGGCTTTGCCCCATCATCTATTTCTCAACTGATTTCTCATCAACAATTTGTTGATCATACGATCCTTTTGGGGGAAGCCACTCTAGCGTAGGCCAAGGGGTGGATTAATGTTGGGTATGTGTAGGATCATCATGGAAAAAAATAAGCCCTTAAGTGGCAATAAAATGACAAAAATTTAGAGTTAGACAACTTGACATAAAAATTTGAATAAGTTGTCTATCTTATTTCAAAAAAATGTAAAAATAGAATCTTTAGAAAATTGAATTTAGTTTCTAAACTACTAGACCTTTATTTTTTTTTTAAAAGTCTATTTGGTGAAAATTTGAAATTTCAATGCAGTAGTATTTAAAAATTAATTATGAATTGTTTATTACAACTTTTAAAAAATATAAAAGCTCGTCTGTCTAACCACCTTAACTTGGTAAAAAATTCATGAAATTCAATTTTATTTTTTTTAATCCTATAGTATGTGAAGCATAGAATGTGATGCATGTTTTGGATTCAAAAAATGTGATACCGTTTGAAAGTTATAGATGTTTTTCAATCAGCCTATCAATCAGGACTTTATTCGTAATTCTAATATAAAATGGATAATAATTATTTATTAAATTCAAAGTAAAGCATATTTTATATTGGTGGAAAGCTGAGAATCTTCTTTTAAAAACCCTTTTTGTTTCATCAATTTTGGGTAAAAAAAAAGTCGTTAGCCACATGGGCCATCATATGGCTTACATATCACCACTTTTTGGCCCATCATGATCCTGCTCATACCCTGTTCTTAAAAAAATTTCTACTGTCGCTAGTTAGTGTATCAATTTTACTAAAAGTGCCATTTTTCTTCTTAATGTTGACCCTTCTCTTCAAGCCAAGATATCCAAAATCTTTAATTTTTACATTCTCCCTCTTTAATCAACATACCTAGGAATGCCACACACTATTGGTAACTGTAGTGTCAAAAAAAGTAGTCCTTTCTATAAGGAAGCTAAGGTAGCAGAACAACTTCCTACACTAATCTTGAGAGGAGAACAATGCAAAACTTTTATAAATCTTTAAAATTTACACAAACTTAAACAAAAAGAAGCATAAATATCTATAACATCAAAGAAAGGGTCCTTAGCCTTTTCCACACTTTTTTAGCTCCTTCTTGTGGATTTTGGACTTAATGTTACCTTGATCTAGTGTTGTGAGGTGTTTTACACATCCACATTAGCTCTTGGGCCCTTTTTAAGCTAATTCACTTAACTCTACCCTAATTGTTGTAAAATGTATTTATTTACATCTTCATATTGAATTTAGGAGGCTTGTAAACAAAGTGGACCTAATCTAGCGTTATAATCTTTTTTACACATTCACATGGGATTTAGGGCCCTTCTAAGCTAAATACACTCAATTCTGCCTTAAATTATTGTTGTAAAGTGTATTTATCTAAACTTTCACATTGGATTTTGGGCCCTATTGCATCTATAACCTTTAGATAATCATTAATAGGCCCCTATGCCTCATATTATGCATCCCAAGGCTTATTTTGGTCAAAGACCTGACAAAATCAACATAAAAACATAATTTAAGCATTCCCTGATACTTTAGCCCCTGAAATAGCCCCTGTGGACCCATTCACCACTTTGGGAGAATGAGTCCATCCAAGTGGGACTCATTCACCCAGGATGGCGAATGAGTCCCATTTGAGCTATTTTTTAGGTTTGAGCAAGAAAATTGGGTTTTAAGTTTAAATTTATCCAATATCGACCTTGGAGATCAAATTAATGGTCACGTGAGTGGATTGCCTATATAAACAAGCTTCCAAATATTTATTTCATTCTAGCATCCTAAAGAATCCAAGCAACATCATACTTTCATGTCATAAAGTCAAGCATTCAAGAGTTAAGCATTCTAAGGTCATCAAGATATGTTTCAAGATCATTCAAGGGCAAGATTCTTCATCAATTGTTGCAGCAATTCAAGATGCATCATCATATCAATCATATCAAGCATCAAGCATGTTAGTGAGCTAGTGTTGTGATATAGCATTGAAGATCCAAGACCAAGCATTGCTCTATTCTTATTGTCAAAGATCAAGATCTACATCCTTCATGGCCATTTTATGTTGAGTTGCAAATTTACAAGACATAATTCAACATATTATTTTCCATGATTCATGTTATTTTCTTCATGTTTCATGCCTTCAATTCATTATTTCATTATTTGGTTTAATTACCTAGATGGGGTTTCACCAAGGCAAACCCCCATTCCCTAACAATCAACATTTTCTCTCTCTTTCTTTGTGTGATTAAAAATCCAGGGGCTTTGAGGACTTAGAGATCATTTAATAATAGGTTTCAAGCTTTTTGGATTCATCTCTCTACTTGCAAGATCAAAATATTCACAAAAAGTCACCTACAATTCCAGAATTGACAGTTTCGGATCTGGGCACCTGGAGAAGCGGAAAGAGATAGAACTGAGAGGAGTAGATCAGAACTTTGAATTTCCTAAAAATACAAACTGGACTCATTCACCACAATTGGTGAATGATTCCCAAATTTTGCATTTTTGGATACCCTTTTTCGAGAAACTTGTTCCTGTGCAAAAACCTCGATCTAGGACTGATTCGCCCAGATTGGTGAATGAGTCCTAGTGGGCCAAAATTTTAGAATCAGCAGCATTTCTAATCTCCATCCAAGTCTCTACAAGTTTCCAGGTGCACACTTTCAATTTTATAGCTTTTTGTTTTGTTTTATTTGTATTTCTAGGTCATTTCGCATATCACATTATGTTTTCAAACATTTCTTTTTCCAAGTTTACACTTGGTGGTGAACCCCTCATTTACATCATTCCATCCCCTAGAACACTCCCTTTTTTAGATTTCAATTTCCTTTGCATTGGAATCTCAAGGATTTGTTCTTGAGTGAAATATAGAAAATAGCCTCTCTCCTTTTAGGTGCAAAACCCTAGAAGAGGAAAGAGGCCCACTTCTTTTTATGTTTCATTTTGGTGAAATTTCATTTTGAATACCTTATTTGTTGATTTGGATTCCATCATCATCCTATATTTGGCTTGCATTAACATTGCATTAGGATTTGCATTAGTTAATTTGCATTTTAAGGTTTCAAAATTTTGCATTAGTGAAAGTGCATATAGGTTGCATTTTTGCATCTAAAATCATTGAAAATCACCTAAAAATGCATTGGCATTTAGGATACACATCATACAAACTAAAAATCATTAAAATCAATTAAATATTTTTAAAAAAATTGAAACAAATCCCTACTAGGTCTCATTCGCCACCTTGGGCGAATCAGTCCCTATGCACCCCTAAAATTTCCTTTTACAACACTAAAAACCCTTTTTCACACTTATGTTTGTTGCCATTAACTATCAGTTTCAGTTAGCTGAGTTTTTGTTACATACATTTCATTAATTCTAGCTTAAATTGGTCCATTTCATTGCTCAAATTCCAAATTCTCATTTACAACATTTCATCTTCCAAGTTGTTGCATAGTATAATCAGCAATTTACCTTGTTTCCAATCTGAAAATTGCATTTCACTTTAGGCCATTGCATTGCATTTTCTTTACTTTTTCATGATAACATGTTTTCTTTCAAGAGATGCGACTTTGAGATGGTTAAAAATGGATTGCATAAGTACAACATCCCCTCTTATGAGTTCAATTTAGATTACAACAATGAGATCATTAAGAAACATGTTAGTCATCCTTCTACTATCTTTCATAATTATGAGAACATCCTAGAGCAAGCGGATCAAACCATTGACATAATCCTTAATATTACATTACCCATTGGTGAGGATGGTAGTGTAGACAATCATAACAACCATACTTTTTCTTCTCCCAATACCTCTCCTATTAGTGGCAAAGGTATCTTGGTGAAAGGAGGTACAATAATTGAGATTCTTGATTGTCCTCATCCCTCTTTGGAATATATTAGAAAACAAGAAGATGAGATCATAGCCACCACTTTTCTAATCCCAAATCCATCTATCAATACCCCCCTAATTGTAAGAAGGATTTAGTAAACAAGGATACAATTGTGAACGATCATGAAAACCATATTTTTCAAGGGGAGATGTGGATTGAAAGTGATAACCTTATCTCTCTCCTTCCTAATGTCCCTAACATTTCAAACGACCTATTTCATAAGCATAGTAGTCCTTCTCTTGATGTCTCCCCTACTTTTGATGAAGCTACTTTACAAAATATAACCATGGATGAACATATTACAAGCTCTCTTGCTAGGGTAGATAATATGGCACAAGAGAATTAGACCTTAGAGAAAAAGGACAATCAAATAGAGCCTTCTCCTAATATCCCCACTATTGATAAAAGACATAATTCAAACATTGATCATTCCCCTACTTGTGATGAAGTTATTGTAGAAGAACCAACCCTTTAATATCAAGTACATTTATTTTGTAGTTCTCCTAAATAATCTCCTACTAGGAAAGGTATCATGGTGCAAGAAAAGGAAAACATTGACAATAGTGATATTACACCCTTAGATGACGATGAAGAAGTCACACTAGACTCTCACTCACTAAGGGATGTTAATATTGTTCAACCTCAACTCATCCTTTACCCACCTTCACATAAACCTCAAACTCAAAACAAACATGAATTTATCCTTTACCCACCTAAGAATAATGTGTCGCAGAAGCCAAATCATAATACCATTGCTCATACATATAACACTAGGAACAATCCACAACCAAGACAAATTCCTTCAACATCCCTCCCATTTCCTAATCTTATCCTACCTAACCCTATCTTACTGGGTCCTCCTTGTGGAAAGGAGTATGATATTGTTGAGCAACTAAAGAATACTTAGGTGCTAAGATATCCTTATGATACCTTATTCAAGCATCTCCTAACTACCACAACATGATTAAAAATTCCTTACAACAAGTTCCTATCCCTTATAATGCACACCTGAATGACCTAGCAGCCATGATTCAAGGAATAAATGTTGAGATTGTTTTCCACCAATATGAACTCCCCCCTTTGGAAGTGCAAAAATAAAATGATGCTTTCATGATCATAGCTCAATACAATAGAAAAGGGATAAAGCAAACCCTCATGGACAATGGTTCCACCCTTAATGTGTGTAGTGTATCCCTTTTGGGTTGGCTTAGCATAGACAAATTAAAAATTCAATCTAATTATTTATCTATTAGGGGATTTCACAATGTAGGAAAAAAATTGTTTGGTGTGATCACTTTGCCTATCATAGTTGGGAAGACCACATTAGAGACACTGATCCATGTTATACCTCACGAAATTTCATATAATCTTCTTTTAGGTAGGCCATGGATTCATGCAATGAATGGGGTACCTTCTACTCTTCATCAAAAAATGAAGTACACCTACGACAACAAAGTGTACACACTCAAAGCAGACCCTAACCCAAACAGTTGTTTAAACATTGAGAAAGGCAAGGAGAATCCTTTGGCAACATTAACACCAACCAAACAAGTGGAACCCACACAACAAAAATACAAACAAAAACATATTGAGGAAGTCACGAAGCTATTAGAAGATGACTGGGGTCCCTTAGCCTTTACACCAACATTCATGGGAGAATACAAGATCATACACAAAGACATTGACAAAGAAAAAGAAAAATCAGTAATGTCAATGCAAAACTTGGAAGACCCTTCGAAAGCATCCACCTCAACCATGTTAGAAAAAGAAGAAAATTACACAACAAACTTTGATGAACTCAATAATGAGCTTATGAAATAACTTGGTTACAGTGGAAAAGGATGTGGTTCTAGAGAACAAGGTATTTGTGTCCCTATATAATCCCACACACAAGAAAAGACTAATGGTATTGGTTATTGTCTCTCGAAAGAAACAAATAAGCCTTCGATCAACATTGAAACACTCTTACAAAATATTCAAGTTCAAGCCAACTTTAACAGTAGTGCATCCTGAATTGATAAACACTAGTGGTCTTGCTTGAACTATAATTTGCAAGAAGCAAGGAAATCTTCACTTAATGTCAATGTCATCTTGCAAAACACTAATGATTTGAATTCGTTAGATTTTACATCCTCCTTTCAAGGAGAGAAAAAAATCTCGCAATCTAAAGAGTCTTGTGTGGGTATGACAACTAATACTAAGCAAGAGATATCTTTGTCAAAAAATAACAAAACATCCTCTACAATGGATCAAGAAAGTATCTTGGCAAGACTAATCCAAGATCACTTGATATCCCTTCCTCCAAGAACTCAAAATAAATTCTACTACAAGACATCACTTTGCGCTTATCACAGAATTCATGGTCATTCTACTAATGAAAGTAAGAATTTGAACAATAAAATTCAACATCTCAAGGAGTACGGTTCTCTTCCTTGGGTTGAAGCACCTAACTCCTCTAAATAATACTTATTCTCATCCTATTCGTCTAACCCTTGTCCTACACTAAGTGGGGGAAAGGGGTTGATAGCCTTGTCCTTGTATGTCACTTGTCGTAATCTCCTTTGGCTAGTTGACCACCTTTCATGAACATATAAGAGCAAGCTTGAGATGTGGAAAACATGCATTAAGTTGGCTCACATGTGACATACTACTTTTTACATGACGTAGCTTATCGAAAACATATGACTTGGCATATGGCTTTCCGAATTAGCTCTCATGTCTTCTTCTACTTTAAAGAAATTGCTCATAGTAATGGTGTTAGCAACCGCTTTAAATTTGGGGCATACATTGATGCTCATGTTTCACTACATGATTTTTCTTTTTTATTGCATGCATCCTTTCCCTAGTGGTGCCGTTGGGCTTTATTTCCTCCAAGAGCATGATATTTCTTTGACTTATTCTCTCTTGGACACATTAAGGGTGATGTTCCCTAAAAAGAGACCTTGCATGAACTAAGCAAACTACCTTTGAACATTCCTTACATTATTTTGCATTTAGAATTTTGATTATATGGCCACCTTGCATAAAATAGTTTGCATTCCTGTGGAGCCATCTTTTTTGTTCATGAGCTTGAAGCATATGAAGTTTTTCTTATCTCATGAAGCTCGAAAATCATTTTCATGTGGCGCCTTATTAAATTTATCAAGAGGTATAACATTGGTATGGTTTGAGTGGGAAGCCCAATCTGAGGCATCACCACTGAATTTGACTCCAATTTCCAATGACAGTTTGTTGGAATTTCGACGATTTATTGTCGGAATATCGACGAATCACATAAACGATTGTTGTTGCTCATTTTTTGTCGATATTCAGATGAACTTTAAAACCTCAAACTCATGACACACGTTCGTCGGAACAACGACGAAAATTTCATCAATCTAGCGACGAACAGTAGCTAGAACATAAGCGTCATACCTTTGCCAAACTGTTGGATCAACAACAAAAGTTTGTCAGAATAGTGACGACAATTTCATCAATCTAGCTAGAACATAAGCGTCATACCTTTGCCAAAGCATCGGATTAACAACAGAAGTTTATCGCAATTACGATGAAATTTTTGACGTATTGCAAATATTAGTGAGAGATCAAGACTATTACCGTGATCAAAATTGCCCAAGAATATATATCGAGAGGACAGGCCTATGGTCTCAGCAATGAAGATATATACCATTGAAGTAAGTTTTGAATGTCTACCTAACCCGCTATGTCACGTCGATAATATTACATTGGTAGGAGTCTTGGCAACATACTTCAGATCAAAATAACGATAGTCATTCGTCGAACTCGTGATGAAGTAGGAAAGTCATTACGACAAAAGTTCGTAGGATGTATTGCAAATTCATCGGATGCTTTTGGACGTTCATCGAAAATTCGACGAAACAATGCAATATTTTTTTTTAAAAAACTATTCGTTCAAATGTAGGCATATCGGTGAAAGATCAAGACTGTTACAACGATCAAAATTTCTTGAGAAGATATATCGGGAGGACTCGCCTATGGTCTCAACGATGAAGTTTCATCGATGAGATACTCATCTTATCTCATCGATGAAGCACGAGGGAAGCATATCGGCAAGACATATACCATCGGAGTAAGTTCTGAATGTCTACCCAACCCACTATATCATATCAATAAGATTACATTAGTAGGAGTCTTGCCGACATACTTCAGATCGAAATAATGATAGCCTATTCATCGAACTCACAATGAAGTAGGAAATTCATTATGACTAAAGTTCATTGGATGTATTGCAAATTCATCGGATGCTTTTGGAGGTTCGTCGAAAATTCAACGAAACAATGCAATTTTTAAAAAAAAATCTATTCGTTCAAATGTAGGCATATCAGTGAAAGATCAAGACTGTTACAACGATCAGAATTGTCCGAGAAGATATATCGGGAGGACTCGCCTGGGTGATCCCACAATACTGGTTTACAATTTTTGGCCAAACTGGACATTGAACTGGTTTTTTCTAACTAAATCTTCACCTTTGGGCACCTATAGCGGCTAAACAATGAGGAATTTGAAGATGATGAAAACTAGTTATTTTTGACTTTTTTTCTATAGATTCTAAATATTAGTTTTTCAAAAAAACTGGAATCAGATTGCATTTATTTTTCCATCTCCTTCCAAAACTATTTTTTTTCAATAAACACCATTTTTAAGGAGTGATGCTCACCGTATACAACATAGCTTTTTTTCCATGAAGGATAAAATTCTATTTCTAAAAAATTTAGATTTTTAACTACAATATCTAGCACTTTGATTTGGTTTCATAGTGTTTTATTGAAATTTTTTTTTTAATCAAGTTTCGAAGTCAAACCAATTATAATTCAAACATAGGCAGATTGTATACAACATAACTTTTTTTGTATGCATGAAAATTCAATTTTATTTTTTTTGTTGGATCAAGGACTTCAATATCTAGTGCACTAATATTTTTCATTATTTTTTTCATAATTTTCTATTTTTCCACATGTGCAGAACAAAGAGCTTGATTTTCAATGAAAAACCTACATTCACAAGAAATAAAAAATAAATATAATAATACTAGCACTTGCACCCCAATAAGGTGCAATACTTATGCCGATAGGTTGAGCCCACATTATTTACGATCGTGAAAAGTAGTGGATAACGTGAAGAAAGCAATGATCTATCTCACCTATCCCTCTCTACCTCTCCCACCCTCCCTTCCCCCTTCTCTCTTCCTCTTGCTCTCTCATTCCCTCTCTATTTCTCTCTATATCACATATCCCTCTCTACCTATCCATCCCACCTATTTCTCTCTCACTCTCTCCTTCCCTCTCTACTTCTCTCCCTCTCTCACTTATTCCTCTCTACCTTTCTCTCCTTCCCCCTCTAATTCTCTATAACTCCCCTATCCCTCTCTACCTCTCCCTCCCTCCCTCCCTCTCTCTCTCTCTCTCTAGCTCTCTCTTTCCTTCTCAATTTATTTCTATCCCACCTCTCTCTCCCTCCCTATCTCTATCTCACTTATCCCTCTCTACCTACCTCCATCCCTTTACCCTCCTCTCTCTCTCTTTCTCTATCCTTCCCTCTCTACTTCTTTACCCTCCTCTCTCTTTCTCTATCTCACCTATCCCTCTCTACCTCTCCCTTCCTCCCTCCTCCCTTCTCTCTCCCTCTTTCTCTCTCCTTCCCTCTCTATTTCTCTCTATATCATATATCCCTCTCTACATGTCCCTCCCTCCATCCCACCTATTTCTCTCTCACTCTCTCCTTCCCTCTCTACTTCTCTCCCTCTCTCACTTATTCCTCTCTACCTCTCTCTCCTTCCCCCTCTAATTCTCTATATCTCCCCTATCCCTCTCTACCTCTCCCTCCCTCCCTCTCTCTCTCACTCTCTTTGGCTCTCTCTTTCCTTCTCTACTTCTTTCTATCCCACCTCTCTCTCCCTCCCTATCTCTATCTCACTTATCCCTCTCTACCTCCCTCTATCCCTTTACCCTCCTCTCTCTCTCTTTCTCTATCCTTCCCTCTCTACTCTCTTTTCCCTCCTCTCTCTCTCTTTCTCTATCCTTCCCTCTCTACTTCTTTTCCCTCCTCTCTCTCTCTTTCTCTATCCTTCCCTCTCTACTTCTTTATCCTCCTCTCCAATTCATTCCAAAAACAACACTTCCTATACAACTTTAGTTTTTCATTTTTCTATTTGTTTATTGTTTGGATTTTATAACACAACAAATTTTATTTTTATTAAAAATTTATTATATTATTTTATTTAAAGAATCTTTTTATTTTATTTTATTTATTATATAAATTATTATTTATTTATTTTTTTGGGATTTTATAACACAAAAAAAAAAAATTACTTAAAAAATATTATTTTATTTTATTTAAAGAATCTTTTTTATTTTATTTATTATATAAATTATTATTATTTTATTTATTACATAAATTATTATTATTATATAAATTATTTTGTTTTATTTTAATTATTATATAAATTACTATTTTTTTTGTTTATTATATAAATTATTATTTATTATATTTATTATATAAATTATTTTTAAAAATCTTTAAAATAAATTAAATCATAAAAATAATAATGATGATAACATTGATAATTTAAAATTGAAATAAACTAAATCACACCAAAAAAAAAACACTTAATTTAAGCCATTAATCACATGTTTAATCAATTGAAACCACCTCATAACTTTAATAGTAAAGCACAAAGATATCAATTCCCCAAGCTGTAAAGCCAAATTTGAAATTACTGCCAAGCAATAAGTTCTCCAACGCAAATTCAGTAATGGTAGTTTACTCACCTAACTAATGCTAATTCTAGTCAGTAAAAATGAGTAACTTACTTTTACCCATCACCTTTTCACCCCACCGAGAAGATCAATTCACTAGAAAAACGTGGGGTTCCCGCCAGCGTCAGACTACTAGAGATGTCGATGGGGTTCCCCCGTGTATAATAGCCTATCGGATAAAAATTAAATTTATTTAAAATTATACTTTTTGGGAAGCTTATAATAAGGACTAAATACTTACAAAAATAAAATTTTAAATGAACTCATTTGATCCCCCAAAAGGTAAATCAAAAGTGGTTTTTTATCAGCATTTTGATAGGTGTAAAAGAGAATCAGTTATAGGTATGGTTTAAAACTAGCGAGGTTCTATCCAAGGGGATTTGATCTAAGGTGGTTTGATGAAACCCTTTTCAATTGGAATCCTTTAAATGGAACTTTTCAAGGCTTAAATCATTATATTTTCTAAAAATATGTGATTTTAGCAAAAATCAGGATCTCCTAGAAATTGTAAACCAATATTGTGGGATCACCCGCCTGTGGTCTCAGCGATGAAGTTTCACTGGTGAGATACTCATCTTGTCTCATCGATGAAGCACAAGGGAAGCATATCAGCAAGACATATACCATCGGAGTAAGTTCTGAATGTCTACCCGACCTGCTATGTCACGCTGATAAGATTACATCGGCAGGAGTCTTGGCGACATACTTGAGATCGAAAGAATAATCATCGAGGAGACTCACCACGTCAGGCAAACTACAGAATATCGTAGCGATACATGATCTCTTGTTGATGAAGATGCAAATGGATCGAAATACTTATCGGGGTGACTCTGGGTGATATTTAAAAGTAGTAGGAGGCTCCAAAGTGCATCCATAGGGATAATGACAGGACATAAGAACAGGTCAATCAAAGAAAGAAAGTTGATGTGCCAAGACCATGAACATTTTAAAGGGGTAGTAAAAGACAAGATGGATTGTCATTAATGCTCAGATATAAAGGATAGATTGGAAGACTTCATTATGAAAATTTAGATCACAATATGATTAACCCTGTTTTGACAAATGCAATGACATTAGTGTCAAGAGTTAAGAGGCCATTCAACTTTTCCTTTCAATAAATTATTGTATGCATTGAGTAAGTGTTTACAAGGTAGAAAAAGGATAGTCATATGACTATTTAAAATATCAAGCATGTCAGTTATTGTGTTTAATTAGGCTTACAGAGGCAGGGATTTATCATTTTTTGCATACATCTGCAATCCAAGCTCTAGCTCTGCATTATTTGGTTTCTATATATGATAAATGAGCAATGAATAATTGTAGAATATGGAGGCTATGGATGATATTATGATGGCCACATTTGATGTTGATCAACAATTGGAGCAAAATATAAAACCTATGTTGAGTCATGAGATCAAGGGGACTGTCATGGACAGCAAGCACAACCTACGAATTGGATTCTAATCTTTCTAAAAAAGAAAAAAATCAAACTAGTGAATATTAAACTACACACTAGAATCTAATTTTGTGGAAAACGAGCAATTTGGTGAGAAAAAGTACCTGCAGTGCGTATTGGATACTTAGCTAGTGTACTAAAAAATAGGATTGCAAACCCAAAATTATTCTCACTCTGGAAATTCAATAGAAAAATACATAATGTTATCCTGGATACTTAGCTCTTAGAAAGTCAATAAAACAATATGAGCATGATTATGAATTGTTTTTACTTGGTCCCACTCTTGATCTCCATGTTTGAGAGCCTTCTCTTTAAGACCCCTTGAATCCATTTTGATCCATTACTGCCAAAAGAGATATTAATGTGTAAAAAAGGAGCCACATTTAGACAAACTGGTTGTTGATTTCTTCTAAGAAATTTAGAGACTACAAAAAGAAGATACCTGATGGGGATCATGTGGGCTTCCTATAGAAAGCATTGCAATAAGGCCTCGAGCAGCAATGAAAAACTTTGGATTAGCTGAACACAGTAAATCCTAACAGCATTACATTGAGGCTCCTCTTCATTAAGTTGATGGTATGAAGAACCAGATCCATATCCTCCTTGAGATACATATCATGTTGAATAGAAAAACACAGTGACACAAAAAATTTGAATTGTGAGATAAAGCCTCCAAACCCTCTATGGGAACATGACTTTTACCAGATAATCAAAATTTTAAATTTAAGTAATACCCAAGAAAAATAATTCCATACAATGCAGCTACACACGAAACTTATAGATGGGACTGATATTCCACTTATGACTCTCCTTATTCCATTTGAAGAGGACAACCTCTACCCCTTGATTCAGCTATGTAATTTTAGCATTAACAAATAAAAATATTTTTAGCACAAGAAACAATCCTCACCCATCTAAACAAGCACATGTAAGACAAACCCAAAAATCTAAGTTTATCAGAATCAAGTAAAGATTAAATCCTTATAATCAATCACAGTAACTGGAAATTATTAATTGGATCAATAAGAAGAATCAAATAATTAGGTTTGGGCACTATATAAACCACTACTATCACAACTATTGAAACATTCTCAGGTACTGGGTCCTCTCCCCTAGACTAAACTAAGGAAAACATTATTGTAAACACAATATGTATAAAAGAATATGAATGTAAAGGAAAATGGATATTAGCAAAACATAAATGTAAATAAAAGTAGTGTGAGCAGAAAAGGAATCTAAATTGGTCTTGAACAAATAAAAGCATACCCAATTAGCATTAAGTTATACTGACCTTGTACTCATTGCCATTTTCAATCTTCAAGGTTAATTTGATGCCTTCTGTAGAAACTCTTTGGCCACGAGGCAAGAGAAGCTAAGAAAACCAAGTGTATATTGATGACTTCCTGACAATCAAAAAGAAACAAGCAACCAATCAACCCTATTAGAACAAAATAATCTTATGAATTGATTTTATTTGTTTTAATTGCTAATGGATAGTGGACCTAGTTCTCTTGAATTGAGATACTACTAAGATGTGTTGACTGGTGATTTTAGACTACCGATATTCTGCTTCAATCTCTATAGGTTACTTTTGTCTTAAATATATTCAAGATAACTCTGAAAAAAAATTCCCTAATCTCTTAGAAATTATGTGGATTATTTTGTTAATAATTCTCCATTTTGATATTTTCTTTCAAAAATTCATAGAAAGATATGTAATTCCATATTTGAAACTTACATATTTTAATTTTACTAGTTCTGTAATTATAGGATATGATTCCAACAATTCTGAAACGCATTGGCAATATGCTGGATGAATGAAGTAAACTATGCAATTGGCAGGTGTGAAGCCAAATTCCTTAACTCTTGCTAGCATCCTTCTTGCCTATTCTAAAACATGTGCTTTGGAACAGGGCATGAAAATCCATCTAAGTATGATGAAAAGGAGATTTTTTTCAGATATTATATTACAGTAAGTTGAATGAATGTAAGTAGAGAAATTTTTGCATACCTATAGATGGTACAAAATTTCATGGTTAAGTGGAAGCCTCTCATCAACAATAAGATCTAAATATTTATGTATCTATCTCAATCGAGCCTCTAAACCCTTCAAAGCTGTCAAATTTTCCACTAACCTGTTATGCACAAAATTTAAATTTTAGAGACCACTAAAATAAATAAATAAAAGAGCTTTGAAACTAAATCCACACACAATACAATGTCATAGTGAAGAGTTATCACTTTCTTTCATCTTTTCATATTGGTTTGATGCTTCAAACAATGCATTTCTTATATTGAAAAGTGCATTACCTTATTGAGCTTCTCTTTATTTTGAGAATAGTTTAATATTATCTACTTAACAGGGCCAACCACATGAAGGTGGAAGCTCATTTGAACCCTCCCCCCCCTCACATCACTCTCAATTCCCCATACCTGATCATATAAAATTAATCATTCATTCATCCATTAATAACATATAATATTCATTCATCCTGCATTAATAACATATAACATTCATTCATTAACATATTCACATTCATTCATTCATCCATTAATAACATATAACATTCATTCATTCATCCATTAATAACATATAACATTCATTCATTAACATATAACATTTATTCATTAACATATTCACATTCATTCATTAACATATAACATTTATTTTTCAGTTTTTACATATTATCAAAAATATGGTTGTCATAATATGATTACAATCACTTTTTTTTGTTTCTTTTTTTTAGTTAAAAAAATTTGAAGTGGAGTATCGTTTTCAAAATCATTTGTCCCCCCTTCAGTTGTTCTGAGCTTTGCTCATGATCTTGATGTATGCCAAGTCATGTACTCACAACGTGGACGCCACTGCAAAGGGAGGTCTACTACAATAGCAAAGAAATGTTAAATTGATACGTTTTATTATTATTGCTACAAGTTTTTCATTAATTAAAATAACATTAGAGTGGTGCTCTTTACCTGATGGGGCCACATCATGTTCCTGAACTTGTCTTATAGCCTCATGCTCAACATGTTGAACACCCTCTCAATCCTGATTTGGAGTTGAAAGATGAAAGGTTACATTAATTAATACACCAATTGCAATTAAATCTATTTAAAAGAACATTAGAGTGGTCCTCTTTACCTGATGGGGCCACATCATGTTCCCGATCTTGTCTAGCCTGGTCATGCTCAACATGTTGATCACGCTCTACATGCTCTAAAGTTGAAGCACGAAAGGTTATATTGATTAATACACCAAATGCAATTAAAGATGTTTAATTGTATTAATCCATACTGTGTTTTGTATAGCACATGAATACATCCAGTACCCGGATGCACACCATGGCCTTCATCTACAGGTTGTGCTCCACCTTCACCAAGTTGCATTCCAATGTCATGTGCATTATTATCATTGCTTATCTATTTAAAAAAAATAGGCACATTATTATGGTGGAAATTAATATTGAATAGATTGCACAAGTATTCAATTTTAAATAAACTTTATTGAGTTTATTTAGGTCTTCGTGTTGGATGAAGTGGAAGATTGTGGTTTCCCAGTCGAAACTCTTAGGTGTTCAACCAGGGCTCGATAGCCTTGTTGGAAGGAAATCTTCAGGTCCTTTTCTGTGGGCAATCTGTTGAAATCAGAGCCCTACATTTTTGCATAAGATCATGAATTTTGCTTCTATGGTGTGATAAAACCAATATTGCTTGCAATTTATTATTTGGATGCAATATTTCATTTATTGATACTTACAATTCGTGTGGCTAATTCCATATAACCACCAAAGCCAAGTTTGTGTTGCCCGTGTTTTTCTATTCTTGCCTTTGTTGCCTTCGATGTGTCGGGCAGCCTATGAAAATTTTGAAATACATTAGATTATGTAAAAAGAAAGAGTAATTAGTATATAATTACATTTTTGATAGTATCAGATACCTTCCTTGGCCCGGTGGTGTCTTTTATTTTTTCTTTTCAACATTCTCCTTTCCATCTGACACCAAGTTGTTCTACTCCCTCTTTGGAATCATGGGGGGATGCTCGTACATTTTTTTCTTCCCTAAATGTGACCTATATTGGTCCCTCACATACTTTAGATAAGTACCAGCTTTCTTAAGTACCTTGGTTCGGTTGAATGTTCTATCACCAAACAACATAACTAAACGGTTAATGAGCTCATCTTTTAAATCTTGATTTTGGGCATTCCACCATGTACGTATGGTGGGCCTGAAGAGCTCCAATGTAATATCACTTAGATGTTTATAAAAAACATCATTTCCTACAAAATGATCATGGGATCATTAGTCTATAAAGAGTGATCAATAAGTAAATTTCAATTGCATTATATATAATAATAATTAAAACATTTTAAAGTGCTTGGGACCTTCTCTATCTTTACAGGAATGAAATCCTCGGTCACCACAAATGTGACCAGAAATGTTCATGTACTAGTAATACGGGAGGATCTAGGAAATGCTTCTAAAGCATCACCAGTACTAGTGGCCTTTGCATCCCCAGGTACATGTACTGACACATGTAGTGGCATGTGTTTTTTGCTAGAGGGTACACTACTGAATGTCTGCATGGTATGTATTGTCGATATTTCAGTCGACAATATAGGCACGGATGATGGGGTCAGATGATGTGATGTATACGCAGGAAGATCAGGATTGACACTTGTACTAACCCCTACTCCCCAAGCAACACTTGCAGTACCCTGATCATGGCCAGTAGCATGATGAGGACGCAAATAATCCTGTAAAAACAACACATATTTTAGTTCATGATATAAAAGAGTACAAAATATAAAACCATGAATGAACTTAAGTTATAATTAAAGATCTCATGATAGGTTACTTGCAAGTTATGTGCTCTCTCAGACAATATTTTAACCCTTTCTCTTATCTCATTTGTTTGAGGCACCATGAATACCAACTTAAGTATTTCTTCATTGCATTTTTTTTGGGCCTTCCTCATCATATCCATAGGGTTAATTAAAAATGTGATGTCATCATCACATAATAGTGATTGCACCTCCATATGGATGCTCTCCTATACTGCTAGTGCCTTTCCCCAATCAGTTGACTACAACAAGAATATTAAAAACATCATCAAAATTAACCCAATAAACTCATGAAAAAAACATAATAATAAAACATTTTGCTCATATCTAATTTGTACAATTACAATGAGGTAAACCTATTAGGTAGAAGCGCCTGAAGATAGATCATGATCTGTGCTCTGGGTTGAAGCTTTCCTCGTATGATCAATGTCCCGCTATGACAAAAATTAAATATAAAAAACATTACCGAAATGAAACCAATAGACTTACAAAAAAAAACATAATAATAAAATGGTATATTGGAGTCATTAATTGGAGGTTGGGTAAAATGGTATATAGTACATACCACCCCCATATTAATTGTGTTTGTATCTACGCGATTCAAATTGTAACCAATTAGCAACTCTTCCCCTACAGTTATTGGATTTATTGCACATACGAATACACGGTTTCCCTCTCACGCCTCGAATATGCAATTGGGTTACTTATTTGTTGACCCAAGTCATGTACTATTTATAAACCCTGCAATATTCCCTGATGCTTTTGGTCTTCCATCAATGTACCTAGCCACTCCTTTATTTTTATGCTTATCTTTTAGTTGTATATAATTTTTTGATATTGCATACCTACACATACTTCGTGTATATCAAACCATCTGCATCCAATATTTGTAACTCTAATAGGGTCCAACATACTCCATCAATTCAGTAACTTTGTTGTAATAGACCTTTATGTCGTCCATGCAAAATAGGCCCAAACCATGTAATGACGATGGTGCTATGTGATATATCCTCTCGTTGACACAAAGATCAGTGTTATTGGAGGAAGTTCCTTGGGTACCCATTGTTTCCATAGATGTTTGTACCTCAAGGGAACCTCAATGTCTCCTATGCTCTCATCATCATAAGAACATGACCCCCCTTCAACAAGAAAAAATTCCATGTGTTTACGGATTTTTCTTCTAATCTTTTGACCTCTAGTTGATCTCCCTCTTTTAGACCTACTACATGTCTCGCTTTCCTCTTCTCTTCCTGAATTTCCCTCGCTCGAGGAAGATAGATCTAAAAAATACCTATTTGGTGGTACCTACACTCATAAGGATGTTGGATGAAGTTCTTTCATGGTGATGTGATCCCAAGGTGACATTATGATTAATCTATCATTTCATCGCTAGAATTTGACAGGTTATAAGGTAATCAAGTCTTGATAGATTGCAAGTTATTGTTACTACCATCCAAATGTGTCCATCACAAATCAGATCTACTTAACATTTTAACTCCCAAAATTTGTAACAAGTTTTAAATGTGACTATGGTCCACCAGTTACACAACCAAGGCCTCAAATGTATTCTCTAATTGTAATCAAATGACTTTTTCTCTTCATTCAATTAAATAAACTTGAAGGGAAACACCACCAAGTGGTTTATTGAACACCTAAATGACTAAAAATAGAAGCAAATTTACATTTCATTTCCATATGTCTAAGTGGTTAATGGGGAGGGAGTTTGTACAAGGCCTGGTAAAGTCATCATAAGTTTATGCTTTGAAAATAAAAATTATTTAAGTCATCTTAAATCTTCCTATGTCTAATTGGTAGGAGACTTTTGGTATGTTTTAAGGTAGGATGAGTGGTTGCATCAATGTTCTAGTTCTCTATGACAAGGTTTCAACATCTTCAAATAGTGAAAGTTAGAGCTCATATTCATTTGAAACAACAAAATTTTGATTATGTATGATGGTAGGATTTGATAATTTCTTCATTCATTGATAAGGGCATCATGAGTAGTTTGTTGGGCCCATTCAACAATCTCCGATGCAAGGATTGAATTGTCTAGAATGTATCTACTTTCAAGAAATCCAATTTGTTTACCTATATGACTATATCTCAAGCAATAGGTTTAATTGTGATGGAAATTATATTGACAAGGATTTTGTAATCTAGGTGTTGAGAAGCATAATTGGCCACCATCCTAGGAAATATTATTCATTCTCTATTTTAGGTGTTAAAATTTAACAATACCTTGATTGATGAAAGAGCCCAAAGAGCCTTTCTCCATGGTATCCAAGTACACATAGCAGCGGTCTTCTTTTATATGATTGGACATGATTTAAAGAACTTAGCTAGGAATTATTCAGTTAACCTAAGGTTTTCTCATAATGCCATCATTCGAAAAGTATGATCAAATTCTTCTATTATGAAGAATTGGTCTATGTGCGTCTAGTAATCACTATAAATGTTTGTAAGGATAAAATGAATAATTGCATCGGGTGGGAGAGAATCAACTTTGAGTTCTTCAAAGATTATATTCCTCTATTCATAATTTTTAAGGGTTGTGTGTGGAGGAGGTTATCACTACCAAGAAGGGAGGAGACCTTTCCTTGCATATGTTTGTGGTGGAGGTATTAAAGAAGAACTGTATGCCTCTATTTCCATTCATTAGATCTAGCTTAGCCTAGCATATACTTGGGCTCCTTTTCCCCTATAAACTTCCATTTTTTTGAGTTTATGTTATGTAAGCATAATTGCATGGTATGTTGAAATATAAGAGGTGGATGAGGCCAAAAGGAAATAACCCTTTTTTAGTTGCACCTTCAAATTTTTTCTTATTGTTTTATGTTTTTAGCAACTTTGTGGACATAATCTTTGAGGTAGGTTGTACAATAAAGAATGACATGTTCCCACCAACAACCAATATGTGGGTAGATTATGGGAGTTTTTCCAAGACCTAAGGCTGGTCGATAAAAATGTGAAAGACTAAGCTATTTTCTTTTTTATGTCTTATCTTATACCATTTTACGAGAATGGGAGTGCCAATGTACAAGAATATGTTTGGAAACTAGGCATGAAAATTGTAGGTTAAAGAGAATGGGGGTGCCAAACTTACAGTACTCATTGTCCCTTGGTCGTCGATTTTCCTTGAGTGCCCTCAACCTCATCCTCAGTGCTGGTATTGACCTTGTTTTCACTCCTCCATAATCTTCCTCGGCACTGGTATTGACCTTGTTTTCACTCCTCCATACTCTTCCTTTGCGCTAGTATTGACCTTGTTTTCACTCCTCCAAAATCTTCGTCGGCACTAGTATTGACCTTGTTTTAAATCCAAACTCTTCCTCGATGCTGGTATTGACCTTGTTTTCACTTCTCCATACTCTTCCTCGGCGTTGATATTGACCTTGTTTTCCCTCCTCCAAAATCTTCATCGGCACTAGTATTGACCTTATTTTAACTCCAAACTCTTCCTCGGCACTGGTATTGACCTTGTTTTCACTCCTCCAAACTCTTCCATGGCGCTAGTATTGACCTTTCACTTCTCAAATTTGACAAGCTACAACCTAGTTTCAATAGGTTTTAGAGTATGTTAATTAAATTTAAAATTATGGCGTCATTTAGAGTAGTGAATATAAAGCAAGCCAGGCCTATTATGGCACCATTTAGATTTTTTCCTCCAAGAGAGTGAGAAAGGAGTCATTAGAAAAATTACCATTGAATAGTTGGGCTATAGAGTTAGGAAAAGTAGCACCTTTAATAAGGTTCCTTGAAATACTATTAGCAAAAAGATATCCAAAGGCTTCCATAAAAAACACATATAAAGTAGGAGCTAAGGGGAAAACATGAAAAATTGAATGAAAACATCCAAAATCCTCAAATTTATGTCCATTCATGGTAATACAAGTATAACTATCATAACCTTTTTTTGAAAAATGTAAAAAAAATTGAGGAACAAATCCTAGATGACATAACTAGTCTAATTCAACACCAGAGGTAGCAAGAGATTAATGAAATTACCACAAGTTTTAAGTAGAAGTAAACTACCATTTTCAAGTACTAATGCTAGTATGAAATTGTTACTAGCTAAATGGAAAGAAAATTAGAAAATTGTAACCAAAATTTAACTGGAAATAATTAAAAGTAACCACACTTTTTGCATGGTTGAACCAATTTAAAAATTCAACCAAAGGTGATAGTACAAGAAAATTAAAATGCACCTTTATGAAATATTTAGTCTAAGAGCCAAATTTGGATGAAAAATTTAGTAAGAAGTAGTGTCGAAAGTGGAAAATTAATCATGAAATCATGGCTAATAGAGCATACAAAATATATTGGAAAAGTCAAGAGAACTTATATCTGCACATAAAAACACTCAAAATAATAATTTTATCATACAATTCATTTGGAATATATTACAATATGGCTTTTACAAATCCTTTCAAATATACCTTCCCATTTGAACTACTATCTTATAAGAATATAAATAATTATTTAATAACAAAAATAAACAAGTTAGTAAGGTGAATTTATTAATGTTAATCTTAATATTCCAGTGCCCTACCTTAAGTTTTATATTCCACACAACAAAACATGTTGATTGAAACAAACAAATATATATAGGCTAAGCTAACATCATTTGATTTTTCTTGAAGTTCTCCCTCAAGAACATCATTGGCTCCAGTTACACAAGTCCACATTATGTGATCCTTTTTCTTACAATAATAACATTCATTTTTATTTTTTAATTAATATTACCTCATGAGTATAATACATTCTCATGTTGAGAATCAACTTTTAAATCTTTTCCATTGTTCTTTTTTCTTCTCCTAATAGGGCCAAAATCACATCTTCTTGTGTTTGAGAAGTTATTGGACTAAGCATAGAAATAACATTGTTGTATTTTCAAACTATTTAACAAAATATCCTTAGCATCTTTATCATCTAATAGAGCCTTGACTTCTACCAATTGTCTAATGAGAGATCTCAAATTTCTTATGTGATTAGACATAGTGATTATATCTCATTTTGAATCTAAATAGTTGAAGTTTTAGGAAAAACTTCACATTAACTATTTTTGCTCCAAATATTTTATTGAAATTATCCCAAATTTCCTATGATGATTTATCTAAATCTATTTAATAAAATTTAATGTGAGAAAGGGAAAGACCAATAATATATTTGACTTTATCATCTATTTTATGTCATTCTAATAACTTATTTGCATTTGTAGGTGGTGTTTTGTTCCCATGCATGATTCTCTATTATTCATTTATTGCATTTGCATTTTTGTTTTCCAAGTATGAAATTTAAAACCCTTTTTTTATTTAAAAGAATCTTTATCTTAAAAATATGAACCAAAAAAAATTCAAAAGTTTAATGTCAACCTTATCACTCTAAAAAGTACAACTTAAACATCGCTTTCAAACCTTGTAACTAGTTTTGAACCACTCTCCAATTCATTTTTCCTCATCACAAAAATTGACACCATTTTACTATTCTAAACAACTTACTGAATCCTCTTATGCATCAAACTTATTTAATTGTTTCAAAAAAGACAAAAAAAATAAATTTGCAAATATGAATTTTCAAACCTCACACTTCCTTCTTATTATTACCAAATGCCATTATTTTAAATGAAAAACACATGAATGTTATAAATGCATTATTTCTATAAGGAAACAAACCATATATCTCTTTTTAATGACCAACTTAAAGCAAATTGCAAATAGAAACTTGGTCATTGTATAGAACATTGAAAAACTGATAACAAAGAATATAAAAAACTACTACAAAGACCTAGGATAGGCTAGAGGCCCACAGTAGAACATTCATCACAAACCAACTAGCCTTTACAGTGATTTTGCACTTGTTGATTCCCTAAAGAAAACTTTATCTTGAGTATAATCCATCATAGTCACATATGATCACATCATTCTTGACCATTTGATATCATGAAAAACCTCCAAAATCTAGTATTCAAATAACCCATATCATTAGCAAGACAAGTTCCATCGAGGTGAAATGAAAAGGTCATACCGAGCATATAGGTCTCACCGATGAAGTTCCATTGGAAAGAAACCTGTCTTGTCTCACCGATCAAAGCACAAGGAGTTGCATCGGCCAAACCAACACCATCGGAGTAAAATCCCTAAGTCAGCCCAAGTGCATTTGTCTCGTCGATGAAATATCATCACTGAATCACTCATCTTGTCTTGCCGACAAAACAAAGAAACATACTATCTCCAAGACAAATGCTATCGGAATGAGTTCAAAATGTCCTCCCGACCCACTATGTCACATCAATAAGATTACATTGGCAGGAGTCTTGGCGACATACTTGAGATCGAAGGAATAATCATCGGGGAGACTTATAACATCGGCAAAATTACTGAATATCTTAGCGATACACCATGTCTTGCCGATGAAGACACAAATTGAAATCCTTTACGCTTTACGATGAACTCATGGCTTTACGCTTTGCAGAAACCCAAATCCTTGTTGTGACAACTCGTAACTTCATCCTTGGCTCTAAAACTGCTTCCCAAAGATGTATGAATGCTTTGTGAGAACAATAGGGTAGAAGAATAGTCTCTTTATGTCGATCAAATTAAGCAAGTAAATGTCTCGTCCACCATTAAAGCTTGCTCGCGCATTGGACAAATGACTCCAATCACATTAGATGCAAATTCAAATATCAGTCGTCGATCTTTCACTTTTGTTAGATCATCAAATGGTTGCCAAAACAAGCTGACACGATCTCCATCATGGCAACAAGGGCCCACCATATTATGCATCACCAAAGAAATCCACGTGGCACTCACCCATGATATCGTGATCAATAAAGACCTCGTAACTTCTTATCATGCGATGGTGGGCAACCATAGATTTCAACCATCGACAATCCTATTCACTCAACATAGTCGCCAGCCTTGTCACTAACCATCGAGCACCTTTTCCATCCAAATTATAACATCGTCATTGATTTGAAGCATGTGCATCTTGTAACCACTTTAGTAACCTGCTATATAACATATTAAAACTCGACAGATATATTAAAGCACTTTCATCATCCCTTCGCACTACCAGATGAGACACGTGGTGCTCGCCGTGATATCACAAGGTTGAGACTCTATGGTGGGGTCATCGCGAGATGGCGGGGAACAGCTGCGATCAAACGATGGTTGATCAACGGTCATTAAAGTTATTCCCTGCACAATATAAAACATTTATTAAAGGCATAAGGGGACATCACCTAGGCCGACGACAAACAATGGCTTAAGTTGTTTTTAAACATGGGGGCACGGGGCCAACTTAGAATAGGGAAAAATAAAGTCAGGCGAAAGAATTAAAACATTAAATCAAAAGGGGCCCGGCTTAGACAAAGTGATGGGCATAAGTTGTTTTAAAACCCCCTCTATAGTAAAAATTAAATGAACCAAAAAATAAAATATTAAAAATCCAAAGTTTAAAAGAAAAATATTTTATAAAAAACATAACAATAAATTAGGCATAAACAAACAAAAAATTAATAGGAATAAAATTTAAAAATAAACAAAAATTATTATAAATAACAAGAAAATAAACATATAATTTTAACAATAAACAAAATAAATTAGAAGAAAATAAATTAAAATATATAATATATAAAGAGAAAATAACCAAATAAGAAATATGTTTTAAATTATAACAAATTTAAAAGAGAATAAATTATAAAGAGATTATAAGTATATAAATTATAATTTATAATTTATAAGTAAACATAAAATTTACAAATTATATGTTTACATATAAATTATAATTTATAAATAATTATTCAAAAAAAAAAATTGTATGAAAATATAGAATTACAAATAAGAATATATAAAAATTGCTAAAATTTAAAATAAATTAAAAATAAAATTGAAAAGAGATTAAAAACAAACAAAAAATTTAAAAGTAACAAATAACTAGCAATTACACATTGGTGTGCAATGGGTATGTCGAAGAGGTGTGGAAGGTTAATTAGAGAAAAATTGGTCTATTTTTTATACATTTGTGTAGTACATGAGGTCAATTGGTAGGTTATTTAGCCAATGATATGTTTGTGCAAAAAATGTCTCAATGGAGAAATGATAAGTTCAAACCAACTATGCATTCGCTTTACAAAACCTCTAAATTAGGAAGATAATCAAGTTCCATTACTCAAATCATATTAATTTTGCAATAGGAAGAGAGGAAGAGGGAGAGATAGGGATATAAAGAGGGAGAGAAAGAGGGGGGAGATCAAGAGAGGGGTAATGAGATAGAGATAGAGAGGAAGATATATATGTAGATGGAGATGGAGATGGAGATGGAGATGGAGAGAAGGAGACAGGGAGACAGAGAGAGGAGAGAGAGAGACAGAGAATGAGAGAGTGATATATAGAAAGATACATATAGAGATGGGAAGTGATATATAAAGATAATTAGAGTGAGGAAGATATATATGGTAGAGAGATGAAAGAAGAAATATGGAGAGATAGAGATAAAGGGGAAAAGAGATATAAATATAGAGTTCTAGGAAGAGCGAGAAGGAGAGAGAGACATTTCTAGAGATAGAGGGAGACAAATAGATATATAGGGGGTAGGGAGGGAGTGAGTGAGGGAGATATGGGGAGAGATAGAGAGAGGGAGGAAGAGAAAGGGAGAGAGATAGGTAGAGGAGGGATATAGAGAAGAGGGGGAAGAGAGGGAGAGATATAGGTAGAGAGGGAGAGGGAGAGAGAGAAGAAGAAGAAGAGGGAGAGAGATGGCTCTATATATAGAAAGGGAAAGGGAGAGGGATAAATATAGATAGAGGGTGATATAGAGAGATAGAGAGGGATAGGGAAGGAGAAAGCAAGATAGGGAGATAGAGGTAGATGTAGAGAAAGATATGGATATGGAGAGAGAGATATGGGGAGAGAGGAAGAGATAGCTCAATAGATAGAGAGGAGAGAGAGAGTAATATAGATAGAGGGAGATATATATAGAGAGAGAGATAGATATATAGGGAGATGGAGGTAAAGATATAGGGATAGAAATAGATAGAGAGAGGAGTGAGAGATATAAATAAATAGAGATAGAGATATAGAGTGGGAGAGATGGAGTGAACAAAAGAGAGAGGTAGAGATAATGAGATATAGATAGAGAGGGGGGAGAGATAGGGAGATAGGGATAGAGGGGTCAAGAGTGAGAGAAAGAGAGAAGGAGAGAGGTAGAGAGGGGAAATAGAGAGTTTTTGTGTGTATGAGTGAAAGAGAGAGATATAGATGAAGATAGATATGTATAAATAGAGAGAGAAGGGAAGACAAAGATAGAGAGAAATACGAGAGAGAGAGGAAGATAGAGATATAAATCTCTCTCTTCTCTTTCTCTTCTCATCTCTTTCTCTCTCTCTAGAAATATGTCTATCTCTACCTCTCTCTCTCTCCATATATATATATATATCTACCTTCTCTCTCTATATATTCCCCTCTCTATCTTCTTACCCCTCCATCTCTCCCTCTCTCTCTCTCCCTTACTCTCTTTCGATATCCCTATTTATCTACCCCTCCCTCTCCTTATCTCTCAATATTTATACCTTTACATATCTTTGTTTCCTATTTCTCTTTATCTCTCTATCTCACTCTTTCTATGTGACTATATCTAACCAAAATTTAGTTTATGACTCTCTCTCTCTAACTTTTCATTTAGATTTTAGAATGATAAAGAGAGGAGAGAGATATAAATAAATAGAGAGATAGAGATATAGAGTGAGAGAGATGGGGTGAACAAAAGAGAGAGGTGGAGATAATAAGACATAGATAGAGAGGGGGAGGGATAGGGAGATATGGATAGAGGGGTCAAGAGTGAGAGAAAGAGAGAGAGGGAGAGAGATAGAGAAGGGGAATAGGGAGTGTTTGTGTATATGAGTGAAAGACAGAGATAGAGATAGAGATAGATATGCATAAATAGAGATAGAAGCGTAGACAAAGATAGAGAGATATACGGGAGAGAGAGGAAGATAAATTGAGAAATAATGAGAAACATAGAGATAGAGAGGAAGACTGAGATATAAATATCTCTCTTTCTCTTTCTCTTCTCATCTCTTTCTCTCTATAAATATCTCTATATCTACCTCTCTCTCCATCTTTCTACCCTTTCATCTCTCTCTCTTACTCTCTTTTGACATCCCTATTTATCTCCCCCTCTCCCTCTTTTATCTTTGGATATCTCTACCTCTATATATATCTTTGTCTCCTATTTTTCTTTATTTCTCTCACTCTTTCTATGTAACTATCTAATCAAATTTTTGTTTTGAATCTCTCTCTCTCTCTCTAACTTCTAATTTAGATTTTAGATTTATTTTATTATACAAATTAAAATAAAAAATTTAAAATATAATTATTCTATAGTTGGTATGAGTTTTCCATAGTCCATAACGTTGCAGTATATAGCTTTTGGATTCAACTATGTAAGTTTTTTTGTTGACGTTTCGGATCACACACAGTGATCCATCATCAGGAAGAGGAAAAATAAAATGAGATTGCAGAACAAGTCTTAATAATGGGAGAGGGAGAAGACAAAGGACTAAAAAAATTTGAGAAAACAATAAAATAATACCATAAACAAAAGAAAAATCAAGACTACAAAGAAAAGCAAATAACAAGACAAAAAAATAAAATTAAAGACAAAAAGATGATCTAAGATTAGAAAAGTTAATGATATATTTTAATCTTTATGATGATTAAAATATCTCATTATAAGGAAAAGAAAATAAAAAGAGAAAATAATAAAGACAAGATTAAATACAAAAAGATAAAATAAGATTATAATAGTGATATATTTTAATCATTGTAAATATTAAAAACATCGCAATGAAAAAATTCAACTCAATGCATTTAGAATTAGGAGGGAGGGTTGGAATGGAGGGAGTTTAGAAGGGGGATCCATACTAGACTTAATTTCCAACCTTCATCCCGATTAAGATTGATGGAGTGGTTTCTGATGGTGATGACTTCTTGCAATTTACACTTGAAAAATTTGTCTTCCTTAACCACAACCTGGGTGTTCTCGAGGAAAATGTGGTCCTTGGTTTGGTGGGAATGCTCTGCGAGGGCTAACCTAGAGATTCTATCATGCCTGATATTAGCACTATGTTCTTTGACTCTAGTGTTGATTGATCGCCTTGTTTCCCCAATATATGGGGTCCCAGAAGAGCAATCAATCTTGTACACTCCAAAGTGGAGAAGAGGCGGTAAGGGGTCCTTGGTCAAGGGAATGAGATTTCTTGTGGTAGATATAGGTTTGAAAGCACAAGAAATACCTTTCTTGCGAAGAATATTGGAAATCTTATTAGAGAGGCCTTTAATGTAGGGGAGGGTGGAAAATTGGGAAGGAGTGGTTCCATAAGGCTTGGGGGTTGGATTAGCTCAGTTTTTGGCAATCACAAAAGCTTTGAGGATTTGTTTTTCACGATAGCCATTGAGTTTGAAAACATAGTAGAGATGAGAAAGTTCAAGATCAATGTGGTCTTTATCACAAATGCGATAAGCCCGAGTTGCAAGAGTGTTGAGGACACTAGCCTTTTGTGTTGGATGGTGATGGGAAGAAGCATGAAGATAGAGGTATCTATGTGTGGACTTTCTAAAGACATGACAAGATAGGGAACAATAATTAAAATTTTAATAAGATAAATATTTGTAAATTAAATTAATGCTAATAACTTCTAATTATTATTTGTAATTGCATAAAAAGACATAAATAGTTAAAATAATTTTTAAACTTAAATCTAAATTAAAAAATTTAAATAGAATAAACTAAATGCAAAGTCAAAATATATCAAAATCCAAATATTAATAATAAAAATAATAAACTTATTAAGTTAATAAATAATTAAATAAAAAATAAACTTAATATATTAAAAAAAATTATAAAATTGAATGTAAATTTTTAAATAAATTTAATTTAAAATATTAAAATCATAATTGAAATAAAATATTTACAAGTAAAATCAAAATGTCTTTTTATACAATTTACTCTCTTTTGATATCCATATTTATCTCCCCCTCTCCCTCTTTATTTTTCTCTAACTTTCCTAGTTCTATTTATCTCTCTCACTCTTTCTATGTGACTCTCTCTAATTTTTAATTTAGATCTTAGATTTATTTTATTATATAAATTAAAATATAAATTTTAAATATAATTATTCTACAATAATTAAAAGTTTAATAAGACAAATAATTGTAAATCAAATTTATTTTAATAATTATTTGTAATTATTAAAACTTAAAAAAATTAAAAACTTAAATCTAAATTAAAAATTAAAATAGAATAAACTAAATGTAAAGTCAAAATATATCAAAATCTAAATATTATTAAAAATAATTAATTTTTAATAAATAATTAAATAAAAAGGTAAAAAATAAAGTTACTATATTAACGAGAAAATAATTATTATAAAATTGAAAGAAATTTTTTAAATAAATTAAATTTGAAATATTAAAATCATATTTCAAATAAAATATTTACAAGTAAAATCAAAGATTAAACTTAATATTAACAAATAAATTATTATTATTATAAAATTAAACATAAATTTTTAAATAAATTAAATTTAAAATATTAAAATCATACTTCAAATAAAATATTTACAAGTAAAATCAAGTTTAAACTTAATATTAACAAACAAATAATTATTATAAAACTGACTTAAAATATTTACAAGTAAAATCAAAGTTTAAACCTAATATTAACAAATAAACTATTATTATAAAATGAACCTAAATTTATAAATAAATTAAATTAAAAAAATTAAAATCATATTTAAACAGTTAATTCATAATTTTAAAAAATCTAGTGGGAGGTAGGGTGGGCATCCCTCCAAAGAGGTGGGGGGAAGCGACGAGCATGCCACGAGGGATGAAGGAAGAATTCACGGTGGTTGGCGAACATGAGGTAGCCTAGATGGCATTCGTAAGACAAGATGCAAGGCAGTGGTATGTGCCTAACATTCCCTAGGATAGCAGCTACTACTATAATAATGTTCCTTCTTTCATTTCGAGTTGTTGTTTTTGATTGACATCTCGCTTTAGGTAAACATGCATTTGTAGGGTGGCGGTGTTATCGGGATAGGATCATTAACTCTCGGTATGCGAGTATAATTAAGCAATAGTTGGTAAGGACGGATTATTCATTGCCTTTGGTTGTGAATATGTGGTAACGAAGTCTGGCCTATTTCCAACACAAAGAGATAAGGACAGAATGGTGAAATGTTCTAAATTTATGGTGGAAGTATCGGTTGCAGGACTAGCTCAGTTCAAGGCAGATACATCGATTTCTCTTGGAAATTCGGAAGGGAATGGTTCGTTTAGAACAATCACAGACTAGTGCCTGAAGATAATTTTGTTGTCGTATGATTCGCTGGTGATTGTGGCGGTTAAGATGGTGTTGGGTATGGGCCATGTGGAAGGCAAGGAGTATGGGAGAGATAATCTCCACATCTCTTCCTGATTCCTTGCTTCTCTTCTAGATAATTTGGTTTCGAAGGTTGAAGCCAAACAACTGATGTTGTTGTTGTTTAAGAAGGAGCTAACATAAGGTATTGATGAGGTAATATGAGTGGCAATACTGGGTAGAGGATTCCCTTGACCGTGCGACATGGATCGAGTGCGCGAGGAAGACCCCATCAGAATCTACCCATTCCTTTTGGATATGCAGGGGATGGGCTTGATGGGACATAGAGCCATAGTGGCAATGGCAATAATCTTCCTGAAGAAATTCTTCGGGTTAATACAGGTGGATCATGAGGACTAGCGTGAGGAATTCGAGGAGTTTGCAATATTGAACAAATTTAATTAAGTCGGGACTTCAATTCCCTGAATAGCTTTTTTGGTGCTGGTTGGGTAGAACTAGATTACAGTCACTTTCGGTCGCCATTATAGTGGCATGTTAGGTTTTATGTAGGTTTTGTTTGGTCTCATGTCATGGTGTTTGGTGACTCTTTAAACTTTGGTCTAGTTTTGAGATGTTTTGGAATTTTAAGCTTAAAAGATGCTGCGAAGTGTAATCTGTTATTTTCATTTTAATACAAACTCTTATTAGTACTTGCCTTTAGGCAATACTATTGCAATGAGTTGTGCTTTTCTTAGTCAATTAGTTATTAATAAGGTTGTTTTCAACCAATCAAAAACAATTATTTTCTTTTGTTAAAAAATAAATTCAATTTTATAAAGTTAACATGTAAAATATTTAACTTCATAAATTAGAAAAAATATTTTTTGTGAATATGATTGGTTGAAAAGTTTTGTGTGTTATTGACAGATTTTGAGGAAAAGTGAAATGAACTATTAGTTTGCCTACTTTTCATAAATTTGAACTATTATTTTGCCTACATTTAAGAAAATAGAACTATTATTTTGCCTACTTTTAAGAAAACAAATCTATTATTTTTCCTATTGTTGAGTGCATCCTAGACTTGTCTTCTAAGAAATTGAAAACGATGCCTTCCTTCCAAATTTCGCAATCCTCCTATAGTGAAATTCAAACAATTGTTTTTGCAGTCCTTCAGTAGTGAAATCCAAACAATTTTCTTCCCCGTAAAAAAAATTATGATACATTTAACCCTCTATTATTGTTAGCAATCCATTGCATCTTTCTTTTCACGCGACATGCTATACAAAGAAGAGCAAGGTTTTCAAGTAAAACTAGGAGCAAAGGAAGCTGAAAATAAAATAATAATATAAGCATTTGTTTAAATATAATTTTCCGCCTTGATTAACTTTCTAAAAAAATATGTATAATGCATTAATAATATATATTAACATAAATTATATACATATTAAGTATTATATAAATCTTATGTTTAAATAATAATTATTTAATTCTTTCTTATAATTATTTTACATAATCATTTCATTTTAATTATATTTTATTTTATATAAAATTATTTTAAAAAATTATTATTTAAAATTAAATTATCTAATTAATAAATATTATTTAATATAATATAATAAATTTATTTCATATTATACATATTTTTATGTAACATAATTATTAGATAAATTTTATATTTATATAATTATCAATTTTTTCTTCTAATTATATTATACTATCATTTGATTTTGTTTTATATTTATAATATCTTTATAATATATAAAATTTTAATATATAATTGTTTTTATATAAGATACCTGATTTTTACATAATATAATTAAAATAAGATTAATAATTATTAATATTAATATAAATGCATGTAACTATCTTTTATTCCATTAACAAAACTTACATTTATTTTTATTGAATCTAAAATACTATAATTAAAATACTATAAAGGCAAGTACTAGCCACTACGTGGCACTTGTCTCTTATGGATCAAAAAAAAAAAATTAGAAAATTCTAAAAAATTTAAAAACAATTTTAATTATTTTTCTAATTTACTTTTTTATATTTTTTCAAATTATAAAATAAGTAAAAACCATTTAATATATGAACTTTATAAAATGCAAATATTCAAAATAATTTAAATTTCCACTTTTAACATCTTTCTAATTAACAAAAAAAGAGAAAAACATTTTTATAGATATTTTTTTTAAAAATAAAAAATATATAACTAATATATATAAAACAAGTAAAGCCATTCAATATATAAATATTAAAATAATTTAAATTTTCATTTTTAATCTCTTTCTAATTAACAAAAAAATAGACATTTTATAATTTAACTTTTCACCTTTTAACACCTATTTAATTAACAAAATTAGATATTTAAGTTATGAACATATTTTTTAAAAAGTTAAAATATATATATTAAACCAAACTATATCAATTATTTCATACATTCAAACTAACCAATTCAGTCTGAGTCTTGAAAAATACGGACAAATTTTAAAATTAAATTTATTGAAGTAGATATTTGTTTTCATTTGTTGAAACCTTCATTCAGTAAATATTGTGGTGTCACCGGATGAGGAAAAAGGGCAGAGTTCGCAAGTAAAATATTAAGAAGTAAAACAAACAAAAAAAATGGAGGGGAAAAAATATGGCGATCAACAGATGAAATCACTACAATTGTATTGCGCTGTACACAGTCAATATTAACCGTTGATGGTCCATTTTACCTCGTTCGTCTCAAATAGGATATGCCTTCGGCATAATTAGAAAAAACCTATAATTTGTAAAATGTAAGGAATAGTCATAAAATAATGAGAAACAAGAATTAGAAAAAGAAGGAAAGAAGGAACAATAAATAGAAAAGGACAGAGCCAAAGAGAAGAGACACATGAAAGAAAAACTCGACAAAACATGACGAAATAACAAACTAGAAGCAAAAATGAACTAAGCCAAAGCAATAAGCAAGAACAAATCAAAATTAACAAGAGAAAAAATAGAGAAGGGAACATACAAGAGCAGGAAAAAGAGAGGACCAAGGGATAGTATTGGTTGTTTTTACTATAACCAGGTTTATCTTCTAATCTACCTATGGAATTGCCAATTCCAATTAGGGACACCTCGAGGGACCTAGACCAACTGACGAGGACTTTAACAAAGCCTCCTACACTTTGGGATTTGCAAGACCTAGGAGGGAGATCCCTTAATGTGTTTACAACCTCTGCACCAGTATTATAAACAACATTAACAACAATAGATAATCTCATTTAATAGCTCAACATAATAGGATAATACTGAAATGAATTGGTTGTTCATCAATAATATCAACTATTTGGAGCATGAGATAACTAAAACACTTCAAAGCTTAAGATAGTCATTGATTTGTAATTTGTAGCAAGCTCTAAGAAAAGACAAACAAATACTATACCCCACAAATAAGAAAAACTTAGACCAGTGCCATATGCCATTGGAGGAGTCAAATTAATAAGCATCTAAGGATTCGTGGAAGATTTAACACATAACATATAAGATCTCTGACAATATTGCCTTACAATACCATCAATTTATATTCTAACCCAATACTACTTATCAAATCCTTATATAAACATATCCACCTATGATGGTCCCATTCACGAATTTTAATTAATTCCTTGAATTAAAGCTAAAATGAGAATCATACACACCACAATAGTGAGATGAACGAAACAACCCTTGATTATTTTATTCAAGATTTTGATATTCTTATACAATGGAGAGACATGAGTTCAAAATGAATCATTCCCATTCAAATGCTAGTACTGTCATGAAACATCAAACTCCCATGAATTCAAAACCTACTACAGAATGACACAAAACCTAACTTTCATTTTCACTGAACCAATAGGCTTTTAACAATTTTCTCTGCAACTTTACTTAGAATCGACCCAAAATTATCTAACTTGCTAACCCGTATTATTGGCCTTGAATTCCTTCTTATAGAGAATGAAGGAGAAAACAAGCATCGGGCCAGAAATACACATGTCACCGGTCACTTGGACTACCCTGTGACATTTCAAAAATCTGTTACAACAGCTAAGTCCCTGGAGAATTTTCTTGTTTATCCCATCCACTGAAAACGGTTGATGCATCAGCCAAACTTCAAGAAACATATGCCAAAATTGCCATCAAAACATAACCGGAATTTGTTATAACTGTAATGGTTGAGTTGTTATCTTCCAGTAGTCAACGTTGTCTTACTCTTCCTTGGTTAAGTATTTATCCACCCATCTTTGTTATTCTTCATCTATCGACCAATCAAAATTAACCACCTCATTCACCTTAGCACTATAAGGTGTGTATTTCACTGCTATCTGATTTGCCTCTCTCTCAAAAGACTCCAAAAATGTGTTGGTCCTAATGATCTTGTCCATAGAACTCACCAATAGGTCATAGTCTGAGTCATCACAAATCAATTTTATTTGTGCATTGATGACCTCATCTGCTCTATCCTGCCACTGCTACAGTGATTTAACATTTCCCTATGCATCAATTATATCAAGTAAAGATGTATCACTCCAATCATCAAAACTCTTTACCAATTCTCTAATTTTCCTAACCAAATCATCTAGTAAGGCTTGGAAACCCTGCAGTGACTTTACAAAAATTTGAGTAGGCCTTAATGATTGGAGCCTATTATCTGTATCAAATCTAGAGGCTTTATACATGATATCTAAATCATTGGCCCTAAGGATCCACTTATCAACTAAGGGAAAAACTACTTCCTGATCCCTAGTAATGTTCTTTATTACATCCAAAAATAAAGAATACAAATAATATACTAATGGAAATATTTCATCAACCTTTTTATTTAAGTGCCTCAAAACTGTGTCAACAACTTCACTCTGCTTTACAAGTGCTCCCTCCTCACTTGCCTTTAAAGCTGCCTATAAATCTATAATATTATTTAGCAACTGCTTCTTAGTAGGATCCATAGAGTATTCAATCTCTTCTTCAACTGGCTCTAATGTAGGACTGAAAGAAGGAGTTTGGATGGGGGACCCCAGAGTAGAAACAATTAGAAAAGTAGGAGGTATTGATCTTAATGTGGAAGGCAATGTCTTGATACCAAGAGCACTTGAGCACTCCCCAACTTGCCTATACTTTAACCTATCCACCTCAATTTGCAGCTCAACATTCCTTTGTTGCACCCTGCTGTATTCTCCAATTATAATATTGTATTTCTCCATTAAGCTATTCTTTTAGCTTCTTCCCTCTCAGTAGTCTTCTGGGCCAATTTGGCCACATTCATAGTTAGGTTTGTAGACTTTGTAGTTGAAGTTTCAGAGGCTCTCTTTATTATTAACCCTCCCCTTAGGTTTGGGCTAATGTCAGTTACATTAGGATTTTTTCCCTGAGGTGCCAATACCCAAATTTCTAGGGTCTCATACTCCTCACTAAAGGAAAAATCTTGCAATGTTGCCTTGACCTCTTCCTCAGAATTTTGCATGGGATGCTTGGATTTTAAAAAGAATTAAATGCTACTGCATCTGCTATATCCCATTCAGGAGAAATTAGCACACCAGCTTGAGTTACTAATTTCCTCCCCTCCTCAAGAGTGATGCTCTTGAATTCTTCCATCAATTCATCCTTTACTTCATCATCATTCTCTTGGTTAGACCTATCAGGTTTCAACTCTCTTCTCCTTTTGCATTTGTCCTGATATTCTTCTAGTCTCGTTCTCCATACCAGTTGTAAGAAAATCGGAGTTTTAACAAATGCATCATCATCTAAAAATGCCTTGCATGACTCCATCATCGCATCTTGCACACATTATCCCTTCACATCCATATCAGACAAAACCAATTGAGTTGACCTAGGAGGGGAAGGAATACCAACCTGCATGTCTTGATCTGTGACAATTATTTCATCCATCAGAGTCTCTTGTGCCTCTTCAACTCTTTGCCTCTTAGGGCTTGGCTCTGATGGTGGTAGTGCAAGATTATCTTGTGGCGATCAGTCCAAATCAATGATCTTTATTCCTCTAGGTTCTTTGATCTTTGGACCTAGTTGTGTTGATGCCTTCATGATTTGTTTTCCTTTCTTATCTTCCTCCTCCTCATCACTATTGTCACTCCTCCTTCTCTTATACAGAGGCCAATTCACCATGGGTTGATAAGTTGGCATTGTTTCAGCAGGCCTCACATTTGGCTTTTATATGCCGAAGTCCAACTCCAAGTTGACCTTCTTTGTCATCAAAACACCCATCATCTCCTTGAATTTGTCCATCAAGAAATTAATTTTCTTGTGGAATGGGGTGAATTCCATTAATGGATCATATTTTGGATCCATTTTATGCACAATGGCCAATAACTTCTCATATGCAATCCATTTTTCCTTGTTTAGTTCCTGCTTGTTCAAATCAAATTCATTCCCGATCAAATCCTCAGGAAAATTGAACTCATGTGCAAACCTACCACCTTTTATCTGTTGTCTAAAAAGGGAAAAGAATCCCTCAGGGTCATGTTGTTACTTGGGACCACACCTTAAATGAAAATCATCAAAAATCCTCCCAAAGTGGACCCATCCTCCCTTTGAGAACACAAAATCAAACACAACGGTATAATCAGGGAAAAGAGTCCCTTTTCCCTTCCATGATAGGTTGTCTTCATGAATACAACCTATTTTCCACATAACCTCAAAAAATACCACTCTTGCTGGCACATTGAATGGGAGGATATGTGGGGTTCCTTGGAAGCCATACACCCTTAAAACAGTGTTGACTGGGTACAAGATAATGTCACTCCAGTTGTGACAAACTTTTAAATCTCTCTTCCTCCCCTTCGGTCTAAGAAATTCATGTAAATCCTCGGGGATCCCACGTACATTTACTGTCAACCGATCCCTAAGTCTAGAAGCAAAGCAATTGTCAAATTGCACAAAACTGGTACTCTCCCTATTGTATGATAATTTTGCAGTCAAAGGTTGCATCGGTAATCTTTCTCCATTTACCTCCTGCCTCAACTCCATCTTCTTTGAGAAGAAGTTAGCATTCTTGTACAAGAACATGTACATCATCAGGGAATACCAAAAGAATGGAGTGCCTGCATCCCCTACATGCAACTTTAACAGCCCTTCATGTATCTTCTCTGCCATAAAAGATACAAAATCATAAACCACAAACAATATAGGGTGTTGTATTTGCGCCCCCATAAACATATAGGCAATTGGCATTACTGTGTTAGGGTTAAAACCCAAAATTTTGCACAATGAATAAAAGGCAGCCAAGAAATGGTTTGCAAAACAACTTAGCCTGAAAGGATCTTGCTCACTTGGACTGATATAAATCCTTGAACTACCTACCCTTGCCAGATGAGGAGGAAGCAGTTTCAACCTAAAAATTGACTTTGACTTTGCATACTCCTGCTTCATCTCCTCAAGATTTATCTGAATCAAGAATGGACTAGGTTTGCTCAGGTCAAAAACTTGTTGAATTTCTTCCCTGTTTATACTTAATAAAATCCCTCCATCATTATCTCTAATCACTCTCGTAACAGGGTCATAACATACTGCCACCACCCTGAGAAAATCCACATTGGGGAACACATTTGGCACCACCAACTTCCCCATTTCATAACTCCAACCATTTGAGAAAGGGTGAGCCAAATTTCATTGTCCATACCACAGCCTAAACATCTCCAGACCAGTCATCGGAACCCTAGCATCTGCAATGTTGGAATTCTTGCATACTAAGCCTTCACCTAGGGTACTTCCATGCATCAAAACCAAACCCCACTTCCTATCATTTGTTGACAATGGGAGTTGATCCAAGAAATCATCATACAAATTCCTCTGTAAATAATCAACATGGCCAGAATGTTGCTTTAGCGGTGCCATCTCAAGTAAACTAGGGCTTCCTTAAAACTTCAAATCTTTCGAACAGACTAGGGCTATATAGAAAACAAAATTATAGCAAAACCTTACAATTTCTTACAATTCAACTAACAAATAGCCCTAAAACAACTATCAACAAGCTTTCTGACAAGCACACCACAATTCTTCTCGAAATCTCAATTAAATTTACCAGGAAGCACAAAAAACAAATCACGACGTTTATGCTTTGTAGAAGACCAAATCCTTGTTGTGACAGCTTGCAACTTTGTCCTTGGCTTTGAAAATGCTTTCACAAAGGTGCTTGAATACTTTGTGAGAAAATAGAGTGAAATAAAATCACTTTATGTCAATCAAATCGAGTCAGTAGACATCTCGTCTGCCAAAGCTTACTTGTATGTCGCACCAACGGCTCCAATCGCATTTGATGCTAATTCAAATTCCAATCGTTGATCATTCACTTTTGTCAGATCATCAAATGGTTGCCTTCAAAAAGGTTGACATAATCTCCATCTTAGCACCAAGGGCCTGCCACATTATGCATCACCAAAGAAATACATGTAGCACGGGCCAGTGATATCACAATCAGTAAACACCTTGCATCTTTTGATCACGTGATGGTGGGCAACCGTTGATCTCCACCATCGGAAATCATGTTCACTCAAGATAGTCACCAATGTTGAACATAACTATCAAGCAGCTTTTTCATCGAGATTATAACATCTCCGTTGATCTTGAGCACGTGCATCTTGTAGCCACTTTAGTAACCTGTCGTATAACACATTAAAACTCGACAGATATATTAAAGTAATTTGATTATCTTTTCGACATCGCCAGCTGAGACACATGGTTCTCGCCCATAATAATGCAATCAGTTGAGACTCTGTAGTGAGGTCACCACAAGATTGCGGAAAACAGTTGAGATCAACTGACGGTTGATCGACGGTCATTTAAAATTGTTCCCTACAAAAATAAAACATTTATTAAATGGACAAGGGGACACCGCCTAGGCCGACAACAAATGATAGCTTAAATTTATATTTAAACGTGGGGCACGAGCCAACTTAGACTTAGGGAATATTAAAGTCGGGCGAAATATCTAAAATAGTTTATTAAAAGGGGCCTGGCCTAGATGAAGCAATGGGGCATAAGTTGTTCTAAAACCCACTCCAAAAGGTAACGACCGAATAGATCCCACCCAAGGCATGACAGTATGAAGTCATATCGAGCTTACATATGTCTTACCGCTCGGAGCACAAGGAAATATATCAGCTAGACTAGAGTCATCGAAGTAAGGTTCCTGAAGTCAGCCTAAGACATTCATCCAGTCTTGTCAATAAAACAAAGGAGGATTCTGTCGATGGGACAATGTTATCGGGAAGAATTCGAGGAGTCATGCTGACCTTCCACAATACACTGACAGGATTGGACTTGGCAACATTTCTAGAGAGAATTATTATTGAAAGGACATGTTTCATGGTTTCACCGATGAAGAAATTCATTGGTGAGACAAACTTCAATGGGGAAAGATAAGAAGGTCACAACGAGTGTAGTTCCATCAGCAAGAAAATCATTATGTCTCAGTGATTAGAATTTACGAAGGAAATATCTCGGTGAGATACGCATCTCTGAAGTAAGATGAGGATTGTTTGTCAGACTTGCTAAAGTCATAGCGATAGGTTGCTTCGGTGGGAGTTGTAGTGATATACTTAAGACCAAAAGGGTAACTTTTGGGAAGACTTAAGGTGTCGGGGAAACTACAAGATGTCCTAGCGGGTGTTTAATGAACGTTGGTGAAGGCTCCAACAAAAGGATCACCCGAGATTTGAAAATGTTTGCCTGAAAAATTACATAATGTGACAGCGAGAGTTTTGAAAAAACCATCTACGCTTGTGTTTTAGCTAAAACACTAATGGCACCACATAGCATAAGTAATTTCAGGAATCAAGATGAATTCAATTGAAAACATCATTACAAAATTGATAGCAAAAGAAGCAGAGGAGCGAGCAAATGACCAGGGTATTTTCTCAGTTCAAAATCTCGGGCAAAAAATAGTAAGTTCTTCATACCTTAAATTTTCAATTTTGAAGAATGGAAGCCACTAGTTCAGGAAAATCGAAGGGTAGAAAGTATGGGGAAAGTAGTCAGTCGAAAGGGAAAAAGTAGAAAACTGAAATTCAGCCAGAGGGTACTAAGCGTAAGCTGAATCAAGATCTTATCGACCAACTACCTGGCTCTGGACCCAAACCCAAACACTCTACACAACTTACCGTAGAAGTGGATAAACTAGATGATAAATGTAAGCTCATAGGAGATATTTGGACTCCAATAAGAGGTTATGAATTGTTTAGCTCTCATTACTATCGGAGGAATCGCTTTGAACCAGTATGTAACCCGTGGAAGCTTATTCTGGGAAAGTTAGTTTTCCTTAATGTTTTTGTCGATGTTGAACTGGTGAAATTATTGGCCACTCATTATAATTTGAGACTTAAAGCTATATGTGACCCGTTTGGGAAACCATTGATACACATATCAGAGGATGCAATAGGCGAAGTCTTTAAATTGGAAGGGGTATGCAACAAAAAGATTATATGTGAAGAGCTGGAAAAAGAATTTGGAAGGATGGACACCATTTACAAGGGTTGGAGATTGCCCTTGCACAGAATTAGACATGGTGGTAAACAAATTCTACTAGAAGATAGTGAAGGACCCCCATTCCATGTAGATCTTTTTGAGCCCTATATGAAATACACTTATTTATCGGTGGGTCAAGTATTGGGAATGGAAGTCCCTAAGTATATGGCAATTGTGCCCATGGTAATTTCAGCAGATATTCAGTATCACAACTCTAGACCTTTTGATTATGCCTCATATATTTTTAAAGGGCTCGATTCTAGGTTGATGGTAATAAAAGGTGGAGCCTCTATCTTACACCTCAGGAATTACTCACTGTTGATGCACATAGTGTTGTACTTCGGACAGGAACTAGGGTTGTGGCCTCAGGAGATGAGAATTTCATATTTTGATAAGGAAGGCATGTCATTACCTATTCAATCATGGACTGATGTTTGGGACAGCAGGTTTGCTAACTCTAGTTTTGTATGCTTTGAAGAATTTTTTGTGAAACCATTGTACAAGTTTTATAATCATCCATGTGCTTATTCTTGGTCTGATGAGATAAAGAGGTTTCTCAGGCCCAAATATTTCAATGGACCAATTAGCCACAATTGGGGAGATTGGTATTGTTTGGAGAATGCTGCCATGATTAGGGTTTATTTATTCGAAGATGCCCCATTCATTTTGCCTAAAACGGTTCCCGATAGGATTGCGTACTTGGAAATTGTTAGGCAAATGGATTTTTCTAGTGTTATGAATTTAAGTTATTTTGGAAAACAAGCTTTTATTCCCAGTACACTATGCTTTGATGATTTTACTATGTTAGCAAAGGAAGGGTATAATCTGATTTTGGATAAGTTACTGCAATATAACATGAAAAGAGGACCACTAAGAAAGAATTTTGATCCAGAAGGGTATATCAATTCTGCTAAACAAAGGATAAACTTTGGAGGGTATCACCATGTGCCCTACCAATTTGATGATATGATTAGGAACTTGGAGGTAGAGGAAGTAGAAATGTGGTTGAACAACATAATCAAGATTTGCAAGATATAGAGTTGTCTTCTGAAGAAGAGACATCTGAGGCTAATGTACCATAGCATCTACCTAACAAGATGTCAAGGTTGAGAACTCGGGATTATGCCTGTCCTGCCAAGGATTTGAATATTGAAGAAAGTGTAGATACAGATTCAAGGCATGTAGAATATAAGTCCTTTGTAGTAAATGATGAATTTATAAAATCTCCAGAATTTAAGACATTCCTATGTAGACAAAAGGGAAAAGAGATAAGAGAATTGGTTGACAATGTCATACCAGGTAATGAAGAATGGTTGTTGAGTAATTTCAAAACTGATGTGGAAAAGAAAGATGGCAAGTATGACCCCTGAAAAGGGAAGGGAAATTCTAGAAAGTTTTTGTGTCATGATTTTTCCAGGATTAGATCTCAATTATGCAATAGTCTTTGACAGTTTCTTGAAAAATAGTAATGCTACCCACAAGTTTAGCCCGGAAAAGGTGACAGAGGTCTAGGCAGGATCAAAGTACAATCTAGATGAAGAGTCATTAATGATCTAGGCCTTGTATCCACCTCATAGGAAATCAGTTGTCATTGATACTGAGAAGGCATTCGGGCATGTTATGACCCTAAAAGTCGGGGAGGTTGATCATATGGTGATAGCAGAGATTGGGATCCACGTAGAAAAACTAAACAAAGCTCAAATACAGGCATTGATCAAGGAAAAGGAAATATACAAAACTAACCATGAAAGAATCTTGAGAGAAAATGAGCACCTAAAGGATTTATTAGGAGTTACAATGGGGTCAACCAAGCTACTCACCCATGGTGAAATTTCACAAAAAAAGGATCATTGGGAAGGGTCGAGTGCATATTCTCAAGGAAAGTATGACACACTTGTTGCAGTGATTAAGAAGAGACAAGCCAGTCTAACAACCTGGTTGAATAAGCTTTGGGGAATATACTCACAAAACTTTGATGCGTTATGAGAACACAAAATAATGGATGGTAGGATCCTAGAGAAGCTCTAGGAAATGAACCAGAGGGATGCTCCTGATAAAGTTGCAATTAAGGCTACAAATCATCTTATGAATAAGCATAAAAATTTCTTTGAAGAATTGTGAGGGGATGCACAGGGAATAATCGATGCCACCAAAAAGGGATTGACTACATTCTTTGATGATAGAGGGAGATTAAAAGAAATGACTAGGTGGAAAGATGAAAGTGAGTCAGTACTGCAGGAGATTCTGAAGATGGCAACGGGGAAAGATATAACATTAGATGAAGATGTGAACGGAATGAGAAGATGATGAAAATGGAGATCACAATCCGAAATGCATTGGGAGATGCAGATACGCATGAGCACCGAGACTACTTGGATCACTTATCGAAAGTTCACTTATGGCTTAACAAAGCCTAATTAATTTTTAATTTTATTGTTGTTTCAAGCACAAGACATTTTTGAAAAGACGTGTCCTTTCATACGGTTGATGTATAAATATCCATTTTTGGTAGAAATGACTAAGGGGGTAGTAGTAGAATAGAAGATAGATAGCAAGAAACATAATATTTCAGAATGTTTATATCCAAAAGGACCCTGTTGCATGTATAACATTTTGAAGGAGATAATGAAAGATTTCTGATTCGGTGGTTCCATTCTAGTATCAACTGTTTGTTGAATTTCTGCAATTGTTTAATTGTCTCCAACCTAATGTTTCTTGATTATTTAAGTTGAAATATCAAGTATATGTTCAATTTATCAGTGCACATTTGTTGTATCTGTGTGATATGATTAATTGGGTTCTTTAAAGAAGAATTAAATTCCTTTTAGTCAATTACAGTAATCTGGGAATGTTATTTGGATTAGTAAAAAGAATCAGATAATTAGGATTGATATTCTGCCTCCAGTAGGGTTTATCAATCACATTCTTGCATTTTTATACCAGTTATAAACTCATACTTGTATGCCAACAATTAGAGATTTTGCTAGATAGAAGCCATTCATCTAAGACTTTCATTTGACTCTGTTTTACCCAACAAGACATTGGTCTTCCCTATTTCATTATTTAGTTTTATCCATTTTATTTAACATCTGTTAACTAAACATATTAGATTTTCCCTATTTCATCATTTGATTTCATCCACTTTATTTGACATCTGTTAACTGAACATATTAGATTTCACCTTGATATTGCTTATATAATTTATACCAAATTAAGATCACATTTCTTCATTGTCAAATTGCCATTGTGGATAGATTGGTCAAGTAGGAAACATAGTTCAAATCTGCATCATTCACCCAACAAGGCACTGGTCTCACGCTTTCATCTTTTAGTTTATCCATTTTATTTTTTGCATATGTTAACTGAACATATTCTAATATTACACATACACTTTATTAGTATTATATATGTTCACTGTAAGATTGCCATTTAGAATAGATTGTTGTAAACAAAATCTAGTTTCAATGCCAAATGTAGCAATTTTTTTGTTGCTTTTGTCAAGTTTCATTAACCAAGCTATTTAGTGGGATGAATAAATTTGTGTTATGACCCTTTCTCTCTTTAAAATAATTAGATAATATTAGGGAGATCAAGAAGGGGAGAAAACTAAACTCCTTCAAAATAGGGGTAGTTGTGGGTTTGTTGGTTTTATTTGTATACTATATACTAGTTCCTCTAGGATAAATAAGTCACTGTAGAAATGAAAGATGTTTGATTATCTACCTAATATTGTTTTGTGTTTTTGAAATGGAAGAGATCTACAACTCTATAGAAATTGCTATATGCTAATGGTCAAATTATTAGACTATTTAGATCATTTTAATTGACTACTACATAATAGTTTGTGTTGAAAGAATTGTTTCCATTCTTTATAGCTTTTACATTGGAATACAAATCATATTTAATTTCATGCAAATATACTTCTTTCATAAAGATGTTTGTTTTATTTTTCCTTGCTATTTTCATCTTAAAATTTAAATAAATGTATTCTATAATATAGAATTATTTTCAAATTGGGACAAAAGGAATTCTAAGAGATATATTTAATCATAAATTTTACAATCATAAATATCATTTAATTTGTATGTTGTAACTTCAATACTTTTAGTTAAAATAAAAATAACTTAGAGTTATATACACATATAGTTAAATTGGCAAAGTTGTTTGTCCATTTTATTTTTTACATCTGTTAACTGAACATATTCTAATATTACACATACACTTTATTAGGATTATATCTATTCACTGTAATATTTCCATTTTGAATAGATTTTTGTAAACAAAATCACATCACTTAAGTCTGCTTAGTTCACAAAGGTAGACCCACCTAGGTTTGGTAGCACCTAAAGAGAAGAAGGTTCAAATCATTTGGCCTTGTTTGTTACCCTAAAATGTATCAAGAGATTGGAAACCTCTTGAGGTATTATTACCTACATTTTTGAGAGCTAACAGCCTCCAAACCTCCAAATCCACAAAAAAATCCACTTGTACGGCCAAATTCTTGCCAAACCAAAAAACCCTTGTTTTAGACCAAAATCATGAGGGTTTATTGAATCTCCTACTTCCACAACATCCCAAACCTCAAAACCAACTCACACACAACCCATTAGGTTTGTACATGGGAAAAAATTCATAAAATCAGATCACCCATACATATTTTGTTGAAACCTAGGCTTGAACTTCTCATTTCACATGCTTTTCTTCACAAAACTCTTGAGGACAGCAGCTATACCTTCTTTATTTCTTATCCTAATCCCTATTAATGCATACTAAAATTACAACAGTACCCATGGGGCCTCTTACACAACCTACAGTAATCAAAAAAAGTGTAAGAGCCCCTTTATATCATGTTTGGACTACAAAACCCTCAAAAATAGGGTAACCGGGTTGTATGCAAAGAAATGAAGCTTTCTAACTCAAATCAATGCCTTAAGCCCTCAAATTAGATTCAAATCAAAGCTAACACATATCTTCAGAACATGGAATTCATTTCACATCAAAATATGGTTGTATGTGACCATACAGTGCTACAAAACAGGAAAAATACATAAATTTTGAAGAAAAACATAGATTTTGGAATGTCAAGAGCTTGTATTTTAAATCCTCAACCATCAACAACCTTTATAATAATCACTTTATGAGGTGTAGGTGCTCCTGCACCACTACCCCATCCAAAAATTTCTCACATTACACAAAGCCACAATGTTCGTCCAAGATAAGCCAATCAAATCCTATCTTATGTGTCCTAGTAATCAAATTGGAGATGATCCTAAAAATGACTGTGAAGGGTGATTGGTCTAAAAAATCTAAACGACTTTGCAATTATTTAACTACTACGATCAATATGTCATCTTTCATGAAATTTCCCAAAACACTATTCATTATGATCATATGGAAATTTCTAGGAGAGCTACAATAGTTGTAACATCATGAATTAAAATTAAACATTAAAAAGTACATCATGAATTAATTATGTAATGGCATAAAAATTAAAAACATCATGAATTAATTATGTAACCACATAAGTAAAATATAATTCTATCAAGAAATTAATATCAAATAGATAATACAATCGCATAACTCATACATTTCAATGTCATTGATCTTCTTCTTCATCCAAGTCTTTGTTTGTATCATCCGATCCAGATTCGACATTGTAAGGATTGGTCATATCATCATCGTCATCATTGATATCAGTTTCGATAATATCATCATCCACACGGATATCATCTTCATGAACATTAAATCCTACATCATCATGATCTAGTTCCTCCTCTTCGACATCTTCGTCAGGCACATCATCAACTAACTGTTGATCTTGATCATCATCTACATCATCTTCTATTTCTTCAGTACCTTCTTCTTCCACCACATTATACTTTACTGGCCTTCCTCTTGGATCATGTCTAACAACATATGACCAACCCAGTTTACTTGGAACCTCTGAGTAAAATACCTGCTCACATTGGCTTGGAAGAACATAGGGCTCATTTCCAGCTCGCTCAAAATACCTTGTATTAACCATGGTAAATCCATTATCATGTTCAATAACAGTTCTCTCGGGATCATTTTCATTCAATCATAGCTTGTGCCATAGGATGACGAGCAAAACTAATTTGAAGGACTTAAAGTCACACTCAAGTATATCATCCAAAATCCCATAGTATTGATTTTCTAAGACTTTTGGATGTATGTCGCTTCTAAATGAAACATTAGTCACCTATAAAAGACTGCAGTTATCCCAGAATCACAAGTTTTCTTCGTGTCATCCAACTTTTTGATTCAAAATTTATGACCATTGCACCACATAGCCTTGTGGTGTTTCACCTTCAATATCTCAAACATGTAAAAATTATTGCAATATCATCAGTTGATAAACATATTTATTCTTGGCCGAACGTATGCAAAGAAAAAAATCTCAACATATATATACATCAATATAATTGAAAATAATTAAATAATATGGGTGATTAATATATTTGTACGTACCTGTTTATCTCTTAAACCATATGCTAAATCAATTTCCCTTGGTGTAACATTGGAATCTCCATTACCATGAGCTTCTTTAACCAATGAAGCCACACCATCCCATATTACTGCACGACCAAATTGTTGACATCATCCAATCCATACCGTCATCCAATCAAGATTTTTTGCGGCATACAAATGTAGTGCATCCCACTCTTGACCAATTGTATCAAAAAAATTTGAAATTCACAAACGACGTATACTTAGTTAATTACCACGGTATACGACCTTAATTTATAATTGATGTATATCGAAGATTAATAATTAAATAAGTACAATATAAATAAAAACCAAATGTAAAATTTATTCTAATTAATCTCCATGACAATCTTATAATTACCTGTCACTTTCCTCAATCTACCTTTCCCCATCAGGTACTCCCCTTTGAATTCGTTAATGGATTTGAGATCCCAAATGCGATCTACATGGATATTTGTTGTAAACTTAGGAAGATATTCAGTAATGTACACCATAGTCTAGTATACCATATATCCCTCCACCATAGAACCCTTAGGATGTGCTCTTTTTCTAACCAAAGCCTTCAAAAATTTCAAGTGCCTCTCAACCATCCACATTGACCTTCTGTGTACAGGTCCACACAATTCAATCTCCTCAACTTGGTGTATGAGGTAGTGTTCTTGTGCATTAAAAAATGTCGAAGGTAGACACTTTTTAATTTCACATATTAGACACGGAATTTTTCTCTTCCAATCAAGTATATCTTCTTTATGGATTGATTTAGATGGCAGCCATCTACAAGTGATTCAAGGCACAAATATATTAACGAGATTTAACAAAAATATACAACGAATTGAACAAATATCACTATTTACCTAATGTATTTTCCAAGATCATATATAGCTTGCTTAACATTGTTGTCAAAGTTGTCTGGGAGAGATAGAGGTAGAACGTACTGCAACAATTATAAAATGATATTTTCAATATTTTTCCAAAAGTAGTAAACATAATACACTGAAAATTACATGCAATATACAAATATATATATAATATACCAGAATAATTACCTTAATGAAGGTATGCCAATCATGCATTTTCATCCCTGACCCAAATTCACCTTTCTTTGTTATGATATTGTTTATGTTCGCAGCAAATCTTATGGGAAATCAAATTTTTTGTATGACTTCTTTTATAGCATTGCTTTGCTACTCCATTAATAACCAAGGAAGGGAACTTATATTAATTTGGTCTCCATCGCTATTTAATTGAATGACATTTTTCATTGCATGATTGGCTTCCTGAATGTCACTACAAATTTTGACGATTTTTTCTTTGTCATGCCTTCCATCCAATATTTTCCATAACGTTTATGTCATATTCTTTCCTATATGCATTGTATCAAACAAATGCACAATTTGTAGCTTCTCATAGTAGGGAAACCTACTAAATTGGCTGGGATAACTTTCCAGTCCCTCTAGAAGCTGACCATTAATGCCTTGACAACCTTCATGAAGCATATAAGCTAAACAAATTAACAACGACAATCATTTTCAATTACACCATGAGTAAACACAACACAATATAAAAATATAAATTCAAAACATATCATATATGAGAGATAAACAATTTGATCCGATGTATAACCTTGACGATTAATTCTATTATATTCCAACTTTCATAGGCAAGGTGTCATTCTTTGTGGTTTTGATGTAGTCTCTTCTTTCCCATTGAAAAGGTGTTTTTCAGTAGTTCGATACTTATGATTTATGTGGAGGAAGTTCCTATACTCATCAAACACCTCCTTTCCTAAACTTGTTGAACGACGAGATTTCATCTTTGGACCATAAATTGGACATGCAAATTTTCCCTCTGTTTGAAGACCTGCAAATCATATATAATTGGATTAAATATGTCAATTTTTATAATTATATATAATGAATAGATTATTTTAAAAACATGCATGATATCTACTTCATAAAATTAAATATCGTTAAAGTCATGTAGTCGAACGTTATAACATACCAAAAAAATGTGTTAGCCCTGGGGCATCATGAATTGTCCATACAAGCATTGCATGGAATTTAATTATCTTTGTTCTATTGGTCTAGATACGCCATACATAGTGACGTCATTCCATAACTTTAGTAACTCGTCAATAAGAGACTCGATATATACATTCATATCTTTAACTTGGTACTTACCTAGTTGAATGAACATAAACATTACATAATTATTATAACCATTTTACTACAATATATATAAATCAATGTACATGACTATTAAATGAAAAAAATGTGTCATTATGCAACAAATAAGACAAATGAGATGCTACTACGTTAAAGAAAATTGATGTAAACAATTTATACTTGGAACAATCATTGCCAACATTATGTGCTCCCTCTTTATTGACATCCATGGAGGAATGTTATTGTTGATAAAAAAAACAGGCCACATCGAGTAAATAGATCTCAGCTCTCCAAATGGATTGACACCATTTGTTGTCAATGAAAGCCTGAGATTACGAGGTTATTATTTAAAGTGTGGCCATTTTTCCTTCATGTCCCTAAATGCAGAACCATCTATAGGCATTCGAAGAATTTCATCTCCACTTCTATTATGTGCATGGTAATCCATAAATTGCGTTAAGCTTTCGCACCTAAATAATTGTTGCATTTGTGGAATAATGGGAATATAATGAAGAACCTTGTGAGGCACCATTTTTGATAGTTGATCTGTTTGATATCTACTAATATGAAATTTTGGGAATTCTGTTGCAAATTCATGTTGTTTAAGATATATAATATGATCATTGGGACATGCATCTATTTCTTGATACTCCATTCCAATATCTTTCATAATACCAGATAAATCTCAATATGAGGGAGGTAAAATATTTGATGGTGGTAACAAAAATTCAACAATCAATCTACAGCAAAAAATAATTGTTAATATAAAGAATATTAATGGTACATATTTCATCCTTTATTTACTAGTTATGAACTACCAACAATTAAAATAGATGAAAAAAGATGAAATATATGACATACTTTAACATCCATGAGATTTCTATGTTGGATAAACCATTCATAGCCTTCAAGTTCACCAGCAACAATGTAGCAGAGAGAAGAGTTATTTGGGAGCCTTCATAAAGGGGCTTGTATGCCTTCTCAAGTATACGTAAATCATAAACATCATCAAAGTTATCTCGATCAACATGATCAGCTGTGCCACTAAATGTGTCATGGATCAATGTATTTGTACCATAATCTTCAACTGTGTTTTTTGGCGTATGATCATCTTCTTCCATAGCATCATTAACTTCATCTTCGATATTCACAGCTCCATGTTCCTCCACTTGCAAAACCACATTCTCTGGGTCGTGATAATCCATATCATGTGCCCTAGGGCGCCTCACCTTTATAATAATGACAAACACAAATAAACCATGATCATGATTAAGTGATTTTATATATTTATAAAATTTTAAAACAATATAAACATTTACAAATTCAATCAATATAAACACATATAATGAAAAAATTACCAATGGATGATAACCATGCCCCCCTTCAACATGACCATGTTGCCTACAATTTTTCTCACTTGTTGTGATTAAAATTCTTCTCTTCTTTAAGCCCTTGCAATTATTGCAAGGAAAATAAAATTTCCCATCACCCTTTCTTTTCAATCTATCCCATAATCTATCAAGTGACTCTTCATTTTGTTCTGGACTAATATTATCTGGCATGATTTTTCTTTACCAAGCTTGAATATTTAGATCTTCAAAAAATATCAAACTCACTCCAATATTTTTTAATCATAGACAAGTAACAAAATCTAATAATTATGATATTTTACACCCAAAAAAATCGCCATGCAACCACCCCTACAAAAGAGAAGATAGTCTAAAGTTAATGACCCCAAAAAACACTTTAAAATGCTAATTCCAGAAATTAGTAAATTCTGATTTTACTATGATTTCCAACTATTAGACTCCTAAAATCAAAATATTGAACTTTCACAACAAAATCTGGAAATGAAATTATGAAAATGCACAAGTCTTAAAATGAAATCTGATAAGATGTTGCTTTAAAATATGATTTTCAAACCTGAAAGTACAAATCTAACTTCACAAATGAATTCTAGAAATAAAATAGTATGGCATAATAAAGAGTTTCATTTGAAGTGGACCACCCTATTATATGCCTTGATAAAGTTAAAAGATCTATGAATTTTATCTACAATATAGCCTACATATTCATTAGTCTTATTCACATGCTTGCTTTGGATATCAATAGGAAACACCACTAGATGGCCTCCTTGAAAGTTCAATCCATTAAGGGAATAATGAAAGGGTCTTCCTTAATGATTACATCCATCTGACAAAAATTAGTGTATGGTTGAATAAGGATGATATCATTTTGAAAGAATAAAATGATTGTTGAGACCGATCCTAACATATTTATGTTGAATCCAATACATACAAATAATCTTGTGTAGACCTTCACTTCCACACTCTCGACAAAATTGTTTTGTAAGGACAACACTTCATTTGCCTAGTTTTGTAGGTTAAGCTAAATATTGTTCTCACAAGCAACTTCAAATGTCTCATACACTTCCATCTACTTATGAAGCAAACCTCTATCTAAATTAACTTCACCATTATAATAGTGCTTCAAAATATCATAGGGCCATCCTCTAGTTTTATATTTCAAATCTATTGCCATTTGTATTGAATTTTCTTCCATCCATGTAATTCATGTCTGTGGTTACAATGTTTATTCTAGAATCCATATAAAACTTCCTCCCTCCTATTGACATAGAATCAGTATGGAACACTATCTTGACTTTTAAGCTAAATATTAAAATTTGGTTAGAGCTTATATTATGCAAAGGAGAATAAGAATAAACCATAACATTATCAACAATTGAAATAGATAAGGGGTCACTCTATTCCACACATATTCACATAGACAATGAACATGATATTTGGGGTTCCTACTCTTACTATTTTTCTGTTTATTTATATAATAATAAGGTTACACTACAATATTTTTGTTCTCTTTTTATCTACTCTAACTCCTATTTCCTCTGATACATTCAATCATACTAGTATTATGCTTCTTGTAAGAACATTATATCACGGCTGAATGAAAACAATGTTCAATGCCATGAGGCCCAAATGATATTCATGCAATTGTCTTGAAATGTCATCAAACTGAGACTAGTCATTGTTATATAGTATCAAAGTTTCATTGATACTATTGGTCAGTATGATTTCTCATGTGAATTGATTAAAGATTGATAACCTATATATTCATAGGGTCCAATCATTATGTTTGACAGTGTATTGGCCAGTTTACTGCCCAATGCTATTTGCAAAATAAAATATAGTAAAATATAAAACATTGATCTTTTCTATCTACTCCACTGTAAATAATAAATACTGTAGAAATTTCCTTCCAATTTGAGTGTTGGAAGTCTTTATTATTTATAGTGGAGTAGATAGAAAAGATCAATGTTTTATATTTTAATATATATTATTTTTCATTGTATTTGATCAACAAATATAGTTTGATGATGATTCTTTGACTAGTGCTACAATATTAGTATCTCAGGGTTATATATATGAAAATATAAACTACATTTGTATGATGCTTTATGTTATAACCATGTCCACTAGTTATCACCATAGTAGTTATTATTATGTATATGCAATATAGGGATACTATAGAGGTAAGGAGCAATGAGCAAAGAGAAAAGATTTAAGGAAATGGACTTCAAAGAAAGGCATGACACTTTACTATAGATTCCCAAAAGGAGATCACAGTCATGACTATTCAAATAAACAATGACTAGTCCATGTCATAACCATGAAGGGGGCATTGAAATTAATAATAACAGTGATAGGGTAGTATGATGAACTTTAAAAGATACATAAAGAAAAGTAACTGAGCAGTCAAGAGGGCTTTTAAAACATCAGAAATCTTGTCAAGGGTTAATTTTCTTCATAGTAGTATGGTAAACTAATAAATATTTCCATCTCACAAAGATTCAAAAGAGGACAACCTACAAGTGTATTAAGGAGTGCATGGATAATATCTCAAGCAGATACCACAATTAATTTATTCAAGTTTATGCAAAGCCATTGAAATCAAATGAATAAACTCATGCATAACCTAAAAGACAAAGGATAGTCAAGTTGCTAGAGGGAAAGTATCACAGAGGATATGGGATCATTTTCAATAGAGATGTGATGCACTTTTACATTTTTTTCTTTATTTTTCCTAATAAGGTCAAATACTTTATTTTAGTGTCTAAATCTACCACATAGAGATTAAATATGCTTCCTCTCAAATAAAGTTGAATTATATAAACAATAGTCAGATGCCTCCCTTAACATAAAGGACAATCTAAAGCACTAAGGAATTGTATATCCTTTATAAGAGATTGCTTTTAACCAATTAAAATCTTGAGAGGGTAATACACAGGTTGCAAGGAAAGTTAAAAATTTATCATAAGTAGCTCAATCCAAAAGGAAAAAATTAAGCATGGAAAAGCATGGGTAGGTTGACTAGCTTCACTAAAATCACAAGTTATTTTTTATAACATCTTACCTAGATATTACTTGATAAGGTAAGGAGTGCTCTTTTCCACTCAGTTTCATATGGTGGCATATTTTCACACAAATCACCAAATTGTCAAATAACTAAATAAATTGTATTACTTAATAAAGTTTTAACATGCCATTCATGTCAAAATCAACTCTTCTTACCACAAAAAGTTTGGTTTCCAATTTGATAGGTTCATCTTTTGATTCATGTACCAACTTTTGAAGGAATTTGGCAGCTTATACTTCTACATGAGGAGACAATTTCATCTTGTAAATTGTTCCAAAGTACAAAACAAATAGAAATCATATAATCTACATGATAGTTATAGCTTGCTAGATGTTTGGCAGCATCTAAAAATTTTAAGTGAACTGAGAAAAATAGAGAGGCCTTGACCTTCATTTTTTCATTTTTCAATTTGTTGCTCTAAATATCTCACAATATTTACAAATTGGTTGATTTCTTTCTTTCTTGTTCAAATCAAAAATAGATACATTTGTATAGAGTCAATATGAATTCAAGAACTTCAGGTAACAGATATACCATAACTGCTTGTATAAGACACTGGCATCTAAGGTCTAAAATCTATTTCTAAAACTTGGCAAAGGGAAAAATACATCTTTATGAAGTAGTCTTCAAAAATATCATAGCCAAATGGCTCTAACTATCCACTATCAAACATTCCCAATTCTTTGTTCAACCCTCTAGGCCTGAATCTTGATAGTTATTTCACTCTGTAGCTATCCCTATGTGTTTGATATTATCTAGTTATGGCTCCCAAATCTATTGAAAATTGATCATTAGGGTTAAAATTCAAACCTTGCAAATTTAATCTTGTCCAAATCCATCAAGAATTTTCCATCAGTTGTAAACAATTCCCTTATAAAGAATTCCCTTATAACATCGAAAAAAGGGTCCTTAGCCTTTTTTCTGCTTGTTTATCTCCTTGCGGATTTTGGACTTAATGTCACCTTGATCTAGTGTTGTGAGGTGTTTTACACATCCACATTAGGTCTTGTGCCCTTTTTAAGCTAATTCCCTTAACTCTGCCCTAATTTAATGTAGTAAAATGTATTTATTTACATCTTCACATTGAATTTAGGAGGATTGTAAATAAAGTGGACCTAATCTAGTTTTGTAATGTGTCTTACACATTCACATGGGATTTAGGGCCCTTCTAAGCTAAATACACCCAATTTTTTCTTAAATTAGTGTTGTAAAGTGTATTTATCTACACTTTCACATTAGATTTTGGGCCCTATTGCATTTATAACCTTTAAATCATCATTAATAGGCCCCTATGACCCCATACTATGCATCCCAAGGCTTATTTTGGTCAAAGACCTAACAAAATCAATATAAAAAATTAATTTATTCATTCCCCGACAATTAGCCCCCGAAATAGCCCCTGTGGGACCCATTTGCCACTTTGGGAGAATGAGTCCCATCTAGATGGGACTCATTCACCCAAGATGGTGAATGAGTCTCATTTGAGCTATTTTTTAGGTTTGAGCGGGAAAAAATGGGTTTTAAATTTAAATTTCTTCAATGTCAACCTTGGGAATCAAATTACAGTCCTATGAGTGGCTTGCCTATGCAAACAGGCTTCCAAATTATTATTTTATCCTAGCATTCTAAGGAATCCAAGCAACATCATACTTGCATTTCATCAATTCAAGCATTCTAAGGTCATCAAGATAGATTTCAAGATCATTCAAAGGAAAGATTCTTCATCAATTGTTGTAGCAAATCAAGATCCATCATCATATCAAGCATCAAGCATGTTAGTGAGCTAGTGTTGTGATGTAGCATTGAAGATCCAAAACCAAGAATTTCCTTATTCTTATTGTCAAAGATCAAGATCTACATCCTTCATGGTCATTTCATGTTGATTTGCATATTTACAAGACATAATTCAAGGTATTGTTTTCCATTATTCATGTTCTTTGCTTCATATTTCATTATTTCATCATTTGGTTTAATTACCTAGATGGGGTTTGACCAAGGCAACCCCCATTCCTTGGCAATCAACATTTTATCTCTCTTTCTTTGTGTGGTTGAAGATCTAGGTACTTTAAAGACTTGGAGATCATTGAAGAATAGGTTTCAAGCTTGTTGGAGTCATCTCTCTACTTGCAAGATCAAAATCTTCACAAAAAGTCACGTACAGGTTTGGAATTGATAGTTTTGGATCCGGGCACCTAGAGAAGCAAAAAGAGCTAACTGAGAGGAGAAGATCAAATCTTTGAATTTCCAAAAAATACAAATTGGACTCATTCGCCACAATTGGCGAATGAGTCCCATTTTTGGTCAATTTTGAGATTTTGGCATTTTCGGATACCCTTTTTCGAGAAACCTATTCTTGTGCAAAAACCTCGATCTGGGACTGATTCGCCCATATTGGTGAATGAGTCCTAGTGCGCCAAAATTTTAGAATCAGAAGCATTTCTAGTCTCTACAAGTTTCTAGGTGCACACTTTCAGTTTTAGAGCTTTCTATTTTGTTTCATTTGTATTTCTAGGTCATTTTTCATATCACATTATATTTTCAAACATTTATTTTTCCAAATTTACACTTGGTGGTGAACACCTCATTTACATCATTCCATCCCATAGAACACTCCCTTTGTCAAATTTCAATCTTCTTTGCATTGGAATCTCAAGGGTTTATTCTTGAGTGAAATATAGAAACTCTCTCCTTTTAGGTCCAAAACCCTAAAAGCAGAAAGAGAGCCCCCTATTATATATGTTTCAATATCATGCATACCATGGGGAAAACCCTTTCGGGAGAAAAACCCCACACTCCAAAAGCTTCCCAATATATTATTTAGTAAATCATGACAATTACAATATACTTGCAGAGCAAGCTTCTCAGAGGATTATCACCACTCAAAGATCAAGAGACAACACAATTGCTAACAGACTCTCAGAATACATCACCGTCTGCCACTCTGCCTATCTCTCATAGCCATTATGCAGCACCCTCACAAAATAGAGTTATATTCTAAGGAAAGACAGGCCAACAAAATATCCACTATTAGATCTAAATCCTAATAACTAATAGTCTAGATTTATAGTGTATCAACTCTCCCAATGAAACAATAGACCATCACTCCATTTGCTAACTTGTTGTCACATGTCATTATGGTTGGATCCCAATCAGAGCATTTCCTTCCTCCTTATCGCTAAGTTGCTAAAAACCTGAACCTCGAAACCTCTTGTCAGAGGTTACAAAGTTCTGAAAACCCACGACTCACCGACAACAAAGAGAATCGCTTCATTGCTAAGTTGCTAAAAACCCGAACCTCAGAACCTCATGTCAAAGGTTACGAATTTTTGAAAACCCGCGACTCACCAACCACAAAGAGAAATTGCTAAGTCGAAAGGTTATAAGACTTTAGAACCCCACGACTTAAATAACAAAACCATTTCACCTATCAACAATAACCATTATATAATTGCAAGGTTGAGACAAAATTTCTCAACAAATCTCCCACTTTTTGAACACCTCGCAAGAGAAACAGGAGGGAGTATACATTGTCTCTTAATAACTAGGGGCCAACAGGCCCAAAATCTCTGAACACCATCTAAACTTCTTTGTGCTCAATGGATTAGTTAAAGAATCAGAAACATTCATCACAGTGTCTACCTTAACCAACTTCACACTGCCATCTTTGACCATATCTCAAAAAAATGATATTGTACATCAATATGCTTGGTCCTAGCATGATATGTCAGGTTCTTGGCTAGACATATCGCACTCTAAATGTCACAATAAATTTTTGTTTCACCTTTTTTTATTCCAATATCTTAACACGATCTCTTAAGCCAAATGGCTTCTTTATAAGCATGAGTAGTTGCTATATACTCTGCTTCAGTAGGGGACAAAGCAACCACAGCCTTTCGCTTGCTCATCCAACTGATTGCACCACTGAATAATGTAAACACATAAGCACTTGTGGATTATCTACTATCAACATCACCTACCCAATCTAAATCCACATAACCATGAATATCAAGGGAAATATCGCCTTTAGTCATATTACTATGATAACATAAGGAATAATCTGAGGTACCACACAAATATTTGAAGACTCTTTTAACTGCATCCCAATGAACTCTACCAGGATTAGACATGTATCTAGAGAGAACTCCCACTACTTGGGCAATGTCTGGCCTAGTACAAACCATAGCATACATCAAACTTCCAACTGCACTCTGGTAAGGCACTCTACTCATGTCTTCCATCTCCAATGGGGATGTTGGACAATCCAAAATAGATAACTTTGTTCCAACTAAAACAGGAACACACAATGGTCTACAATCTTGCATGTTAAATCTCTGTAAAATTGAATTAACATACTTACTTTGGCCAAACCATAGCTTTATATTCACTCTATCTCTTTTAATTTCTATCCCAAGAATGTGTTTTTCTACACCAAGATCTTTCATTTCAAATTTAGCCTCAAGTTGAGATTTCAGTTCTAAAATCATACATTTCCCTTTGCCAATAAATAACATATCATCAACATATAATGCAATAAACAGGAAAAGATCACCATCAGTGTTATAATAAACACAATGATCTGATTTAGAACACTCAAATCCCAAAATCAACACATATGTATCAAATTTATGGTACCACATCCTAGGACTTTGTTTTAAGCCATACAAAGATTTCTTCAATTTGCAAACCAATTTAATTTTACCTTTCACCACATAGTGCTCTAGCTATGTCATATAAATATCCTCTTCTAAATCACCATGAAGGAAAAAAGTGTTCACATCCATTTGCTCAACCTCTAAATCATAAGTAGCAGAAATAGAAAGTAAAAATCTAATGGATGTCATTTTTTCAATAGGATAAAATATATCACCATAATTAACACCCTCAACTTGAGAGTAACCCTTCACAACCAACCTTGCTTTGTACTTCTCAATACCTCAATCTGAACCAATCTTTTTATTGAACACCCATTTGCAACCAACATGTTTTCGTCCTTCAAGTAATGGTACAGGATCCCATGTATCATTCTTTTTCAAAGATGAAATTTCTTCATTCATAGCAATCTTCTAGGATTTTGTATCATTCATACCTAATGCCTCTTCTATAGATCTAGGTTCATCCATGTTAGTATTCACAGAAAAAATACATCTCCAAGCATCAAGTGAATACCTTTCAAGTGGTTGTCTATTCCTTGTAGACCTACGAACATGTTGACTTGGAGGTTCTTCCTCCTCAACTTCTTGTCTATCCTTGGGCCTCGATTCAACTTTCTTAGATGTAGAAGGAAATCAAATCACATCTTCTTGTTTACTTTGTTATGGTTGCACTGTAGCAGAAGAAGGCTTAGTTTCTCTAAAAATAACACTTCTACTATATATTACCTTCTGTGCAATAGGATCCCAAAGCTCGTATCCTTTCACACCATAACTATATCCGATGAAGATACATTTCACAACCTTGTTCTCCAACTTTTTTAGCTTCTCCTTTGGCACATGTGCATATGCCTCACAACCAAAAACTAAGATTTCATAATGAAGGCTTGTGACCCGACCATGCCTCTATAGGAGTCTTATCAACAAGAGTTGATATAGGAGACATGTTAATTAGGTTACAAGTAGTTGCAATAGCTTCAGCACAAAACCTTTTTTCTAGGCCAACACCACTCAACATAATCCTAGCCTTCTCCATCAATGTCATGTTCATTCTTTCTACAACTCCATTCTGTTGTGGAGAATGCGGAGTTGTCTTCTGTCTATGAATACCACAATCTTTGCAAAATCTATCAAAATCATTAGAGAAAAATTCACTGCCATTATTAGTCCTCAAACACTTTATTTTCTTTCTAGTCTACAACTCAACCATTGGTTTAAATTCTTAAATCGACTGAAAACTTCATATTTACTCTTTATAAAATACACCCATGTCCATCTACTATAATCATCAATAAATGAAACATAATATGTGGATTTACCAATCGAAGGAACATCTACAAGACCAAACACATCAGAATGAATAAGATCCAAAACACCACAAGATTTATGACAACTCAAGTAAAACTGAATGTGGTTTTGTTTTCCATAAATACAATTCTCACATAAATTGAATTCAAGATTACAATCAGAGAAACCTTCAACAAGGTTTTTATTTTTCAAGTTCCTTAGACCCTTTTCTCCAATGTGGCCAAGTCTTTGGTTCCATAACATAGTTTTATCTGCAGCTAACTTTGTTTCAAAATAAAGAGCGCCCTTCGGTACCCATAAGCCATGACCATCTGCTAAAGGTGATGTGTCGCCAAAAAGTGTAGCCTTTGACACTTTTTCACTCATTCGGACCCTTGCCTATGGATTTTCAGCCTCCTTTTACCCCTTTCAAAGCCTTGTTCCAAAGTCTTGTAAGGTGTTGTAAGACATTTTCACATTTTCCTAGGCTTGTCATCACCAAATTAACCCTTTCTTATGCGAAAAATGACCCATTAATGCTCTTATAGGCCCGAATTAAGTATGTTTTGTGATTCAATCCTGAAAAACATTATTAATCATATTTTAAACCCCAACAACCAATCAAAAATTCCCAAGTGGACTAGGTCACTACCTTGGGCAACCTAGTCCCATGTGGATTAAAAATCAAAATAAACTTAATTTTCTTTCTGGATTTTGCCTCCAAAACCCTAAGGTCAACCTGTGAGGTATTATTTCAGGGAAAGTAGGGCATAACTTGTATAAATAAGGGTTTTTTCCCTTATTTTGCACCTCCTAAGTCTCATTTTTCTCCTCTCTTCTTCCTCTCCTCACCACTCTTCTCAAGCAAGCTAGGGTTTGCATCCTAGGCTATCAAGACATCTTGGCTAAAGCATTCAAGGGTTGGATTTTTGCAGCAACCCAAGATCAACCATCATGGCAAGGTATTAAATCTATTATTTCATGTTCATACTTCATTACATTGTCTCTTCATTTTGGTTTAGTTACCTCAAACGGGTTTGACTAAGGCAAACCCCTATTCTCTAACCCTAACCCTTTTCTCCTCTTTGCATGTGTTCTTTGCAGGTATTTGTATGTAGGTTTGTCAAAGAGAAAGGTGCTAAAAAGGTGTTTCCAATCCATCAAAGTCACTCAAGCCAACAAAGCCCTAAGTGAAGCTTGGAGACCTCTTTCATCCCGTTTTCTGCATAATCTTAACCAGATACCTGTTAGGAACCAGAGTGGAGTCTGAGGGCTTCCACTTCCATTCTTTGGTTTGCAAAAATTTAGAAGAGGACTAAGTTTCCAACAATGGCAACCTAGTCCCACTGAACCTTCTTTTCAAAGGTTTTTACAGATTTGGATACCCTTTTGCCAGAAACATGTTCCGGCAAAGTTTCCCGACAGAAGGACTAGGTCAACCATTCTGGTGTAAGTATCCTTGTGAGCATTCTCAAAAAATTCTAGAAGATTCCAAAGCTTCTCTTTTGCAACCTTCAGTCCCAGGTGCACCATTTATATCTCTTCCAGTTTCTTTACAATTTGCATACATTTAGTCATTTAGTTTGCTTTACATGTAGTTTAGATCTACATTGCTTTACATTTCATATTTAGTTTCATTTTATTACATCACTTAGACACACTAAATCACACACAACATACCCCCATTCCAAACCCCTAATCTTTGAATGAACTTGCCAAAAACACAATCATTAGTGTGAAAGAGAGTCATTCCACAAACAAAGCTCCTAAGTGAAAAACCCTAAAAGCCTACTTGGGGAATCCTCTTTCCCTAAAAGCATCCATTTTTGGTGGTTCATTTTGGTGAACCTAACTTTAAAACACCCTTATTTTCTGATTTAGAGTCCCTTCTCACCCTAGATTCAGTTGGCATTGTATCTTCCATTGTTTAATTTGCCTTCTAGGGTTTCACATTTTGGCATGCATGAAAGTGCATATACTTTGCCTTTTTGCATCTCAAATCCTTACCAATCATACAAAATCTTCCTTTATCTTTCCTCTTATGGTCATCCAACATCATAACCCTTCAAAACAGTTGCAAATTTCTAGAAATTTTGAAAAAAAACCCTAACTGGGACTAATTCTCCATTCTTGGCAACCTAGTCCCTGTCCATATTTTTTACTGGTTGTTACAGCACTAGAAACCTCATTTTTTTGCTTCCTAGGCCTCCTAGTATCATATAATATAAGTCTAGAAAGTTTTGGAAACATAGGTTTTATGCTTCTCACTCAAAATCATCAAACTAGGGTAGTCATTCTTGATATACCTTCATCATTACATCTGAAAATGTTTACATTTCTGAAATTGTGCATAACATTGGTAAAAGTTCTTTTCACTTTTTCTTATAGAATGTTTCTATTCATAAAATTTTGCTTAAGTTTGCTAAAAGTACTTTTCATTCTTTCATATACATTGTTTACATTCTTAAAACTTAGCATACATTGGATAAAAATGTTTTGTATATTTGTATCTGCATTTTTTATATTGCTAAAATATTGCATAAAATGGTTGCATGTACTTTTTCTTTTTGTTCAAACAATGCTAGTAACGTACATATCTAGATATGCTAAGAAAACTTCCCTACCTTCTCCCTCTAAGATAATTTTTGTGATCAAGATTACAACCTTAGATATTCCTAACGATCATATTTGTTCTTCTCCTAATATCTCTCCTATGGGTGAAGAAGATATTTTGGCATTTGAAGAACCAATCATTGAATGTTATGAGAATTCTAGTTGTTTCTCTCCTCTTATGTCTCTCCACAAACTAGACAACACAACCATAAGGCATCATGACAATAACATTTGTCCTTCTCCTAGTATCTCTCCTAGTTGTGAAGAAGATAATTTTTCGTTAGAACATACAATCGATGACAATCATGAGTATCTTAGTTGTCCCCATTATCTTAGGGAATCCCTTCTTAAACAAGACAATTTCACCATTGGTCATTACCCTACTTGTGATGAATTCCCTTTAGAAGAACCAACCTTTAAATGTGAAGAAAATTTGGTTTGTAGTTCTCCTAAAAACTCTCCTTCTAGGTAGAATATCATGGTGCAAGAACATGTGAACCTTAACACCTATCCTTCAAACACTCAACCTTCCCTAGGTGAATATAATCAAATGCCATTAGAATCCCCTTCACTAACAAGTCATACAAAAAAAACAAGATTCTTGAGGTTCTGACGACACAAGTGGGATCTCCTTTAATTAGTGAGCTTCCTAAGTCCCCTCCCACTAGTGAATCACACAAAAAACTAAGATATATCTTGAAATCCATTATGCAATCTAATCCTAACAATGTTTTGCAGCTGCTAAGTTGTAAATTAGTGACTCAAACATATGTTAGAAACCAAGATCACCTGCATGCAAAAGATATGCAGAACCAAAGAAGATGTTTTGTAAACCTCAAAGTAAAAATTCATTATTGAGAATCAATTATTACAAAGAGATCAATCCTTATGAAGGAGATCAAGAAACCCTAAAAGGGAAACCCTAAATGAAACCCTAGTGTGCACACTTAATAATTAATCAATTATTCATGTGCCTAATTTTAGCTTAAGCAACTAAAGGAATAAGTGACTTAATTAATTAACCAATATGATATAATTAATTAAGCATAATAACTTATTACTCTAACACCCCCCTTTAAGATGAACTTAGGAAGAAGCTAAAACACTAGAAGAAGATGCATGAAAGCAAATATGGGTCCCCGCAACTAGGCCTGATTAGGTACCCATTTACAAATGAAAGAAAGAGGTAGAGGAGGAAAACCCAGTGGGACAAAACCCCCCTACAATGAGATGACATGCTGCAAAGAAGCACTGGAAGAACTTTGTAGAGTAACACTAGAACCGAAATCTAGCAAGCAAGGAAAGATACTTCTGTCTACTATTGAAACCGGATGAGAGTGACTGATTGACTCAAGGAATCATGATAAAAGCAACAGCAGACCCGATGCCTTGGAACACTCAAAAACTCCAAATGGGAACAACCTTGGAATCTATGAAGTAGCAATCAATTATTGAATGATGTATTACTGAAAACAAAGTGCAAAGATGCAAGTTGCACTCTCCCAACTGTCAAAACATCCAAGTAATCTCCAAAACACCCATCAAGTCAAATCTGGATTAACGATAAACTTGGGACAGATACACAAAAAAGTGCATGGATAGCAACATAGAGCTCCTCAATACCTTTCCAATGGCGCAAAGATAGCAAAAATCGAAGATCGTGGTAAAACGTTATGAGCTCGAAAGCATAAAATAAACATCTGACTTCAAACAGCAATAAATGTAGTAAAACAAAAAAATACTGTAAAATAAACTACACCATAGGATAGTGCTCAGAACCAGCTTTCCGTCGATATCTCATTTGTCTGATTTCAATACCATATGCCCAAGTTATGCAAAAAACACAAAAATTGCTTTTAGGGCAAAGTAGGGCTAGGAGGGGGAAACGAGGCCATACGACCGATGATGTCAGCACTTCACTGGAAATAATTTGACGGCCATCTGGCCATCACCACAAAAAATCAGCCCCTGCTCGCCATATGACCGTAGGCAAAGCGCAAGGGGCTGGAGTGGGTCAGGGGTCGGGCGCGGAGCTCCCGATCCCCAATAGGACCCTAGCGGGGCTGTTTGGGCCCGCGGGGGCTGAAGGTGGCGATCGGTGCTACATGGGGAGCCACCAGTGGCAGTGGCGGGCCCACGGCCGCCTGGTCGCCACCCAGCGGCAGAAACTTGTGAACTACAGGCGTCGACGCGATTCCCCAAAAATGTTGTTTTTTTTTTTAAATGATTTGCATTCCTAGGGTTTTGAGGCGTTGCAAACGCGATGGCGACGTCCGTTTAAGCCCATAGTGTCTCGAAAAATCAGCTACCCCCAGATCTTGCAGAAAAGATGCCTGTGGAAACCCTTGCACTTGAAACTCACAGAGAGGCCATATCTTCAAATCACGAACAGGCAGCGACAGGTCGGGAGCTCTGATACCATGTTAGAAACCAAGATCACTTACATGCAATCACCTGTCACATGCAAAAGACATGCAGAACCAAAGAAGATGTTTTGTAAACCTCAAAGTAAAAATGCATTATTGAGAATCAATTATTACAAAGAGATCAATCCTTATGAAGGAGATCAAGAAACCCTAAAAGGAAAACCCTAAATGAAACCCTAGTGTGCACACTTAATAATTAATCAATTATTAATGTGCCTAAGTTTAGTTTAAGCAACTAAAGGAATAAGTGACTTAATTAATTAACCAGTATGATATAATTAATTAAGCATAATAACTTATTACTCTAACAACATATAGGGGATCACACATCACTCCTACACCATTACCCTTTTCTTAACTTAGAGTCCCTATTGTTGAGGATCTTAAAAGACTCCTGCTCATCTATCTATATGGCAACTCATTCAAATATCACCTATATTCAAATTTATATTTCAAGAAATGTTGCAAATATAGATGGATGAGATCCAATCTTACATAAAATAACAATATCACATCCCCCTCTTGTCCCATGCAAGTAACCCAATCTGAAATCACATTCCCTAAACATGAATTACCCTCACTTGAGATTCAAAAAAAGAATGATCCCTTGATGATAAAGGTGATCATTAATGAAACTTTAGTCAAGCACACTCTCATAGACAATGGATCATAGATTAATGTTTGTAGCTCATGGATCTCTTCAACAAACTTTGCATGGACAAAAATCTCATTCAACTCAATGATGTTCATATTCGTGGCTTTGACAATGTTAATAGGAAACCACTAGGGATGATCACATTACCTATCGAGGTCGGACCTGTAGTGTTGCCTACCTCTATCCATATCATGCAAGGACCCCTTCCATACAATCTTCTCCTAGTGATACCATGGATTCATGCTATGAAAGGAGTCTCATCTACCCTTCACTATACAATGAAATTTGAGTACAATAGCAAGATATACGTGGTTGACGTATATGAACGAAGCTATGAATCAACTAATCACAAGATTTCCAACTTCACTAATTCTTTCATTCCTATATCAAAACCTATACAAGTTGATGTTAGTCCTTCACCTACAACAAAACTCTTTCATGCTAATTGGGGGTTGTTAGATTCTACACCTCCTTTCAATAAAATTTCCAAAATCTCACCCTCTTGGTCCAAAGAGTCATATACAAATAATTCATTTTCAGATACAAGTTCTCGTAACGATTGGAGTCTTATGCCTCTCTTTAATGCAGAGTGTGAAATCTCACAACCTCAACCAAAACAACCCTATGTTTATATGCTCAACTTGGTTCTACATCAACAACATTACCCCATGGTGGTGATGGGGGCTATATAACTCCCATCCCTCATGAAGGATCAACACATAACAATAAAAAGGATGTGTGTTCTTGTACAACAACCAATCCTTATCTGTAGCCCACAACCCCTTTATCTAACTTGGAAGATTGTTATGGTATTGGCTACCATCTCCCTCTTGCACATGGATGCAATGAACACATGTCACAAACTAAAATATAATACTCTTTCAAGAGAGATTTAGGGTTACCTCTCTTCTCTCCACTTTCTTAAAACAATAAACTTCAAACATCTCATGGAGCTTGGTGCCCTCCCTTCTGTTGGGGAACCTAATTCCTCTCTCTGATATGTACCTTCATCCTATTCGGCTCACCTTTTTCCTGCACTAAGTGGGGGCAAGGGGTTTGTTATATTTTTCCTCAGATGTCACTTTTTGTTGTCTCTTTCGACTAGTTGATCACTTTTCATGAACATAACAGAACAAGCTTGGGATGTGGACGACATGCCTTAAGCTGGCTCACATGTGACATACATTCCTTTTCATGACACATCCTCCCTTGGAAACATATGACTTGGCATAGGGCTTTCCAAGTAGGCTCTCATGTATTTTTCTTTTTGCATTTTTCCTTTCTCTACTTTAAAGGAATTGCTCACAAAATGGTGTGTAGAAATTCCTTTAAAGTGGGGGCATACATTGGCATTATTTCTCTTGCAATATTTTTCCTTGGTTCTTAGTGCAGCCTTGTTACTTCATACAATGTGTTTTTCGCTTTGTGTATGACATTGGGTGTAATGTCTTTCATCAAAGTGACCTACCCTAGAATATTGTATTCCTCTTAGTAGCCTGATGCAACGCACTACATCCCCTATGTTGTGAATTTTCTATCCTTTGATTGGTCTTCTCTTGGAGACATTAAACACAATGTTCCCTAAGTCAAATACCTCGCATGAACTTAATAAGACTCCTTTGAACATCCCTTTTTATTTTTACATTTTTGCATTTTGCATACACGGCCACCTTGCATAACACAAATTGCATGCATGTGCTGCCATCTTGCTCGTGTTTACGAGCTCCAAGCATACGCAGCATTGCTTGTCTTATAAACCTCAACCATTGTCTTTTGTGACACCTTATCAAAGTTATCAGAAGTTATAACTTTGGTATGGTTGAGCGAGAATCCCAAATAGCGGCATGACTTTCCCCTATAGCCACCTTTGTGAGTGTGAGTGCATACCAACCGTGCATATGTATCTCACCTTTTGGGCCTTCTCACCTAGAAGATAGCCAATAGTCTCATCACCCCAGAGGGAGTACACGTCATCTTTTTGGAAAAACAACCTAGAACTGATCCACAACTATCTAGACAAACAATCAAAGCTTAATCCAACTTTTTACTTTCCCTCTCTCTTCCTTCTAGTCCTTGTCATTGCATGATCGCTTATCTCGTTTTACTACAAGTCATTCACCCCTGAATGTTACCTTTACCATTGATTTCGACTTGACTTAAGATCTCAAATCATGGGGGCTCGATCACCTTCTTTTTCATTCTTCACCATCTCCATTAGGCTACTTTAGTGTTAGGTTGAAGCAAGTTCATCCTCTCACTAAAGTGGGGGGGCTAAATGTGTTACCAGAAAGTGTAGCCTTTGACACTTTTCACTCATTTGGACCCTTCCCTATGGATTTTGGACCTCTTTTTACCCCTTTCAAATCCTTGTGCCAAAGTGTTGTAAGGTGTTCTAAGACATTTTCACATTTTCCTAGGCTTTCCATCACCAAATTAACCCTTTCTTATACTAAAAATGACCCCTTAATGCTCTTATAGGCCCGAATTAAGTGTGTTTTGTGAGACAATCCCAACAAACATTATTAATCATCTTTTAAACCCCGAAAACCAATCAAAAATTCCCAGGTGTACTAGGTCGCCACCTTGGGTGACGTAGTCCCATGTGGCTTAAGAATCAAAATAAACTTAATTTTCTTTCGGGATTTTGCCTCCAAAACCCTAAGGTCGGCCTGTGAGGTGTTATTTCAAGGAAATTAGGGCATAACTTGTATAACTAAGGATTTTTCCCAATATTTTGCACCTCCTAAGTCTCATTTTTCTCCTCTCTTCTTCCTCTCCTCACCACTCTTCTCAAGAAAGCTAGGGTTTTCATCTTAGGCCATCAAGAAATATTGGCTAAAGCATTCAAGGGTTGGATTGTTGCAGCAACTCAAGATCAACCATCATGGCAACTTACTAAATCTATTATTTCATGTTCATAGTTCATTACATTGTCTCTTCATTTTGGTTTAGTTACCTCAAAGGGGTTTGACTAGGGAAAAACCCTATTCTCTAACCCTAACCCTTTTCTCCTCTTTGCATGTGTGTTTTGTAGGTCTTTGTATGCAGGTTTTTCAAAGAGAAAGGTGCTAAAAAGGTGTTTTCAATCCATCAAAGTTACTCAAGCCAACAAAGCCCTAAGTGAAGGTTGGAGAGCTCTTTTAGCCCATTTTCTATAGAATCTAAGCCGAATACCTGTCAAGAACTAGAGTGCAGACCAAGGGCTTCCACTTCCATTCTCTAGTTTGTAGAAATTCAAAAGAGAAGTAAGTTACCAACAATGGTGATCTAGTCCCACTGAACCTTCTTTTCAAAGGTTTTTGTAGATTTGGATACCCTTTTGCTAGAAACCTGTTCTGACAAATTTTCCCGGCAGAAGGACTAGGTCGCCCATTTTGGTGTAAGTGTCCCTGTGAGCATTTCCAGCAAATTCCAAAAGATTCTAGAGCTTCTCTTCTGCAACCTTCATTCCCCAGGTGCACCATTTCTATCTCTTCCAGTTTCTTTACAGTTTGCATACATTTAGGTCATTTAGTTTTCTTTACATGTAGTTTATATCTACATTGCTTTACATTTCATAGTTCATTAGTTTCATTTCATTACAGCACTTAGACACACTAAATCACACACAACACACCCCCATTCCAAACCCCCAATCTTTGAATGATCTCGCCAAAAACGCAATCATTAGTGTGAAAGAGATTCATTCCACAAACAAAGCTCCTAGGTGAAAAACCCTAAGAGCCTACTTAGGGAATCCTCTTTCCCTAAAAGAATTTATTTTTTGGTGGTTCAAGTGAAACCCTCACTTCTTCCATAGACTTTCTTTTCACGGAATTATTATTGCACTCAATAGTGCATGCATCAAACTTATACAATGTGCCATATCTGACACCTCTATCAATCATCATAGCACCTCTAACCATCTTGCATACTGCATCAGAAAATACTACCTACACACTCGTATCTGTTAGTTTTCTCATAGATAACAGATTTCCTGCTAAACCAAGGATATGAAAAACACCATTAATCATTTTTATTCTACCATCAAGAAACCTGATTTTAACTTTACCATGGAAAACAATGTCTAAATGAGAATCATCACCCAAGTACACCTTACCTTCATCAAATTCTTCATATTCATAAAACCAATCTCTATTAAAGGTCATATGGAAAGATGCACCTAGGTCAATTAACCATGCATAATTACTTGCACAAGTTTGCAAAGATGCAATGAATGTGTCACCATCTCCCTTCTCAGACTCGGAATCAAAATAAAATTTCTTCTTTTTCTTCTTTTATTCTTTGCAGCCCTTACGAACATGTCCAAGCTTACCGCAGTTCTAGCAAATAACTTTGTACTTCTTGGAGCCTTAGATCTCCCCCTAGATTTGGATTTGTCATGCTTCTCATTCTTCTTGCCTTTTTCCTTAGGTCTTCCATGAACATTTAGGGCCTCCTTGGTACTGATGGATACCTTCCTCCTCTTCTCTTTAAAAATCAAAGAACCCACCACATCTTCAGTATTCAATATAACAGAAGTACTCCCAATATCCATAATAGGAGAACCCCATGAATTAGGCAAAGAGAAAACAAAGATCAGACATTTATCTTCCTCATCCATTTTGACACCAATTGATGCCAACTGAGCCACCAGTATATTGAATGCTTCCATGTGTTATGTAATCCGTCCACCCTCTTCCATTCTCAAGGAATACAATTTCTTCCTCAAGAAAATATTGTTCACTAAAGATTTGGCTTGATACATCTCACCAAGCTTCTTCCATAGTTTCTATGTAGAGGTCTCTTCATGGACATTGATTAAAATAGAGTCTTCTAGGCACAATCTAATTAGACCCTTGGCTTTACGGTCCATAACATCATATTGTGTAGCCTGAGTAGGATCTACAAGCCTTGAAACATTCTCATCAACAACATCCCGTAGATCTCAAACTATCAATAGATCCTCCATCTTCAGCTTCCACATTTCAAAATTATTTCTAGAGAATTTATCCACCTCTATTCTCGTTGATGAACTTTCCATCTAAAAATTCCTGCAACAAGATCACAAAGTATCTTTTGCACAAGCTCCCACTCAAATATGGATTAGTTCAAAAAACCTAACAACCCACAACTGAAAATAGAGGTGATCAAGCTCTGATACCACTTGTAAGGAAGCTAAGGTAGTAGAATAACTGCCTACACTAATATTGAGGGGAGAATAATGCAAAAAAATTACAAATCTTTAACAGTTACATAAACTTAAACAAGAATAAACATAAATATCATGCATACCACGACACGGTGATTTACATGGGGAAAACCCTTCTAGGAGAAAAACCTCACACTCCAAAACCCGCCCAATATATTATTCAGTAAATCACAAGGATTACAATATACTTGTAGAGAAAGCTTCTCACAGGAGTATTACCACTCAAAGATCAAGAGATAACATGGTTGCTAAAAGACTCTCAGAATACATCACCATCTGCCACTTTGCCTCTCTCTCACAGCCATTATGCAACACCCTCGACAAATAGAGCTACATTCTAGGGCAAGAAAGGCCAAAAAAATATCCATCGTTAGATCTAAACCCTAATAATTAATCGTCTAGATTACAATGTATCAACTCTTTTGATGACACAATAGACCATTACTCCATTCGCTAACTTGTCGTCACATGTCATTATGGTTGGGTCCCACTCAAAGCGCTTCCTTCCTCCTTATCGCTAAGTCGCTAAAAACCTGAACCTTAGAACCTCTTGTTAGAGGTTACAAAGTTCTGAAAACCCATGACTCATCGAAAAAATAGAGAATCGCTCCATCACTAAGTCACTAAAAACCCGAACCTCAGATTCTCATGTCGGAGGTTACGAAGTTCTGAAAACCTGCGACTCGTCGACAACAAATAGAAATCCCTAAGTCGGGAGGTTATGAAACTTTTGAACCCCATGACTTAGGTTAGGAAAACATGGAACCCCGCGACTTAAGTAACAAAACCATTTCTCCTATCAACAATAACTGTTATATAATTGTAAGGTCGAGACACAATTTCCCCACTTTTTCACACTTAATTTGGGAATAATTGAAATATAATTAACTTAATTGTGCCTTGGGTTAGTGTTGTAATGTATTTTACACATTCACATTAATCTAGGCCTCTTTTTAAAACTAAATATACTTAATGTGTACCTTGTTAAGGTGTTGTAAAGTGTTGTAACACACTTTCACACTTTTCTAGGGTTTCTTTAATTAATGGAGCCTAGGGGACCCTTTTCAAATAAAATGAACCTAAATTGTACCTCATTTCTAGTTTTGTAAAGTGTTGTAGCACTCTTTCACACTTATCTGGGGTTGTATTAATTAATTGTGGTTAATTGGAGTTAATTAGCCCTTTAATTCAATTTTAAGCCTTATTTGTGACACCTTCCAAAGATCTATCTTGATACCCATAATTCGGATTGTAAAACATTTAATTGGGAAAAATCAAGGTCCTATAAATTGGTGCTAAGACCCATTCGCCCTAAGTATTGAATGAGTCCTCCCTCTATAGGACCCCCCCTTTTCATTACATATTTCATGTGGGTTTTTGATGTTCTTTCACCTCCCGAAGGCATGATCCTAAAAACTTGTGCCAAGACCCATTCGCCCTAGGTGGATAATGGGTCATCCCTTAATAAGGACTTCCTTTTTTAATTTAATTTTGGTGAGATTGTAATAATTTTCATTTCCAGAATTGGTGCCAGCTTGAATTATTTGAATTTTGGGGTTAATTCTCAAATTATGTATAAATACAAGGTTATTTTGCATAATTTCACCTAGAGGAAGATTTCAAACAAGCTAAGAGACAAATAAATTTCATGAGATCAAGCATTCATTGTCAAGAAGCAAGCAAAAATGAAGTTTGGAGCAGCATTACAAGGTCTTCAAGCTCATTTTGTGTCCAAGATCAAGCATTAGTAAATGTTGATGATAGATTTTGTATGGAGAATCATGAGGGATTCTAGGTGTTGGGAGATGCACAAGACATACAACCAAGCCTAATGACTTTTTCCCTAAGTGATTCCATCTTCTATAATCATCCTATTTGCAGCCTACAAGAGGTATTTTCATATTTGTGGATTATTAAGGGGATTAGACATCTTCTTTAGTGATTCATTTGCCTTGTTCATGTTACATTTAAGGTTCTATTCTAACACAATTAGATAGAACTTCCTTTACATTCTCATAGATCTTAGTCCTAGAAACACTTAAGATTAGGATTGCACACACAATTACATGTTTCATATTTTCATCCATCATCAAAGGTTTAATTATCAACAAGGGGTTTGACTAAGGCAAACCCCTATCCACCAACAAGCTACCAAATTTGTCTTACAAATTATAGGCAGATCCATATCCGAAAATGGTAATTTCGAAGTGCAAAGGAGAAGAGCAAACCTGGAAGTTGCAAATCAAATTTAGAGATTTTCGAAAGGACCTAGCAAGACCCATTCGCTTTTATTGGTGAATGAGTCCCTATTAGGGATTGAAGGGTAGCAGATTCTACACTATACAATCTTTTGTTTTAGGTTCAGAGCTCTCTGAATAATCCTACTAGGACCCATTCGCCTTTGGTGGAGAATGAGTCCCTGTTGGTAATTCAAAAAAGTTAGATTTGGTCATCTGCATAGCATTATGTCCTTGTTTTTCCTAAAAATGTACAGTTTCATTATGTTTTGTGTTAGATTTATGCATTACATGTATTAGACCTAGAATTAGGGTTTGCATATTGGTTTAATTACTTCTCCTCAAGTTGTAATTTATCTCACCACCCTATCCTTGTATAAAGGATATATTGTAAGATCCCTCAATCTTGACTTAATTCACCTTTTGGGTAGATAATTATTTCAAGATTCTTGGATCTCATATTTTGAATGAAACCCTAACTAGATAAAGGGGGTTAGACTTTATAGCCTTCTCCCTTTCTCCATGTTTCATTAAGGTGGACAACTCTATTTGGTCTAACCTTGTAGAAAGAGTGCAAAGAAAGATGGTGGCTTGGAACTGCACTCCCCTCAGCAATGCAGGTAAGCTTCTCCTCCTCGAGACCACTCTTCAGAGTACGGTTGTGTAAATAATGTCTTTGTTTTTATGCTCACTACGTGGTCTGAGAAACTTGAGAAAATTCAAAGAAGATTAATTTGGTTGGGCACTAAAGAGAGGAACTAATTTTTTAGTCAATTGGGAAACTGTGTGCTCTAGAAAATGTTATGGGGGACTCACTTTAAGAAGGACCGGGCAGATGAACAACGCACTCATAACTAAAATCACTTAGAAGCTTCTAAATAACTAGGCAGAATGGATCTCAATCCTTAAGGATGAGTATCTGTAGGGTAGATATTGTCGCTCTCTTCTTGATAATTTTTTTCTTCCATCGGGATCCATAATCTAGAATAACCTCATCAAATCCAAGAAGTTTATATCCTTGGGTTCTTCTTGGCAAGTTCGGTCTGGCACTTTGATTTCATTTTGGGATGACAGATGGCCTCCCTCGTAGGCCCTTTTCTTGCATCTAATACTATCTACTGTGAAGTCAGACCCCTATTCTTTTTTGGGGAATAAGGTCTCTAATTACTTTGACACTTCTTTGGACCCACCTCGTTCTTGGTTTGATCCCCCCTTTTGATTAGCTATTGAAGATCTTCTAAGAGCTATTGAGAATCACAAGTTCGTTAACTCCAATTCACTAGCCTCCTTGGTTTGGGTGGACTCTAAGGATGGGAATTAATCTGTTAAGTATTGTTACAATATTCGTTCTTGTGCCTAAGATCCTTTGCTTGATTGGATGAAGATTTGGAGAAGGAATTCTCTTCCCAAAGTTATTTTTTATAGTGGATTGTCTGCCATAAATGGATTCTCACTCTGGATAATTTATAGAAGAGAGGTTTCCATCTTCGCAACCATTATTTTTTGTGTCAGGAAGAATTCAAATCCATCCCCCACCTTTTATTTCACTGCACCTGCTCTTGGCAGATTCATAAAAAAACTCAATCTCCTTTTAATATCAACTAGGTTTGGCAAAAGTATATTATGGGTATTCTAGATAGTTGGCACCCACCAGTTTCTCACCCTATGTTCATTGATTTATGGTGCAAATCCATTTTCCTCACTGGGTGGGTGCTCTAGAAGGAGTGCAATAATAGGATATTTAGAGAAAAAAGACCCTTGGGTAGTGGTTACCAATAAGATCATCAGTCAGATTATTGAGAATATCACCATGACCTCCTACAAGCCTAGAAGGAATCCTAATAACTTGGAGCTCTTAATTTATTCAACCTAGAAACTGTTTGAGGCTCTTAATGCTCTAAGTTTTTGCATTCCTCCAAACAAGAGTAGTAATCCCTAGTCCCCCTAAAACCAGTTGTCTTAAGCTTAACTTTGATGGCTCAGCCAAACATAACCCAGGTCGGGTGGGAGGGGGTGAGGTCATTCATGATCATAATGGGAAAATGATTCTAGCTTATGTGGTGAGTCTTGGCGTTCGATCTTCTAGCTTTGTTGAGGTTGTGGTAGTGTTCTATAGTATTTGAATTGCCATGAATGTTGGTTTTTCCAACCTAGACATCCAGGGTGACTCCATAAACATCATTCTTTTGCTAAAGGGGATGGTTAAACCCTATTTGTCCCTTCAGGATCTTGTCCTATCATCTCACAATCTCATGATTTCTCTTTGGAATAACATATCTTCTCACGTGTTTATAAATGGTAACAAAGTAGCAAGTGCGCTAGCTAACCTTGGTGCTTTTACTCCAATTTTAATTATTTGGGATAATATCTCTCATATCCTTAGGCATTTTTGCGATTTAATTAATAATAATTTCAATGAACTATAGAAAGGAGATTGATCTAGAGCTTTTGTAAGCTCCCTTTGTTATTTGCCATGATTTACAATTATGCAAAAATACCCTCTCTAAGCAGTGTTTTCACAAGCCATTTAATTCCTAGCTTGGGTATTCTTCTCAACATTTTACATAAATATTTCTCTTTCTCTATTGTCTATGAATTTTTCATGGGGGGTGAGTTGGTCCAGGATGAACCTGCAAATTGTGATATGTGGAAGCAAGATAGGGAGGTTTGGCCTATTATTCAATGAGTTAAACTGGCCTCATTTGTGGAGGGCATGAAGGGGCATGATGAAAAAATGTTTGTTAAGTTTGATAACTCTTGGAAGGATGGTATCGTGACCATTGGTGGGTGCTCCTTCCTTGTGAACACCAATTTGAATGCAGAAGTGAGGAATATTTTGGACAGTTCTTGTGTCATGCCCCAATTTTTTTCCTGAACCATAGATAAAATAGGAATGGGGGAATATCCTATTCTATCTAGTTCATTTGAATATGTCCTAGGAGCCCTAATTGGATCGACTAACAACCTCACATGGTGAGTCAATTCACAATGAGGAGAACGTAGGAGGGGATTTCTTTCATATTTAAGGGGTTCACCACCAAGAAAATGCTTGGAAAAGACAAATGAACATTCAACCTACAAAACCTAGTTATGCAAGCTAAATGAGATGTGCAAATGATGAAATTATGCAACAAGGAGATATGATATGTGTACCTAGGAAGTCTGGAGATGTTGTGAGTATTTCATAAATGTAAAGAAGCTACCAAAATATGCCTTGGAGGACTAAGATGTCTGAGGTGGTGTATTAGTCCCACTACTATTTTTTGGGGAAAATACAAAATCTTCTAATGTCAGAACTAGATCTTAAGGAATATCCAAAAAAGATGTTTGGGATGACTAAGATGCCCAAGGTGGCGTATTAGTCTCGTTCTAAATCTCTAAAAATTCTAAATTTGATCCTGAGCTCCAAGGTCTGCACTTGCTTCTTCTCAGATCTCAAGCTCTGAAACTTCTAGATTTGACCTGTAGGTGAGTTTCTGAGAAGATGAAAACTGTTTAATGCAACTTTGCAACTTTTACAACTTTTCACTCCAAATGATCTTCAAATCTTCAACCTAAATCTACAAACATAAATATGCAAGATGGGGAAAACTTGTTGATTGTTAGTGAATGGGGGTTTGCCTTGGTCAAACCCCTTGTTGGTAATTAAACCTTGAAATGAAATAAAGTAATGAAGGGAAATGGTGAATGAACAAAATGCAATGCTACAACTCACCAAACCCTTGTAAAGTCTAAAAACTTGTGTGAAATGGTTGCAATGGATATGGATTTTGAACCAAAGATATGGACTTGAATTTCTTGCTTGAATTAAAACCCTACATCACAAATATTAGCACAACAACACACATGATGCAAGAAGATCTTTGATATGATGCTTGAATCTTGATAATGGCTCCAAATGCTTGATGAATTTCTCTTGAAAGCTCTTGATCTCATAAATTTTCCTTAGGAATGAATACTCAAGTTGCTAGGATGAAAATGAATGAATGAAAATTGTATTTATACTTACTTATGGTTAATATCCTGAAATTATATTACACCAAGCCGACATATGAATTCATTAAATAAAGGAGGCTAAATCTCACCATAATTTGAAATTAAATCCAAAAAAATGACTCAAGGAGGACTAAGACGTCCTAGGTGGTGTCTTAGTCCCAAGTCATGAAACTTGGGGCACTGACACCAAAAAGGGGCCCAATTAAGATGCCTCAAAATCAGGATCCCGAGACCTTCGGGGGACAAAGACGCCATAAGTGGCATTTTAGTCCCGACCAAAAATTAGGGACACACAGATGAGAATCATTGGAATATCATTTATGCATTGGAGAATGTCGGGGTTAGCCAAAAAAATATGCAATTCATAGGGCTTGTGGACACAAAATAGGATCGATTTAGCCATAAATGAGGATAAATAAAGCAAAGCGGGCCCAAACAAGTGTGAAAATGCAAGGGTATGCATTTTACTACACTACATTTAGCCCCCACTTTAGTGAGAGGATGCACTTGCTTCAAGCTCACACTAAATTAGCCAACCATGCAATCAAGAGGGGTTCAAATGTACAAATGTTAGTAAGATAGGATGACAACAATCAAGAGGGATTATCAAGTCCCCAGGATCAAGATCCTACGACAGACCAACATAGGCACAAAGGAACACACTTACAGATGATATATGAAGCCAAAATTAGATCGCAAACATACACCATCAAACTTAGAAAAAATGCAAAAGAAACACAGAAAGATTGCAACGGATCAAGCATCGATTGGTTGTCCAATGCGGTGGACCGAGTCTAGGCTTGAAGAAGTTTACAAGTGGAATGCATTGTCCACTATACAAACAAATGCATGCTCACAAGGGCTAGTGGGAGGTAGGTTTCCACTAGGTGAGCCCCAGGGGGACCTTATGAAATCCATACCTCCATGACTTTAATAAGGTACAAAAATGCATTCTCACAAGGGCTAGTGAAGCCAGTTGTTCACTAGGTGAGCCCCAAGGGGACCATATAAAAGCCATACCTACATGACTTTAATAAGGTACAAAAATGCAATGCAAAAAGAAAGAGATATGTTCGAAGGGATTTTTATTAGTTCATGAGGTGTCTTAATCTTATGGGACATCATTCCTAATGTCTCCAAGAGAGGAAAAATCAAAGGATAAAATATTCGCAACCTAGGGAATGCAGTATGTCGCATCACCACTAAGAGGAATGTAATATGCTAAGATGGATTGTGCTCTTCAAGGACATTACTCCCAATGTCACCAAAAAGAGGAAAACACATGGTATGAAGTAAGGAAATCACATCAAGGAACATGAAAAATAAATGCAAATGAAATAATGCCAATGTATTCCCCCACTTTAAAAAAATTGCTAAACACCATGCTATGAGAAATTACCTTAAAGTAGACAAACATGAAAAATAAAATGGAAAAGAGGGTTGCCCCCTAGAAACACGTAAGGGATCTATGGATTCAGGGTTAGTATCTATCTTCATTGTAGTAATATTAGAGAGCTCGAAACTATCATCATTCCCCAAATGTACATAGAACTAGACGAATGACATAATGAGAGAGAAAAAAAAGAAAAGCCTTTTGGGTCAACATGGAAGAGACATAGGGTGTCTCGACGCCTTGCGTCATTCCCAAAATGAAAACAAAAGACAAAAATGAAATGAAAAGGTGAAGAGCTTACGACATATAGAAGAATGGAGGTACAAATAGAGGAATGCACAAAGAGAGAGAAACATCAAATAGAACATCATGAGGGATCACAATACGCACACACAAGCGAAAGCAAAAAGAAAATGAAAAAGGATAGTAAGGCATAGGTGAGTCAACCTAAAGTAAGTTATTTGCCTCCCAATCTCATTCTACTTAAGCGAAAGGTAGATAACAGACTTAAGGGACAATGAAAAATTCCTTACTAGGACAAGGCCATTCACCTTTTGTCCCCACTGAGTGCAAGACAAGAATGGGCCAAGGTAGGTGATAAGAAGGGTCATGTAATAGTGAGAATGTCAAGACTCTACAACTATTACATGACAAGGGGGGGTAAAAGGACAAGCTATGTAATTACTGGATGGCAATCATTGCCATCGAAGTGGAAGCTTTGTAATATTAACTTGAATGCACAACACTCATCGGTGCTATGTTCGAGAGTTCGGTGATATGCACAATGTGGGACTTTTGCATCTTTAGGATAAAGCATTAATCTATTCATAGGTGGTAATGTTATGAATCCTTTGTTGAGAAGCAGTTGTACTTTCCGTTCAATTTCAAGTGGTAGATGAGGAGGTTGTAATTTTTGTAATTTGTAAGGTCTTTTGTATTTGCTAGATTCATCGACTTTTGTAGTTGAATGAGGAGGAGGGCCTAAAGAGATCCTATCATCCTTATCATTGTTATGAGTCATTGGTTGTTATTTAGGAAGGAAATTTGTATCAAGGGGAGAATCAAAGATCACCATACCATCACTATGAAGTTTTAGGTATTCTCTAGGTATTCTTACGTTGTGAGAGGGATCTTGATATCCTAACCCTTGTGTGTTTTCATTAGTTGGAAATTTCTCTAGGAGTTGATAAATTTCATGTTTGCTTATTGTATCGCATCCCTTTTTACTCAAGATTGTGAATCCTTTGCCATATGTTCCTTCGAGATTGATTGGAGTGTTTGTTACTTTGTTATCATAAAATGATTTAGTGTTTTCTTGTGTAGAGGAACCAGGTTCACCTATTGTAGAGAACTTAGGGTCAACTTTTTCTTTAGTTTCACGATGTAAGTAACCAAACATCCCAAGAGGTGGTATTGTAGGGGGATTTGGTTGTTTCATGGATGGGTGAAACGATGCATTATGTTCAAGGTTGTTAAGGAAAACATTAAGGAAAATATTCATGCTAACATCATCTTCTCCAATGATGTCAACATCATGAGGAGGACATGCATTAGGAGTTGATTGAGCATGAGTTTGTTCAATTTCCTTAGGCTTGTTAGCAAATGCGCAACTTGAAACATCTACCAAAGATTTCAGGGCATCCACAACTTTCTAAAGCACATATCCATGATGCAAGATTGAAAAAATGCATGTGAAATAAAATAAATTGAGATAACAAGTATTCTGCAAACTGAAACTAAAAACTAAAGGCATCCCACAGAAACACAGAAAAATAATTTTAGACCCTAAAAAATGGAGTTAAAGTAAACAGGGACTAAGATGCCAGTAAGGGTGGCTTGGTCCTCCTAGTGAGATTTTGAAGTTCCAGTGAGTGAAACAGATAGCAAACAACGGAGAGAGGATTTTGGAGCAAAAACCTGAGAGGGACTAAGACGCTAGGAAGGTTGTTTTAGTCCTAGCAGAGGTTTTTCTCAGAAAAATAGCAAATTATGGTTTGATAACAACTTTCTTAGGTTGCCTACCTAGGGACCTAATGTTTGGAAATAGGAAACTATGCAAATGGATGTAAAGAAAAGCAACTAATAACAAGCAATTGAATGCAAGATTTGAATATGATTTTTCAATTTTCAATGCAATAACAATGTTTCTAATGCAATTAAGAGGATGAATAATGCACTTTTTCACTTTTTTCAATGAAATGAAATGGTGCAAGAAAGTAAAAATGTAACCTATGTGCACTTTCACAAATGCAAGATGCAAGAAACCATAGATGCACTTTCACTAATACAAAATGCAATGAATGCAATCTAGATCTAGGACTTTTATGGACTCCAAATCAGAAAAAGAATGTTCAAAGAATTTGGGTTCACCAAAATGAACCGTAGATAAAATATGAATGGGGGAATATCCTATTCTATCTAGGTCATTCAATTATGTCCTAGGAGCCCTAATTGGATTGACTAAAAACCTCACACGATGATTCAATTCACAATGAGGAGGAACTAGAAGAGGATTTATTTCAGCTTTAAGGGGTTCACCACCAAGCAAATGCTTGGAAAAGACAAATGAACATTCAACCTATAAAACCTAATTATGCAAGCTAAATGAGATGTGAAAATGATGAAATTATGCAACAAGGAGATATGATATATGTACCTGGGAAGTCTAGAGATGTTGTGAGGATTCTGGAAATGTAAGGAAGTTGCCAAAATGTGCCTTGGAGGACTAAGATTCACAAGGTGGCGTATTAGTTCCGTTGTTTTTTTCGAGGCAAATACAAAATCTTCGAATGTCAGAACCGGATCTGAAGGAATCTCCAAAAAATGTGCCTAGGAGGACTAAGATGCCCAAGGTGGTGTATTAGTCTCACTATGAATCTCTAAAAACTTTGAATGTGATCTTGAGCTCCAAGGTCTGCACTTGCTTCTTCTCATATCTCAAGCTCTAAAACTTTTATATTTGACATGTAGGTGTGTTTTCGTGAAGATGATAACTTTGTAATGCAACTTTGCAACTTTTACAAATTTGCACTCCAAATTATCTTCAAGTCTTCAACCTAAATCTGCAAACACAAATATGCAAGATGGGAAAAACTTGTTGATTGTTAGTGAATAGGGGTTTGCCTTGGTCCAACCCCTTGTTGGTAATTAAACCTTGAAATGAAATAAAGTAATGAAGGGAAATGGTGAATGAACAACATGCAATGCTACAACTCACCAAACCCTTGTAAAGTCTAAAACTTGTGTGAAATGGTTGCAATGGATATGGATCTTGAACCAAAGATATAGACTTGAATTGCTTGCTTGAATCAAAACCCTACATCACAAATATTATCACAACACACATGATACGAGAAGATCTTTGATATTATGCTTGAATCTTTATGATGGCTCCAAATGCTTGATGAATTGCTCTTGAATGATCTTTATCTCATAAATTTTCCTAAGGAATGAATACTCAAGTTTCTAGGATGAAAATAAATGAATGAACCTTGTATTTATACTTACTTATGCTTAATATCCCAAAATTATATCACACCAAGCTGACATATGAATTCATTAAATAAAGGAGGCTAAATCCTCCCAAAATTTAAAATTAAATCCTGAAAATAACTCAAGGAGGACTAAGACGCCCTAGGTGGTGTCCTAGTCCCAAGTCGTAAAACTTGGGGCACAAACACCAAATAGGGGCCCAATTAAGATGCCTCAAAATCAGGGTCCTGAGACCTCGTGGGGACAAAGACGCCTTAAGTGGTGTTTTAGTCTCGACCAAAAATTAGGGACACACAAATGAGAATCATTGGATTATAATTTATGCATTGGAGAATTTCAGGATTAGCCAGAAAAATATGCAATTCATAGGGCTTGTGGACACAAAATAGGACCGATTAAGCCATAAATGAGGATAAATAAAGCAATGTGGGCCCTTGAACAAGAGTGAAAATACAAGGGTATGCATTTTACTACACTACATTGCCAAGAAAACCCGCATATTTTTTTAAGAAAATATATTAATAAAGCCATGAATATTTTAAGGTGTAACATTTAGATATAATAGGAGTTGTACACCTTTGTGTAGTCATTTGTTAACGTAGGAGCAAAATTTAACTATGAAGTATTCATATGGTAGTCTCTACTAGTATTCACCTGTAGCATGTCCCCTTATACCTTCCTTGGGTTGAGTAGCTTAATACAAGGGTTAGCTTCATTCCAACTCCACTCATGTAGCCTACTATTTCCCTTTACTAGGAGGTATAGGTTAATTCTTGGGATGGTTTATATGTACATCAACCCATACTCTTCAAGATTGCTAATGTTTCAACATCTTATCAATACCCTATTTCCAAAGCCTATGTGATAGGTTAACATACTTGAAATATACAAGACTAACACTCTACTAGGGTATGCTTCGAATAAACTAATGGGTCATTTATTACACGTTAATAAATTAGAATACCTCGTAATGTTAATTTGAACATTTAAATAATTAGTCTAGGTAAAACTTATACTCATGATATCACTTCTTTTAGTTTTCTAAATCTTTTAATCATAATTCCTCCTTAGATTATTACCTAAATTACTTACTCTTTCCATGATTACTTGATTATTTAAAATACCAATCACATTTTATCGTTCTTATTTTTACTATATAATATGCTATTATGAATAGTAACATTATACTCAATGCTCTTAATCTACTATTAATTGAGTCTGTTGGTTTGTGCTTTCTTGGTTTTTTGTTTGATGCTCTTAATGGGCATGTGTGCCCTTTCAAAAGTTAGTTTTTGTTAGGTCTTTAGGGTTGTTATTCTTTGTTGGTTAGTTGTTTTTGTTGTTCCGTGTTGCTAGGTATCAGACTTGCTATAGGGTTTTGATCGGTTTTTGGCCTATACTCTTTTGTTGGGTTTGTTATGGTGGCCCTAGGCCTCATTCTGCTCTCTAGTTGGGTTCAGGGGCCCTATCCCCTGCTTCTTCTACCAAAAACATTATACTATTGATATAGATTTGTTAACAAAAAAGAAAGGATTAATGATATTAATGTTTCACCCTAATAACGGTTAAAACTTACATATATCATTGTTTCCTTTCACTTTTACTAATGATTCTATTAATCATTGATATTACCCCTCACAAAAACTTAACACACTATATTTAATTTTATTATTAACCATATAAATTTAGTTTTCAAACTCTAAGATTTACATTAAAAAAATACTTATTGTGGTACATAGGTAAATATTAATATAAACATTCAATGCCCAAATTAATATTTGCATAAATAATCACCACTATTCCTCATAATAATAATACTAATATTATCCTTAATAAAATATGATCATTTATATTAATATTAATATAATTCATCGTCACGTACCATATTATTAATAGTCACTCATAACATTGTTAATTTCAATCATTTAATTTCAGCATTAGTACTTTAACATTTAAATAAATTCACTTGACCCTTAAATGAATTCACTTGACTAAGGGAGAAAGAGTTGGAGAGGTTTTTTTTTTTATATTTGTTGTTTTAAAACTGATGGCTATCTGTATTTGATAAAATTTGAAGTTCATTTTGAAAAGTGCAAATGAGCAGGAATTTTCATACCAATTGGAGGAAGCCCTAAAATGCAATGCCAATTCAGCTGTACTTTTCACATTCTTTTTATTCTGAGACCCCATCCCATCGAAAGATCATAAGGTGCAGTTACCATAAAGAAAGGAAAAATAATGTCATCGTGCAGGTTTTGGGAGATGGGGCAAGAACTAGGAGATTTACAAGTGGCACTAACCTTTGCTTTTTTATTTTTTTATATCCTTTATCAACTTCGAGTACCATTACAGTTAGGTTTATGCATTTATAGATGCATTCATGTATTTAAACACATGTATCTGAAAACCTATTTAAATTACTCATGTTGGTTATTTTGGTTTATTGATACCTTTTTAATTACTTTTGTTAACCTTATGTTTTCTCATACCAAGATCAATAATGAAAGTTGTTGTTTCAAAAGAAAAAAATATTTTAGTATTTTGTATGTCATTATTGCTACAGAATAAAAATGTATTTTTATTTAAATTTTATGTTTTGCTACAACAAATATATTATTTGTATTATAACAAAAGTGTATTTTTATTTAAATTTGTGTTGTTATTACAAAACAAAAAATGTAGTATTTTTATTTAAATTTTTGCTAGCAATAATACTAATGTTGTTTTTGGTGGTTCTTAGTCTAAGGTAAATAATGAGTTTAATGGGTAGGATCCTGTTGTGGATGGTTGTAAGGGGGAGGGCTTGCCTAATAATGTTTTGGATAAGGAATCCAAGGAAATGTTGTGAAAGACATCCAAGAGAATTGCAAAGCTAAAAAAATAGGTTGTGAAAGGTGATTTGAAGGGTACCAAGGACTAGGGTAAGGAGAAGGGTGTTGTGGATAGTGTCAACTGTTGAAATCAATGACTCCCCTATTAGACAGTCACCCAGTGTGGAGCTTTTTGGTGGGAAGTCTATGCATGAGGATGAGGGGGTTAATCCAAGTCATAGAAAACTAGAGCCACTAAAGGTGAATCCTCTGTCTGAAGATCTCTCGTACCTAAACGACAACAATACTTCAATGTTCGAGCTTCTAGAAATGGCTTCTTCAGGGGCTACAAGCGTGTTCAAGCTAGCCAAGTGGACATTGCAGGAATTTAATAGGGTGAATTTCAAGATCAGGGATCTGAAAGAGAATATGAAAAACATGTCGAAGGGTTCTTCCTCAAGTATTTTTATTGAAAGACTCGTGGACTTAGAGTGCTCCTTTACAGATTTTAAATCCATGTGTGAGCAACGCCTCTCTGAAATGAAGGGTAAGATTAATAAAACTAATGTGGACATCAAGAAGCTACTACAAGTTAGCCACAGTTTGGTCAAGAACAGTTTTGAGTCTTTGGAGGTCCTTTTTTGCAAGATAAGTCAACTAAGGGAAGATCAGCTTTACTTTGCAAAGTTGATGGAGAAGGACCAGTCTTCAAAGGGGAAGGGGAAGAAGGTTGGAAAAGATGAGGAAAAATGCCCATGTACAAGAGGTAGGGGTAACTTGAGGAAAACCTTTGAGGAGGAGAAGAAAGAACTGATGGACATGGTCGAACTGCATCGTAACTAGGAGATTGAGGTGGCTAACACCTTAAAGAACATGAAATAGTGTCCCTTTCTATGTTGTAATCTGTTTATGTTTTTTTTTTTGGTTGTTATTTTGTTGTTGGTTGTTGCTAATGGTTCAATGTTTTTATCTATGAGCAGATTTTCATTTGTTTTGTTGTAAAGGGTTTCAAGTCCCTTCAAAACCTATTTTTCCCTTATAATCAAAATAAATGTAGTATTTCTTCCTTTTATTCATTTTATATTTGTCTGCTCTTACAGATCTACAATGTATCTTTTTTGTTGCTATCACAGAACAACTAATACATTTTTATTTAATGTTATACTACTGTTATAGAACAACAAATGTAATTTTTCTTTTTTTTGTTACTATTTTATTTTATATTCATTTGATATCATACAGTTGAGGGAAAAGAACAACTGAAATAAATAATATCAGATATGGATCACTTAAACATATAGTTTCTAGAATACAAATGATGCTTGTATTATTTATCCTTTGATAGTAGCTAAATCTCATTTTATTTTGCATAGTAGCCACATTTATTTTCTAACAGCAGATTTACTACTTTATTCAACAATTTATTAATAACAATATTGTTATTTTTATTTTCTATATAATTTTATTTTATTGTTTATCAACTACTTGTATTTAAATCTAAATATATATAAAAGGAAATTTATTTAAAATATTTATTAATACTAGGGGGAACTGGGTGATGCCTCCCATATGGTGGTTGTGTCTCATATGGGGGTTGCGTCACATATGGGGTTGGGCCCCTTTTTCCTTTTTATTTATTTCTTTTTATTTATATATATTTTAATTGTTTTCTAATTGAAGCTTATTAAATATAATGAATAATATATTATATAAAAATATAATAAATATTATTTTATATATTATTTAAACATACATGTATTATGTTTTTATGTTTTAAATTCATAAATGCATTATATGAATATAATCTATATACAATGGATATTTATACTTAATGAAGTATATACATGTATTTCATATATACATGTTATGTATATACATGTATTTCATATATACATGTTATCTATATACATTTATAAAGTGGTATATATTTGTTTTGAATATATAAGAATAAATAAAACTATTTTATTGTTAGTAATTACATCGTAACAAAAGTTTAAGTGAAGAATTTATATAAATATTTAAATTATATTGATGCATAAAATCTCCATTTGCAAATAAAAATGAAATGGAAAATATAAATGATTTTATTAAACAATGACTCCTTATATGTATGTTGATCTCATTCACAAATGTTCTTTTTGACCTACTTTTATTTTATATACCCACATAGTCCACTATACTCTAATCTTTCTCCTTTAAGACTTTAACCATCATTTACAAGCACCCATTTTGTCAACATAGGTCTATTTTACTATTTATATTAACACAATGCATCGTACCCATTCAAAGTCTAAACACAAGAGCCTTCCATATACATCATGAACAATATCATATTCTTTCATATACCAAATGTAAGCATCTCTCCTTTTAACACAATATCATAAGAGTATTTTCTTCCCCTTTACACAAAAGATACAAGTTCCTCTACTTTAAACTTCACATATTACATTTGATACACAATGATGAAACAAATAAGATACCAATGAAATAAACCTTGTTCTATCATTCTTTCATTTTACAATTAAATGCTAGCTCTCAATATTACAAACAATTTTAAGGGATACAATCAATAACACACAAAATAGTAAAGGCTTGCTCTCCACCCTACCATAATGGCCTCATGAAGCCTCATGGGCTCTAGCCATACCCTCAAGCAAGAAACAAATGACTACCAATGATCTTGGTAGGAAGACTACAGGAATAGCTTATCTACAATTTCCTATCTACCCATTCACTAAACAAACTCTAAATTCATATACACAAAAACTTGGACTCTTCCCCACTTGTTTTGAAAGTCATAACAAAATAACACAAAAACAAATTTTCTACTGAAATAAATCTTATAGAAATGAGAAAAATAACTTATCTCCACAATTTTTCCCCTTGAAAACCTCCTTCATATGTGAGAGATCCTTGCTTCTCTTTCAACTTTTTTCTTTTCTTTCTCAAACTCCAAATTCAAGAAGAATTCTCCAAAAGAAGTGAGTAACACCAATTTACTCTTTCCCCTCCAATTATAAAGGAATTCAACTTGAATTCTTTTGAATGAGGGAGTGAAACTTGTCACACTCTCATTCATTCTTTCAACACATATCCCCACAAGTTCTCACACATGTGTGAGACTTTTGGGGAGATGGAGAATGTATAATGACACTCTACCCAATATCCCTTACAAGGTGGCTTTAAACATGTGAAAACTTTGATGCCTTTCCCAAGTTCATTAATGAACTTTGGGGAGTGGGGTGAGAGAGTGACAAGTCACTTCTCTCAACTCCCAATGACCCAAAATCGTCATACCCCTTCAAGTAGAATTTTGAAGAGTCATATCATGCCCCGAGGACAAAGTCACATGTCCAAAGGTCCCCCCTTCCATAGGTATAGGCCCTAGGGGTCTATTTTATACTAATATCAATGAAATTGACTAAGCAACACCCTTTAATGACCAATTTAAAGACCAATCCAAAATTCAAAACTTAATTAAGAATTTGTAAGCCCTAATTGCACTTGCACCTTAAATAAAATTACTTAACTCAATAAGAATCCATAAAGCATACTTACACTAAACTCTCAATCATTAAAACCCTAAACACAATTACAACTTGCATAAAACGCTAATTACCTCCTAGGTCATAGAGAAAAAAATTAAAACTTCAAAAAGTAATATTTAACCTGGGACTAGATGGTTCTCCATTTTTACTCGACACTTCTCTCACATGTATTTTTCCAAATACATGTTTGGTTAAAATTATAATAAATACATGTTCAAAATATCAATAATATAAAATTCAATAGTTAGTGAATCAAAATACACATATATATTCATTTCCTTTCCCTATGCAAGATAGGAATTTTGACCATGCATAAAATAACAATGAAAACCTAACCTTAGCTAAATAATTTATTTACACTACTAAATTGACTCTTGGGTCACACTCCTTCCTCTCATAAAATTCATCATGCAACTTGATATATAATTTATACATTTTTTCTTATTAACCTACCTTGCCTATATACTTGTCATTGATTAGAGTCATGGTTTAAATTTACCTCGATGGTGCTTAGCTAGTGATCCTTCTTGAAACTTCTTCATGATCTTATAAAGTCTTGCTTCATTACTAGCTATTATCATTTTCCAAGTAACATAAAACGTATTAGCAATTCATTTGAACCAATGTTAGGTACATGTCATTTCTTATCTCATATCGATTTAAAAGTATTCTTCATATGATACTTGTACACAAATCTAAATCTTATGTGCTCACATACATTCTTATCAGTTTTCTAAATCACCTTTAATAAAAAATATTTGTCACCATAATGATTTAATCTAGTTCATAGGATAATCACAACATTAAGCATGGAATTAGGTTCAATCATCAATTTATTCACCAACTAGTATAATTGAACTTATCAAGGTGTCACACACTTTGTAATGGGGTTGGGCCTCATAGCTTGCATCCCTCAAAAGCCTAAAGGGAACTACCAAAAAGATATGGAGAGGTTTCTAAAAGATGGTCAAAAGGTTAATAGACTCCAAAACGGATACAACAGGGTCGACCTTCCCCAGGTGTGGAGAAAAATTGTGTGTTGATGAGGTACATCACGTTAAAGGGTTTTTTCTGTCATTTTCATGCCCATCTCTTTCCCATGCTTAACCATTTTCGCTATAATTGAAAAATGAACATTGCTTTTTGGATTTTTCATCTCTTGAATAGTCCATTAAGAATGTCTAGGGTAAAAGTGAAAATCTCCCCATGCACCATGGCTTAATTTTTCATCTCTACCACCATCAGGCCACTTTATTACCCTCCCCAACCACTATCAAAAGGAACACTTTGGTCATCCGCAATCCTACTGACCCCCTTGAGGGCCCCAGTCCCACTTTCACCCTAGATGAAACCTCTCCCACGACTTGTCATATCACTCATGCCCAAGGAAAAACCCTTACTAATGATGAAAGGCCTCCTGACCCCATTAAAAGTGTGTCCTTCCCTAAGGCTACTCCTATTTCCACTTCTAGCTATGATAATTTGGATAACTCATATGATGAATCTTGGAATCCTACCCCTGGAAATTCTCCCATGCAATCCCTTGTTCATGTGGAGGTGTTTAATGTCCCTAATACCCCTCCTGCCATTAACTCTTCTAGCCCCCATAATTCCCCCAAACTCTACATTAATCTGGATGGGACTTCTGTTGACCCCAATTTGGCTAATGATAATTTTGCTTCCTATGATCCCCTTCAGCATAAAATAAATGAAATTTTGGTGGGTGTCAACATCCAGAATGACATCCTCAAGTGGCTTATGGGTCAACTTACTATTGCTAAGGAAAAAATCTAGGTGTTGAAAAACAAGGTGCTTGACTAGATGGCTCCATGGTCAGGTGAGGTTGAGGACAGTGGGTATTGGGATATGCTTTCCTCCCTTGCTAATAAATTTGACCAATGGGCCAATTGGGATGAGGAGGTGGATGAGCTCAGATCCCTTATGGGCACAGAGGAGGATAAAATAAATTTGAAAAAGGAGGTTTCTACTATTGATAGCAACTAGGAAAAAATTATGCAATGTCTCCAAGAGATTATTGATTATAGCAAGGGCACTGTGAAGAATACTGCTCTAAGCATCCAAATTTTTCAATAAGAAATAAGGAACGGTCATGGAAAAAGGGTTGTTGAGAGTGGTCTTGATGAAAATCACATGCAGAAAAAAAGGTAAGGTGGTGGACATTTCGGCTCAGGACACTACCATGGAGACCCAACCTATTCAGAAGGGATCGCTATCGTTCGAGGAGAAGCTCCACTTATTGGCTAAGGAGTACTAGGCAATTAGTGGTATTAGGCTTGTAGGAGACCAGGAACTATTTCAATCCCTTGCTAGTTTTTCTCTATCTATTGTTTTTGTTTTTCTTGTTGGTTAGTTAGTTGATATTTGCTTTATTTTTTATTTTTGGGCATTTCACTTATCGTGAGCCCCTTGTTTAGCCTCAATGGTTGTTTTGTAAAAGGGTACGAGACCTTCCCATTTTAATCTAATAAAAATAATATGTGGTTGAAGATTGTTATGCATCAACTCATATGCATGGCATTGGTAAGTGAACATACTATGAGTTTATAAATGAGTTTGCATTGTAATTGGAACCACAGTTTAACCCATGTAAAAAATAAGTTACAAAGAATGTAGAGACTTTTTTTATATTATTAAATATTTAAATAAACTTTATTAAATTAAAATTTTGTTAATTTTAGTTTAATGGGTGTGATATATGTTGTAAGTTTGCTTAATGAGTGAATTGATTATGGTCATAGGATTTAAGTGGAATTTGATGAAATTAATTTGAATAAATAAAGTGTACTTGGCTATGAAGAGTGGTATATGAAGCATAGTAATTTAGTACATCATAAGGATTAACTAGTAAATGTGTACTTGATGGCATAAATATGGACCTATCTCATTAAAAAATCAACATACAAATTGGAAAATAGAGGATTACATCAAGTAAGAATGATTATTCAATGGTATATTTTTTAATATGTATCATTTTTATCTTATAAAATTATTTAAATTTGGTTAAATTAGGGAAAAATACACTACTTTAGAAGTAATGATAAAGTGATACAGGAGCACCTAGCCAAACTAGCAATCCTCATCAACCAAAAAAAATTACAGTTGTTTTCTTCAGTTTGGTTTTTAATTTTGTTGCATTTTTGGTGTTGAGTTAAATTTTGGAGTTTGTGGTTGATTATGTAGTTTGGGTGAAACAAAATGACATTTTTGTCATTCCATTTGATAAAATGTCATGTTCGACATATGTTGTAATTTGTAAATTTATTTTGGGTGTTATGACAATCGTTTAATACAATTTGCATCTAGTTCATTTGAAGATCATTGATGGCTAAATTAGAACATTATTCATTCCACTGGATGGAAACAATCTTCCTTGTGCATCTAATTCAAATTTTATTTATTTAAACTAGCAATGGAAATATTAAGGAATTTAATCATTATGTTTATTGATATCAAAGAGGTGAGAAGATGGAAGGAATAGAAGGATTCTTGGGGGTCGTGCAGCCTATGAGGGGCAGATAAAAAATGAACCACCAATCAAGGAAAAAGAAGAGACATAACCAAAATTCCATGAAGGTATTATTCTCCAGAAAAATGCATAACGAAGGAGATGTGAGAGGGTACTGGATATCATAAGATAATATTAAAGAAATCAAAATGCAATAATAAAAAAATTTGGAGAGGTCCATAGGGAGGAAGAAATGAAGGGGTGCAGGCTATGAAAAAGAAAATTCAACGCCATTTAAAAAAGAAGAAAATGCAGATTGGGTGATAAGAGAAAGGGGTTGTGCTTGTAGAGTCGGGGGAAAATAGAATGGAAAAAGGGGCTGCATAGTGGAAGAGAGGAGGAAGTGCAGAAGAAATAGCATAGAGGAGTAAAGGGGTTGCATAGAGGAGAGATATGGTGTGTAGCTGAGAGAAGAGGAGGGTGTGGTGCACAGTATAAAGAAGGACAGAGTCGCACTGCCAGAGGAAACCATCAAATGCATGAACAAGGGCAAGTCTAGAAGAAACAAAGACATAAAATGTATACAAAATAAGATATGAATAATGAAAATTGAATGAGGTAATTAAAATTTTGTGTAGAAGATGGTGTAAGAAAAATAAAAAGGATTATTATAAATGTTCGAATGTGAGCATAGTAAACTAAATTGTAAATTATTTAAAAATTAGAACTTGCACTGAAAGAAGGTGCAATGGTTACGTTGATTATATTTTATAAAATATTTTATGATTTTCTTTAGTATTCTAATAAGAAACTTCAAAACTTCATGTAATTTCATCATCAAATGATATTGATACCAAATCAAAAAATATTGCACTCACCACATATAAGTCCAATTGAAAACATATTTTTCTCAATATCCTTGACAAATCTAGATATTTCATCATGGAAGAGGGTGGGTGGAGTAGTTGTTTGAAAGAAACATTCACCATCACCAACAAAAGTTGTGGCTAAATCTTTAGAGAATTACCCCTCAACCCATCACAAGATGTACATGCCTAAAGCATATAGCTGCAGTAACAGCCAAGAGAAGCAATTTGCTTCATATGTGGCCATGAAGACAAATCGATTTCAATCTTCAAGTGGACATTTGTTTTTATTTGCAGTCGACTCAATTGAAAGAGGTAAACACTAAAACTACAACATGGCTCTATTGTGAGCCAATGAATTTTCCCACCTTGGGATCTTCACTAGACACATTTTTTGGCTCTCATTTACCATTCAAACTTAATACATATTTGTTGTTTCACATGGAGACTTGTATTGTGGAAATGATTATTAGGTAGTGACCTATATACACTTTCTCTTCGCACAATGATGCAAATTGGATTTGTCTGTCTAGTTTATGTATAGGAAAATGGTTCTTTATTTTTCAATTTCCCTTTTATTTAGTTATACCTCAACAAAAGACACAAGGTTGTCATAGGGCCAAGCTGTCGTGCGGCACCGGAACTCTTTTCTTCACTTGTCCTTGGGACCCAAGTGTGCCCAAGTGCCCGGACTACGCCTCCTTCCCAAACCACCAAGCTCCAAAACCTGCAGACACCAACTTCCAAAACTCCAATGCATAGCGGAACTTGACTAAAACACTACAACTACCTAAACTAAGTACTGCAATGTAATATTTACACAAAGATGATGCACAACACCAGAGTTGGGGTAAAGATAGCTTTATTGATTGTGAATGGCCCCTGGCCCGGTCTACACTTCAATTGCAATAGTGTGTTGCTCACTACCCCGGGTTCTTATTACAATTCCCACCCCTAGGCTTGCACCAACTCTTCGAGCTACAATCCTATTGATCTTGCCCCTAGCTGTAGCTTTGCACTTTGACTCCAACCCCTGTGATCCCTGACCACTCTGGAACTTCCCGTAGTTCAGTACGACTGGAAGACCTCTCATGGCTCCCAGAAGACCTCCCCACACAAGACCCAGGTCCCCCTCCTTGGGAACTCCAAGTCCAACCTCTGCAATGCTTGTAGTCTCTGCTTCACTCCCTCTGAACACAGCACCACTCCTCACTGCACCATCCTCACTCTCACCCTGATCACCACTGCACTCACTCTACTCAATGATTGCCTTGTGCCTCCTTGGGTTGCCCCACCATGACACTTCACTAGAGTAAGAATCTGTTGTAGAACGCAAGTCTCTTGTGGTTGGGGTACTCTCATTCCCCCATAATAGTTTTTCGTCCAAATCCTAGACCTCTGAAGGATGCGACACTATTACCGCTTACATCCCCAATCTCTGACTTTCTGCTTTTGGCTTGGGAACCCACTGTTGCCTTTGGATCCCCTTTACTTAGCCTTAGGAAACTATCACAACACTTGTGCATGGAGGAATCCAACATCCCCTTAGCATTATGATAGCACCCGATTTGGTTCCTCCCAAGACTTGGTTGAAACATTCTACCTGCCCTAGTCTTCACTCAGAATCTGGCTCTGGCCCTGCTTAGAACCCTGATGCAACTTGACTGCAACCCCTGGCTCACCTTTGCATCAGACCTAGGCGAGCTCCCTGCCTCACCCCCAGATTTGCATTGACGTGGGGTGAGCTCCTTGAGCCCAACCCAAGAATCACCCTTTTGCATTCCCTGAATGCCCTTGTGGAGCTGATCTGACCCTTAGGATTTGAAATCCCCTTGCATCCTCCCCCACTCTAACTCAGGCAACGTCCTTGATGCCCGCAACATTGTCCCTGACACTGCTACAGAGGTATCCAACTTTGCTTGAGTACTTAGAAGGGTGCGGTGGATTCCTTCTCCAAGAACTCCAACACCTTGTCCTCATATTTCCACAAACTCTCGGCTCTTTCCCATGATGCTTCATCTCTGGATTGGCCCTACCAATGAACTAAGAACTCTCTCCATTTTCTGTTTCCAAAGCCCCTCTCCCTCACAACAATTACCTCCTGCACCTCCAAACCCGGCATGTCCAAGACATTTGCTGGTCCCCTAGTTGGTACATTCATGCTGGTGTCCTACCTATCTTCATGATACGAACAGAGCTGACTGACATGGAAAACATCATGGACTCTCATGTGATCTGGAAACTTCAGTTTATAAACAACCTTACCCACTCTTTGAGTTACTTGGTAAGGCCCATCGAACCTACGATCCAATGCTTGACTCAACCCCCTGGGCGGCCTAAACTGAATCGGATCCATCTTCAAGAAGACCCTATCACCAACCTTAAATTCCACATGCATCCTCCCTGAGTCTACATACCTTTTCATTCTCTCTGCATCTTTGACCAAGTTGTGCCTAGCCAAATCAACTTAGTCCTTCCAATCTCTCAATCGATCCATAGCACCTGGACACTCACTCATGTATCCACTCATCACTGTATGAGGAGTCAGTGGTTGCTTCCCTATTGCCAACTCAAATGGTGAGTACTGACTCAATGCACTTTTCTGCATGTTGTAGCAAAACTGACTTGGGTCCAATAAGCCCGGCCAATTGGACAGGTCCGACCAAACAAAGTGCCTGAGATAATCCTCCAATATCCCATTGATCCTTTTAGTCTACCCATCTATTTCTGGATGATGACTGGTTGACATCAACAACTTTGTTCCTATCAACTTGAACATCTCCTTCCAGAATTCACTGGTGAATTTGGCATCCCTATCACTAATGATACTCAATGGAACACCCCAATGCTTCACTATATTTTTTAAAAAGTAGTCTGCAGCATCCTCTGCCCTGCACAATGCCCTGCACAGTACAAAAATGGCATACTTTGAGAACCTGTCGACCACCACCATGATGTTGTTATAGCCGTCCACCTCTAGAAATCCTGTTATGAAGTCCATGCTCACACTTGCCCATGGTCTAACTGAAACAGGTAGGGGCTACAACAAACCTCCTGGAGGCTTAGTCACAACCTTATCTTGCTAACAAATGAGACAACTCTTGTGATACTCATCCACATCTCGCCTCATTTTCGGCTAGTAAAAGCCCCTTTCTAGCAACGTGAAGGTCCTCTTCTGCCCTGGGTGCCCAGCCCACATGTTGTCATGACACTCATGCAAAACTTCCCTCCTCAAATTCTTCCACTTGGGAACATAAACTTGATCCTGGGTGAATACCAACATTCCATCTTTTATGTTGAACTTTCGAGTCCTCCCCTCTAGTGCCTGTTTGTAGAGCTCTTCCTCCTGAAGATCCATCTCATAGCCCTGCTTGATGGATTCCAATACTTCATCAAATAGTGTCACCTTGCTTTCCCCTGGAACTACTTCCGACACCACTTCCTCCACTGCAGCTAACTAAGCTTTTCTACTAAGAGCATCCGCTACAACGTTCATTTTCCCAGGGTTGTAGAGGATCTCAAAATCGAACTCTGCCATGAACTCCTGCCCCAATATCAACTTGAAATCATCCATTTCAATCGCCGTCAGATCCATGTGGCCCTGCCACGAACCCACTCAAACTAGTATATTCTTTAATTGTTGAAAATAAGTTTGAGCTTATTATGTGGGTATTTCTTGCAACAAAGGAATATATTTGCATACCATTCTTAGCATAACAAAACAAATAAAATAATTGCTAAATAAATGCAAAAACAAGACTCCTTCTTGAGAGCTAATAACACCCACTGTTATTTTCTCTTGTAGATGGTTGTACATGTCTTTGGACCTGAAAACCATTGCCTTATAAGGGAGGCTACATTTCCTAAAATTTAATTCAGTTTTATATTCATTAAATTTGTGCAAAGGAGATCTAACAATGTTAATAAAAATACCAAGCGCTACTACGGGAAAAGAACTCTGTCAAATTTGTTTGTTGTCTTTGTCCACTATGCAATCTTAATATCCAATGAAAGTGAAGATTTGGATAAATAAATAAAAAAATTACTACATTCTTAGCTTCTTGTGTCCAATCCTCACATTTCTAAGATTTCTATTTTACTCCATCTTGGGTTTCATTGGGCAGACAAAATCTCACATTATTTCTTCTCATTCAAATAGATAAGTGGTTTCAATTAATTAAAATTGGTATGCAATGCATATCAGGGATTTTTATAGTTCCTTCACTGACTAAGTAGATAAATAAGTGTGTGGAAATTGTTTTATTTATTTACCAGCTCCATTTCTCAACAGAAGAAAGTAAATTTATAAAATATTGAAAATAAAATTTACTGAAACGGAGCCTTGGAAGAAGCTGCATAGAAAAACTTGAGCACTATTTTAAATTAATGTATGTAAACCATCTTAACCTTGGAAAAAAAATTAAATTAACTTATATTTCCGCTTAACCAAACTATACGTGTTGTTCAATACTGTGTACAATAAAAAAACATAGATGAAAGGGTACTTAAATACAAAAAAATAGACAAGGATTATTATCAAGAATCAAAGGTACAAATATATTGACAATACAACACTACTTGTCAATGTGTTTATATGGAACATAGCTATAGAAAGAAATCTGAGTTATAGAACCTGTAATTTTTTAGGTTATCTGGGCTCCGATCAAACTTGAAATGCTTGATAGGCAAGCAATAAAAGTACATATTTAAGTAAGATACTGATAGAAATCCTCATAGAATGGGTAGAAGTCAAAGTGATATTGTGATTTTGAACTCTTGAAATCCTACATATAGAGCGAAGTGTTCTAAGATTGCACCAATCATTATGACAATTGTATACATATCAATGTCTTTGACATAAAACATGGTTATAATGTGGAAAACATATCTTTTTTTGTAGCCATGTGATGTGAAGCTCTATAATCAAGAACACAATTCTTTGTAATAGACACAACAATTACAATAAGTGTCTTGTCCTTTCCTTTATTACTCAAAGCTCTTTAAATTTGGTAAGCTAAAAACCCCTCTTTCCATACCATTATTTAACGGAATCAACTGAATAAAATTGAACCTGATCCTGTTTATGAGGATTGAGGACTTGTAGGTTGGTGTCATCCTCAATTTTTTTTGAATACCAAAGGTTTATCTTTCTTTAAAGCAAATGAAAATTTGTTTTGTGAGCAGCTGTCGTTGCATGGGCAGTAAGGGAGCCCCTTAAGATTGAACAAGTCCAAGTTGATCCTCATCTATTGCAGGTCCAAACCCCTATTTTTCCATGCATCTTTGGACATGAAGCAGCTAGGTAGGTTCCCTTTCCTTTTTATTAAATCTATCTCTAGAACAAAATAGATTACTACATCTGAAACTATTTTTAAAAATAGAGCGAATAAAGTAACATATCTTACCAAGTTTTAAAACATGATTTCAATGAAGGTTTAATTATAGGTATAATTGGGGCTGATCCCTCATAAGGACTTATCAATCAGGTTATATATTTTTTAAAATATTATATCACCATTGATTGATCTATAGTTGTGAATGCAGAGTGGTAGAAAGTGTGGGAGAAGGGGTGACAGATATGAAGGAGGGAGACCATGTTCTGCCTGTATTTATAGGGGAATGAAAAGATTGCAAACACTATAAATCAAAAGAAATTAATATGTGTGATCTACTAAGGATTAACACAGACCGAGGGGTTATGATTAGTGATGGAAATTCAAGGTTCTCTATTAGGGGACAACCCATTTATCACTTCATGGGGACATCCAAATTCAATGAATACACTATTGCACATGTTGGTTGTGATGCAAAAATAAATCCTACATCCCCTCTCAGAAAAACCTACATCCTAAGTTGTGGTGTTTCCACATGTCAGTTGACATTTTAATCAATTGAAAATAATTTTGAGCTTATTATGTGGATATTGCTTGCAACAAAAGAAGATATTTGCATACCATTCTTAGCATAACATAATAAATACAATAATTTCTAAATAAATGCAAACACAAGAAACCTTAACCCAAAAATCCTCCAAAAAAATTAAAAATATTTTCTCTTGCACACCAAATGCTCTGAAAACAACAAAAAATTTCTAGAATGAAATAAAACACAACAAAAAATGAACTCGCAGCGTATAAATTCCCAAAAAGAAGAGAGTCACTAAAACCATGGCAAGTGACTTACATTAAGAAATGGCCACGGGACAAAGAAATGGAGTTCCCAAATGATAAAAATATTTGTCATTTACGAATTACCTCAAAAAAAACTCATTGAAACCATGGCATGGGACTTACCTGAAGATTTCCATGATGCTGATGAGAAAAAATGAAGAGTTTGTAAAAATTATATTATGAAACCATATCAAAGAAAAAAATTTTAAAAAATCATACAATGCAAAACCAATCTCCATGTAGTTGTTGCTTCAATCTATTCACAATAAACAAAGAGTAGAACACAGGAATAAATGACACCTTTGTCTATTGCAACATTAGGACCAGCTCATCTAGACACCACTTGGACTCTGCATATCCTTTGGAAAATATGGTAATTTGAATGAAAGAGGAACATATGACATCTTCAATGGTACAAGATATACACTTGTCGCCTTGTATTTCTTCATAATCAAGAAATGCTCAGTATCTTATTTTACGAAGAGACTCATATATTTATTTAGCTACAGTTTCTTTGACATCGGAGCCACAGTAGCTAATGAATACATCATATGATTTTGGATATGCAAGTGCCCTTTTTCTTACAATTTCATCATAGTCTTGATGTGTCATACTTTGTTCTTCAGATGAGGAGGATTATGTCATTAATAAGGAAACATAACTCATTAAGTCAATTCAGAAGTTAAAATCTTACCATTGCACTATAGAGCATGGAGTGCTCTATGTCATGTTTGATTAATTAATTGTGTTCTGGTAGGTATAGTTGTCCATGAGTAATTCCCACTAGTTTGTTGATTAAGAAAACAATTAAAAGAACAAAAATCTTATACGACCACTACTTTGTAGGATAAAGGAAAAACAAGATAAAAGATCAAATCGGTGTAGACTTAGTCGATGCGAGAGAAATTGGAAGTCAAAATCTCTATTCAAGTGTGAGAACTATTCTGAGATTATTTTCAGGCATGCACAATTCCGACGTGAGACAATTCTGGTGGGCTATATCCATAATATATAGCCTATCGACTAATTATTGAGATGAAAGTAATAAAATTATGTGATTTCATTGCTCTCATTGCTTGTGAAATTTGAATTTGAATTTATTTGATTGAAAAATGTAATTATCAATTAAATACGAAATGGGCTGCAAAGTTTTGAGATTGAATGTAAGTTGGTAATCTATGAATTTATGCAAGTTAGGTTTGTGATAGTGGAAGGGGGATTTGTGTTTTGCACCATTTGGAATTAGAGTAGGTTGTCTTGAGTGTGAGGATAGATTGTCGAGCATGAGGCAATCTACACTAGGAATTGTGGGTGAGGAACTTGAGAGGATTGTTGTAGAGAGAAAAGTGGAACATGAGGATTGTGCAAACACTTTGTTAAAAAAATAATTGGTGTTATTCAGAAAACTTTCAAGATGCCACCTCGAAGAGGAATGCCCAAAATAGAGGAGGTATTGGAATGATTTTACGAAATGATAAGAAATGATATAAGAAACGAGGTGAGAATAGATACTGGAAACATAAGAGATCTTAAGAGTGAAGAAGAAAGTGAAGTGGAAGAGCAAGGAAGAGAAGATGAATAGCTAGAGGATGTTGGAGAAGAAATATTTTTAAGGGCTCTTTTGAGAATCGTGAAGAGCAACAAAATGAATGTGCCAAATTTTTTTAGAACATTAAATTTCGAAGAATTAATTAATTGGATAGGAGAGCTAGAAAAGTATTTTGAATTGGAGGAAATCAGAGACCCACAAAGGGTAAAGTTAGCCCAAACAAAATTAAAAGGACATGTTATATTATGGTGGAAATAATTGCAAAGAGAGTGGGTAACGAATAGAGATCCCAGAATAACAAGGTGGAATCAGATGGTGACTAGGTTGAAGAAAAAAATTATTCTTGGAGATTACGAAATGAAATTATTCAAGAAGTTGCAAAATTTAAACTAGAAAGACATGAGTGTAAAATATTACATGGAGGAGTTTTAAAAGTTGGTCATTCGATCGAGAAGCCATGAAATTGATAGGGAAAAGACAACCTGGTATGTGAATGGTTTACGATTTAATATTCAAGATGAAATGAGCATGATGAAGATTAACTTGGTGGAAGAAGCATACCAATATGCATTGAAGGGTGAGGAGAAGTTGATGAGGAGTCAAAAAAATAATTCTAGAAGTTGTGGAAGATTTGCAAAAGAGATAAGACAAGCAAACAACGACAAAGGAAAGCATACTGAAGAAGAATCTAAGCCCAAATAGAGTAATGAAGTGGCACAAATCATAAGATAAAAATAGTTTCCAGCAAGAGGACATGGTAGCAGCAATAGAGGGTTCCTTGGTAAATTTTTCCAATGTGGAGAAGCTAGTTATTATGCTTATGAGTATCCACAAATACAATAATCTAACAAGAAGAGTGTAGCAAAAAACTACTTGGCATAAGAGGATGAGGAAAGTGATGCATCCCAAAAAGGTGAAGAACCCGAAGAAGGTGAATCTCTCATGATGAGGAGAGTGTTGGTAAATTCAAAGGTGGTTGAGGAGGAACTATCCCAAAGAAGGTGTCTCTTTTGAATTGTGTGTAAGGCTGGAGGTAAGTGTTGTAAAGTTATAGTAGATGGTGGTAGTATAGATAACCTAGTTTTAGAGGAGATGGTAGAAAAGCTAGGTTTGAAAAGGTGTAAGCACTCTAGTTTGTATAAAGTTTCTTGGTTACAAAATGAATATGAGATGACTGTGAGTGAGTAGTATTTGATTAATTTTTAGATTGGGTCCTATAAGGACAAAGTGTTGTGTGATGTAATTATTATGAGTGCTTGTCATGTGTTGTTGGGAAGGCCATGGAAATTTGACAGGGAGGCCATTTATGATGGTAGGAAGGATGTGTACACCATTTGAAAATATGGTCAAAAGTATGTGTTGAATTCTCTGAAGGAGAAGGAGAAGCAAGTAAAAAAATCAAAATCCATTATTTGTTTTAGTGTTGGAAAGTAGCATATAGAGGAAAAGGAAAAGACTAACCATGATGATTTGAAAACATTCAAAGAGCATATTTCAAGAGGAGAAGGTGGATTGGATTTAAATTTATTATAGTAATGCAATAAAGGAAAAGAAAATATCGGCCCAAAATAATGTGGTGGTCAGAAAGGTGGCTTATGTGTTGAAGTTGATGAAGAATAAAAGAGTGGAAAAGGAAAGGCTCCCATGCACTAGGAGCAAAATTAGATTAAAAAAAACATGGGATTTCCATTCCATGCATCTCCAAATGTTCCTGAGTTTTCCAACTCATAGAACATTTCACTTACACCGCATCTCTGCTATAGGAGCACATAGGCGAACTGGCAATTCTCATCAACCACAAAAAATTGTAGTTGTTTTCTTTAGGTTGGTTTTTAATTTTGTTGAATTTTTGGTGTTAAGTTAAATTTTGGAGTTTGTGGTTGATTTTTTACTTTAGGCAAAACAAAATGATATTGTTGTCATTCCATATGACAAAATGTCATGTTCGACATATGTTGCAATTTGCAAATATCTTTTGGGCATTGTGACAACCATTGGATACAATTTGCATTTGGCTCATTTCAAGATCATTGATCTGGCTAAATTAAAACATTTTTCATTTTGTTGATTGGAAACAATTTTCCCTTGTGCATCTAATTCAAATTTCATTCAGTTGGACTAGCAGTCAAACATTAAGGAATTTAATCATTATCTTTATTGATATCAAAGAGGTGAGAATACAAAATAAATAGAAGGATGCTTGGGGGTCATCTAGCCTATGAGGGGAAAATAGAAATGAACCACTAGTTAAGGAAAAGGAAGAGACATAACCAAAACTCCATATAAGTATTATTCTCCAAAAAAATGCATAATGAAGGAGATGTAAGAGGGAATCATACCATAAGATAATCTAAAGGAAATCAAAATGCAATAATAAAACTGCTGGAGAGGCTGATAGGAATGAAGAAATAAAGGGGTGTTGGTTGTGAAAAATAAAATTCAACGTCATTTTGAAAAAAAATGCAAATCAGGTGATAAAAGAGAGGGGTTGCACCTATAGAGTTAGGGTAAATAGAATGGAAAAGGGGGATGCATGGTGGAAAAGAGGAGGAAGTGTGCAGGAAATGGTGTATAGGAGTAAAGGGTTTGTGTAGAGGAGAGATATGGTGTGCAAGTAAGAGAAGAGGAGGGTGTGGTGCGCAGCATAGAGAAGGAGAGAGTCACATTGTCGAAGGAAACCACTGAATACATGAACAGGGGTAGGTCTAGAAGAAACAAAGACATAAAATGTATACAAAATAAAATGTCGATAATGCATATTGAATGAGGTAATTAAAATGTTGTGTAGAAGATGGTGCGGGAACAATAAAAAGGATTGTTGTAAATGCTTGGATGTGATCATAGTAAACTAAATTGTAAATTTTTTAAAAAAAATTGAGATGAAAGTAATAAAATGATCCAATTTCATTGATCTCATTGTTTATGAAATTTGAATTTGATTTTATCTGATTGACAAATGCAATTGTTAATTAAATGTGAAATGGGTTGTGAATTTTTGAGATTGAATGTAAGTTGGTAATCTATGAATTTGTGCAAGTTAGTTTTGTGACAAAAAAAAGGGGGATTTGTGTTTTATGCCATAAAGGGTTCAAAACAAAATAAATTGAGTAGTACCCCCCAAAAAAAAAATGGCATATAAAATTGAAAGGAAAAATAAATGAGCTACGGAAAGTACTAACTAATGAGAATTGTTTGAAGGATAGAGCTTACCAAGAAATAGAGAAGCCAAACCAAGCACCACCAAATGCAAAGGAGACACAAGAATTTGATAAGGGGAAAAAGCAAGAAAAAACCCCAATATTATGAATGGAGGCAAAATGCCTAAGAATGAAACAAAGGAGAGTGATGGAGCTTACATTGCCATTATATTTGATCTTGAGTTGCAGCAATGAGATTCAGCCCTTGAATGCTTCTTGAGAGAGAGATGTCGTGTTGACTTGGACTACTCAAAACCCTAGTTTGCTTGAGAAGAAGAGGAGATGAGGAGATGAGAGAAATCTGAGTTGAGTGATGCACCTAATGTGTCTCTAATGAGAAATTAGGGTTTTGAAGCTTATTTATTCAAGTTATGCCCTAATTTTCCCGAAATAACACCATATAGGCCGACCTTAGGGTTTTAGAGACAAAATCCCAAAATGAAATTAAGTTCATTTTGAAATTTATGCCACATGTGACTAGGTCACCCAAGGTGGCAACCTAGTCCACCTGGGCAATTTTTATTGATTTTCAGGGATTAAAATGTGATTAACATTATTTGTTGGGATTGTCTCACAAAACACACTAAGATAGGACTTATATGTGTATTAAGGGGTCATTATAGCATAATAAAGGATTAATTTGGTGATGACAAGCCTAGGAGAGTGTGAAAATGTTTTACAACACTTCGGCACAAGGCTTGGAAAGGGGTAAAAAGTGGTTCAAAAGGGTTCAAAATCCATAGGTAAAGGTCTAAATGAGCGAAAAGTGTCAAAGTCTACACTTTTTGGTGACACATTTAGCCCCCACTTTAATGAGAGTATGAACTTGCTTCAAACTCACACTAAAGTAGCCCAAAGGAGATGGTGAAGAATGAAAAAGAAGAAGGAGGTAGTCAAGCCCCCAAGGATTTGAGATTCTAATTCAATGAGACATAAACTCAAGAAGACACATTCAAGAGTGAACGCCATGCAGCAAAACGAGATACATGATCATGCAATGACAAGGATTGAAGTGAAGAGAAAAAGGAAAGGGTAAAAAAGATGCACTCACTCTGGGGCCACAGAACATCAAGTTTTCCGCGGGGTGAGTTGTCCCAAAGGTGAGAAACATACACATGGTTGGTATGTATTCATAGAGGTGGATATGGGGAAATTCATGTTGCTTGTTGGGCTTCCTGTTCAAACCATACCGAAGTTATACCTCGTGATAAATTTGATAAGGCGCCACAAAAGAAAGTGGTTTTGTTCATAGAGATTTTGCTTTGTTCGTGCGATGTCTCAACCAAGGGAACATTACGCGCAATGTTTCCAAGAGAGGAAAAAGTGCAAATTTACTCATATTGTATCCAAGAGAGGTAAGGGCTTATCTTGTATGCAAAAGAGGAAAAATGCAAATGTCTCAACCTAAGTAGCATTGTGTGTAACGTTTCTAAGAGAGGGAGTCACGGGTTAAGGAAAATCGCACACTGAAAATGTGAGTAGTGATGTATGCCCCCACTTTAAAGGAATTGCTACACACCGTTCTATTAGAAATTTCTTTAAAGTAGAAGAGGAGGAAGAGGACATGAGGGCTTGTTCAGAAAGCCCTATGTCGAGTTGAATATGTTTTGAAAAGTTGTGCCATGAAGGAGGAGTGTATGTCACATGTGATTCAACTTAAGATAAGTCATCCACATCCAAGCTTGCTCTTATATGTTCATGAGAGGTTAAAAACTAGCCAAAAGAGACAACGAAAAGTGACATACGAGGGAAGAGGCTAACTAACCCCTTGCCCCCACTTAGTGCAAGACAAAATTGAGCCAAAAGGGTTGATGAAATGAAAGGTAGAGTGAAAATCGGTATCAATTAGAGGAATTAGGTGCCTCCACATAAGGGAGAACACCAAAATCCTTAAGATGTTGGATTTTTCTACTCAACACTTCACACTCATTGGTGTGATGACCATGAACTCAGTGGTAAGCACAAAAGGAATGTTTGTTTGAACATTTCTTTCAGGTGCGAGGATGAAGGGATATCAAGTGATCTTGGAGGAGTCTCAACAAGATTCCCTCTTGATCGAGGGAAGAAGATGATCCTTTGGTTGGAAAAAAGGAGGGATCTTGCTTAGGATGGGATGTCATATCTACATAAGGTGCTATAGATTGTGAGATTTTGTATACTCCTTTAGAGGAGTGTGTAAAATTAGAATCAATAGTGGGTTGCGAGAGGACATGGGTTGTAAGAAAAGAGTCCTTTGTTGGTGTCAAAGGATCACTTGTGAATTTTGGTGTAGAAGGATGACGAAGGATATTGGGGATGCGAGGTGAAGGCTTGGTGGTCTCAATGAGAGGACAATAACCAAGACCATGATGTGGTGGTCTCTTGAGAGGCTCTATAGGGGTATGGATACCTTGTTCATGAGCACCACAACCTTTTCCACTATAGACAAGTTGTTTCATGATATCAAAACCGTTTCCATAAATATTTTTCATCTTTTTTGGATTGAGTGATTGGTCATTATGTGCTTCATTGGCAGAATCAATTGAGGTGGATGCATGCGAAGGACTGGATGAGTCTTGTGTGGACAAGACTGTGTATCCCTTTTCAGAGTCTTGGTTTGTGATCGTGGAGTCTCCTAGTAAAGGAGGGGTGAAGTATAAGGAACCCCAGTCATCATCTAAGAGCTTGGTGATTTTCTCAAGATGTTGTTCGTTATTTGGATGTGGTGAGGATTCCACCTGGGTGGTTGGTGTTAAGGTATTGAAATGATTCTCTTTGGATTTTTCAATGTTTAAGAAACTATTAGGTTCAGGATTGGCATCAAGTGTCTACACTTTGTTTTTGTAGATGTACATCTTTCGATGAAGAGTGGCAAGCACTCCATTCATAGCATGAATCCATGGTATACCTAAGAGAAGAATGTATGAAACCTCCTAAGGCATAACATGGATTTTTGTGTCTAATGTGGTCATTCCAACTATAAGAGGGATAGTGATCACACTGAATGGTTTCTTACTGACATTGTTGAATCCTTAGACAGAGAAAGAATCGGGTTGGATGTGGGATCTATCTATTCCAAGCCTATTGAAAAGGCTCACACTACACACATTAAGGGTAGAGCCTGTATCTACAAGAGTTCTTTTTATCCCTTTTGTTTTGTTTTGAGAGATTATCATGAAAGCATCATTTTGTTTTTGGACATCCAAAGGAGGGAGCTCACTTTGGTGAAAAACAATATCATCTTGTATTCCATGAATAATAGTTGCTATATCATGTGATGGCTCATTAGAAGGGATAGGAACTTGTTGTAAGGTTGTGTGCATCATGTTGTGATAGTGAGGGGAGACTTGAATAAGGCTCCATAAGGAGATTTTAGTGGGAGTATTCCTTAGTTGATCAATAAGGTCATACTCCCTAAGGAGGGAATTCAGGTGAGGGGCAGCAAGAAGTATGGGAGGATTAGGTAAAGGTAAGGGAGTCGAGGGTATTTTTTGCGGTCACGGATTATTGTGGGTGTAATGTGTATGAACAATGGTATCTTGACCCAGTTGTTACAACACATTATGGGTAGGTGGGTAAAGGATGAATTCAGGTCTAGGTTTGGTTGAAGGAGGGTAAAGGATGAGCTGAGGTTGAATAATATTAACATCCTTGAAAAAGGGAGAGGCTAAGGGTGTCTCCTGAGTCACTACTAAGGATGTAATATTATTATTGTTATGGTTATCCTTATCGGGAATCATGATGTCTTCCCTAGGATGAAGGGTTTGAGGAGAACTACAAACCAATGGTTCAGGAGAATCAAAGGTTGGTTCTTCTAAAAGAGATTCATCACTAATAGCGGAAGGATTAATGATGGAATGGTTATGCTCAATAACGATGTGTTTAGGTTAAGGGGGACATTTAATGTGTTCATGACCTTCACCAATTATATTTTCTAACAACAAAGTTCTTTCATCACAACTAGGATAAATACTAGGAGAAAAACAAAATGTTTTTGTCATGATTATCTATGTTTGTGTTGTCTTGGTTGGTAAGGTCTTGTCCACTAAGAGAGGTAGGAGGAGAGAAACAACTAGGATTCACATAACTCTCATTGATTGGTTCTTCTAATAAAATATCTTCATCACCAAGGGGAGAGATACTAGGAGAAGAACTATCATGATCGTTTGGAATGCACAAGGTTGTTTCTTCGTCCACTACAACATGCTCATAGGGAGAGGGGAGTGAAGTGTGTGTAGCATGTCTATTTATGTAAGCTACTAACATTGTTTGAATAAAAACTAAAATCACATGTAACCATTGTATGCAATGTTTTAGCAATATAAACAATGTATACATGCAATAATACAAAACATTTTTATCCAATGTATGCTAAGCTTTAAGAATGCATATAATGTACATGCTAAATGAAGAGAACTTTTAAGAAACTAATGCAAATTTTTATGAATATAAATATTGTGTATACAAAAGTGAAAAGTACTTTTATGAATGAAATGAAAAATTGCAAAAAGGGAAACATTTTCAGACTGAATGATGAAATGATTTGAAGAATGACCATCCTAAAGTGATGATTTTGAGCTAGGAGGATAAAACCTATGTTCCTAAAAATTTCCAGTCTTATAGTATATGATACTAGGAGCCTAAGAAAGAACATAAATGAGGTTTATGGTGCTATGACATACAGTAAAAAATCTAGACAGGGACTAGGTCACCAGAATGGCGAATTAGTCCCAGTTAGGATTTTTTTCAAATTTCCAAAAAAATTCAACTGGGTTTTGATGGTTATGATGTTGGAAGACCAGAAGAATAAAGGTAGGTGCATATTTTAGATGAATGACACTGATTTGAGATGCAATAATGCAAATTATATACACTTTCATGTATGCAAAAATGTGAAACCCTAGAATGCAAGTTAAACAATGCAAGATGCAATGCAATGCAAACCTAGGATGGAGAAGGACTCTAAATCAGAAAAGAAGGGTGGAAGAACGTCAAGTTCACCAAAATGAACCACCAAAAAAATGCACAATAGGGAAAGAGGATTCCCCAATGAGCCTCTAGGTTTTTTCACCTAAAAGCTAACTTTGGGAGAATGGCTCTCTTTTGCACTAAGGTATTTTTGGTGATTGCATTCAAAGGATTAAGGGTTGGATTGGGGGTTTTTGTTATGTAAGTGGAGTGCCCTAAATTCTAGGAATGGAAAATAGAAACTAAATGCTAATGTAAAACCTAAGAATGCAAAGTTATGTTTGAATGCACATAATGATATGCAAGTATGTACAAAATAACCTAAGAAATATGAACAAACTATTATAGAAATGAATGAGAGAGAAGGGGTGTGCACCTGGAAATAGAAGAAGGATCTATTGGAGGTCTAGAATGCTGCTAAAAATGGTACAGAAGTTGAATTTGACACTTGTGCCAATCTGGGCGACCTAGTCCTTTTCCTGGAAAGCTTCACCGGAGCCCGTTTCAGCCAAAAGGATATCCAGATCTACCAAAATCCCTGAAAAAATAGGTTCAATGGGACTATGTCACCCAAAGTGCGGACCTAGTCCTCTTCTGAATTTATGTAAATCAGAAGATGGAATTTGGAGCCCTATGTCTGTGTTTTCTACTCCTTCAAGTGGTTGGTCTCGAAACTGCAAAATCTGATCTGTAAGTGTCTTCCAAGCTTCAACTAGGGTTTCTTCAACCTTAGAGAGCTTTTACAAGTTTTTGAATATTCTTCCACCTTGGTTCTTTGCCAAATCTTCCTATAAGACTTGTGACTCACACAAAGAGAGCAAACTTGTTGAATGTTAGGGATTAAGGGTTTGCCTTAGACAAACCCCTTTTGAGTAATCAAACCAAGAAGATGAAATAAAGTAATGAAGCATGAAACAAAGGAGAGTGATGGAGCTTACCTTGCCATGATTTTTGATCTTGAGTTGCAACAATGGAGATTCAGCCCTTGAATGCTTCTTAAGAGAGATGTCTTGTTGACTTGGACTACTCAAAACCCTAGTTTGCTTGAGAAGAAGAGGAGATGAGGAGATGATAGGAATGTGAGTTGAGTGATGCACCTAATGTGTCTCTAATGAGAAATTAGGGTTTTGAAGCTTATTTATACAAGTTATGCCCTAATTTTCTTGAAATAACACCATGCAGGCCGACCTTAGGGTTTTAGAGACAAAATCCCGAAATGAAATTAAGTTCATTTTGAAATTTATGCCACATGGGACTAGGTCACCCAAGGTGGCAACCAAGTCCACCTAGAAATTTTTTATTCATTTTCGAGGATTAAAATGTGATTAACATTATTTGTCGAGATTGTCTCACAAAACACACTGAGATAGGACTCGTATGTGTATTAAGTGGTCATTATAGCATAATAAAGGGTTAATTTGGTGATGACAAGCCTAGGACAGTGTGAAAATTTTATACAACACCTTACAACACTTTGGCACAAGGCTTGGAAAGGGGTAAAAAGTGGTTCAAAAGGGTTCAAAATCCATGGGCAAAGGTCCAAATGAGCAAAAAAGTGTCAAAGTCTACACTTTTTGGTGACACAAACATATCTTAAAATTATTTTTGCAACTTTAAAATGAGTTTTTTGTGGTTTAGACATAAATCTAAAAACCAATCCAACACTATAAGAAATATCAAGTCTAGTAAGAGTTAGATAATTTAAACTTCCTACTAATTGCCTATATAAAGTAGGATCAACAAAAGGAGTTTCCATATCAATCATTAATTTAGATCTTAATTCACAAGGAGTAGAAACACACTTTGCATCATTCATTTTAAACTTATCTAAGAGATCTTGAGCATATTTATGTTGAGAAATAAAAATACCTTTAGGTGTTTGCCAAATTTTCATACCCAAAAAATAATGTAATAGGCCTAAATCAGTCATTTGAAATTGTTGATTGAGTTGAGACTTAACATCACTAATCAAATTGTTAGAACTAGAATTGATAATTAAATCATTAACATATAAAATAATAATCACAATATCATCTTCACTATGCTTAATATATAAATTTGGATTCATTTTACTTCTAATGAAACCTTGAGATAGAAAGAAAGCATTAATCTTAGAATACCATTCTCTAGGAGATTGTTTTAAATCATAAATTGATTTCTTCAATTTTCAAACAATATGTTCATTACCTTTCTTAAATGAAACCCAAAGGTTGAGACATATAAAAATATTCATGTAAATCACAATTTAAAAATGCACTTGTAACTTCCATTTGATGAATAGGCCAATGCATATGAGAAGCTAAAGCAAGAACTAGTTTAATGGTTGAAATCTTAGCTACTGGAGAAAATGTTTCATTATAATCTAAACCTTCAACTTGAGAGAAGCCCCTAGCAATTAATCTAGCTTTAAACTTGCTAACTTCATTATTTGCATTAACCTTAGTTTTATATGTAACCATTTGCACAAAACAAGATTCTTACCTTGAGGTAAGGGAACTAAATCCCAAGTATTATTAGCAATTAAAGTATCATATTCTTCTTGCATGGCCTTTTTCCAATGAGGTTGATCTTTAGCTTGTTCATAAGTTTGAGGATCATTTGAATTTATAATACTAGACATCAAAGCATAGTTACAATAATTTTCCTTTCTAGTCTTAGATTTATTCATTCTAGCTAAAATATCTCACTTTCTTGCATAAAATTTTGAAACCATTTAGGATTTCTCTTAGATGTAGGAGTATCATCACTAGAAGAAGAATCATGAAGAGAAATTTTAACATTTTCATCATCACTAGATCACTATGAGTAAGAGATGCATTAGGAGGGTTAAGAGAAGATTCAACTTGAGGATTATCCTCCACAACAATAACTTTAGTTTGAGAAGATTCAATATCATGCACTTTAGAACAATCATGAGCACCATTTTCAGCAATGCATACACCTCTAGAAACTTTAACTTTGTTAGTAAGAGGATTATAAACTCTATAAGCTTTAGAATGTTCATCATAACCAACAAAAATATGATAAGAAGATTTAGGATCTAATTTTTTCCTCTTTTGTTTAGGTTTATGAACATAAGCAATTGAACCAAAAATTCTTAAATTCTTAAGATTAGGCTTCCTACCAAACCAAGCGTCTTCAGGAGTTGTATCCTTTAAAGCTTTAGTAGGAGTCCTATTAATAATGTAAGTAGCACAAAACATAGCTTCTGCCCAAAATTTATAACATATTTTTAGCATGTAACATACATCATTTCAACAATAGTTCTATGCTTCCTTTCCGCTACACCATTTTGTTGAGGTGTATAGGGAATAGTTAGCTCATGCTTAATACCAAATGATTTCAAATAACTATTAAAAGCATTATTCACATATTCTTTATCATTATCGGTTCTAAGAATTTTTAAGTTTAAAACCAGATTGCCTTTCAACAAATTTATGAAATTTAGAAAATATATCAAGAACTTGATCCTTACTATGAAGAAAATAGATCCAAGTTCTTCTAGAATAATCATCAACAAAAGTAAGTGCATACCTTGATCCTTGGATGGAGTTATTCTCCATGGGTCCCAAAAGGTCACTATGAACTAGGTCCAACTTATGAGTTTCCCTCCATGATTGACCATGTGGAAAGGGCTCCCTATGAATCTCACCGCTCATGCATCCTGTGAATACAATTTTAGATGAAACCATACTAGGCAATCCATCTACCATATTAAACTTTTGCATAAAGGAAATATTGTTAGCATTTATATGACCAAGTCTTTCATGCCAAACATTGAAATCAATGGTAGATATTAAAGAGAATATAGATTGAGCAAACACATAAAATTTGAACAAATTATCATTATCTAATTTAGCATTAGCAATGACCTTGTTTTGTTTTGGATCAATAACATAGCACATATCTTTGTTAAATTCTATTTTATAATCTTGATAAAGTTTAACAACTAAAAGCAAGTTAGTCTTTAATTCAGGAACATATAAAACATCATGCAACTTACCATTAGGAACATTCACATCTCCAATTGCTTCTACTTTACAAGTATGATTATTAGCAAGTTGAAGAGGAACATTAGACATATCAGGTTGCATAGACTCAAAAACTTCTTTATGTGAAGTAACATGTTGAGATGCACCTGAATCAATAACCCATTCAAGAGGTTGAGAAACATTAAAACTACAAGTAAAAGCATGTCTAGATTGATTTGAATTATTTTGAAACTTATTATTATTAGGTTTATTTTGTTGATTATTTTGCTTCATGGGATTTTTCTCATTTTTATTTTTAAAACAAGTATTTTGCCAATGACCATCCTTATTACAATAAGTACAATGAGGTCTCTTAGAAGAAATATTCTTCTTAGGATCATTGTCATTATGATAATGAGGTTGGTTATTATAATGTTGTTTATAATGTTGCTTAAAGTTTTGCTTATGATTAGACAAAAAAGCATGTTCATTAGATTTAAGATTTCCAAAGTGAATTAACTTAGCTTTTTCTTGTCTTAATAAATTACAAAAAATATAATAAGTTAATTGAGTAGCTAAAGAAGGAATAGCTAATTGAGCATGAATATTAGTAATAAATTGTTGAAATTGCCTAGGAAGATATTTTTTAAGATTATGATGAATTAATCTAAGATCTTCTAATTGTACTCCTAAACTTTGCAATTGACTATTTAAAGCATCAAACTTCAATAAAAAATCATCCATAGATTTAAAATCAGAATATTTTAAATCTTCAAGTTGATTTTTTTTAGATTCATTTGAGCTATCATAAATAGTCTTGAGTTTGTCACATGCTTCATAAGATATTGTACGTGTCCCAATGTGAACATATAATTTGGGTGACATGGAAATACCTATGAGGCCAAGGGCTTCCTCATTTTTGAGCTTCCATTTTTTTTGTTCATCTTGGGATGCAGACCAGGTTTCGATTTGGGATCCATAGCAACATCCAAAAGATGTTTAAAACGAAAAATAAAAGAGATATGAGATTTCCAAGAATGATAGTTAGAACTAGTTAATTTAATTTCAGGAATTAAAGTTGGCATTATTCCAATAAAAAAAATTCACAACTTTATATAAAAAAATAATAATAACTATTGTGAATATATGCTTAAAAGAAAATATCCCTCTTTATTGAATTAAATCTTTAAAAAAAGTTCCTTTAAAAAAATTATATATATATAAATTTGAAAAAAGAATAATATTTTTATAAAATAGATTAAAAAAACTTTGAAAGAAATAAATAAATTTATACAATATTAAATATAAGCATTCACATGAGAATATTAAATTTTAAAGATTAATTGAGATACTAATCGATTAAAATCTTTTAAAGCTATATACAAAAAGATTTAAATAATTTAAAGTTTTTTTATTCAAAAGAAACTATTAAAAGATTCCCTTAAATAAAAAGTTTTAAATTATTAAAAGTTTCATATGAAAAATAAATGATTATTTTAAAAAAAAAAAAACTACGGTAGGGGGCAAAATGAATTTAAAAAAAAAACTTAATTTTAAATAAATTAAAAAAATACTAATGATCATATGAATAATTATTAAAAGATTTACTTAAAAGTCTTTATTGAAAAGTAAAACTTCTTACTTTTAAAAAAGCACGATAAGGAACTTTAAAGATTTTAAATAAAGTAAATTTAGAACCTTTTACTTCTTTTTTTTTTTTTTGAACATTTGCATATTAGTATTAGCCTAAAGGAAAGATAAAGACTATTTAAAAGTAAACAAAAGATTTGTATTAATTTAAACTTGACTCAAGGAAAATGGGAGGGAAAATGAAATTTGAAAAAGGAAGGAATATGGGCGGGTAGAAGAAAAGATTTTAAATAAGTATAGCACGGGGTGAATAAAAGAGAGGTAATTTTTTTAAAGGAGGTGGCTGCAAAGGGGTTTCAAAGGGCAGCGCAGATGAAGGAAAGCAACACAGAGGAGGCAACAATAGGAGGAAGGTGGAGGTGCCCTTAGATAGGGCCAAAACCCTTAAGGGGTTTTTAAGAATTTTTTCTTGATATTTAATATTATTTATTATTATATTTTGTTATATACAAAACTTTCAAAAAGATTTGATTTTTTTTTTAATAAATAGATCTGCATAAGAAATATTTATATTTTTATTAAATGAATCCAAATGAGGATTTTGATATATATATATATATTTTTTTTTAAAGATAGATATAGCTGATTTTTATTTTTTTTATATTTAAAAAATAAAAAATAAAAAATTAGGGTTAGAACCTTAAAGAAATTGTTTTTTTAACTTAATCTATATACAGATTTAAAAGAAGATTTAATATACAGATTTGTATAAACTGAAGAAATAAATAAACTTTGAGTTGAAATTTGGAAAATAAAATAATCCCTTATTGGGTCTTTTTTCCAAAAAAACTTGTAAATAGATATAAGAATAAATAATTTAAAATATGAAACAAAGAAAACTAAATTTTTTGCACAATAAAACTATGTTAGAAAAACAAATAGCAAACAAAAAGCAAATTAGACTTTTGGCTCTTCTCCTCTCTTTTTTTTTAGAGTGCCTCCAATGGTGTGCTTTTAAAACTTGGTAAACCTTCAACAATGTAGCTCACAAGATTAGTAATAGCAAAGCTCTGATACCATGAAAGGAAAAATAAATGAGCTATGGAAAGTACTAACTAATGAGCATTGTTTGAAGGATAGAGATTACCAAGAAATAGAGAAGCCAAACCAAGCACCACCAAATGCAAAGGAGACACAAGAATTTGATAAGGTAAAAAAGCAAGAAAAAACCCCCAATATTATGAATGGAGGCAAAATGCCTAAGAATGATACAAAGAGAGAGAGAGCACTTAAGCCTTAAGTTTGCTTGCTTGAATATAAAGAATGCGAGGAGAGGCACCTCAATAAATAGAGGTGAGAAGAGGAGTTAGAATGTAACTCTCAACTCAATGAATGCCACCATTCATCTATGTGTGTGCAATGTGTCAAGAACCTCTTAAGGAGATGGCTACAAATATTCTTTAATAAATGAAGTAAATATAAAATGAGTCATCCTCACACGTGTGAGAAGACAAAAAGACAAAAGACTTGTAGGGATTCCTTTGGAATACTCATACAAGTTAATAAATAATTACAATTAAAGAATAACCTTTACCAAGTAAAGATTAATCTTCTAACAAAAATCCATAAATTGAGGCCCCAAAAGGTCAATGCATTATAAGAGTAAGACATTAAATGTAATTTGATTATAGTTATTGTAGTGTAGAAAGATGTAACCCTTTACATTTTCTCACTTGTTTGGGCCCTCCTTATTAAATTGGACTTAATAATACCTTAATTTAGTGTTGTTAAATGTACCTTTTTACATTTACACACTTATTTTGGCCATCTTAATTAAATTGAGTTTAATTATGCCTTAATAATCCCTTTAATTCATTTACAAGCCTATTAAATTACATTTTTCGAAGGGGAACTTCGACATTAATTAATGCCTAAACATAACACTTTACCTTGAGCAATGTGTGTTCTAGGAATAGGGACTTGGGATCCATTCGCCCATGGGCGAATGGGTCCTCCCTAAACCTTTGCACCTAAATTTAAATTATGTTTTTGGTGGTATTTTAACATCTCTAAATCCATAATTCAATGTCGGCTTGTGATATTTGAATTTCGGGAAATTAAGGATACATGCCTATAAAAACAAGGTTATTTCACTAAGTTTGACATAGAGTTTTTATGCAAGTTTACAAGAGCTAAAGTTGATGATCAAGAGCATTTAAGAGCAAATATATTAGAGATTTATTGCAGCAATCAAGATCTATTCATCATGTCAAAGTATTCTTACATCATGCATGTTTTTGGAGCTAACATTGTGATGTAGGTTTCATAATCAAGTCAAGCATTCAAAGTATCATTTCAAGCAAGATTCAAATGTCAAGATCCACATTCCATTCATCCATTTCATGCAAGTTTCAGAACTCCTAATATCTCCATTTTCAAAGTTTCATGCAAGGGTTTGTTGAGTGGTAACATAGATTTGTTCATTCTTCATTCCCTCTTTCATTTCATTATTTCAATTCAAGGTTTTATTATCAAAATGAGGTTTGACCAAGGCAAACCCACATTCACACAAAAACAACCATGTTTCTCTCTTGTCTGTGTGATTGTAGATTTAGGTTGAAGAAGATTTGAAGACCTTTTGAAGTGCAAGATTTATGAAGTTGTCAAAGTTGTCAAGAAATCGCGGAATCTAACCTACAGATCAGATTTTTGACTTTCCAACACTGAAACCTGGACAAATCAGAAGCTACAAATCTGCACAAAAGGCTCCTGAAATATTTTTGAAACCCCTGTACTTGGATCCATTCACCCATGGGCGAATAAGTCTCATGGGTAAGTGCACCAAGATGGTTCCCAAAAAGGGGGCTTAAGTGGCCACTTTTTTTCTGAAATCAAGAAAGATTGACATTGGACGTGAAATTGAGGATACTTACACTCAAAATTTTGAGATGGAAAAAAAGAAGGATTCAAGTGCTCCGAGTCTACTTTGTAAACTACTAATTTATTTTGAAAATGGTTGAGATTAAGGGGTTCAAACAAGGGACGTACAAAAATTGGTGTTGTTTTTGTCAGAAAAACATAACATAGAAACTCTTGTACGACCCTAGTACGGTAAACTTTTTTTTAGTATTTTTGAAATCGCTATGGTCAGAAGTTAGCTAATAGTATGTAGTTGATGCATAATTTTTCTAATAATTTTGTAATGAATATTTTATTTTTTACTAATTTTTGAAGTGGACACTTCTTGGAAAACAGAATTTTGGTCATGCTACCCCTACAAATTTTGGAAACTAATTGATTTTTTTTTTTTAAATTTGTAGAATGGAGTCTAGTTTCTAAAAATGCAATTTATTTGAAAATTCGATGAATGGTTAATTTATAACGAAAAAAAACCAAACACTATTTATTGCCAAAAAAGAGACATGCAAACAAAATAAATTATGGATGAACGGCTTAACATTGTCAGAAAGTGAAAAAAATTACATCGTTGGATAGCTGAGAGAGAACCTAACATTACCCAGATGTTCGATTTCTTTGATATTGAACCACGTGCAATCCTGATGGTGAGCACGGACCCGATTATGGTTAATATTGTAGAAATTGCAAAAACACATCTCTGGTCGTTGGGAATTTCTTCCAAGCCTTTGGGTTGGTATTCCAAGACAAATACCAATCCCAAGCCTTGAGTATAAAGTGCTCGTGTTATGTCTTGTTTTATGTTAAATGCATATTGAATGTATGTTTATATATTTGTATGCACATGTATGCTTGAATGACATGTATGTATGTATGTATGTATGCTTGTATGTATCAATGCATGTATATTGTATGTATGTAATATTGTATGTATATATGCATTATTCTTGTATGTATGTGCTTATGTATGTCTTTAGAGGGAGGGAGAATTTTAAGAGAGAGAGAGAGAGAGATCTAGAGTTGTCTAGTTAGGGTGGGAGAGGGAGAGGGAGAGGGAGAGGGAGGGCAAAGGGGGGGATAGGGGGGAGAGAGAGAGAGAGAGAGAGATTCTAGAGAGAGGGAGAGGGTGGAATGAGATTTTAGAGAGAGGAGGGAGAGAAGGGGTTGGAGTGAGGGGGACTTAGCTAGGTAGGGTGGGAGGGATAAAGGGAGTGAGAGAGAGGAGGGGGAGAGAGAATTGAGAGAGAGGGAGAGAGAGGGGGTGGGAGAGAGAGAATTGAGAGAGAGTGAGAGAGAGGGGAGAGAGAGAGAGAGAGTTATGTAGGTAGGGTACCAAAGGGAGAGACTTGAGAGTGTGAGGGGAGGTGAGAGGGATAAAGTGATAAAGTGAGAGTTTAAGAGAGAGGGAGTGGGAGAGAAGGGGTTGGAGTGAGAGGGACTTAGCTAGGTAGGGTGGGAGTGATAAAGGGAGTGAGAGAGAGAGAGGGGTGGGAGAGAGAGAATTGAGAGAGAGGGAGAGACTGAGACAAAGAGAAAGAGAGAGTTATGTAGGTAGGGTTCCAAAGGGAGAGACTTGAGAGTGTGAGGGGGTGAGAGGGAGAAACTTGAGAGATAGGTAGTGAGAGGGAGTGCGAGAGTGATGGAGTGGGAGAGAGAGGGAGTGTGAGTGAGAGACCTAAGAGAGGGAGAGTTTGTGGGAGGGTTTATAGGGTAGAGGGTAGTGGGTAGAGGGTTTAAGGGTTGAGGGTTTAAGGTTAAGGGTAGAGGATTGAGTGTATAGGGTTGGGGGATTACGGTCAAGGGTTGAGGGTAGAGGATTGAGGGTATAGGGTACAATGTCAATGGATTAGGGTTGAGGGTCCAATGTATAGGGTGGAGGGTATAGGGGTTGAGGGAATAGGGTTTAAGGGTTGAGGGTTGAGGGTTGAGGGTTTAAGGGTTGAGGGTTTAGGGATTAGGGTAGGGAGTTTTCTTGGATTTAAGGGTGTAAGGGTTGAGGGATTAGGGTTTAGGGTAGAGGGTATTGAGTTGAGGGTAGAGGGTAGAGGGTTTAAGGGTTGAGGGTCGAGGGTTAGGGTTGAGTATTTAAGGGTTAAGGTTTTAGGGTTTAGGGTTGAGGGTTGAGGGTTGAGGGATTAGGGTAGAAAAGGAGGGATGGATGGATAGAGAGAAGGCGAGAACAGGAGGGAGGGACATAGATATATGAGGTTTGAGAATAGAGGGTATAG